>JAKSZU010000003.1:18113258-18713258 GCA_026018925.1 Tupaia tana
GTCACGCAGTATCACTCCTTCAGTCTGTTGGTCAGAGGAGCCATACGCTCTGATAAAATTCAGGGAGAGGAAACGTAGGCTCCACTTCTTAGTAGGAAGATGGTCATTGTCCCACTTTAAGACCTACTAAAGTGGGAGATATTTTTGTGGTTCTTCAGATAAACACAATTGACAAAACATGATAGTAGTAATATATTCTAAGCTCCAAACTTAAAAGAATGTTTCTGTAATGGTAGAATATTTGGTATGTGAAATGATAAATTTGTGGTGATGAAACAAGGCAACCAATAGTTTATGGTACATTATCAATTATGTTTCCATGGCTGTCCAAAATCTCAAATTTGAATAAATTATATTTGTCTTTGCTGAATTTCAATAACCAAATGTTATTACTATTGCTGCTTGTGTAAGTATGTATAAAGTTATTATTTGTATAGTCCTCAGTCATCCTGTTATATTTCTTTAATCAGGTTTTCTAGGCACAGAGATAGCTAAATAGGGCTAAGCCAGAATTGAGAATGAGACAGAGAAGCTCAAATATACAATCTTGTTTATTTATGTATAAATATATATATTTTACTTTGTTCTATGGAACTCATTTAGGCTTTGCTTTTTTCACACAAGATTTTCAGAATGTAGATACAGATACTAAGAAATAAATAGAAATAAGAAGAAATATGAAAGCAGAAATTTTAAATAAAATATAGAATTATATCATTTCTATGTGGATGTATACTTTGCTTCATTCCAAGGAAAGAACTCGAATTGGCAGAATGCTATATGAAAGAAAAAGTATTAATGTCTGGAAATGTAAGAGCCTTATCTTCTCCCTTTGCAAAAACAAAACAACACAAGAAGCACCTCTCTCATTGTGCATTGGCTCCTGAGCTTGTGCAAGTTGGCATAAGGGGTAGATTGTCTGGGCTAATTTGCATTGGGAAGGGCATGGCCACTCTGAGAGGGGCATGATGACAAAGACAAATCTTATGTGTTGAATTTTAAAGTGGGAATAGTTTAAGAGAGAGATGAAGTCTTTCCAGAGCAGGCAATAATTGAGCTGTAATGAGGGAAGTTTTGTGGAGATAATGGCAAAAAGCAGAGTTAAGAAGTATTGCACTGTGTGTGAATGAAACTCTGGAGAGGATTTTCATTTAAATTCCAATTAAAATTTAAATAGCTGTTCAGTCACTTTTGGATATTACATTGTCATTTCTTTTGATTAGGATATCATGTTAAGACAGGCCAATCGATTAAAGACCCAATTGCTTTGTTGCTTAATCAATGGAGATATTTATGAAAGAGAATTAACAGTCAGTAGAATACAAAGAGACTTCAAAATATTCGCAACAAATGGAATTAAAGTATTACATTATTTTGGTGTGGGGTAGTGGTTACGGTGCTGGACTCTCACATGGCAGACCAAAGTTCAAGTCCTGGACCTGGCAGCTTGCCTTCTCACTTTCTCTCTCTCTCCTTCTCTGGTGAGTACACATGCCCTATAACAAACCAAAAAATAATGATAACAATAAATATAATAAAGTAAATAATTATTTTTTAAAAGTATGAGGTTATTTTGAATATATTTTCAAAAAAGTTTGAAAACTGAACCTATTTTTTTCCATGAATATTCTGAAGATGCCTCATATAGGGGTAAGATTTGTTAGCTGAGAAATATTAAGATGTGAGAGTTGTAGTCTGGGCTCAGAATAAACAAAATTTCTCAGGATCTTATGATGACACTGCAGTAAAATGTGAAGCTCTGCAAGACAGTTCCACATTGGAAGGTTCCTGGTTCAAACCCAGAGACCTCCCTGAGTACACCAAGCATTTACTTTCTCACGATTCAGGGCTTAGGGCTGTCTTTGAATTGTGACATCAAGACCCTAGTGTGTTCTTTCTCTCTTTCAAATAAATAAACTTAAAAAAAGAACAAAGGTTCTAACCTTCAAAGATTCAATATTATTTAGTTGTAATGTAAAAATAATTTATGAAATATGTATCTGACTGGCCTGATGCCCTTACTAGTCCCCAAACCAAATTATTCATAAGGGAATAATTCACTGGGTAAGGAAATACACCAGGCAATTTAAAATAAATGGTGAGTCTCGACTGCGGAAAGTTTCTGGGAACTCAAAACAGACTTTTAAAAGCTACTGTCTTTTTGACATGACCACCTCTACAAGCAAATCCATTTGCCAGGCAAAATATCTGGCTCTATTCAGCAATTTATCTTCACTTGACTGATAAGGCAGACAACCTGTGCAGTCACTGAAGTCATCCAAGAGACCAGTTCAATTGGATTTCAATTAGATGTGTTTTTTGCTTAATAGGCACAGTTTGAGATGTCTGGGAGATGCACGAGGCAATTATCTCAAGAGCTTGAATATTATGAGTGGTCTTTGGCATGGATTATTTCTCATGAGAAGAAATCTATTTGAAGACAATTGGTCTAATACTGAACTCACTGTGACATATAGATGGTTTTAAATCTTTGTATCTGTTCTTAATGTTTTCATCCTATAGAACCACAATGTGGCAGAAAAGATCAATGGCCTAGAAATCAAATAAAAGAGGTTATAGTCCTGCCTAATTTATTAACTTCAAGCAAATTTTGAAATTTCTGAAGGTCTAGTTTCCTCATCAGTAAAACAAAATAAAATTGAACAAGACTGCTACACTTGTTTTCACTCACATGGTTCTCTATCTGTGCCATAAACTGGATCTGGAAGTGAGACATATGTTAGTTTTATCATAATGGACATTTTCATAAACTTTTTGAATACCTGTTACACTGTATGTATGAGAGTCCTTGCTATCTTCTGATCTTCAGTGTGGGCAGAACATGCTTTCCTGAGCTACCGATGTTGACCTTGGCTTGGCCGTGTGATTTTCTCTGGCCACTGTTAGAAAATTGAACGTTCAAATCTTGGTTTCTGTTCCATCTACATACCCTTGATACCTCACTAGCCCCAAGACAAGACAAAATATGGAGAAGACCTATACCCAATGCATACAACTTGAAGCCATATTGAGTCAAGCCCAGATTATATTACCTCACGAAATATACCTAGAGACTCATGAGCATGAGAGCAATGTCCATTCTGTTTATACATTGAATTTTTTTTTTGTGTGGTTCGTTAAACATTAATGTATAATACAGGGCTAGATAAAGCTTCTGGAGAGACTAGAACTGAAGTATATGAGTACTGGTCATTTTCTGTACCTTCTAATGTGGCTTGCATCAACCATTGCCCAGTAAATTTTTGAAAAGGTCTGAGAATTTAGGTAGTCACAGGGGTCTCTGAAGATGACCTTGTTCTGTACATGACAGGACTGGCTTGACTTCAGAAGAGAGTCTCATAAGGCTTTTAATCCATGGGTTATAAGCACAAGACATTACTAAGTGACATTAAATTGTCCTTTGGAAACGTCATTCATTTTATATAGCTCTGACCTTCATTTCTGAGATCTCCTCCTGTAGCACATGTCATTATAGATGCAAATTTTAGGATCCTGATTAACTTCATCCAGATGTATGAGGAATTTTATAAGTTTTTAAATTAATTTTATTAAACAGACAAACATAAATGGGAGGAGGCGCTATACCTTCTAGTAGAATTAAGGCTACTACATTATTAAAATGAATTATTTCAATTCAAGTACAAAATATTACTAAAGAAACTCTTACTGACATACAGAAGTTTTCAAAATTAATTTGGTTCAGAAATACTTTAAAGATCTGGATCAGGAGAGAGAGAACTTTCTTGATGCCTTGGGTTAAAAGAAAACATAATTTAGGAAATAAGTTTACTTACCTTTGTAAATACAGAGAGCAGCCTGTGAGATGAAGAAACAACTTGATAATTCAGAGACAGCAATGGAGGCATGAGAAGGGAAGAGAACCTATAACTTAAACATACATGTGCCAAAGTCCCTGATTAGGCTAAAAGTAAGGAATATATTTTAATCATTATTGTGTCAAGGAGAGTAACTATGGCCTAAGGAAATGTAACAGAAGAGAGAACTTATGCAGTCAATTGAGATAAGGTCCCCAGAGAAACCCAGGAACAGGTAATAATTTAGACATGCCTTCTTAGAGTGTAGAAAAGACCTGAAATAAAGATAATTTGAAAACCACCATAGATGCCTAGAAGAGCTGCACATATGTTTGCATATTACTGAGGAATAAAAGATACACAATTAGGATGTTTATGGGGTTGATTCAAATTCTAGTTACCATAGTTTTTTAACTGTGAGTAATCTCATAAAGTACAAACTCGCTAGTTAGATTTTTTTTACCTAGAAATCACAATGTAAATCAGTGGGTTGTTGGAAAAGTCATAATGCATTTTTGCATAGAAAAACAAAACTATGTCATGACTTTTCTGACTACTCAATACATTATGATCTGTAGGCAATTGTCTTAGTCCATTTTCATGTAGCTAATTGAGACTGGGTGAAGATAAGAGAATAGAGGTCTATTTCAACTCAAGTTCTAGTAACTGAAAATATCACAAAATGGCAGAAGGCAGAACTTTAAAAGAGCAGAGCATGGTCTATAGCTGAGTCTTTCTTTCTTTCTCTCTTTTTTTTTTTTTTTTTTTTTTTTTTGGAGAGATTTATGCTATAGGGCATGTGCGCATGCCAGAGAGATAGAGAGAGATAGAAAGTGAGAAATCAACCCCCAGGGGAGACAGCCACATTGCAATTCCTTCTCATCCATTCTCCTCTCCGGATCTTGGGCATGCACACACACGTGCCTGGTGTAGTTTTAAACCACTGGGTCCAGGACTAGAATTGTGAGCAACTACATGGGAGTCCAACGACATAGCCATTATGCCAACTGCTGGTTCCGCCAAGTGTTTCTTTCTCCCTTTCTGATCTCATCCCCTCTACTTGTATAAACACCAGAACTCAGTCATCAGAGCTTTATCTCATAACATCATCGTACTTGATGGCTCCCCTCATTAACACCATGATGAAATTAGGTTTTCACTTTGTACTTTTATAATGTGGTTAGAAATTTATGGTCTCAACACACTGGGGGCATTGAGATTTAAACACATGAACTTTTGGGGGACAAACCATTATCTACATATTAACACTATTCATGTCATTTCTTTTGAAGTTTGCTGGTGTGAGTCACTGTGCTCTGGTTATTTGCTTCTTACATAGATAACAAAGCAAGCATGTCTCCTTCTCTCCCCATGATAAGCCCAGATGATGTAGACAAGAATAAGTAAAGGAAAGGGAGAAATAGCCAACAAAGATGAAACTGTAGTAAAAAAGTAAGAAGGGATAATGCTAGAAGTAAAACTTGAATGCAGCGTAAATGAAATTACTGAAGAAATCAAGGTTGAGACTGTTGACACTGCCGCCATTTAAAAGACTCTAGATTGCCAGCCTGAGGCATTAGTGAAGGTGAATTTACCAGCAAAAATAAGGAAAGTGGTTGTGATAAAAAGAATGGTGGTGTTGCAGAGGAAGTGAGGCAAATAAAAATCTTCTCCTTAAAAGAACTCTGAGCATATCTCCCAGCATTGAAAATATAAAGAATAAAATGTTGGAAGTTGATCCAAACTTGGAAATGAGTATGACAATTTGCAAAGACAAAGAAAAAAATATTCACTATAGAATGTTAAGTTATAGTAAGAGAAGAAAAAAATAATTACTGCTGAAATGACTCTAGATAAAGTTTTCAAAAAGAAATGACTAACACTTTAGTTTTCAACATTTCAAATATTTTGTTATAGTTTTCTAAATAAACATGTATCTAGCATAATATTTAAGTAAATAATAAATATTTCAAATTTTTGTTCATTAGTTATTCTTATAAAAATTTATATGGAATTATAATCATTAGATAATGTCATTTAAATGTTTAATTAGAATAAATAATTTTATAAATGGATAAAATAAATATTTATTTAATAAATAAGTTTTAACTTTTTACTCTCACTATACATTTATAAACAACAGAGTGTTTTTTAAAAAATTATTTCTTCAATTCAGTATTTTGAAATTTTGAAAGTTGTTTGCAAACTGTCAAGAATTATGGGGACCAGCAGTTAGCGTAATGGCTATGTCGCTGGACTCCCACGTAGTCGACCGCGGTTCGAGTCCCGGACCCGGCGGCTTAAACTCACGCCGGGCGCGTGTGCGTGCGTGCCCAAGATCCCGAGAGGAGAATGGAGGAGAAGGGATTGCGGCGTGGCCATCCCCCCTGGGGGGTGATTTCCTGCTTTCTATCTCTCTGTCTCTCTCTGTCTGTCTGGCGAGCGCACGCGCCCTATAGCAAAAACCTCTCCAAAAAAAGAAAAAAAAAAAAAAAAAAAAAAAAGAATTATGGAGTATGAGCTAAAATTTTTTGCTATGTAAAGTAAATGTGGAAAAATGTAAAAATAAATAAATGAAAGAAAAAAAAATTATTTCTTCATTTAATTTTATTTGTTAGTATTATTTGCTTTATAACTTGTCCAGAGAGTGCCAGAGAGGGCAAGAAAGGGAAACTGAGAAAGCAAGCCACCAGGTCTGGATCTCAAACTCTGCTTGACCATGTGAAAGTCCAGCACCTTAACTACCATGCCACCTGTCAGCCCACTGACAGAGATTTTAATGTTTTGACAACAATTTTTTAAGGTTATAAAACAAATGTGTTTGGGATCAGCAGATGGTGTAATGGTTACATCACTGGACTCCCACATAGTTGACCAGGTTTCGAGTCCCGGACCTGGTGGCTTAGGCGTAGTCTGGGTGCTGGACTCCCACATGGCCGATCATGGTTCGAGTCCTGGACCTGGTGGCTTGCTTTCTCACTTTCAGTCTCTCTCTCTCCCTCTCTGATCAAAACGAAAAACAAAGTATACAAGACATAAGAATTGGAAAATTATTTGCTGATAACATGTATGTTGATGTGCTTGATTGAGCCAATACACAGCGTATTTTGGATGGAAAATTCATCTGTATGCTGTAATGATGTATAGTGAATTAATGTAAAAAATAAATAAATTTAAAGAGAAAAAAATTAAAATAAGTAAGTAAATAAATTAAATTAAATTAAATAATTCTTTAAAAAACAAAAACAAAAAAAATCTTAAGCTGAAATCCCAAGAGGAGAACAGAGGAGAAGGGAATGCAGTGTGGCAATCCTCCCTGCGAGGTTATTTCTTATGTTCTGTCTCTCTCTGTCTCTCTAGTAAGTACGTGTGCCCTCTAGCAAAAATCTCTCTCTCTAAATATATATATATATATATATATATATATATATATATATATACACACACATATATATAAACAAAAATGTGTTTTCCATTGATTATTTTTGCACAGTTTTAGGCTTGTACCAACATTTTTATATTCCTGTTCTACTATGCAAAATGAGAATTGCCTGTATTTAACACCATAATTAGGTGTTTCACTCCTTCTCATCCTTTAGTCTTGATTTCTACAGGAAGTTATATTTATCTCTTCTGTGTCGTGTGGCATTAGTTGCCATATTTCTAATTAATATGCTATAGATTGATTTGATTTGATTTATAAGACTATGCTATAGTCTTATTTGATTTGTTTGATAACTTTTCCCTATTTTTACTACCTTTTCTTAATTTTTAACTTTAGGAATTTTCTACTGACTTCTTCATATGATTGTAAGATTTAGGTTTTTTTTTCTTTTTTTCTTTTTTTTTTTTACTACCAAACTCATCTCTTGCTTGCCCTTGCACTATCCTCTCAAAATAGAACTCAATTTTGTTTCAATCAATATCCAGTGTGCATACTGTGGCTCTGAATATTAATATTACCTATTGCTGAGTCAAATAGTCTTTTGAATATATTTTCTTTGTTTTTCTATTTTCTATAATTCCAGGTTAAAAATTGTTTCATTCTTTTTTAGTTGCTTTTTTTAAGTTCATTTTTTTTATGCACAAAATAAAAGCACACACATACACACTAAAAAGAGAAAAAAGCACTCTCTTCATGCCCTAATCTTCTTTCCCTGACCTTCCAGTTCATTGGGATCTTGGGCACATGCACATGCACCTGGATATCCAAACCCAGCGTTGGCCATGTGGCTTCAGCACTGAAGTTCAGTTTGCTATTGACTACACCACAGGCTGTGCCAATTAGCTTAGTTTTTGATAAGTCTATCAATAATATTTCTCAATGTTCCAATAAATCATTCCAAAGCCTGGGAAGAAAATATATCTTTCTGAATGTTTAAACCAACAAAGTAGTCAACTGGTTTTTTTTGTTTTGTTTTGTTTTGTTTGTTTGTTTAATTTTAAAGACTTGATTTCCATAGCCTTCCTTCATGAATTTGTTCTCCTGCCACTTTTCTATTTTTTCCTCTCTATTTTGTTTCCTGTGTTGAAGGAAACATACATTAAATTCATAAAACTGCATAATGTGTGTGTTTTTCTGTGTGTGTGTGTGTGTGTGTGTGTGTGTATGTGTGTGAAATTCTAGTAACCACCTGTCAGATCAAGAGAAAACCACATTGACCGCCAGAGGCTCCTATGCCTCTTCTTAACCTGTAACTACAACCCTCTCTGTCCCAAGATCTTTATTCTCTCCCTACTAGGTAAATATTCTTTGATCTTTATCACTTAAAATGTGTTCATATAAAATTGTTAGTGCTAGATTCTACTGATAAGTGTATTTGTGAGATTTTTTTTTTCTTGTTACCATGTGGAGTATTGAATTATCACATAGTATTTTAGTGACTATAGTGAATACAGGCTGTGTATTCATTCTACTTTTAACGTACAGTGGACATCTTTCTGGTTTCTTTTATATAGATAAAGGTGCTAAGAACATTCTTTTAAATGTCCTTTGGTGGACAACATTGACACCTGAACTGTCAATTTTTATTTTTTCTTTTTTTTTTTTGGAGAGGTTTTCACTATAGGACGTGTGCGCTCGCCAGACAGAGAGAGACAGAGAGACAGAAAGCAAGAAATCACCCCCCTGGGGGGTATGGTCACGCCGCAATCCCTTCTCCTCCATTCTCCTCTCGGTATCTTGGGCATGCACATGCGCCCGGCGTGAGTTTTAAGCCACCGGGTCTGGGACGCGAACCACAGTTGACTATGTGGGAGTCCAGCGACATAGCCATTACGCTAACTGCTGGTTCCCAACTGTCAATTTTTTATCAGCATACTTATTATATTCAATACAAACTATTTTATATTTTGAATTGATTTACTTGAGAAACCATACATGTTTGCTTTATTTCACTTTGTCTTTCTGTATACACAATTAAGTTCATATAGTCAACTTCAGCATATATATCAACTTTATAAAACGTATGAAGGGACATAACTACTATGTTCCTCAAGTTTGATGGTAATAATTTATTTCTAAAATACCTATAATACTGTGCTGCTTATCCTTACTATTGCTTTTTAAAAATTATATCCATGGTCTGTTCTCCTGGTCCTTTCTGGTTCTGCTTTACAAAGTAACAAGAGAAAGTTGATCTGAGTAGTTACCACTTGGCTTTGGGGGCCACTATGTTCAGAGTCATATTTTAATCATTGATTTAGACTTGCAGTGCTTTTATTTTTGTTATCTTCTATTATTATAAAATCTACATCTATGTATAGATTAATGATTTTTATTGAATATGTTTTTTCTTATAGGCTGTCTCATGGAATATAAAAAGATTATAAATAGAATTATAAATGACTATGTTGTGTGAATATTGAAGTGTGTTGATTATACTAATTCTCTATTCCAACAAGAACAGAATCAGTTGAGACATAGATGTCAAAAAGAGGAAAGATCAACAGGTATAACTTATTATTTGTCAAACACAATTAGAGAACATGACATGTGGTCAGCTATTTTCCCCCTAGAATTAAATTTATCCTTCCAGAAATGCATTTTGCCATATATCTAGGGTGTCATCTGTCATGGGAATGACATATTAAGATCCTTGCATCTTAAGCCCAGGCTGCTATGAGGGAAAGGAATAAAATGGTGGTTGGGATACTTGCTCATAGTCCTTCTCTAAGCTTTTCTCTCAGAGAGAGCAGTCCAGGGCAAGGGCACCGTATCAAAATCTCCTAAAGGACCATGGAAGAAATATGGAGAGGAGGACTTTTATGTGGGTAATATTTGCACAGTGTTTACCATATGCCAGACACCATTCTAAGAACTTTAATATTCATGAGAATATTTTATCTTTATAAAAAACCTACTTGATATTTCCGTTTTGGAGATGAATAACTGGAGGCAAAGAAAAAGTAACATGTCAAGGTCCCCCTGCTAAGGGGTTAAGCTGAGTGTTTAAACCCATATAGTCTAGGTCCAGAGTCCATAACACTTCCTACAGTCTATAATGTCTTTCTTCCTGTAATTTGTGGAGTTTAATAAATAAAGCCTTGGAGACTGAGGATACAGCTCTGTCCCTCACAGAAGACCAGTTTCCTCCTTCACATGCCACTTTTCCAACACACATTGCTTCTTTGTCTATATCGCTGGAAGTAATAGGAGAAGCTCACCTCTGGCCCTCTTCATCCCACACCCCAGATTCTGAAAACACACAATAAATTAACTCAAGAGACTGTCCTACATTTTAAAGTTGGTGTCCTATAACTATTGTATTTTACTTGCTGTTATGCTGAATATACTCAGTAAAGTGATGCAAAAAATACAAATGATATCATAAAATTACTAGAATTTTCTCATAACATAAAAATATTCAAGTTTGTATAATATGGATTCATTATTAAATTATCGAGGAAGAATGAAAGGCCCAAAAATACAATCTTCATGTTCTTGCAACTTTAAGTCCTAAGACATTAAATCCTGAAATTTTCTTCTTCAATTAGTTATTCTGGTCAGTTTAAGTCTTAGAGATGGTTTCTCAGTTCCTGGTGGACTTGGGACCCTTAACCAGCAGGACCCTGTTCATTTTTCTTTCAAAAAGTGTAGATGTCTCCCAAATGTAAATAATTTTAATAATGTAGTAGCCTTAATTCTACTAGAAGGTATAGTGCCGCGTCCCATTTATGTTTGCACGTTTAATAAAATTAATTTAAAAACATATAAATAACTTGTAAATAAAATAATTCAAACCTATGTCTCTCATGGGTCCAGATTTTTAAGTATATCAATGAATTAATAGATCAAATATTTATTGTCTCTGACAAATTCCATGATAACGGAATTACAAAATAGGCAATACATGTATATATACGTATTATACATATGTATAATATATATATATAAAATAAATATGTGTATACCTGTATTATACATATGTGTGTGTGTGTGTGTGTGTGTGTGTGTGTGTGTGTAGGTAAATGAGCACAGGATAGAGAGAATGTAACATATGTAATGTAACAGATTTATGTATGTATCTATGTGGGTAAATGTGCACAGGATCGAATGGGTAAGAGGGAGGCTTCTATAGATGAAAGACTTCATTGAATCAGACATCTCAGAAAGCTAATAAAGAAGCGGTAACTGCTTGGGATCAGCAGCTGGCATAACGGTTATGTCACTGGACTCCCAGCTAGTCAATCACTGTTCGAGTTCTGGACCGGGTGACTTGAAACTCATGCCGAGCACAAGTGCACGCATGCCCAAAATTCCGAGAGGAGACTGGAGGAGAAGGGATTGGAGCATGGCCATCTCTTCTGGTTGGTTATTTCTCTCTTTCTGTCTCTCCAGTGAGCACACATGCCCTATAGCAAAAAAATCTTTCTAAAGAAAAAAAAAGAATTGGTAACTGCTCACCTGAATATGAGTGACTTCGTTCTCTGCCCTTCTCTGAGAGACAGAACTTGGAATCATCAGGTACCAAAATGGTACAAGAAAGAGCTGAACTAAAAGCAAGGAGATTTGGGGGGGAAACTTCATAGTAAATAGTTGATACCCCTACTCAGATGTTCTCTTCTGCCATCCTTTCCCAGAAATTATTCTTTATTTTCAGAAAATTGAGTTCCTAGAATACTTAATTCAGAAAGCCAAAGGATCAAAAGATATAGTGTATATTTAAAATGAGGATGTTTGATCTGAAAAATCATGTTATTTTCAATTCTTAATATTTCTATTTATTTAATAAGGCTTAACATACAAAACTACACCAATGTTAAGCATGTATCCTTATGCATTTTTATACTGTGCATGAATACCCACATATTACACCCTCCAGATCTATTTCATGGAGTATTTCCCCTCCAGAAGGCCCATTATGCCAGGCAATATCTACTACTCATATTAACCACTAGCCTAATTTCTGCTCTTACAGATTACCATTGTCACTTGTGAAGGAAAATCTGCATGTAGCTTCTTTTAATATTTTGCATCTAGGTTGGTGCATGGAACAGTAATCAAAACATTTTTATTGTTGTGCAGTGTTTCATTTATGAACATCCCTCTTTAATTTCAAATATTGTTGATGAATATTTCCTTGAAATTTTTCTAATTTTTAGCTTGCATGAATAAAACTGCCATGAATATTATTGTTCATGTCTTCTGAGGAGCATATGTACACATGTACATATAAGTATATGCCTGGAAGATAAATTATTGGGTCATACAATAGGCATTTATTTAGTTTTAGCAGATACCACCATATATTTTTCTGAATTGTTTTACCTATTTATACTCTCACCTTATATAAATTAAAAATTTGAAAGATTTTTTATTTCTTCAGATAGTACCTCTCTTACTTTCTTCTATTAACTAATTCTAGAATTCCTATTAGATTTGTATTTGTGACTTGTCAGTCTATATTTTATATGATTTTTTTTTTCAAATTTTTAATCCCTTCAACTTTCTGAGTAGTAGTTTGTGTGAATTCCACAATACTGTTTTCCCATTAGGTACCGAATAACTACAATAAACAATCCCACTCAAAAATGACAAAAACGGGAGTTACGTCTGTTCTCTTGTTCATAACAATTTTGATACCCTGATGGATAAATACTGACATATTTCTCTCCCTAGTGAAGAAGCTTCCTACTCAATTGTCTTTCATGACTTTTATCTCTACTGCCTGGGGCTAAGAAGTCAATTTTTCCCATCTTTTCCCTTAACCACTTCTCAAGAGTGTACTGAAAAATATGTTTTTCTGGGGCTATGATTCTTTTTCTTTTCTTTTAAATTTTTTTGTCTGGAGAGAGATGGAGACAGAGAGAGGAAAAGTGAGAAATCACACCCCAGTGGGGATGGCCACATCTCAATCCCTTCTCCTCCATTCTCCTCTCTGAATTTTGGACAAGCATTGCAGGTTTCTCAAGTCCTGAATCCAGGACTAAAACCCTGGGGTTGGCCATGTGGGATCCAGAGCCTTACCACCATGCCACCTTCTGGACCAAAGATGCTTTGCTGTGAGTAAAAACTCGAGAGTCCACAGGTATTTTTACATATTAAACAGGCCTGGTTAGGCTAAAAGCACTTTTACTAGTACAATTTGCCCAGAAGTTTTGTAAGTTTTCTATAGGGTTAATTTCAGTCAAAGACATGACAAAAGCTATATCTTCAGTTTTTTAGTCATGACTCTCTCTTTAAACTTAATTAGGGTTAATTTATGTTTATCTGGCTTCTATGGGAACATGACCTTATGTTTTCTAAGTACACTTTTACCCACCTGAAAAGAGATCACTTTCAAAAATATTTAAAGTACATGTTACAGTTACTTCGTTAATTTGGTATTTTTTCCCAAGGCCATGTTTTCCTGATGGTGTCTGAATAAAAACTTTTTCTGCATCATGTATTTTAATGTATCTAATTTAAATTTGATAAGAAACTGATTCATTTTCCTAAACTGTGATTTCTGGAGACCTTATATATTATCACACTTCTACTTTTCCGATCGGGTCTGGCTTTTTCTTTTGCTCATTTCTTCCTTGTAGTAATTACTGATTTCACTAGGTGAAAACAACTATGCTTTCGAAATTTTGCCTTGAAACTTTGAACTTGAATACCTCAGACAGTTTCTGCCTTCCATGTTAACTTAGGTGATAGTTTGGCCAAATGTCTGTTATTACATAGCATAGGTCATTATTTTTGAGCCTTCTATAATAATTCCTTGTAGCCTGCCACCGGTGCCCAAAGATAAAGCCACATGTTTCAGTTGTCTTTTTTTTTTTTTTTTTTGTCCCCTTTCTTTTACCAATTCCCTGCTTCTGGTACCAATTTTTGTACCAGACAGCTACTGTGTTGTAACAAACATCCACAAAACCTCAAGGATATATAACTACAAAGAGTAGTTTCTTGCTCATGCACCATTAGGTTGATTATAGTTATTTTGCTTCAGGTTGCAGGTATGCAGAAGACTGGGACATCTCTATTCCACACATTTCATTCTAGGGTCCAGACTGCAAGGGTCAACACATAACTAAAGTATATTCTTCTCATAAAAACACCATAGTTCATGTTCACAAGCACATTTAAAGTCTCTAGTCACATCACATCAGCTAACATTTCACTGAGTAAAGGAAGTGTCATGGTTAAGGCCAAAGTCGAGGAGCAGGATGGTACATTCTCTCTGTCCCTTATATCCTGTAAGACTATATGCTCTTCACACTCTTCCCACTTTTTATTAGTTTTTAAAAGCATATCTATCATTTCAATGAATTATAAAGGTAGGAAAATTTCCCCATTAACTCATTGCACCATTTTGAAATATGTCTAGTGCTATTAATGCATGCAGTTAAACACACACATGCATGTATGAGTATACACACACACTCTGTAGTGCAAACAGCAATCTTTCAATATCTGTGCTTTTGTAGTAAGATATATTTGGGATTGCCATTCCTTTGAGCATTCAAGTACATCCATAAGCAAAGTGGTGCCAGTAGGGCTGCTGGTCTTAAAAAAATATTTCTGAACTTTATTACTTAAAATAAAATTGTCATTAATACAATATATATTGACTTTATTTAATTAATTAATGTATTTATTTTTTGTAATTTTGCTATAGGGCACGTACACTTGCCAGAGAACGCAGAAAAAAGGAAAGTACCTGCCCCAGTGGGTATGGTCATGCCACATTCTCCTCTCGGGGTTTTTGGGCAGGCATGCACATGTGCCAGGCATGTTTTTTAAGCTGGAGGGTCTCAAATCATTTAGTCATCCATATGGGATCCAGCTGTCTTAATCACCATGCAACTAGCTGGCCCCAGTTGAACTTTATTTTGCTCAGTATATTTCACAAAAGATGTGAGCTAATTGTATTAATAAGGTAAACAAAAATATAAGGTATAATCTACCTTTTAGACACGGCAAACTCTATTAGAAACTAATTTTGCAGATGCATATAGCGTTCTAATTTCAAATGGTACTTATATAATTCTTCAATAAAATTGTGTTAATTTTCCCCCTTTAGAGGAACGATACTTCCTCTAGAATAACTCTGAGCATCTTGGAGGATTTTTAAAATTAATCTCTGATATTTTCAAGCTATTTTAATAATCTTTTTCAGACTTAATTTAACTCTAAAGTTTGCAATTAGTGGAAAGAGAAGAGATTTTAATATTAGATAAGTCTGTAATACAAAACTTGCCTCTATTATTTTCTAATGATTAAAATAAAGCAGAATTAACCTCTTTAAGTCTCGTTTTTCATCTATTTTTTAAGTGGAGATATGTTGGCTATCTAATTCTAGTACTTTAAAGTGGTTTAATTGAAGTAATAAATATAAATTTCACAATATGGGACTAGCGCAGAATAGATGGTTGATATGTGTTAGCGTCAATGCCCATTTATCAGACATCTGTGCAACTTTATCCAAAAATGTAAATGTGACAATTTTGTGCATCTCCATCCTGTCTGTCTTAGCGAGTAAGATTATACTTACCAGCTCTTGTATCCCTACATGTGACAACAAAAGTGGGGTCAGAAACAGATTTGACTTCCTTACATGTACATGTGTTTCCATTTCCTACTGTAGCTTTTGGGGGCGGGGATAAAGGGATATCTGTAACCTAAGGACTTATAGAAAACAAAGCTCTTGTTTGGTCATTGTGAAAGATGGTCTAGGAGGTAGCATTCCACCTTCACAGGCTTTACAGATAGATGATGCAATAAGGAACTGTTGTTCTGAAGAGGTATTTTCTACCTCCAACATTAAATATAGTCAATGCCAAATGGAATTTAAAAGGTGGAACAAAACTCAGATTCACTTCTGATCTGACCTCACCTTTGGAGTACATTGGGTAGGGTCTGAGATAATTTGCTAAAAGAAATTTTCTTTCTTTTCATTCTATGAAAACTGTGTTGTGCTTTGCTTGCTAGTGCTCCTCTGGGGACAGGTCACCATTCATTCTGCAAATACCAACAGGGAGAGAAAGCTTGAGCAGGAAATACTGAAAGTATTATTCCAATGCTGATTATTTGCAAAATAATAGGATGTTGCTAAGATAGGAAAACACACACACACGCACCCACACTCACAGGCACAAACTTGAGAGGACCGAGATTCAAATTCTAGCTTCAGGATTGGATAGTAAATAGCACTGCAGTAAAACAGTGCTGTCAGCAAAGCAGATCCATGTGAGACAAAGTTCAGAAATCATACCTAGAGAAATCCCACAGTAAGCCTGGCATGTGTGTGCACTCGATCCAGGCTACTGATGCCAGGGCTGATCACAGCTTTAGTGATGCTATGAATGGTGCCTCTCTGCCTCTGTCTCCATCTCTTTTTCTGTCTCTTTCACTCATGGACAAATCATTCTCAGTTTCCACTATTTCTGTTCATGTGATTGTGAACAAGTTAGTTTTTCCTCTCTAAAATCCAGTTTCATCACTCCTAGAATGCATTTATTATTATTGTTATTTTTTACCAGCAATCGGTGCCTCCTAGGAGGTACTGAAACGCGGGATACCTTCTACAGAATTCAAGATTCAAAACACCAGAGATATATTTCCATTCCTATGAATGTCTCTCACCTCTAATATTTATATGATCCAACAAGTAGGTCAATAAGAATTAGTACATTAAATATAGAATTAAGCAATTCCATCAAAGTAGTTTATCTTTTTTATTTGGTTGTAACTTACTGATTTTTATTTTCAAGAAGTTTGAAAAGACTAGAAAATTTGAAGACAAAATAACATAAAATTCAATAAATGTTTGTTAAGCATGAATTTGTCTTGCTCTGCACAGGCATTGATGATATAATTTGTAACCCACATACAGTAATGATGGGAGTGTAAAATGCTGCAGCCACCTTGGAAAAGAGTCTGACAATTTCTCAAATGGTTAAGCATCGAGATACAATATGATCACACAATATGATCCAGCAATTCCAGTCCTGGGCATTTACCCAAGAGAAACAAAAACCTACATCCACACAAAAATTTACACATGAATGTTCATATATGCCTTATTCACAGCAGCCAAGTAGTAAAAGGACATAAGGGCCATCAACTGATGAATTTACTAAACAAAGGGACTTTAACATGTCTATGAAAATTTGGAATTAAAGTAAAAGTTTATTTGCTGCCGAAAAAGAGTTCAAAACTCGTTCATAGCTTTTTTAATAATATGCATTTTCCATGAACTTTTTCAAGATCCCATTATAAAATGATGTAGCCATACAATGGAATATTATTCTACAATTTAAAAGAATGAAGTAACATAGACAAATATTGAAAATATGCTAAGTATAATAGCCAATTGCAAAAGACTGCATATTGTATGATTCCCATTTATATGAATTGCCCAGACTAGGGAAATATAAGAACAGAAAAATATAATGCTTAGAGCAAGGATTGAGGAAATGTGGGAAGGGTTAGCAGGAATCAAAGGCTGAGGGGAGTAGAATTTCTTTTTTGGGGTAATAAATTTTCTAAAATTGATTGTGGTGACTGGTACATGACTCTGTGGGAACACTAAAAGTTATCAAATTGTATACTAAATGGGTAAATTGCATGTCAATTGTATCTTAATAAATCTAATGAAAAATAAATAAAGCATGATTGCTCTTCCCAAGATGATACCAAATGAGACAGACACATGTTAATAAATAAGTTATGATGACTGCTGTATAGATCCATTTTCTTTCACTCATTCTTTTGTCCTACAGCTATTTAATGAGCACCTACTCTGACAGACACTGTAGCAAAAGCGGGGTACACACAGACTTAGTGAGTAAAATAGGTATGATCGCTCTTCTTGTGAAGATAGTCATTAATAGCATAGTAATAGGCCCACCATTGCTTTGCTTTGTTTTAGAAAAAACAAGAACATCCTCACAATGGGTGTGTGTGTGTGTGTGTACATGCCCAAAACCTTTGAAGGAGATTGAAAGAGAAGGGATTGTGTGTGGCTATCCCCTCGGGGGGAGGGGGGTGATTTCTTGCTTCCCCTTTCACTGTCTCTCTGTCTCTCTCTCTCCAGCGAGAGCATGGACCCTAAGGCAAAAACCTCTGAAAAAACAAAAACAAAAAAAGAAAATTAATAACATGATCCCATTAATTTTGGGAACTTAGTTCGTAGTTCCTATGTCTTCAATGGAATTACGTTATTTAAGATTTTTTTTAAGAATTATTTTATTTAACTTCATTTGTTTATTTGTTTAAATTTGACCAGAGAAGGACAGAGCAAAAGAGAAAGAGGGAAAGTGAGAAAACAAGCCATTAGGTCTGGGACTTGAACCTCAGTCAGCCATGTGGGAGTCCAGTGCCCTCAACCACCATGCCACCTGCCAGCCTCAATGTTAGTTACGTTTTATATAATATGTAAAGGTTTTTTATATTAGGTCTTTAGAAAGAGTGAAAGGGTGAAAAAGGGGAAAATATCAGAAAGAAATACAAGGTGTTTTATTTAGAAAACAAGATAAACCTTGACCAGGGCCTGTTATGTGAATATCTCTGACCAACTATATAAAAAGTTTTAAGATGTTACTTAAGTGATCAGAAGTAGTAATAATTTGGAGCTCATGATAAGCTTATATTTTTGAAATTATGTAATGAACCATGCAACATTTTGGAGACAACATCAAATCTTTGGTCACCCCTCCTGCTGTATAATCTCCCTCATCTGAAAGAGGCAGTTCAAGATACATCAGTGTCTAAAGGACACATTAGCAAGGACTAAAGATTAAGTGGGAGCATCAAAGTAAAAATGCTGACCTTTTCTCTCTACTCTTCCATCTTCCCCATTAAGAATCTGTAACCGTCTTCTTAATTGGGGAAATCAGTCCACATTCTACTTTGCACCATCTACTTCTCCCACTCCATTCAGAACACCAAGTGGAAATTAAAATGAGTCTCAATAGCAAAAGAAATGGACAAGAACTTATTTTAATCTGGACTGAAAGAGCTTTTACTGATAATACAGATAATACAGAGATAGGCTCATGAGGATAAGGTACCCCTTGGGGATTTGAAACTGCCGTGGTCTGAATGTTTGTGGCTGCGTTCATACGTTAATAGCTAATCACTAATGTAATAGCATTAAATATGGGGCCTTTGGGATGTGATTATTGCCTTTATCAAAGGGACCCCAGAGAAGGAGATAGTGAGCTGGGCCCTTCTACCCCATGAGGACATGATGAGAAGGCACCGTCTGTGATCCTTACAGACACTGAATCTGTCTGTGCCTTAATCTCTTGGAATTTCTAGCCTCCAGAACTGTGAACAGTACATTTTTTTTTTCTTTAGAAGCCACCCTATTTGTGATATTTCTGTTTTAGCAGCCTAAACGGGTAAAGAAAGGAATAACACAAGAACTAGCAATCTTGATGCCAGAGTACAATCTTCACACCCAGGCAAGCTTGATATTCTCGTTCCTGTCTTGTTACTACCTAGTTGGGAGATGTCAGGAAAATTAACACCTCAAGTGCTTTGTTGACTGAAGGAATTGAACTAGAAGATCTTTTGTTTCCTCTTAGCCTCCAAGTTAATATTTTTATCATGTTAAAGTCAACCTAAAAATTCTTCTTATTCTATATTTTGGAGTGTAGAACAAATAGAGTATAAGATTTGGAAGCAGAGCTGAGAATGAATGTACTTTCTATTACACATTAGAAAATTTGGGGGGCCTATGGAAATTCCTTATAAGCCTCTTTTAATTCATTAACAGAAGAAGGAAATAAGATGACCCCATGAGGTCATTTTGAGGATAAAATGACAGCCTATATAAGAAGTTATCTGTATCATAAAATGTGTGTAATTAATGGATGTAATTATACATGGTCTAGAATAGATATACTCATTTTAACAGTCTGCTAACTTGGTATTATAATTTTCTTATATGCAAAGTTTCCACCTGTTACATTATACTGTTGTCTTTCTAAGGCAGGAACACTTTCTGAGTCAATGAATTATTACAATCGACTGACTGCTGTCTCTTCTCCACTACATCTTTGAGAAGAAACTTAATATCAATAATGTGTTATGAGCCTGGGAGAGGTGAGGTGAAGAAGTGAAGAGGGAGAGAAGATAGTAAGGTATGCAAAGAACTCTAGAAAGTAGGAGAAAAAAGAAAGGCAAAAAAGAATAGTGTAAGAATAAGCACCTTTATTCAAATTCTTTGTGTTTTTTTTTTTGTTTCTATGTCTTTTAGAAGGACCCAATATTATTTTGATTCTAGGAAAAACTGTATAATTTATACAAAGAAGAATGTATCACTGCATGAAAACAGTACTTTAAAATTTCAAAGTAGCTCTTGAAAGGAAAACAGCAGAGGTTAAGTGGATTTCTTCACCCTTGTTTAAAATCAGACCTAAGGCATTCATATATATATAGCTGCTTTAGCAAATACCTCTCGTCATGCATATATTTATAGGTATGCTTTCAAGAAGAAGCACACTTATTTACAGTTGAACATAGGCTTGTGTTCACTAAACATAGAGATCCTTTCAATCAAATAGACATAGACACAAACTCTTATTTATATTCGTCCAAATGTAGAGGCATACAAACACTGACACCCACACTCAGAATAAGTATCTACACAAGCTGAAACTAGTCCTTCTGTCTCAGTTAAAGGAAGGGGGCTTTTTTTTTTTTTTCACAACAGTTTTTTAGATTTTTGTAAATACAATGCTTTTTTTTTCTTTTTTACATTTGTAAAATCTGGATGTGCAAGAGATCCCAAATCACCGCTAAAATAACTTAGCCTTTTAAAGTTAAAAATAAACATTATATAATGAAGCTTTTGTATCTCAACACTATCTGCAATGATTTCCTAAGTGCTTTAGGACAGTGTGAATTAATGAGCCTTTGGCCTCATTACGACAATTTTCTGGGCTCATCTCAGGGAAGCAATGGGGACTTCCTAGTGCCCATAGAATATACGGAGAAGATAAGGTCCTCTTTGGAATAAACACTATGATCTTTAGTCTTAGAGAGTTGTTCAGGGTTTAAATGAGCAGATTTCAAATGTGCTACTTAAAGGCTCAGAAAACTCACCTAATGGGGAACCAGCAGTTAGTGTAATGGCTATGTCGCTGGACTCCCACGTAGTCGACCACGGTTCGCGTCTCGGACCCGGTGGCTTACAACTCACGCCGGGCGTGTGTGCGTGCGTGCCCAAGATCCCGAGAGGAGAATGGAGGAGAGGGGATTGCGGCGTGACCATCCCCCCGGGGGGTGATTTCTCGCTTTCTCGCTTTCTGTCTCTATGTCTCTCTCTGTCTGTCTGGCGAGCGCACGCGCCCTATAGCGAAAAACCTCTCAAAAAAAAAAAAAAAAACAAACAAAAACTCACCTAATGGAAGTATAAGAGATTTTAACGCAGATGTTCTACATAAAAATTAGGATTGTTCATGTGGGAACTATACTCTGTAACATGATTCTCAACATTTGGTGAACTCCCAAATCCCTTGTAGGCCTTGTAAGCAATCTGGATTGTTGGACCAACTCTCAGAGTCTCTGCAAGAGACAGAATGATTTAGGGAAGAAGGACTTCAGAATCTCCCAGGTAACAGAATTGAGATCTTAGTGGGACTATGTAATTTTGTAAAGTCCTCTAGGAAATTTTATTTTACTCCTCTATCACCACCAATCCCAATACCCTAGTTTAATAACCAGCTACTGGGCTAGGCAAATATGCAGTGTCCTCATAAAAGTGAATAATGCTAGCCTTAAAAAACCATAGAAAATATAAATGTGTGTTGTAGATTAAGATTAATCATGTAGTAGGAGAAAGAAAATGAGCAGAAGCCCACAGTAGTCTCCACATCTTTGCTAAATTATCATAGACTCTAGAAGTAAATACTTTTCTCTTTTTTATGTTAATGTGAATTTAAAGGTATTGGTTAAGTGACCATGAAGTCATAAAGTGAAAGGAAGGAAACTTATTTACTGAAAATGAGTGCCAAAGATTTACTGCCTGGTAATGTTGATGAAAAGATGTTTTGTAGTGTTCAACAATTAAATTATCTTCCAATGGTCCTGAGTGAAAAAGTGAATTCTGAAGGAGCATTAACAAAAAGTCCAAACAACAGCAGAATGCTTTCTCTTTAAGCCTAGAAAGAAATACCCAGAGAAAAATCTTGTACTGCAGCTTCTGAAGTTGAATAAAAATAGTTTAAACTCTCCAAGTTGTAGTTACAGAGCAGCTAGTCCTCAAGGCGCTGGGTTAATGATGCGCCTGATTGCTTCTATGCACAGAGTCATTATGACAGATATGGGCAAGTTGCTTAACCTCTTTTGGTCCCAGTTTCCTCATCTGTAAAATGAGGAAGTTAGAATAGATGATTTCTAAAGTCCCTTCCAGCTCTAAGATTTTATGATTTAGTGCCTGACTGGCAATGTGGCCTCTTAAGTGCTACTGTGCACAGCCGTGCATGACTTAAAATACTCCTACACAGGGTGCCAGTTTGCCTTCATGATTGCAAGTAGAAAGAGCTGGCTTTCGGCAAAATAGCGAAGTAATCTAAGTTGTATTTAACCTTCTTTATATTCTGTATAAACCTGACTTTTATGTCCTTTTAGAGTCCCTTTCAGGCAACTACAGATTTCTTGTTTTTTCTCATTCTTTCTCTCCATACTGCCTTTGTTCATGACAGAAGATTTGCTATTATTTAGCCTTCAGTGTCATTGAGTTTTAGTAAATGCACAGCTCTTTTCATGGATAAATTGCACTTAAGGCTGTTTTCTTAATGAAAACACTATGTTGCCACATTGAAAGACATGTTGGATGTTGGTAAGCATGCAGGAAATATTTTTCACGTCATTGATAACCTCTTTAAAGTATGGACTGCTGTAGGTTGATTTAAGAAGATGCTTAAAGGTAGATGATGACAAGATTGAGTGTAGACAACAATTCCACTGGAAGAGCCTGGCAGTCAGGTTTAATAACCCAAGTGCTATGGTTTGAATGTCCCCACGGAAACTCATTCTGAAATTCAACACCCAGTGCTGCAGTGTTGGAGTTTGGACCTGGTGGGAGATGCTTGGTCCTTGGAGGTAGATTCATCGACAGATTAATATCCTTTCTGGGAGGGACTGAATTCTCACTGATTATTCCCAGCCAGAATGGCTTGCTATAGATCAAGCTGGTCCCACCTATGCCCCTTTCTCTTTGCATGCATCTGCTGGCCTTTTCCCTTTTTCCCTTCTTTCTGTCACATTGTACACAGCACCGGAGATTGGCCAGATGCTAGCACCATGCTTATGGACTTCTCAGCCACCAGAATTCACCAAATAAACCTTTTTTTTTTTTTTTCTAAATAGGAATTATCCCATATTACATATTCTGTTACAGTAATACTAAACAGACCAAGACACCAAGCAAAGTATCAGTGAAAAATTTAGAGAATTCACTTAAGCTTGGTAGACACGAATGAAGGAGAAACTTCCTCAAAGCATCCTGTCATAAAGGGCTTTTAAAAAATCCAAGCTTGGCTCATATGTGGTAAAAAAAAAAAATGTTGAAATCATTGTGACTGCATTGTCATGAAGTTAAGTAGGCATGTAACAAAGGGAATTCCTGCCAAAATCCTTCTCGTGGCTCCAGAGGTCATACTATTACTTTTTTCTAAGAGTGATCCCTAAGGAAAACTTGATGCATTGATCTAGAGTTACTGAATGCTGCCTATGTTTTTTTTCTGAACTCTTTTTCAAGTTTTATTTCTTTCCTAGAGAAATGCTCTTCAAATAACCCTGAGTTGGTTGGAAGAGTTGGAGGAGCATGTGTCCAGGAGTTACAAGCTTCTAAACAGGACACCTGAACTTGGAGTCTTTTTCTCCTGAGCACCAGCTTGTCTCTGCCCCTCACTCACTTTCCTGAGCTTTCCAGTTTCTCTCCCTCTCTGCTTTATTACCACCTGTGGTCAAGCACATGGTCATGTTCTTATGCTTTAGACCATACACTCGAAGCATAAAGACTTAGAGTCACTATAACCACAGCCCTCCTTGCATGTAAGTTACCTCATATGCAATCTTTAAGACGGGGATAGCTGAAAAGCTCCCAAACAATTTCTGCAAGATGAAGACACAATGAGAAATGGGGGGTGGGATGGGGGGAAGCTGCATTGTCTTAGTCTGTCCCGCACAACAGGAGAGGAATAAAAATTCAGAATTAGAAAATTGTCTTTGGATAAGTGTCAGTGATTGTTTACAAATAAAAAAAATTTTGATTGATAAAATTCAAAGAGTTATAAGTAGTAATAAAGAGAATTTTTAATATTTGGCTTTAGTATGAAAGTGTTACATGAACTTTAAAAATTTACATAAATAGATTTTTGCCTGTGCCTAATTATGATGTAAGAGTATTATCTAGTAATTAATATATCAAAATAATGATAGATAGCACTTTACTGTAAGTTGTACAGGACTTTAGCATAAAATCCTAGTCAAATATTCCATCATGCTGCTTTTGTAGTTCATTTTTAGAGGCAATGTAGCTATCTACTAATAATTCAAAAAGAAACTTGAGAAAAAGTGAATGATTAACCTGTTAAGTGTATAGATTTAGATTTAAAGGTAAATGAATATTAGGTACCTTTTTAAGGTATCCATTCAGAGGAAAAGATAAGACTACTGAATTTATCTAAAACTTAAGTAATAAGCTATTCTTATGTGAGCTGTGATCCAACTCAGCAGCCCAAGTTTTGTTCTTAATTGTTCCTTTCATACCGACATTGCTTGGAAGAGAACCAATCTCTTTATTTTTCTACATCCACTGGCTGGAATAAGCCTAGGTTGAATATTTTAAAATAATCACAACCAATTCTGCTTTACTCTTCAGTGATTTTATATTGAATACAGAATTCAACAGTCTGCTATAAAATTATCAAGGGGCCTTTTAAGAAATTCAGATGGAATCTTTGACTAATCAACTCCAATTCGCATTTCATGTTTCAACCAAATGTAAAAACATTAGACTATTTTCCAAGGGTCTTTAGCTTTTTGTTGAATAACTATTGGCCCAGATATAACACAATATGACTAGATGTCTTGGCATATAGCTGAAAGGGAGGCATGGTAAAGATAACTTATCAATGCAGGGATCAATTAGAACACAGTACTTTACAATAGAGAACATAGTAAGCTACATATTTTCCAAAACATCTGCTGTTTTAAGTAGAAGGGTGCATAAAAACTATCCATGGTAGATTATAGAGACAATGTCAAAAAGATGCTATAAATAAAAATAAAAATAAAATAAGGGAGTGCAGAAGTGTTTTCAGACTTCAGCAAATTGTGTTACACCTTCATGTTTGTGCCGTATCCGCATACTACCTATAATATTATTTATTAAATATTGTATTTAGTTATAATTATATGGGCTGAATTAAATTTATTTAGTCTTTTCTATAGGACAAATGCTCTCACCAGAGGAAGACAGAGACAGATAGAGAGGGAGAGAGAGAGAGAGGGAAAGTGAGAAGTAACTCCCCAGGAATATAGCCACACCACAGTCCTTGCTCCTCCAGACTTCTTTAGAAATTTTGGGCACTCACACACATGCCTGGTGTGATTTTCAAGCCACTGGGTTTGGGATTCAACTCACACAGTTGGCCATGTGGGACCTAGTGCTTTAACCACCATGTCACCTGCTGACCCTGAATATATTTTTAGAATTACCCTCTTTCTATGAGTTAATATGATGTATGTAAAAATTTGAGTTTGTATAAGTTTCTATACATGTATATGTATGTTTCTGTATATGCATGAACATATGCACACACACACACACACACACACACACACACACACACAGTCACGTGTTAGTTAATAACAGAGATATATTCTGAGAAATGCATTCTTAGGTGGTCTTGTCTTCCTGTGACTATCACAGAGTGCACTTACATCAACCTAGATAGATTGAGCCTTTAGTGTGAACAGAAAAGAACGTTCATTTTCATTTTGTTGCTAGCTCATTCATTCCCTTATAGGGAAGTGCGCTGTGGTAAACCCTAGGGAGGTTAACCTGTGAGACAGGACCTTCAGCTTGAAAAGAAAATTTTGCACTGAAGGAAAAAAAGGAAACAAAACAGCATTACGAGAAAATAAAGAAGAGATTTACCACTATGAATTAATCCTAGGTTAAGGTTTAAATTAATAGGGATAAAGATAACCTTCATCGATGTCTAACTCAGCTAATAGGAGAGTAGAACTGGATAAATCACAGAAGTTCTGGTCAAGCATTTAGCTGATGTATCTCTAGAGACACATTATGATGCCTTAATAGAGCAATGTTTGTTTATTTGTTTGGAGTCTCATATGAGAACAATACTGAAGTTAGTTGGCCAAATACCCTGCCAAGATTTTTCAACAAAATGACCAAACCCAATATGACAAAAAGTTACAGTATCATTCAAGTCTGAAATATATTAAAAAATGCTAGAGAGTCAACTGAATGGGGGCCAGTTAGTGGCAAGATGGTTAAGGATGCTGAATCCCACATGGCTGACTGGAGGGTTAGAGTCACAGACCTGGTGGCTTGAGAACCACACTGGGCATCTCTTTGTACATGCCTAAAATTCCCAAAAGAGAAGAAATGGTGGAAAAGGGATTATTATTTGTCTATACCCTATGGGAAGGTAGTCCTTCCTTACTTTCCCTCTCATTCTTTGTCTCTGTGTCTCTCTTCTAAGAGTACATATGCTCTCCGGCATAATAAGAGAAAAGAAAATTGATATGGAGTATTGGTGAGTGGAGACAGAGTTTTCAGAGTGCTGTAAGGGTTGACTTTCTTCCTATCTACAAAAGAATGAAGGGTGCTTCCTTCAAACCAAGCCAAGTGATGTGAGAGATTCAAAACAAATCTTAAAGAACACATAGGTTTGTGAACTCTTCCCTGGGAAAATTTAAAAGCTACGATTTAGTTGAAGCTGTCTATGAGAACTTAGAACAGAGTTAAAATAGGAAGACATTTGTCAACTGAAGACAGGGAATGCAGGTGTATGCATAAACTGGAGTGAATAAAATCTAAGAGTCACTATGCACCTTCAAGAAAAAAAAATCATGTCAAAAAGAAGTCATGTGACCTCCACAAATAGAATATATGAAGTGGTGGGACCAGCAGTTGGCATAATGGCTATGTTGCTGGACTCCCAGGTAGTTGACTGCGGTTTGAGTCCCTGACCCAGTTATTTAAACTCATGCCAGATGCGTATGCATGCCCAAGATCCCGAGAGGAGAATGGAGGAGAAGGGATTGCAGTGTGGCCATCCCCCCGGGAAGTGATTTCTTTCTGGCAAGTGCATGTTCCCTATAGCAAAAACCTCTCCAAATATATATATATATATATATATATATATATATATATATATATGAAGTGGACAGCAGAAAGAAATGCTGATGGAAGAGTACTAAACAGAGAACATTTACGTGTAGCTGTCCATGTGGAGGAGTCTCTCCATAGCATGAAAATATCCCATCTATAAAAAGGTCACTATATGTTCGTTTGTTATCAAAACACCTGCTAAGTATTACATCAAAGAACCCTAGTCAAATGAAATAGTGCCCTTTTCCACACTTGATCAGGGTGTTCCTGGAGGAAGAACTCTGCCACTAAGAAAGGAATATATCGCTCTGGGCTGGGATGAACTGTGCTCGCGACGGAGGCAGGGAAGCGGTGCTGGAGCCATGGCCAGTGGTGGCAGTTGGACCTATCATTGCTGCTGCTGGATTTGCAGGTTGTTATATTTTGCAAGCCATAAAGCATATGGAGCCTCAAGTAAAACAAGATTTTTTTTTCTTTTTTCTTTTGTTTTAGAGAGGTTTTCACTATAGGGCGCGTGCGCTCACCAGACAGAGAGAGACAGAGAAACAGAAAGTGAGAAATCACCCCCCCAGGGGGGGATGGTCACGCCGCAATCCCTTCTCCTCCATTCTCCTCTCAGGATCTTGGGCACGCACGCACACACACCCGGCGTGAGTTTTAAGCCACCGGGTCCGGGACGCGAACCGCGGTTGACTACGTGGGAGTCCAGCAACATAGCCATTATGCTAGCTACTGGTCCCCAAGTAAATCAAGATTTTGAAGTCTACTGAAATCTGCATTAAGTGGTGGCTATTACAGAGGTGGATTTGAATCCAAAATGACAAAATGGTAAGCAGCATTAATATTAGGTGTAAGCTCTACTGCTAATAAAAGAGATAAGAGACGCTCATTGATGACTTATGCTTTTAAATCATTCAGACGAAAAAGGGAGGATCTCCTTATATAGCAGCCAAAATCAGTGAAGCTAAAGACTTACTAGGAGGTCAAGCAAAAAACTTAATTAAATGTGTGATTTTAAGTTCACATTATTTTATGTATATGAGTATCAACTTTTTACAATAAAATGCCTCAGAGTTGCAATTTTTAAAAATGACTCAACAGAAGCTAAGTTAGTCTTGGTATATATTTGATTAAATTTGAGGATTTTAAATCAACTACAGATTAGTTGAGAATATTTAGCAAATCTCAGTAACTATGGACAAATGCTTATCATTTGAATAGATGCACTGCTCGTTAAGTAAATAATTTGGTGCCTGTGTCTACTTTCTAAAGGAAGAGTGAAGACAGTCCTTGCTCTCAAGGAGCCTGTAGGCTACTGGGAGACTGACAAAATAGCAATTAAAATATGTAATAAATGTTATGATGGAATAAGCATAGGGACTTATGGAAAGTTGTTCCAGTATAGACAACCGGAGCAGCTACTTGGAACCTCGTATTTGATGGTAAATTTACCCATAATTGTGACTTAAAAAAATCCTTATCTCATACATTAAAAACTAATTTGTATGATTTTTAAAAAGAAAGGAACATATCAAGAGATAAAAAGGGAGAAAATTGTGACACAGTGGTAATGTAAGCAGATTCTTATGGGAAAGGTTCTTATGAGAAAGGTCCTGGATTCATGTCCTGGAACCTTCTTGAGCATGCTAGATGTGCATACATTTCTGTAATCAAGACTGACTGAGGCTGGAGGTTGATTGCATGCTGAAGACCCCTTCGGGGGTAACTGTCTTCCTTCCTTCCTTCCTTCCTTCCTTTCTTCCTTCCTTCCTTCCTTCCTTCCTTCCTTCCTTCCTTCCTTCCTTCCTTCCTTCCTTCCTTTTCTTCTTCTTCTTCTTCTTCTTCTTCTTCTTCTTCTTCTTCTTCTTCTTCTTCTTCTTCTTCTTCTCCTCCTCCTCCTCCTCCTCCTCCTCCTCCTCCTCCTCCTCCTCCTCCTCCTCTCTCTCTCTCTCTCTCTCTCTCTCTCTCTCTCTCTCTCTCTCTCTCTCTCTCTGATAGAGTGGTATTTTCCAATATACAAGACCAGTACTCTTCAAAAACACCAAGGTTATCAAAAACAAAGAATGTCTGAAAAACTGTTGTAGCCAGAAAGAGCCCAGGAGACATGAGAACTAAGTATAATATGGCATCTGGATAGAATTGTGGATTAGACAAAGGACTGGGAAAAATGAAGGCGGCTTGAGTAAACTAGAAAATGATGACATAGCAATGTTGGTTCTTTAATTATAACAGTGTATCTTACTAATGTAAGATGAGAAAACACACTTGGGATGAAAGAGATATATGAGAACTCTGCACTATCTATTCAGCTTTTATGTAAATATAAAATTGTTCTAAAAATAGATTCTATTATTAATAATAGCAGATGAATGTGTAAGAAGATCCCACTGAATGAGTGATGAGCATGCCTGATTTCGTTCCATTATTCTCAAGACTTAATTCAATTCAGCCTGACATTCTGACATAGGCATCAGAACATCACAAGGCTCAAGGATCAGGAAAGAGGTTTTCTAACATGCAAAAAAAAGAGAGGACACTCCTCAGTTTTATTTTCTCTCAATTTTCTTTTCTTTTTTTTTTTTTACAACTCAGTCCTCCACCCTATGACAGTAATAACAGTAGGGACAGTGAGAACCCACCAAGGCTCTGACAGAAAGGACTTTCCCTCCCACATGGCAGTAAATCTTGTTATATCTCCGTGTCTTTTCCTCAAACCTTTTAACACCAGGCACAGAACTTGCACAATATAGCAGGTTATATAAAACTGTGGTTTCCTCAAAGGAGGAGCTAAGAGGGTATGCTAATATAATCAAAGAGAAGGAGGAAGAGAGAAATACAATTATTTAAATTCCTTCATGAACTCCTTAATATGATCTTAAACACACAGACTTTGATAACTCCCTGTGGGATAGACCACCATTCAAGTTCCATACTGGCCACTGGGTGGTGCACACATGGCACAGATCCTAATAGCCCTGCAAAGACTGAAAACTAAAACAACAGTGGAATCATAAGCAGCCTGAACCCAAACAGAACGATCATCTCTTTAAAAATATTATTAATATTTGTTATATAAATTAAACCAGACATGGAAACTCATAATAAAAATTTTTAAATGTTCATAATACATTTAAGAATTATGGGGAACCAGCAGTTAGCGTAATGGCTATGTCACTGGACTCCCACGTAGTAGACTGCGGTTCGCATCCCGAACCCAGTGGCTTAAAACTCACACTGGGCACATGTGCGTGTGTGCCCAAGATTCCGAGAGGAGAATGGAGGAGAAGGGATTGCGGCGTGACCATCCCCCCTGGGGAGTGATTTCTCACTTTCTGTCTCTCTGTCTCTCTCTGTCTGCCTGGCGAGCGCACGCGCCCTATAGCGAAAAACCTCTCCAAAAAAAAAAAAAAAAAGAATTATGAAAACAAGGAAAATTGTAATTTGCATGAGGAAAAAAACATTGAATTTCAACATTGAGATGATAGAGATATATAGTGCTTTTTCTTAAGATTTACTTATTTTGAACTTTATTTATTATCATTATTCTTCAATTTTGACCAGAGAGAGAAAGAAAGAGAGAGAGAGGGATTGAGAGAAAGAAGGTCAATAGGTCCAGGACTCGAACTTCAGTTAGCCATGTGGGAATCCAGCACTTCAACCACCATGCCACCTGCTGGCCCTGATGTATTATCATCTATCAAATGTAAATTTTAGATCAGAAATATATAATAACCAAATCCAAACAAACAAAAAACCTTCACTGGGAAGACTCAATAGAAAAGCAAAAAAATAAAAAGTCAAAGAACTAAAAAGTAGATCTGGGAAAAGTATTCTATATAAACAATGGAGAACAAAGTTATAAAAAAATTAAATATAGATTCAAAGGTATGTGACAAAAAATACCAAAATTTTGAGTGTTCATGTCATTTGTAACTAAGAAGGAGAAAGAATGCAGTGCAAAAAGAAAGGAAAAAAAGAAAGGTTGATACCTCAAAGGCAAAAGACATAAAAATACAAATCCTAAAGGTTAGCAAATCACAAACACACACACACACACACACACACACACACGCACACACACACACACACATACAAATAAACCTTAAGAATTTCATGCCTCGGGAACCAGCAGTTAGCGTAATAGCTATGTTGCTGGACTCCCACGTAGTCGACCGCGGTTCGTGTCCCAGACCCGGTGACTTAAAACTCAGGCAGGGCGCGTGTGCGTGCGTGCCCAAGATCCTGAGAGGAGAATGGAGGAGAAGGGATTGCGGCATGACCATCCCCCCTGGGGGGGTGGGGGTGATTTCTCGCTTTCTGTCTCTCTGTCTCTCTCTGTCTGTCTAGTGAGCACACATGCCCTATAGCAAAAACATCTCCAAAAAAAATAAAAATAAAAAAAGAAAGAAATTCATGCCTAAACATATAATGGAACTGCTTAAAACTAAAGATAAAGAAATAAATAGTAAAAGCATCCAGGAAAAAGTGATGCATATTTTTATTGAAATGATAAATCAAAGACTATTGGATGTCTTGTCAAAATCATGGGGCCAGAGTGAAGGTGAAATAAATATATTCTCAGATGAAGGAATACTAAGAGGGATTTTGCTAGTAAATATGATATAATAGAATTATGAAGTTCTTAGGACAGAAGAGAAATGATACAAAATAAATAAACAAAAATCTAAAATACTTAATATATCAGAATTAGAGAAAGATGAACAGAAATGTAAAATTGAGTTAAATAGAATAAAATATTCTTCTACTTAGTTCTATAAAATACGTTTGATATTTGAAAGCATAAATTATAACATTATATGGTGAGGTTTTTAATGCATGTGGGTACAATATATAAAATACAACAATGATAAAAATATATAATATATTTTTATATTGAGATATAACATGCAAAGAACTGTGCATATTTTAAGTATATAATTTGATGAGTTCTGACATGTGTCCATGTGTAAAATTATTGCCACAATCAAGGAATAAGCAAAATTATTATTCCCAAATGTTTTTTCTGACTTCTTTTTCCTTTTCTTTTTCATCTGTTAAATCGTGGCAAGAACATTTAATATGATCTCTACCTTCTTAAAAATGTTAAGGCACATATGTGATATTGTTAACTCTAGGAACAATGTTGTACAGCAAATCTCTAGAACTTACTCATTTTGCAAAACTGAAACTTTACCCATTCAACAGTAACTTCCTATTCTTCCTCTCCTCAACTCCTGCCAACCACCATTCTATCAGTGCTTCTATGAGTCTGATTATTTTACATGCCTTATAGAAGTGAAATAATGTGGTACTTTTTCTGTAACTGTTATTTTACTTAGTGTAATGTCTTTTAGGTTCATTTGTGTTGTGTAATATTTCAGGATTTCCTATTGTTTAAGAATGTATAATATTCTATTGTATGTATACACGTTCTTTCAATTCTTCATCTACTGACAGATGTTCAGGTTGTTTTCACATCTTAAATAATTCTGCAGTTAATATGAGAGTGTCAATATGTCTTTGAGATGCTGATTTCAATTTTTAAAAATAAATTGCTAATCAGATAACTGTTATATTATTACTATTACTATAGATTTTTTCCATAGAGTGTGTGTGCTCAGTACAGAGAAAGAGAAAGTGAAAAAACACCCTCCTGAGGGGAATGCAATCCCTTTCCTCCATTCTCTCAGGATTTGGGTCATGCATACCACATGTGCCCAACATGATTTCTAACCTGCCTGATTGGACTCAAATCACAAAGTTTGCCATTTGGTATCCAACTGTTTTAAGTTCCCTACTACTCGATGGCCCCTCTATTCTTATTTTTTAACAGAATTTCCATACAGTTTTGTACTAGCAAGTAAAAGTATACCAAACAAACAAAAATTCATAGCAGAAGAAACAATCAGCAAAAAGAAAAGGCAACCTATGAAATGGGGAAATGTATTTGCAAACCATATATCTGATAAGGGATTGCTGTCCAAAATACATAAAAACTCTTATTACTCAATAGCAAAACACACACACACACACACACACACACACACACACACACAATCCCAAATAACTCAATCCTCAATCAGAAATGGGCAAAGGACTTGAACAAACATTTCTCAAAAAAAGACATACAAATGGCCAATAGATGTATTTTTTAAAAAAATGCTCAATAGCACTACCATCAGGAAAATGTAGATCAGGACCACAAGAAGATATCACTTCACACTTGTTGGAATGGCTCTTATTTTAAAAAATGTAAAAAGTATATATATGTGTGGGTGTGTGTGGGTGTGTGTGAATTTAAAAGACATTCACTCAGATAAAAACAAGATTGAAATCAGAGGAACCAAAGGAAATCTTTACCTCTGTGGGCACCAAAAATAATAATAAAGAATATCATGTTGTCCAAATGTTTTATGAACTAGAGAGATCAGAGATGGCAATGTAATTGTGCTAAATTTGTAGAATGTTCTTATTCTACCAGATAAATTAAGTTTTAAAATATCACAAGGCCATTCATTCCAAATGTTTTAAAGAAATTATTTCAATGAAGACTTGATTTCTACTGTCTTAAGTAGCTTATTGACAGCCATAAGCACTTATAGTAGTGAAACAGAAATTAATGATATTAAAGTTCAAATAAAGAGGGATGGAATGTACTCAAGTATAGTGTTTAGTAAATGCTTAGACATAAAAATTACCCTGAAATAGTCTTATGAGACATCCTGTGGAGAGGAAGGCAAATAAAGGAAAGCAAAGAGTGATCACTGAGGGCAACTTATATCTTGAATTGCCAGTCTCTTGGCAGCTGTGAAAATGATCAGGCAAACAAGAAAATATTTGCAATAATAAAATGAGCTAAAAATATTATATGGTGTATACATATGACTACCACAAAAATAATCGGAGGAAAACAGAAAAGCCATTCTGGGAACATAGAAATGAGAAATCAATAAAAATTATTAAAATCTTTCTTCCTGGGGGCTAGCAGATGGCATAATGGTTATGTCATTGGACTCCCATGTAGTTGACCATGGTTTGAGTCCTGTATCACACTGAGTGCATGTGTGTGTGTACCCAAAATTCTGAGAGAAGAATGGAGGAAAAGGGTGTCCCCCCTAGGAGTGATTTCTAGCTTTCTGTCTCTCTGGTGAGCACATACATCCTACAGCAAAAATCTCAAAAAAAAAAAAAAACAAAAAAAACAAAAAACCCACAAACCTTTCTTTCTAATTATATTGTATATTCAAATTTATTCATCATCTTCTTTTCCTTCCATGGAGATAAAAAAAAATAAAAGGAACAAATTTAAGGTAACTAAGAAAAATAAAAATATTTTTGTTGCTACCTTTGTATAATTATCCAGCAGGTTTATTGAAGTAACATGGCAAAGATCAGCTCCATTATCCATTGTTACTACAATAAAAAACTGGAACTTTCTTAATTCTTGTTCCTGTTCTCTTTGACATCTTTATGCAAACCATTACATGGCTCACCATGAAAGAGAACTGATTACTCAGACTGTTTTTTTGATTGTTTGAGAGTGTGTCTACTTACTAGAGAAAGTCTATGAGAGAAAGAATAAGAAAGCAACCCTCATGAGGTATGTTTACACCACCATCCATTCTTCATTTCACTGTCATGACAGGATTTGGGGCATGCACCTATATGCACTAGGAATTGAACCAGAGTCAGCCTTATGAAATTCATCTCCCTTAACCAGTAAACTATGGTGCTGGCCCTAAACAGACTTTGATAAAAGTCATGTTCCAATGTTAATGATTCTCCTCATTTAGTTGAAGACAAATGGCAACCATGATCCTTTTTTCTTCACAGGTATCAAAAGATTTTGAGAGAAAAATTGATTAAGCTACTTTAGTGTCTTATTTCAGAAAAGAGACACAAAGTTTTAAGGACTGGAAATGAGAGGAAATAAAAATAGGAAGAAAGGAATTTTGGCAACTCAATTAAAGAAAATGACTTTCCTAAGAGAATGACAGTTTATAAAAAACTATCATAGATCAAAAGTTCTTCATTCCAGCTGCAATGACACTTTATACACATAATTCAAATCAATTCTACAACCTTATTAGGTAAGCATTACAGAGCTGAAGCAGTCACTCACTACAAACTTATGTATCACCTACAGGTGAACAAGTAGGAACTGATCACGTGAGGAATGCGAAACTTAATGTTTACTCTTCTGAGTACTCAATGGCAATACCCCTGGCCATGGAATTTACCTTATGGGACAATCAAACATTAAATAAATCCCCTAAGAGTTTTCTAACAGGGCAACCACACATGCAGGTCAGAGAAAGCCTTCTCAAATAATTCATATTGAAATTGAAATATAAAAATGAATATGAGGCCTAGCTGCAGTAGTGCAAACTGAACGCTGCTGCATTGCAGGCTAAAGCCACAAAGGCCAGGTGTGATTCCCTGGATACTCTAAAATACCAAACATTGTGGCATGTGCCTGTAAGTCCCAGCTACTTGGGAGGTGAAGTAGGAGAATGGGAATAATGACTGTCTAAAACACTACACACAAGGGCAGATGCACAAACACACACACACACACACACACACACACACAACAGTGTTTAGAGTTTACTACAAATAGGATAATGAGAAGATTCTAAAAATCCAAATGATGGAAGCAGCAATGCAAAATAAAGATCAATCAGTGAAATAATAACAATTTTCTGATTTTTCTATTTAGCACTCACTCTAGCCACTAGCAAGCAGATGACCACGTCATTATCTTCCTTATTTTTGTCACCCAATAAAGATCCACCAGAGAATAATAACTGTACAACCTTGGAAAATATGTTGCTCTGGTTATCAATCCCTTACAGAAGTATATGGTAATAGCCATGATTTCATTGTCACATACTGTATGCATACTTTGAAAAACCATATTGTGTGGTATAGAAATGTACAACATAAACTGTGAATAAAAAATAAATTCAATTAAATTGGATTTATTTTCTTTTGCAGGTGAGGTGCTTGAATTTTTATATATTTTTGGTTATCAATCCCCTATCTGAAGCATAGTTTGCAAATATTTTCTCCCATTATGAAGATCGTGTCTTCATTCTAATTGTCCTTGCTGTGCAGAAAGCTTTTAGCTTTATGTAATCGTGAGTGTCTATATTTTGGATTATTGCCCATATTTTACGGGTCTTATTTACGAAATCTTTGCCTATATCAAAATCTTCAAGGGTTTCCCCCTGTTTTCATCAGTTTGAGGCTTTACATTTAGATCTTTGATCCATTTGTGCTGCTTTTTATTAATGGTAAGAGGTACGGATCCAGTTTCATTCTTCTGCAGGTGACTTTCAGTTCCTCAAGAACTATTTGATAAAAATTCTTTTTTCTTCATTGCATTATCTTGTGCCCTTTGTTAAAGATCAGTTGGCTTTATGTTTTGGGGTTTATTTCTAGATCCTTTAATTTGTTCCATTGGTCTATATGTCTATTTTTGTGCCAGCATCATACTGTTTTAATAATCACAGCTTTGTAATATATTTTTGAGGTTGGGCTATAAGATGTCTTCTACTTTATTCTTTTGTGCAGTATTCCCTTGGTGATACATGCTATTTTTGATTCTGATCACATTTTATGTTAGCTTTTTCTATTTCTGTGAAGAATATAATGAGAATTGCATTGAATATGTAAATTAATCTGGGTACAATTAACATTTTGTTTGTATTGATTCTTCCTAGCCAATAATAAGAATAAGAGATGTCTTTCCACTTTTTTCTGTAGCATTCTTTTTTTTTTTTTAGTTTTGCATAGTTTTCCGTATTAAAGTCTTTCACTACTTTGATTAGGTTTATTCCTAGCGATCTTACTTTTTTTGTCATATTATAGATGAGATTACTTCCATATGTTCATTGTTGGTATCTAAAAATGCTAAAGATTGTTGTATATTGATTTTGTATCCTGCCATTTTACTGAATTCATTTATCACTTCCAAGACTTTTTCATATTTTTTTGTATTTTCCATATATATAATCTGCAAATAGAGAAACAATTTCACTCCTTTTTCTATTCAGATATCTTTTGTTTTGCTCTCTTGTGTAATTGCATTGACTGGGGCTTACAGCACTATATTGAAAAGGAAAGGAGAAAGTGGACAGCCCTGTTTTCTTCTAGTTTATAGTGAGAAAGTTTCCAACCTCTCTGCATTGAGTATGATATTAGCAATAGGGTATCCTATATGGCTTTTATTGTATTGAGAAATGTCCTTGCTATGCTGATTTTGTTGAGAATCTTAATTATGAAGATATATTGTATTTTATCAGATGCTTTCTCTTTATCAGTTGACATGATCACATGGTGTTAATCTCTCCTTCTGTTAATGTGATCTATTACATTTATTGCTTTGCTTATATTGAACTATCCTTGCATCCCTGGAATAAAGTCTTTCTCGTTGTGGTGTATAATAATTATAAAGTGTTGAATTTGGTTTACTATTATCTCCTTGAGGATCTTTGCACCTGGAGATTGGTCTGTAGTTTTCTTTTTTCCTTATATTCTTGTCTGCTTTTGGTATCAAGATGACAGAGGATTCTTAGAATGAGTTTGGAAAGGTTCTTTCCTTTTGAATCTTTATAAATATCAGTAGTTTGAGAAGAATTGGATTTAACTTTCTTTCAAAGTTTTGTGAAATTCAGAAGTGAAGCCATCAGGAGCTGGGCTATTTATTATTGATGCACACTTTCTATTTCTCCCTATTCAATCTAGGTAAATTGTATGTGTCCAAAAATTTGTTCATCTTATCTAGGTTTTCCTGTTTGTTGGTATACGGCTGCTCACAGTAGTCTCTTATGTTTTTTGACATTTGCAAATGAGGACAATATCACTGATATATCTGTTGTAATATTACCTACTTCATTACTGATTCACTTATCTGGTTCCTTTCTCTGATTTTTTTTGTTAGTCTAGCTAATGGTTTGTTAATTTTGTTTTAAAAAGCACCTGTTGTTTTGTTAATATTTTGTATAGTTCTTTTATTCTCTATTCATTTATTTAAGCCTCTATCTTTATTATTTCTTTTCTTCTGATATTTTTTATTTTGTTGATACTGCTTTTCTAGTTTGAGATGTGTCATTAGGTTATTTGTTTGAAACCTTTCTATTTTTTCCTTGTAAGCACTAATTGCTATAAACTTTCATCTTATGACTGCTCTCCCTGTGCCCTACAATGGCATGTGTTCATTTCATTGGTTTCAACAAATATTTTCAATCAGTCCTAATTTTCAGTAGTTTTGAAGTCACTGGGGAGTAGGTTACTTAGTTTCCATGTTTTGGTGCATTTTTGAAGGCTCTTCAAATTTTATTCTAACTGGAAAACATGATTTAGAGTTTGACTTGAAAATGGAATCAAAGAAACTACCATGGTGGCTGATTGAGCATAGGTTGGGCTGCCCGTTTGGCCTGATGCTTTGATTCCCTTCCAGTTTCTCTATGTCTCCTGTTGTTATTTTCCAATGTACCAAATGTGCCTTCTTCAATTAGCATGCCAACCTTTCTGGCTGACCTAGTGTCCTGGAATGAAATCAATGTTAATGATTTCTGTGATTCTGGATGTTTTTGCTTTATTGATGTTTCCTTCTCTCTTCACCCCTCCTGCAAACTAATTTTTATTCTATTTGAAAACCACCCAAAATGATAAATTAGTTTGTGCTTTTCTGCATTGGTAGGATTTAATTGGGTTCCAGTGGCTCTATTCAATTCCTAGCACAGCAAATTAAACCCTTGAACATGAGGGACAGACAACAGGTGAGACAGTGAGTAATGGTGTCCGAGCATACAACAGTCTGCTGAAGGCAATTATGTGGCACTCATGTCTCCTTTATCTTTCTCTTTCTTTCTCTTTTCAAAATATTTTCATAATTACACAGAATAACATTAAGATACAGAAATTACAAATAGAATTAATATAAAAAACTAATTATTTTAATTTTCTGTCTTAACTTTAGAAAAACAAAATCGTATTAACCTCTTCCAATTTCACCCATAAGAGTGTTTATAACCGTTGATCCTTCTATCTACTGAGGAAGAGTTGGAAAAAAAAAAAAAAAAGCCAAGTATAACCTTTATCTGCTAGTGGGTAAGTCACCCCAAATTTGGTAGTTTAAAGCAGGTGCTGGTCTTTCCTGGTTGCACCCAAATGGCTCCATTCAGCTGGCCTCTTGCCAAGGGCTGGAGCATTCAATATGTCCTCCTTCTCATGTCTGGGACTTACGCATTGCTTATCAGCTATTCAGCTGTGTCGTCTCTTTGTGGTATTTTATTATCCATGAGTTAGGTACAATTATCTCTCTCTTTTATTTTTTCAACAGCACCTCCCTATTGCAACCCACCTGCCTCAGCCTTGCAGCTTGGGCTTCAGGCCCCTTACCCAGTCTCAGCGCCTTCTGTTTTTCAGACAGATTCTATGTTGCCCAGGCCAGCCTTAAGCTCACAATCCTCCTGCTGAAGCCTCTGGAGTTGCTGGGATTGTAGGTGAATGCCACTGCACCTGGCCTTTAGAATGTACTGAAAGTTGGACAGGGACTTCCATATGATCTCACCCTATATGGCAAAGCATCTTAGTATTACACACTTCCAGAACCGATTTCAGGCTAAATTCTTATGACTATTCTAGAGGTACATATGGAATCTCCCTTCAAGGAAGGATGGAATCTGTATACGCACCCGGCGTGAGTTTAAGCCACCGGGTCCGGGACTCGAACCACGGTTGGCTACATGTGAGTCCAGCGATATAGCCATTACACTAACTGCTGATCCCTGTTAAATTTCTTGAAGGAAAAGAATATTTACTATATTTATTTTTTAATTTCAAGCTCAGAATCCTGTCATAGTAAATCTTGATATCTGACTGTTAAAAAAGTGCTTGTATGGGACCAGCAGTTGGCGTGATGGCTATGTTGCTGGATTCCCACTTAGTAGACCACAGTTTGAGTCTTGGATCCGGTGACTTAAACTCACTCAGGGCACATATGCGTGCGTGCCCAAGATCCCAAGAGGATAATGGAGGAGAAGGGATTGCAGCATGGCTACCCCCTCAACCCCCAGTAGGATGATTTCTCGCTTTCTGTCTCTCTGTCTCTCTGTCTTTCTGGTGAGCACATGTGCCCTAGAGCAAAAACCTCTTAAGAAAAAAATGAAAAAGAAAGAAAAGAAAAAGTGTTTGTGGACTATGGTTTTGAAAAAACAACAAAATAATATAACGAGAACTATATTTATAATGGTTGTTTTTGTAAAGTCATCTGTTATGTGAGATTAATTTATACAGACCTACCGGAGCTTAATGTTAAGATTTTTTTTTTAAGGGGATGAAGTTAGTTTGAAAAAGAGAGCTTGAGGCATTTTAGACTAGGAATAATATTTATAAACACTTAAAATTTCAAAAGTTACATGAGGAGGTCAGTCAATATTGTCAAGTGAATAAAGGAGTTTTGGAGTTGTTGAACTGAGAAGTGACACTAGTTGATGTTCTTAAGGAAAAAGAGAGAAAATACAAGCTATCATGGGCAGTAGGAAGATGTGAAAATAAATTACAGATTTTTCAAAAAGTGGCTCGACGCTTTCCTTTTGAGAAGCCTTTTTTATATCCAAACACTTATTCCTCCTCTTAAACAGAAGCTATTACAAGAGAGGAAAAATAATAGGATTTTATCCCGTGGAAATTCTTTATCTCTATGCTCAAACCTGAAGGATCTGAAGCACCTTTGACCTCCAGTTGTTCCTCCCTTCTGTTCTCTAACTCCCCTTTGCCCATCTGGCTATTTTCATGCATGCAACCTGAAGGCTGACCCTTATTTTAGATTCTCCTTCAACACATACCGATTGTAGGAAATGCTATCTTACACTTTGGAGCCTCTGAAGCATTCTTTACTCATTGGTCCATATTTCTATCCAGACTATACCTTTGTTCAGGAGAGAAAAAAAAAATTTTTTTTTTGCTCCCTTTTATCCCCTCATAGAAGTAGTTATCAAAATCTGTAACTTAAAATAAACAAACAAACAAAAAAGTCAGAAGTATTTTTCTTTTCTTTTCTTTTTTTATAGGACATGTATGCTTGCCAGAGAGAGGGAAATTAGGAAAGCATCCAACCCCATGGGGAATGGTCACACCTTAATCCCTTCTCTCCATTTCTTTCATCTTTTAGGTTTTGGGCCAATCATGCATATGTGCCCAGAGTGTTAATCAAGCTGCCAGGCCCAGGACTCAAACCACACAGTCAGCTATGTGGGATCCAGCCACCTTAACAACCATGCCATTTAGCTGGCCCAAAGGTACTTTTCTTGCATAGTAATAACATGCAAGACTTTTATTCATTAAAATGAATGATATAAGTAAAACATCTATACCGGTGCTTGACATACAGGAATTGTTAAATGATATTGTATAGCTTTCATCACCATTATTATTATTATTATTATTATTTTGAGAGAATTTTGCTAGAGGGCACATGCACTTTCCAGAGAGTCAGAAAGAGATAGAGAGACAGAAAACAAGAAATCACCTCCCAGGAGAGGGGTGGCCATGCCACAACCCCTTCTCCTCCATTCTCCCCTTGACATTTTGGGCATACATGCACACATACCTGGCATGAGTTTTAAGCTGCCAGGTCCGGGACTTGAACTGTGGACGACTATATGGCATCCCAGTGATATAACCATTATGGCATCAGCTGGTCCCCATCACCATTATTACTACCCCATTTTATAATTACTTGTCTTTTACTTACAGGCTGATCTATAAAATTAGACAACTTTCTAATAAATAGATTATAGGATCTATTGGTTATAGATCCTCTGTAAAGACCTGGGCAAATTAGTACCTGTACTTATTGATTTATGTAAGAAATACTCATTGTACATTTAACATGTGCTAAGTTTGCACTTTCAGTGAAGAGCAAAATAAACATAGTTCTTCCCTCTATGGAGTTTATAGTTTGGATTGGGAACAGAAACATGTTAAATTAGTAGAAAAGAAAATCATAAACCTCAACTAGAGCTACTAATGTAAAAAAGCACAGTGTTATGAATAAATACACAAGGGAGAGGGCAATATTCTAGACCAATGGTCAAGGGATAACCTTCTGAAGATTTTTAAGATTATGGACACTTTAGCACTTGCACCCAATGTGTTCTCAAGCTGCCAGGTCAAAACACATGGTTGGCCATGAGGAATCCAGCTATCTTAATCACCAGACCACCAGCTGACCCTAATACAAAGATCCAAACACTAGTTTTTTAAATAAAAAATATTCATCCCAGGGACCAGCAGTTAGCAAAATGGCTATGTCGTTGGACTCCTATGTAGCCAACCATGGTTCAAGTCCCGGACCCGGTGGCTTAAACTCACGCTGGGTACGTGTGCATGTGTGCACAAGATCCCAAGAGGAGAATGGAGGAGAAGGGATTGTGGTGTGGCCATACCCCCTGGGAGTGATTTCTCTCTTTCTGTCTCTCTGTCTCTCTCTGTCTTTCTGGCGAGCACACGCGCCCTATAGCTGAAACCTCTCCAGAAAAAAAAAAAAAAAAAGTATTCATCCCTGTGGTCAGCAGGTGGTGTGGTGGTTGGAGTGTTGAACTCCCACATGGCCAACTATGGTTTGAGTCCCAGACCTGACAGCTTGTTGTCTCACTTTCTCTTGCTTGCTCTCCCTCTGTCTCTTTCTGGTGAGCACGCGTGCCCTATAGCACATTTAAAAACTTATGATAATAATAAATAAAGTTAAATTTTAAAAATCATCCATCCTAGTGGCTGGGGAGTAGCATAGCAGTAAAACACAACGTTTGGAACCAGTATTATGGTTATGTTGCTGGACTCCCATGTAGTCAACCACAGTTTGAGTCCCAGACCTGCTCATTCTGAGCATATGTGTGTGCATTCCCAAAATTCTGAGAGGAGAATGAAGGAGAAGAGATTGCAGCATGGCCATCCTTGGGGCGGGGGACGGGGGGGATTTCTCATTTTCTGTCTCTCTGTTTCTCTCTATCTCTCTGGCAAGCACACACACCTTATAGCAAAAATCCCTCTAAAGAAAACCAAAAGGAAAAATACACACACTACAAGGCTGAACCATTTGTGCCAAGTTTGTATCCAGATGTAGTTGGATATACTTTCCCATGATTTGGGGCTGCCTGCGGCTAAGAGTGAGTTGTGGTATCATGAACCTGTCATGCTCTCCATGTCTCTCTGTCCTTTTTTCTTTCTCTCCCTCTTATGGAAGAAATAAACAAACCTTAAGTATTTTCTCCAGCTCAGCCAATGACAATATAAGAACAATCTAAATCGAAGGAACGTCATAGGACCAATGTCCATGGGTGAGAAGACAATACAGCTACCAATAAAGTAAGATTTCAGCATGGCTAGATTGCAATTGGGTGGAAAGGGCATTAGAGAAAAATGAAGGTAAAGCTAAACCCTATAGTTCTGTTAGGCTCTGGGAACAACTTTGAGTTTTATCTAAACTGTAACTAAAATGATGTAAGCAAGAGAAATGAATAAATTTTGAAATGTTCTGATTGCTATGTAGAGCATAAATTATAGAAGAAGCAGAGCAAAATAGTGGGGGGCTAGATTAGGGTAGTGCAGAGGTCTGGAAGGCTGGGGTGAGGGTTGACAGATAGAAATGATGAAAACGATGGGTGTGCATTTGAGATGCACTCTAGTGGTGGGAGTCACTGGATTCATACCAGATAGCATGGAGGTGTGAGTAAAAAGAATGTGTTGGGAATGATTCCCAGTTTTCTGCTTGGAGATGAAGAAGATTTAGAGGACCCAGAGTTGAGTCATGGGTCTGCTGTTTGGATCATCTATAATGCAATCAAGCGTGGCTTCAAGTAATCAGTAAGGTATGAGAACATGGCAGTCAAAAAAGAGATCTGAATCAAATACAAGAAATTGGAACTTGTCAGTGTATTAATGGTATTTAAATTCACAGAACTGGACGAAATTACCCAGTAAAAATATAGACACAGGAGGAAAATGAGCCAAGGTTAGATCTTAAGGAATTCTATCTTTTCAGCTATGGTAGAAGAGGAATATTGGCAAAGAAGATTGTGAAAAAAAATCAAGTGAGAGGTAGAAGAAAAAGCCAGCAGATTATGAGAATATCCTCAGACTTCTTATAAACCTAAAATACAGCTGCTACCCACATTTCCTGATTTGCATGAGTTCTAGAAAACTTGTGCAAAAAGAACTTAAACCCTCAAAAACTAAGCATATATTGAGATTTCCAAGAAACACTGAAAAAGACTGGCAAGATAGATGACAACCAAAGGGAAATCATGCATGAAGATAAAGTCCGGCAGGCTTGCAGCAGCACACAAACAGCAGCAGTGTGAGATCTTTGTGCAGTGTGAGAGCTTGCCCAGTCCACTCATCCAGCTGGTCCTATTCCTCTCCCAAGCTTCACCTATAGAGCTGCAGGCTTTGGGAAAGAGAGAGCTAAGGAATCAGTGAAAAATGTTAAGCTTTTATCACTAGAAATTTAAATACTCTTCCCAGGAATCATCACCAAAAATCTAGACATTAGAAGTGATGTCCCTCCACAGACTGAAAATAGAAGTTAGTACTAAAAATACAGGGTCCAGGAATCCAGGTGACAGCAGGAACATCACCAACCAATCTTCTTATAGTAGAGTCTCAATGTGTATTTTTTGAGTAAATGAGCCAGCATCCCAATTTTCTCTGATAATAATGATAAGGCATTTCTAGAATGATAAGAAACCATGCTAAGAGCTTTTATGTTAATTCTCATAATATCCAGTAAGTAGACACTGTTATCTTTTTATAAATTAATGAACAGACTGAAGCAGAGAGAGTAACTTGCCTGCAATTGCACAGCTAACAAAGAGAAGACCAAGATTTGAACTCAGGCAGTCAGCTTCAGAGAATAAGAACTTGGTCAAAGCATACTATTTTAGCATACCATTTTTGTGCACATGCCTGAGACCTGGGTTGGCTGAGGTTGAGCCTGAATTGTATTTTGAAGACCTAGTTGGGCTGCCTGTCTCACTCTTGCTCTCTTGTGAAAGAAATAAATCAATGATCTTAAATAAGTAAGAAAGAGAAGGAGAAGGAGAGAAGAGAAATGCTGAACGAAGAGCCATAACTTGTTTACTGCAGAATAGCAGGGAATTGCACTGCCTAATCCCTGAGCAGGTTTCTGTCTGCCATCAGTTGAAGATTACTGCCAAGAGCATTTACTGTCCTGTATTTCTTTTCTTTTCTTTTCTTTTCTTTTCTTTTCTTTTCTTTTCTTTTCTTTTCTTTCTTTTCTTTTCTTTTCTTTTCTTTTCTTTTCTTTTCTTTTCTTTTCTTTTCTTTTTTTTCTTTTCTTTTTCTTTTTCTTAGAGAGATTTTTGTTATAGGGCGTGTGCGCTCACCAGAGAGAGAAACAGAAAGCAAGAAATCATTCCCCAGGAGGGATGGCCATGCCATAATCCTTTTTCCTCCTTTTTCCTTCATTTTCCTCTTGGAATTTTGGGCATGAATGCACACATGGCCAGCATGAGTTTTAAGCCACTAGGTCCAAGATTCAAACTGTGGTCAACTATGTGGGAGTCCAACAACATAACCATTATGCCATTTGCTGGTCCTACTATCCTGCATTTTCAAGCAGCAATTGAGCAAGAGTCTATCAAGCTCCTGTTGGGGCATAGAAACAAATTCTTGGGGCCAGATGAGTGAAGAGGTGAGGCCTGCATGGCTGAGGTGTGACACTATCAGCGTAAAGTGAGCTGACATGGAACTGTCCACCTTGTCTTTGCCTGAAACCAGGGTGGGCACAAGGATTGATATGTATACCCAAGAGCCATCTCTGTAAAACCAAACATAGGTCATGCCTGACTTATAATATTTATCTCATTAGCTGTTCTCGCCACCTAGGAGTTTTGCTTTGAAGAACTATTTGAATAGGAGAAGTATAAACTTTGCCCATGCATAGCAGTAAAAAACCAGGTGGAGGAGAATTATGGGAGAGAATTATTTTATATTGAGGATCTTCTCCTCCCTCTGTCATCCCTACTTTTGGGTAGACCAATCTCATATACCTTTCAGATATTTCTCACCATGACCATAGTAGAAATCTCAACTAGCCCTTGTGTTGGCTTTTCCTCCTCCCGGTCCCTTGTCTTCACAGCTGATTCCTAGGACAGCCTCTTAAATTTTAACTACTTACCCTTAAGTCCAAAAAATAATGACCACTTTTTCATTTTCTATATCTTTCTTTTTAGAAATATAAGTGCTAATTCTAGAAGTTACCCTGTAAGAACCATGTGGAAAACTCAAAATATAAGAAAAGTTATCACATGTAATACATATATTCTTTCCCCATGATTCCTCGCACTTTACAGAATGCTTTGGAAATATGGGAATATTAACTCATACCTGTTTTAGAAATATAAGCCAGCAAGTTACTGATGCTTTCTGTCACTGTAACATTAGCTGTAGTGAATGTATATATGGAAACAGAAATAGTATTTAAAGATTGTAATAAGTGAGGCTGTTTCCAACATAACAGCTAAGAATCCAACTCTACCTCTTCTGTCTCTTTTGCCTAGACAATGTTTTTGAAACATATCACAACCTTCTTTGTACCTACCAGTACATTTTCCCCTCTTTTGTCCTTTTCAGAGATACAAATATACGATTCTAGGAGCTATTTTAAATGCGCCCTTTGAAAAACCCCAAAGAAAAGTTACTTAATTTAAAAAGTTTATACACACACACACGTATAAATATTTACTATATAGATTCAATTAATATTCAACATTTTCTGAAATGCATGTTCTTTCAAATAGTCTTTTTTGTTTCCGTCAGTTTATTTGTAAATGCACATATAAGGTTAATGCAGTCATTACGCTAAAAGTGTAAACTAATTTTCCTCATTATATTATTCCTTACCTTCATCAATTTTCTTATTCTCAGCCCTCCTTTCTGATCCTCAAAGGATATGACATTTTAATAAAATGAAAAAGTAAAGATAACTGACTGAGGAAGCAGTTTATGGAAATGCATACTGTATAGTGTAATTTCATCCTGTTTTTTTTTTAAAAAGACACATTTATGTAACTACCATTCACTTGAGTCAGAAAGAGAGAAGAGAAGAGAGGAGTAGGGAAGAAGTGAAGAGAAAAGGAGAAAGAGAGAGTGGACAGAGAAAGATTTAAGAGTACAAGGAGTTAACATTGAATGTGCGTTTTTCTTACTGCTTTTTATTATCTATTTCTTAATTTTCTACAAAGCACATATACATGTGTGGGGGAGGTAGCACAGAGTGAAGAAAGCACTAATTTAAGTTTTGTTTGAGGGAATTGCTTTACTTACTCTCCTGAAAGAGAAACAAAAGAAGCAGTCTCTTGCCAAGGATAAATTCACTCAGATGCCAACATGAGATTCCAAGTTTGCCTGGAATTTCCCAGTTCATGAATGTTGAGTGGTCTCTAAATTTGGCAACCCGTTTTTCCCCATTGCTAATAATAAGTCCTTTCTACTATTATATACAAAGCTTTGGTTGCCCTAAATAAACATTATAAAAATAACTTCCTTTGCTTATGGTCCTGCTATCTGGATACCCACAGTTAATTGTCTGTCCTGCTTTGCATGCCAGCGTCTCTTGTCTCTTTTTTGTTTCATTTTTTTTAGAATTATTTTATTTAACTTTATTCATTTTAATTTGATCAGAATTATTTTATTTAACTTTATGTCTATTTATTTATTTATTTTTGGAGAGTTTTTTTTTATAGGGAGTGTGTGCTCACCAGAAAGACAGAGAGGGACAGAGACAGAAAGCGAGAAATCACCCCCCCAGGGGGGATGGCCACACCGCAATCCCTTCTCCTCTATTCTCCTCTTGGGATCTTGGGCACGCACGCACACGCGCTCAGCATGAGTTTAAGCCACCAGGTCCGGGACTCGAACTGCAGTCGACTACATAGGAGTCCAGCTACATAGCCATTACACCAACTGCTGGTACCAAACTTTATGTATTTATTTTAACTTGACTAGAGAGGGACACAGTGAGAGAGAGAGAGAGAGAGAGAGAGAGATAAATCAAGCCGCCCAGTCTGATACTCAAACTGCGGTCTGCCACGTGGGAGTCCAACACCCTTAACCACCATGCCACCTGCCGGCTTGTTTCATTTTTATCACTGCCAATTCTCTCCCAAATTTGGTAAACACTAAAAGTAAAGCAGGAAATTTATTTGAAAGATGGAAAGCAAATAACGTGCATATTTAAGTCCTTCTAATTATCTTTAATGTGTTCTTTGGATTCATTTTTAAGCCTATTGGATTAAAAAGGTTTCCCTTCTTTATATTTTACAAAGTGTACTTCTAAAAAAAAACAGAGAAAAATTTGGACAGAAGGGTGTACCATCTCGAAAGGAATGCTGGAATACAGACTTGAGAGACACTCCTTACAGGCTCTGCAGCATCTCCAAGTCACTTCCTTTTAAGAGCTCTCCCTTCAACCTCCACCCTACTACACTATACAGAAGGCCTCACACAGAGGATGAAAGCTACTTCTTCCTATTTTCATCATAGGCTAGTGGTTCCATGGTGAATTTGGGAGGATCCAATAGCTTGTGAGAAGAAGCTTCCCAGAAATAAAGGTTCTATCTATCTACTCCTCCCTCCATTCCTCTCCCTCCATCTCCATAGTGAGCACAGATTCTTTTTTTTTTTTTTTTTTTCTTTTCTTTCTTGCACTTCAGGAGAGTCAGGCAAAGGCAGTGTTCCCTGAGAATAATGAGAGCACAGGCACTCTAACTCTATTATTTGTAATGGCTGAGAGCCTCGCCAGACCGCTATAATGTATTGATACTTCAGAGAAGCAAGGAAACATTGTAAGATTTCATTTATTTAATGGCTTACGGAAGAATTGAGTTTCATACAATCCTGGGTGGTATACAGTTTTCCCTAAAACATATTGTACCATTTTTTAAATAGTACAAATGATTTTTTTCTTAAATAAATATAGCCCTTTTCTTTTTAACACTTAACTGACCCCTCCCATCAAATTCATATGTATAGCTTTTATAATGAAAAGAATAAAATCATATTATTCCTGTAACTTCAACAAAAAGCAGGTTACTACCTTATTGAATCCTTCAGTAATAAAACCCAAAACACATAGGCTCTTAAGGGCACCTTTCAAACATGCAAAGCTTGTAAATGGACCATCATAAAAGAATATTTTAGTTTTTATTTCTTCTTTTGTTATTTTTTTAACAAATTGAGAGTGAAAAAAGAGTATTTGATTCATTTCAGTCCTTATAAAAGATTGTTTTCTTTTTGAGTTGCACACTCTGTGAATACCAGGGAAAATTTTTAAGTCCAAAAACTTTTGTTAAGCAACTTCCTTCTCTATATAAGACCTATGTTGAAAAAAGGAATTTTGGAGAACAGTTTTATTAAATAGGAGGGTAAACTAATGTCACACTTGTCTATCACTTATGTAATAAAATAAATGATAAACACAATAAAGGTTGTCAAATTTAGAGAAACAAGCAATCTACAAAGACCACTAGTTGAAAAAAAGAGGCCCTTCAGGAGGATTTAAGATATACTTTGGATGGCAAAAGGCGTGTTCATTTGGATATGTAGAAGAGAGTATTTTATGACCAAGTGCAGGTATGCCTGGTGACAGGGAGCGAACCAACCTTCCTGAAACAGGAACTTCATGTGGAAAATTAGTGGTTCAATGAGGTTGGATACTTTTGGGGACATGAAGTGGGGAAGTAGACAGAGACGGTGGTAGGAAAGAAAAGATGGCAAATCCTTAAAGAACTACCTAACGAGTTTAGATCGGATCCTTTACCTGCAAGAATGTCATTGGCATTTTCTGAAAAATTAAAATTGTCATCTCTCCAAAGGAGAGGGAAAATAAAGATAGGAGATTTAAGAGAGGGAGGGGTCAGACGACTGTGTGGTTCTCTGCCTGTAATGAAGATGAAGATGAGAGATGCTGAAATCAAAGCACGTGAACAGAGCAGCGGCAGCGACAGACACAAATCACAAGGGAGTTAAGAAACCAGCATGAGAAATACCTGGCTTTGACCATGGCCGAGTGCCTTCTAGCACCAGGTAGGCTCTGAGCAGTAAAGAAAAATGCAGGAGGAAAGGATTTGGGCAAATATGACCAGACCAGAGAGAAATCCACAAAGCTCAGGAAGTATTTTCATTCTTTTTCTTCTTCAATGACTGAGCAGAGAGGGGAAATACTTTTCCATTTTAAATCCATTTGTGTTTTAAATTAATTTATTCAATAAATGTGTTGATTTAAAATTAATGTTAATCAGCTTACCGAATTTCTCCAGTTTCCTGTAACAAGTTCAACAATTCTCTTGTGAACAGACTGGACATCTCCGTGTTACGGTCATCTGCTGGTGTTTTTTATGACCTGCCATGGCTGTTTCTTCCTCACGCATCTTTTCTGGCACCTGCTTGGCTACTGTTATATCCAGTGTCTCTTTGCTTTCCCTCTCTCTCACTCACTGTCTCTCTAACTGGATACTGTACATTATAGATATTTTACTGTGCACATGATTCTAGTCATTTTTCCTTTATTCAGGTTTTTAAAAATCATTACCGTAAGAGATAGTATCAGAGTTTCCCCTCCATTTCTCTTCTTTCCTTAGCTTTTAATTAATGATTAAGCCTTTTATTGAATAGAAAAGATCAAAACAATCTGCAGGAGCTTTATTATGTACTTATCTTCTTTCCATTCTCACTTCTACAGGATGAAGTCACTTGCCCGAATACTTCTTGCCTCTTCTTTTATTTATTTAATTTCAGGAGAGTTAAAGACATAGAATGAGAGACAGAGAAAGAATGACAGAGAGTGAGAGTGAGATAAGCACCTTTAAAAAGTCCACTGCCACACTCCCTCGCACCCCACAACAACCCTTTTAGCCCTCCTGAAGAGCCAGCCAAGATCGTGGTACACATGGTGTGTACAGGCCAACCATGCAACCAAAGCAGTGACCTTCCACATGAGCTCGGCCTCACTGAAACAGTGTCTTACCACTGTGCCACTAGGCCGGCCCATACTGCTCTCCTCTTCTGAGGTTTTCCTTCCAGCTCAGCTATTCTGTCTGCTCAAAGTCAATTTTAAACTGTGATACTTAAAAGTACACATGATTCACCGAGAATGAAAATTTATTTTTATTAGTCAGTGAGGTTTTCAGTACTAGTTTTCCATTTTGTAAATTTCTAGATTTCTGTTTAGAATGGTTGACTACACATACAGAGATCCTATTAAAATGTGAAAGCATTCTGCAAACAACCTGGTACCACCAAATCAAATGTTCCAGAAAGCTAAACAGATCGTTTATGAAACATGAGCAAGATTAGTCACCTGTATTTCATGACAGTTAGAAAAAGAAGACCATCGGGACCAGTGGTTAGCGTAATGGCTATGTCACTGGACTCCCATGTAGTCGACTGTGGTTCGAGTCCCAGACCCGGTGGCTTAAACTCACACCAGGCGCGTGTGTGTGCGTGCCCAAGATCCCAAGAGGAGAATGGAGGAGAAAGGACTGCGGCATGACCATCCCCCCTGGGGTGGGGGGGAGTGATTTCTCTCTTTCTGTCTCTCTGTCTCTCTCTGTCTCTCTGGAGAGCACACGCACCCCGTAGAAAAAACCTCTCAAAAAAAAAAAAAAAAAAAAAAAAAAAAAAAAAAAAACAGACCAAAGAATGAAATGTAATAAATGAAATGTAATCAGGGGGACTTCCAAAGTATCTAAATTCCAAGAGCAACTGGAATTGGGATTAGGACCAGCTCTGTCAGGTATTTATCAAGATATTAATTCAAGAACTAATCCATCCATGGAAAAGTTGGACCAGTCTCTCACTAAGGAATTTTCCTATGCACTAAAACTAACTAAACAGCTTTCCAATAAAATGGAAGTTCTGCCTTAGGAGACTCCCTGTGTAGACACTGAGTCAAGATAAAGCTTCTATGGTAGACCAAAAACTGTTACACCCACAAGTTCCCTTCCCTTCTAAAGAAAATCTGATCACTCACCAAACTTCTCCCCATTTTCACAACCTTCCTCACACTTACTTTCTGGTTGAGAGTTGAAAGTGAGGGAGACTTTATACTCAAATTCAATATTAATCAAGAAAGAAAAACTTTCACTTATGGTTTAGAAACACTTCTACCTAATATATTGGTAATTACATGATGTCAGTTATAATGAGGAAGAAACTAAATGTCAAACAATTGAAGAAAAGCAAAGGCAAGAAAGAAATGCAACACATGGGATAAATCAGGTCCAGGGAAACCCAGAGAAATGAGCAAAAGAGAAGATAACGTCCAACATGGTATCTCTCATGATCTCAGATATACACAATGACATCCCTATTAAAAAAGAACTGGCTACTATAAAATAAAGGTAAACAAATAGCCTGGGTTCTGGAGAATTCAATTTAAATTTAAAAAATAAATGTGTTCAATAAGTTCTCAACTTAAGAATGAATAAAGTAGAAGAAGGCACAGTTGAAGTGACATTGCAGTAACATTGGCATGCCTCATTAAAATTAAAGTCAAAGAGATAAAACTGATGAATGAGAAGCAACATTATAATACAATTAGGAAATTGGAAAATAGACCCAGAAAATCAAATAATCACTCCAAAAGAAAAGAATAGAGAGAATGGAGTAGAAGAATTTATTAAAAATATAATGAAATTTATCTTCCAGAAGAAATGTAATTGAGATGAGAAAGATGAACAAGAAGGATGAACAGAATTATCTACACTTCCGAATGTTATTGTAAATTCTGTGGACAAACCAGTTTTACGTCTCTTGGGTTTTTGCACTAAGTTTGACTTTTATAACCAGAGGGACTGCAAAATTTCCTGTCCCAAGTATTCCTGGTGGTAGGCATCTGACTTCCCACACAACTCCCATAAACAGGGAGTACCAAGATTCCATCCTACCCAGTGCCACAGAGTCTTGTCCCTCAGAAAAGATTGTCCTCCTGCTACAACATAACAAAGAGAATACCAAGGAGAAAGGGTCCTTGCATCATTGAGCCCTGGAGTACCCAGGCCTCAGCACATCCCTCTATAGGACGTGGGAGAATGGAACCCTTGTGCTTTTGCTTTTATTCTTGTTGAGCTTAGACTTGTGAGGTGTTCCTTTCCTTGAGCAATCCTGATCCTGAAACCACACATTGTCACACATCACAGACAGAGAAGTAGAAAGGGCTCACCACGTAATACAAACACCTGTGTATTCAGAAAAGACACCCACAAATGCTCTGTAAACTTGGTGATCATGCAAACATATTCCAGAAAAATATTTTATGTTCAATGATAAGATAAAATTCCTACATTTTCATATTTTCCGATGGATAATCAGTCAAATTTTAACAGAATTCCAAACACATCTCAAATAGGAAATAAAAAGAATGTTGATAGGTCAACTTTAAAATTCATTCAGAGAAAAATATATGTGTATATACTTCTTTTCTTCATATAAATACATATTTCCATACATTTTTCCTATTTTTTTTTTTTTTTTTTTTTTTTTTTTTTTTTTGGTAAATCATAATGTGACATGTAGTGAATACTGTGCTTTTCTACCAAGACTTCAGGACTGACTTATTCCTCCTGCCTTTAGAGTTTTATTGGCTGATAACTATCAGCAACTAGCCCTCTCCAAGAATTTCTCTCTGTTGAAGAAAGCCACTTCACCTGAGTTTTGTCTCGTCTCAAAAGAAGCCTGCTTCCAATTATTATTGATGCCTTATTGTAAAAGCTCAGGCATTTTGCTCCAACTTGGGACAACTGAGAAGGGCTTTTTCTTCAGCACTTTCTGTAGGGCTAATGGCAGCTTTACGGTGCCACCTCAAGCCCATTTCTCCCTCTGCCCACCTGTACTTTAGTCACTTTCCTGTAGATGTTAACCAGAGCACTCACTAATAGACTTTCTGCATGCTAGTCTCTATCTGAAAGTCTATTTTCAGAGAACCAAACTTGCCCTATCAGATGTAGATATCAGAACATGCAAAATATAGCACATTAGGCAGGGTGATATTAATGCACTAGTAGACAACTGAATGAGGAAGAGAACAGTGAGGCAGAAACAGATTTTCACACACACACACAGATACTGATTTGATATGTCATAAGAGTGTGTTTTATTTATTTAAAGGTAGTCAGAAAATGATGGAATTTTAATTGTCAAGAGTTGGAATGTATTCGGGTCTGTAACTTTTATCAAACACTAAGGAAAAAAGTATGCTTTTTGTCTCTCTGTCTCTCCAGTGAGTGCACATACCCCATAGCAAAAACCTCTCTCTAAAAGAAGAAGGAGAGAAGGTGAAGAAGAAGAAGAAGAAGAAGAAGAAGAAGAAGAAGAAGAAGAAGAAGAAGAAGAAGAAGGAAACTTTCTAAGTAAAATTCAAGTCAAAATATTATCTTATGAAATTTTAAATGTCCTCTATTTTAATAATTTCTTAGTCCACTTCATGTTTCTATAATAGAATATCACAGACTGGGTAATTTATAAATATCAGAACTTCATTTTCTTTCTCTTTTTTTGTGTGTGTGAGGTTTTTCCTATAGGGCGCATGCACTCGCCAGAGAGACAGAGAGATTGAAAGCGAGAAATCACCCCCCAGGGGGGATGGACACACCACAATCCCTTCTCCTCTATTCTCCTCTTGGGGTCTTGGGCATGCATGCACACACGCCTGGCTTGAGTTTAAGCCACCAGGTCTGGGACTCAAACCACGATCAGCTACATAGGAGTCCAGCGACCTAGCCATTATGCTAACTGCTGACCCCAGAACTTCATTTTCTTACTAGTCTGGAGGCCAGTAATTGCAAGGTGCTAACATTTGATGACACCTTTCTTGATGCATCATAACAAGGTATCAATAGAGGCTATCACATGAATACAGGAAGACAAATGGGTTAAGGGTGGGGAAAATCTATATCCTTTTATAAAGAACCCAATTCCTGTGATAATGAACGCACTCCTGAGAAAACAGCAATAATTCCCTCATGATAGTGCCCCTTATGACACATATCTCAAACTGAGTCTCTCCTCGACTCCTCCACATTAGGGATTTTTTTTTTTTTTTTTTTTTTGTATAAACTTAGAGGGACATACTTAAACCTTAGCACTCTATTAAAAGTATTTTAAGTAAGACTAGTTAACATGATTTAAATGATTTAAAATAGGTGTCAAATAATTAAGAAACTTAGTGAAGTTAAGGAATTGGGGATTTATTCCTCTTAGGAGTTATTTTAGAAGATTTCAAGCATGCAGACATTGGCAATATATCAATTTTTCTCTTAGACTGGCTTATTTTTTCTCCTTAGTTTTCAGCAAAATCAAAGCCAACTACTGACACTCAGTTCTGAATATTCACTAATGAGTAGCTAATTCCCTCTGAGGCTAGGATGAAAACAATCCAAAACTTAACGGCTACCTGTACCTTTATTCCATTCACGTTATCTGCACTCTCTCCTGATACAGCTCTTCCAAACACTTAGTGATAATTTTTTGAAAAGGAAATGTGCAATTATATATAAATTTACTTTCTCAAAATATTTCACAAGGAAACTCATTTTTTTCCATTACAGCTAGCCAATAAACTTAAAATGTGTGCAATAAGCAATTCTGATGAGCGATGAAAATAATATTTATTACTGGGTTATATTAATACATTTGTGCCAGATCTTTCACACTTTTGTAACAAAAACTGACATATGAATTCTTATCTCCGTTCTACAAACGAGAAACAGAATTCCCAAGAAATTAAATGTAACCCGAGGTCACATAGTTAATTAGCTAATAAGTAATTAATCCAGGATTTTAAAGAGAGCCTTTAAAATATTAACCATCCATTTTGACTCTGTCCATAAGATAATGTAAAGCTGTTTCTTTCAGAATTTTGCTGACCATATGGTTCCAGATGGACCACGAATTGGTATAAAAACAGTTAAGAAAAAAATTAAAATTATGTCTATACTCATTTTAGAAATTTCAAATGTAAGTTTAATTATCATTCTATGAAAATACATTTTTCTTGATTATGATATTATTAAAGTTTATTCTTGTTTTGGAGAGGTTTTTGCTATAGGGTGTGTGTGCTCACCAGAAAGACAGAGAGAGACAAAGAGACAGAAAGCAAGAAAATATTCCCCAGGGGTATGTCCATGCCACAATCCCTTCTCCTCTATTCTCCTCTCAGGATCTTGGGCATGCACACACACGGGCCCGCTGTGAGTTTAAGACACTGGGTTCAGGACTCAAACCACAGTCGACTACATGGGAGTCCAGCGACATAGTCATTACACCAAGCGCTGGTCCTGTAGTTATTCCTTTTTTTGAAAGGACAGTCTTAGTGGTGGTCAATTTTTTTTTCTAAAATATGAATATATCCTTTGCACAATAAATTTTATATATGTTCAACTATAACTTCAGTTTTTTTTTTTTAAGAGAGATTTTTCCTATAGGACGCATGCACTCTCTAGAGAGACAGAGACAGACAGACAAAAACAAGAAGTAATTTCCCATGGGGGGTTGGCCACACCACAATCCCTTCTCCTCCCATATCCTCTCAGGGTTTTGGGCATGCATGCACGCAAACCCAGTGTGAGTTTTAAGCCTCTGGGTCCAGGGCTCAAACTGCAGTAGACTATGTGGGAGTCCAACAATGTAACCATTACACCATCTGCTGGTCCCTAACGTTAGTTTTTTAGTCTTTTTCTTTTTTTATTTTTAATTTATTTTTTCCTCTTTTCCATGAGACAGTGCTACTGACTCCCAACAGGGACTTCATACTGCAATGCGAGCCCAGATTCAGCAGATCTATATTACAGGCATCTGTACACACATTTGCATATTTAGCTTGCTTGAGGAGGGTCCTAGGAAACAAAGCTAGGGCCTTTCCCACATGGGTCCAGTTGCATTATCTCTGCACCACCACCAGGCCTCTGGACCTTTTGCTTTATCTCCAGTTCTCAAAAATGTATTAGTGTTTCAGAAATGGTTTAGTAAAACATAAAATCAGCAATGAAAAGCATAATATAAATGACTCAGAAAAACGTCTCAAATTATATCAAGAATAGAGATTAAATCTGTTAATGCAGTGATTATTGTACACAAAAGTGTGATATTTGCATAAGCACTTAACAATAAAAATTACTAACAGGGTACTCAAAAATAAGTATCTGAGCTTTAGGTATTGTTAGACGGGGCGGGGGGGGGGGGCAATTGAACATTGGCATAAGCCAATGGATTCTCTATAATTAAAGAGAAAAAACACAAAGACTTAAAGTTTTATCATTCTGAATTTGTGTAAAAATGCATTCTAATTTGTGTAAAAATTATTTAAAATGATTAATTTTTAAAGCAAAGATAGAAATAAAACTGTAACTATAGTTATATTGTTTAAAATCATAGTCCTCAGAATTAAAACAAATACAAATCACAATATGGCAAATTATTTATAAAGTCAGGTAGAAAATTAAAGAATAATGTCATAGTCAATAATAAAACAGAAAATTTAGTGAAAATATTTATAAAAATACCCTCATTAAGTGATATCCCTTGTTATTTCATAGGGGTAATGACACACAGTATAAAATAATGCAATTACTATCAGATGAATATTGAATGCCACCAAATATTTTGGTTTGTCACTGTGAATAACCCTTAAGGCTAAATCCTGGTTAATATTTGATTTGTTGCTAAAAACTAACACTACAATGAATTTGTTTTTCCTTAGGTTACAAATATTTTCTGTTCCATAATTTATCTGGAAAAGGGGGTGTTAAAGTCAGTGGTATGATAAAATCAGCAATATATACGAAGAAAGAGCATTGTACTATGAAGAATAGATGTTGACCCTGAATACCAAAGCACACTTTATTCACAGACAATACTTGGTGCTAGAAATATATTTCTGGATCATGATTCAGAGATAAAAAGAAAGAGTAAGTATCTTAAATATACTCAAAGCAATTTCTCTGAGTCTCTATATTTTTTCAGCACCTGAATGAGCAGGAAGTACAAACCTAATTTCACATAGAAATGCTAGTGTACTTCCAAGTTAAAGATGCTCATCCAAGGGACCAGCAGATGGCATAATGGTTACATCACTAGACTCCCACATAGTTGACTGCGGTTCAAATCCCAGACCCAGAGGTTTAAAACTCACACCAGGTACATGTGTGTGCGTGCTCAAACTCCAGAGAGGAGAACAGAGGAGAAGGGCTTGTGACCTGGCCATCCCCCTGGGGGATGATTTCTCACTTTTTTTTCTCTCTGTCTCTCTGGTGAGTGCACATGTCCTATAGCAAAAATCTCTCTCTCAAAAAAAAAAAAAAAAAAAAAAAAAAAAAAAGATACCCAAACTTAAGTAATGAAGTAGGATATTAAATTATTTTTTGACAAATTATTTTAATATTGAAAGTTAAAACTTAAAACTTATCTGTGACTTTTAAGTTTGTTTATTCCATAACACAGAGAGAAAAAGAGAGACAGAGACGAAGAGACAGGCATCTCTGAGTCTTTATGCAATAATATACCCCAGTCTCAGGTTTTCTGGGAGGCCCTAAGGTGCATGGGACCAGTTACACTACCATAGTGTCACCACCTGACCCCAGATTTCTTTTCTTTTTTTTTTTATTTTGGAGAGATTTTTGCTATAGGGCCCAAGTGTTCACTAGAGAGGCAGAGAGGCAGAAAGCAAGAAATCATCCCCCAGGCGGATGGCTACACTGCAATCCCTTCTCTATTCTTCTCTCAGGATTTGGGGCACACACACTTGGCATGAGTTTTAAGCCACCAAGTCCAGGACTTGAGCCATGGTCGACTTATGTGGGAGTTCAGTGACGTAACTATTATACCATCTGCTGGTTTCCTAGTCCCAGATTTTTATGTGGCTTGCTTCAGCAGCATAGCCCAGTAAAATATGCAACATATTATAGAGTTCAGGTATGTCATTTAAAGATCAAAATATTATTTTTAGTATTAGAGGCAGTAAGACATTTTTTCTTATAATTAAGCTATTTGTCTCAGGATAAATAAACACAAACACATGACTGAAAAATTTGTATTTTTCTTAACCCTTTATTATTTTCTTTACTTGCTTAAGAAAAAAAAACTGAGCATAAATTATTAGACTTATTTAAAAATCATATCCATTTGAACGACAGAGCATGAGAATTCCTGCTGCTGGTTGAATGAATTGGGTAACAATTGGCATTATCCTTCCAGTTGAACTAGCCAACCTACAAGCTTCACACTGAAACATACCCACCTACTTGTCATCCAAGGAGGAATCCATTTGAATTCGACCTTTCGGAATTTCCTGACATAGCCACAGTATTTTGGCTGCAGTTCCCGATTACTTACTATTAGAACTTATGACTTTTTCATTTAGGAAAAATAAAAAATAAGAAATACAAATAGTAACTGATTTATTCCTTAAACTCTCCATCATCAAAACAGAACAAAATGCATTTATTTTTCTGTTTATCCCTAGAAAATAGTTGTAACTATTAAAAAGTACACTTATATTTACATTCTAAATTGAATAATATTATACTAAAAACATATCCTTATTTTTACAGAGTTTTTTTGCTAAAGGGCACATGCACTCATTGGAGAGACAGAGGGAGGCAGAGAAGCAGAAAGTGAGAAATCACCCCCCCCCCCCCCCCCCCCGAGGGGATGGCCACAGCGCAATCCCTTCTCCACCATTCTCCTCTCAGGATTTTGGGCATGCACGCACGCACACGTGCCAGGCATGAATTTTAAGCCTCCGGGTCTGGAACTCAAACCACAGTTGACTATGTGAGAATCCAGCAACGTAACCGTTATGCCATCTGCTGGTCCCAACATATTATTTAATGTACCTAAAATGGATGGTCAGGACATACAGAGAGTACACCAGGATGGTCTGAGAAGGGCAAGTATTTGAATTCATAGAGGTGGAACCTGAGTTCTCTGTAGGCCAATGTTTGAACTGATAAAGGTGTAACAAACTTCCTAGCCGTATGGAATAAATGAAGATTTGTTTTCTTCCTCTTTCCTACTATAATCTGTTTACGGTGCGTCATTTAGTTTTCTCTTGGATCTCAGCCTCACACGCCTTTTTAAAAATGTCTCCTCTGCTTTGTAAAGGCTGGAAGCCTCCAAACTCTTTTCCTGGAGTCCCTTTCTGAGTTTTGATTAAATTCTGCCAATGGGAAGCATTGGCAGCTGATTGGAAGACAGGCTCCAGCAGCATCTGCAGTATCAGCAGTGAGTCCTGCAGCCTGGGAGGTTCTACAGGCTCTTGGCTTCTTGCTAGTTGAAATGACAGTTCCAGTTGCCCCATGCTCTCCCATATGGGTTTTAGGCAATGCCATTTTCTCCCTTGGTTTTCAGCCTAAACAGTTGTACCAGCTTCTTTAATTTACTTCCATTTTCTTCGATCTGTGGCTCTTCCTTTCCAACAATTTAAAAACACTTAACTCTATTAAGACCTTCTGAAATGCTTTCATTGATTTCTGATTGGATAACGGAACACCAATGGATATAGGGAATGTTAAAGAAGTGCTTCTGGAGTGTCTGTGTCATTACAAGTTATTCATTTATAGCTCTCTCTCTTTCCCCACTGCCCAGGATACCATACTAGATCTAGGAATAGAACCTGATTGATAGACACCTCATCATACTAAGAACACATCCTCTGATGACAAAGGGTAGTTTGCATCAAACTTGCTATGCCACTTTTTTTCCATGGTAAGGCTGTTTTCAGGACTTCTGCTTCTTAATTTTGGGTGATCTGTGCTGTTTAATGAACCTCATTGTTGGATATAACATGTAGGCTAAAACTAGGACATTTACTGTACTATTATTTTTGTTTGTTTTTAATTTCATTTCCTTTACACCATTTCTCCTTTTTAAGTTTCTCTAAAAGCATTAATTCTCAAATTTTACTGTATAGAGAAAGCAGCTTTGAAAGCTGATTCAAATGCAGATTCACTGGCCATGCAGAGTCTAGAGACTCTCATTCTTGTCCATTGCGTTTTCTGGGAATCTATGCTTTTAACAAGCACATAAAAAAGTTCTAATGGAAACAGTCAAGGAACAACATATTGGGAATTACTGCCCAACACCTATTTTTTTACCTTATTCTTTCCAATTCACACCTTATTTAAAGTATTTAATTGTCATTGTATTTAAAAATTCAAACTGAAACATTGCTGTTTATCAAGTATCACATACATAGTAAAGTTAATGTACTAGCAAAAAACAATACCTACTCTGTAGGACCTGGAGGGAGCAGCATCTGGAATGGTAAAGGTGAGGTCTGCAGAGCCAGTGCCAACTCATACCGTGTCTGTGGGTGAATTACAAAAGGCACTTCCTGGGACCAGCAGTTGATGTAATGGCTGTGTCGCTGGACTCCCATGTAGTCGAGCGCGGTTCAAGTCCCGGACCTGGTGGCTTAAACTCACACGGGGTGCGAGTGTGTGCATGCCCAAGATCCCAAGAGGAGAATGGAGGAGAAGGGACTGCAGTGTGACCATTCCCCCAGGGGGAAGGGGGGGGTGATTTCTCGCTGTCTCTCTGTCTCTTTCTGTCTTTCAGGCAAGCACACACACCCTATAGCAAAAACCTCTCCAAAGGAAAAAAAAAAAAAAAGAAAGAAAAGGCACTTCCTCAGGGAAAATTTATTTTAAAACAAGAAAAAAGAATAAAAGTGACCTCTCCAGGTAGATATAGTCCATGGGTACATGGTTTGGGAGGTGAATATTCTCTTTGTGGGAAGAACAAAGCATTTCTTTGTCCAGTAGGACAGGATCATGCATGAAAGCATCTGCTTGATGAATGAAGCAAATTTCTCATTCCACTCACCACCTCCGTCAGTCACCTTCATCTTTCACCAGGGTACCTGGAGGCACTGAAGGAGGAGTATAAAGTCCTGAATCAGGATATGGAGATTCAAGGGAAAGAGATGCACGCAGATAACTAGTATGTCTTAAGAGGTAGTAAAATTAGATGTATCTATGAAAAAGATGGAAGGAATCATGAGTGTGGTGGGAAGACGGATGATGCAGAGAAATGCCGCTGACATCGCTGTAAGGGCCCTGGAAGGAGGTCCTCCACAGCGATGATTTTGCAAAGGCCACAAATAGATTCACTCAGGCACTTTAACTGTTTCTATTTCTCTCTGGTTCAGGTTATAGCACCTTTGAAATCCCGACTATGAAGCTCAGGTAGGAGTACATTTTAACTGTAGGAAAACTACCACAAAACAAAACAAACTTCCCCATCTGTTCTGGCTTTGAAAACCCACTGACACACATTGAACTCATTTAGCTTCGTTAATATGCTAAATGTTTATGATTTTGCAAAACACATTTTTCTACATTTTTCATAATCATGAAAAGATTCCTCATCTAGTATTTACTCATATTTTGTTCAATGATATTTCAGGCAGTTTTGTACATATTTTTTTTCTCTGCATGCTTATGAGTTTAAATATGTCATCTAAGTAATTTTTTTTTATAGAAGTTATATTCTTAAGCCATGTTATCTTTTATTTATGTCATCTTCCTAATTTAAGGTTTAAGTGACTTACTGGCTAACGTTTGTTTGGAGCACCTTACAAAGAGAAACAGATGGAAATACTCTGTATACCTTAGTAGATCACAATTATTTATTTTCTTCATTCTTTTTAATTTGAATTTTTATTTAAAAAATTTTAAGAATTATTTATTTAATTCTATTTGTTCTTGTTGTTGTTGTTATTGTTGTTATTATTATTATTTAAATTTGCTATAGAGCATGCATGCTCACCAGAGACAGAGAGATAGAGCAAGCTGCCTGGTCCAAGACTCAAACCTTAGTTAGCCATGTGGGAGTCTAGCACCTTAACCACCATGCAACTTGCTGGTGCCTTAAATTTTTATTTATTTTATGTATTTATTCTTTTTAGAGAGACTTTTGCTATAGGGCACAAGTGCTTGCCAGAGAGACAAAGAGAAAGAAAGCAAGAAATCACCCCCCAGGGGGATAGCCATACCACAATCCCTTCTCCTCCATTCTCCTCTTCAGATTTTGGCACCTGGACTAAGTTTTAAGCCGCCAGGTCCAGGTCTCAAACTGTGGTCTACTACATGGAATTCCAGAGATGCGACCATTATGCCATCTGCTGGTACCTTAAATTTTTCTTTTTCTTTTTTTTATTTTAAAGAATTATTTTATTTAACTTTATTTATTTATTTATTTTAATTTGATCAGAGAGGGACGGTGGCGGGGGGTGGGGGGGAAGCAAGTCACTAAGTCTGGGACTCGAACCACAGTTGACTATATGATAGTCCAGCACCCTTACCACCACGTTACCTGCTGGCTCCAAATTTTTATTTTTATAAAGCAAAAATTACAGAAAATTTTTCCCATGGAGAAATTTACATTATTTCGTTAGTTAAATGTTTCTTCCTATTGCCCCTCCCATTCACCCTCTTCCGCCCATCCTCTACCACCTGCTCACTACCATATTATTTTTTTCTTTTTTTTTAAATTAATGACAGACAGTGTATGCACTCTCTGGAGAGAAAGAGAGAAAGCACGCCCTAAGGGGGCGTAGTCACGCTACAGTCTTTTTTCTTCAAATTTTCAATCCATGCACATGTGCCCAGTGTGTTTTTCAAGCCTCAGAGGCCAAGATTTCAACTGTGATGGGACATATGGTACCCGACTTTCTATGCACAACACTTAACCACTGAGCTATGGGCCCAGCCCTCTTTTATTTTTAATTAGAAATAATTTGTATTTCCTGAATATAAAAGTAATCATGCTCACCCTATAAATTCAGATAACCTAAGAATTCATCCTATCATAGAGAAATTTTATGGCCCGGGAAGTAAAGAGTAAATTCAAAATTTATTAATTGTATTTAAATACTAAGTTTTTTTTTAAATAAATAGAAATGAAAACATAAGAGCAGCAGCACTGTTTTGCTTTTTGTTTTCAGGGCATTTAATAGTGTGTGCACTCTTTTACAAATACACATATACAGGGAGGTACTAAATACTCTGGGCACTTCTTTTCTATTTACTAAATTGTGACATGAACTATTTTCTGACCTGGGACTCATAGAACATGTTATTATAATCTTGCAGAACAAAGTTTATCTTACAATCTATGTTTGATTGCAGGTTCAAAAGAAAATTAGTAAGGTCTGTGCTCGTTATTTTCTCTCTATCTTTTTGCACTGCATTTACCATTGGTATCAGTTTCCTCGGGCTGCTGCTATAAATGACCACAAACTAGGAAGCTTAAAATAACAGAAATCAATGTTTTCACTGTTCCAGGGGCTAAAATTATGGAAATCAAGGCATCAGCAGGCCTCGACTTCCTCTGAAGGATCTGAGGCCCAGATCTGTCCCCTGCCTCTCTACTAGATGGTTGTCAACAATCTTCACAAGTCCTTGGCTTGCAGCTGCATCATTCCAATTTCTCCTTTGTCTTTACCTGGCACTCTCCTCTCTCTGTGTGTCTGTATCCCTAAACCTCAGTTTCTCCATCCCTTTCTGCTTCTACTCAATATATTACTGTAACTTGATTACATTTAGGAAGACCCAATTTCTGGACAAGGTCCTATTCATAGGCTGGGATGGAGACTGGGGGTTAGAGGTAAAACGTCAACATATTTTTTTGGAAAACACAAGTTAACATGTATTACTTTGTAACATTGGCTATTTTCTATATCTTCCTTCTAGAATACTGTTTCATTCAGACCTCTGTCTTGGAAGATACCTTGTCTTGTTCTTCTTCCTAATTAGAAAATAGGGAAGGGTTAGTACAGAGGTAATAGCAATAGTTCTGAACCAGGGATGAATTTATTCCGCAGCATATATTCGGATATATAAATCTAGAGGAGGTTTTGGTTGTCACGACTGGAGTTTGGTGAGTTGCTATTGGCATCTCCTGGTCAGGAATGCTGCTAAGCACCCTGCGATGCACAGGATTCTGCTGCTCCGTCCTTACAATGAGGATTATTCACTCTCAAATGTGAACAGTGCCAAGCTTGGAAAACCAAAATCTGGAGGTTTACAGAGATATTAGAACATACATTCACTCAGGATGCTTACCTCATGTCTTCATCAGGATGCACATTTCTGAAATGAGGGTGGTGATGTGGCATTTGGAGGCATAGACCTGGGACTGGTCTTACATTCTTGGTTATCAAGCATGGCTGGCAAAACCACTTCGGAAACATGACAGAAACCTAGGTTGCATTCTAATCTACTGAATCAGAACTGTTGGTGGATTGTAGAACTGTATCCTTGTAAAGTGTAGTCCCATAGAATAAGTTGGAGAGGAGTAAAACATACAAGCCTTACATTGCCAACTCTTCTTTTCTAGGAAAGAGAGTAGCCTAGGGGTGCTAGCTCTTGTAGTGTACTCTGTCCAATACCTCACACCGAGACTAACGAACAGCACCTTGTAAATATTAGCCAAGCGAGCTGTATGTGTGTTAAATGAATGAATGAATAAATAAAGGCTCTATACATTAGAGGGAATCCTATAAGGAAAACTTGATCTTAACTGTCCTCCAGACCAAAGTTAGAACTTGTGGGAACAAAGAATGCTCCAAGTTAGTGAAGGTAAGGAATTTTCTTCAGTCCTAGGGAACGCTAGAATAAAGAGTAATCTTCAACAACTGGATGACGTTATAACCGGCATGTTGAGCGAGTATGATGGGTAAGTAAGGACAAAAGGAAAGTGTATTTTTGTCTTCCACTATGTTTTAAATGAATGAACATATTTTAAGTCACTAAACACCATCTGTATGTGCCAATAGGAAAGGTTAGTCCTCTGCTTTGTCAGATCATTGAACCTGGCCGACTCAGATGGTACTGGCCCACTAGATTCTTCCTTTCTGTATTCTACCTTCCCTTTCCTGCAAATCAGGCCTTTGGGTTCATCTTGGATTGAACTAAGAGGAAAGGGATAAACTTCCTTAATAAGGAGAATAACTAAATGACATTCTGCTGAGCCTACATGATTCTTTTTGTAAATTATTTTATTTAACTTTATTTATTTTTAATTTTTACCATAGAGGGACTGAGTGAGAGAGAGACAGAGAGAGAAAGAGGGAAAGTAATAAAGCAAGCAAGTCTGGGACTCGATACGCCATATGGGACTCCAGTGCCCTTAACCACCATGCTACCTGCTGACCCCACTGCCTGACATTTCAAGCTACCTTTCTTGGGTGCTTTCCTTTGTCCCTCAGATGCTTTTGCCTCCCCTCCACTGAATTGCTCCAGTTTGGCTGTGCATACTTTTCTCACCAGGCAGCTGCTCCCAACTTACTCTCGTGTTTTCTCCTGCCTCATTCTACACAGAACTCACCCTGTTGAAATCCTCACCACTATTCCAAGCATTGTAATAGGCAAGGTATGAAACGGCTCCAAGTCGATGTACTGCCTAAATGTTGGACCTTGGGGAAAATTCATAAGAAAATCTCAAATATTCTTTAAAATGTTACCTTTGGCCTTTGGTGATAGTAAAATCTGCTCTGGCATTCCAAATCTCTCTTTCTCTTTTTTTCTCTCTCCTGACTTCTTAGGCCAAAAGCTACCACAATCCCTCTCCTTAATATTACTCAAGGTATGTATTAAAAACTTTCTCTACTGAGTACCCTAACTACAGAGAGTGGTATCCTTGAAGCTGCTATCACCTCAGTCCAGGGATGGAAGGGAGCACCCTCTTCTCCACCTGATTCCTAATAGGGCGGACCTAAGGCCAAAGATAACAACTCTTCAAAACCCACAATTCAGCCTTTCTTCTCTCTGTTTATGCCTTCCTTGTAAATTTGAGAGCGTTCTCTCTATTCTAGGACACCTCCTGAGAAATGTCTACTCAGCTGTCTGGCACATTACTTTGAAATTCCACATCTATTGGATACTGTTGACTCAACTGAAAGTAAGAAGCAAAGAATCAAGTTGTGTAAGCATTACATCAGTAATTGATTCTTTTTTTTTTTTTTTTCAACAGTACATAGAAATTTAGTTTGGTGAATGGCTATATTCGGTTTTTCCTTTTTATGTTTCACTTAGAATAATAATTAAGCTAAAAGGATCTTGACTTCTAATTATGGCTATAGAAGTCTTTGCTTGGCCAGAACACCATGTCTTGATGCATATCTAGAGTTACTAAATAGTCTGATGGGTTCAGTCACCTCTAGCGTGCTCACCTAACAAATCTAGATCAATAATTAAAGTAAAAATCATTAGCAAAAACTTAAAATAAGCTTAAATTTTGAGCTCAAGCAGCCATCTTTTTTCCAAATGAATTTGTGAAAAGAAACATTGGCAGCATCACATATAGCAGCACAGTGATCTTAAAATGAAAATCATATTATATTAGAAGTTTCTTTCCTTAATTCTCCAATGTCTTCTAAATGTATTTAGAGAGAAATCCTAGATTCTTCCTGTAGCCTGCAAGACTACAATGGATTTGATTTATGCCTATATTCAGACCTTTTTACTCTCAGTCTTAACTAAAATCACTCCCTTGCATGAAAAACTAAAATGAGAAATTGAAAATGATACAAAAAATTGGAAAGACATACCATGTTTCTGAACTGAAGGAATTAATATAATAAAAATGTGAATTCTGCCTAAATTAATTTATAAATTTAATGCAAGCTCATTCAAATTACCAGATATATTCTTCACAGATTTAGAAACAAATTGAAAATTTTGTCTGAGATCATAAAAGGCCCTGTAACAACAAAAACGATATTGTGCAAAAAGAATAAAATAGAAGGCATCTTACTCTCTGACCCCCAAATATGTTACAAAGCTGTCATAATCAAAACAGCATGATACTGGTACAAAAACATGCAGGTAGACCAATGAAACATTGTTGAGAACCTATAAATAAATCCCAAAACATACAACCAACAGGTTTTTGATAAAGAACACAAGACAATAAAGTGGAGGGGAAAAAACTCTTCAGCAAATGGTGCTAGGAAAACTGGATATCCACCTGTAGGAAAATGAAACTTGACCTGATCTCTCACCATTAACAAAAATCGACATAAAATGGATCAAAAATCTAAATGTAAAATGTGAAACTACCAAACTACTTGAGGAAAACACAGGGGAAACTCTTGGAGACTTCAGAATAGGCAAAGACTTCTTAAATAGGACCTCCAAAGCACAGGCAATAATCCCCAAAATAGATAAGTGGGATTATGTTAGGTTAAAAAGCTTCTGCATGGTAAAGGAAATAATAATTAAGAGTGTGAAGAGGCAGCCCTCAGAATGAAAGAATATATTTGCGTACTATGCCTCAGATAAGGGACTGATAATTAGAATATACCAGGAATTCAGCTAGTTTACCACCAAAAAAAAAAAAAAAAAAAAAAATCAATCCATTTAAAAGATGGGCAAATGAAATTAACAGAAACCTCTCCAAGGAAGACACATAAACAGCCAAAAAGTATATGAAAAAATACTCAACATCTCTTATCATAAGACAGATGAAAATGAAGACCACAATGAAATACCACCTAACCCCAGTCAGAATGGCTAAGAATGAGAAAATAAAGAATAATAAATGCTGGCAAGGTTGCAATGAAAAGGGAACTCTTCTACACAGTTGGTGGGAATGTGAATTAGTATAGTTATTGGGAAGAACAATATGGAGATTCTTCAAAAACCTACAAATAGAACTACAATACAATCCAGCAATTCCACTCCTGGGTATCTACCCAATGGATAGGAATATGCTCAGTTGGAAAAACACTCACACATGTTTATTATAGTATTGTAATTCATTATTGCTAAGACATGAAATCAACTAAAATGTCCAAAAATAGATAAATGGATTGAAATAATGTGGCACTTATGCAATATGGAATACTATTCAGCCATAAAAAGCAATGATAGCCTGGTATCTGATAGAATGTAGATGAATATGGAAGATTTAATGCTAAGCAAAGCTAGCCAAATTATGAAAGAGAGGCATCGTATGCCCCCATTTAATATATACTGAATGCCTACACTCTATGGCAGAAACTGAAAGACTGGAAGGTATAAAAGTATAGAGAGAAATTGTAGAGACAGATTGTAAATACTAGAGACAGTGTGGAAAGAGAATGCGCAATAGAGGGCAAGAGGAAGGGAAACAAGGAGAAAAAGGCAAAACATTTAACAGACACAAAAATGGAAAATGATGTTTATGATAATGTGTATGGTAATATCTTTGACTGGAGTGATATGCAGTTTATTCATAGTGGGAAAATTCATTTTATATGCTGTAAAGATGTAGTCATTAAATGTAAAAACTAGAATAAATAAATAAGAAAATAAAAGATAGAAAAAAAAAATCACTCCCTTGCAGATGCATTGGCTTTTCATGTGCTTCTTTAGTCTATTGCTGTTTAGGGGAACTGCACTTTTTAATGCCTCTGTCACAGTGGTTCACAACAGGAGCAAATCTCCCTCTCTGTGGGGTACTTGGCAATGTCTAGAGACTTTCTGGTTTTAACAACTGGAATGGGGAGAAAGTTGCTAGCAGCTTTTACTGAGAAGAGACTAGAAATGGTATGAAACATCCTATATTGACAGAATAACCCTTGCAACAAATTATTATCTTTTCTGAGAAATCATCATCACGGATCTGGAAAAGCTTCTCTGTTTTCAATGATCTGCCACCAATATCTCCATGGCTGCTTCTCCTTCTCATTCCAGTCTCAGCTCAGAGCTTCAATGAAACAGTCTTTCAACCATACGAACTCACATACCCTGGACACCACCTCAATCCTGACTAGGTTATTATTGTATCATTATGCTAATTATAGAGTTTTTTGTCTTCATGTTCCCATAGTCTCTAATGTGAGAGGACTGTCCCATATTCATCATGCCCACGTTGTATATCCCACATCTGAGCAGCATGGGGCACATATTGAGGTCTTTTAGATGACTGATGGGTTAGTTAATCCCAGAGACAAGGGCTCATAAAAATGAGTGAGTTCATAAGTAGCTAAAAACACTTTCAAAGATTTTTCCTGAAACATTTTGCAGAGCCACAAATAGAAATTTTAAAAAACAGAGAAAGTGTTCAGGAATTGATTTACGAAAACAGCAGGTGTTCTCAGGTGCAAGAGGTTAGCCAATCAAACTTTTCAACTGCACCACTGATGTTCCAATGCTCAGGTAAGTGGGAATAGAACTAAAGCACAATATATGCCCATTTTATACTAAAAATAACATGTTAATAAAATGGGCAACTCATACTTCTACAGACATAACTTAGCACTATAGTGAAAAAATCGAATTGACTGCAAGCAAAGAAGAGAAAGACCATGAGGTTCCTCCAAAAGAAGAAGAAAAACTATTTAAAGAACACTACAGGAACTGGGAAGTTTTACTCGTATTTTACCTTGGACTTTAGTTGGTTCGTTTGCTGTAAATTAATGTCAAATTAATTCTTTAGAGGTGTCGGCTTTCTCCAAGTACACCAGATGAATTTCTTCCTTCTGGTTTGGTGCCTGAAAAGTAAAGATGGCATGCTTATTTCTCACTGGTTGGAAGGCTCACTTCAACCTGTGCTGATTGTTCAATAAAGAGATAGAGGGAACCACTAAGACATTACCTTATACAATTAGAATGCTACAGGAGGGACCAGCAGTTAGCATAATGGCTATGTCGCTGGACTCCCATGTAGTCGACCGCGGTTCGCGTCCCAGACCCGGTGGCTTAAAACTCACGCCGGGCACGTGTGCGTGCATGCCCAAGATCCCAAGAGGAGAATGGAGGAGAAGGGATTGCGGCGTGACCATCCCCCCTGGGGGGTGATTTCTCGCTTTCTGTCTCTCTCTGTCTGTCTGGCGAGCGCACATGCCCTATAGCAAAAACCTCTCCAAAAAAAAAAAAAAAAAAAAAAAAGAATGCTACAGGAATCTGCTCATTTTAAAATCAATATCCACTTGGGTCTGACTTTTAAGGAAGCAAGATTTTCCAATTTATGAAACACTAGGTAAATAGGTGTCAGGTAGAAGTAGGAAGAAGACACCGGAAGAGGTAGAGTGGTTGAATCTGAATGTCATGAAAACAGCCTGATTCACCCTAGTTCTACCTTTAGTCAAGGGATAGAAACCCTACATATTGATGTCTACCTATTGAGTCTACCAATCTCTCAAAGTTAAATTTGGAATAATGTTTGCGTTCATTTATGTCTTGTTCTACAAAGATCTCTACCATTCTAGTGGAAGCTCAAACATTTACTCTCTTTAGGTATTCTGCACTCTGAAAATATTTGGTGACACAGCAGTCAGTTATAAAATTAGTATAATCTGGGGACTATTTTCATGATGAACTTGGTAGAATTTGGTGATACATTATGCACGTTTCCTTTTTGGAAAGTACAAAGATTTAGTAAAGGAGCCTATGACTCACCAAGAGCCACATGGAATCTTTGAGCTGGTGATGAACTATTCCTGAGCATCCTGTGATTTCTTCCAAGAAGAGAAATGAAATGCAGAGACAAGAGAAGAGGCAAGTGTTTTCTCCCGAGGGCAAAATTCCAGCAAGTAAAATAAGAAAGTTTCAAAAGATTTGACTCCAGTGTTACCAACTAGATTTATATACCCTTCAATATCAATGCTTTACAAAATAAAGAAATTTATTTGGTGAGCATGTCTGTGCTTAGAATTCATGAGAAAGAGTTAGGAGAAATATAGAAAGGGGGACTGCTCCAGAAGGGATTGATGAAGGAGGCAGAGCAGAGCAGAACAAACATGGGAGAGTCTGCATTTTTCGCAATTAAGTAGTTCATAGACTGTAGAATCTGACCTAGGAGATGAAAGAGCAATCAGTACAAAGCTTACACCTCTCATTTTCTCATCACATGTTCACTAGTCATATCTCAGGGAACAACTTAGGTTTTGTTTTCCTTAACTCTGCTTAAAACCTGCTTTAGGAGGGTCAGCAGCTGGCATAGTGGTTAAGGCGCTGGACCCCACATGGGCCACTGCAATTCAAGATGTGGCAGCTTGCAAACCACATTGGGTGTACGTGAGTGTGTGCCCAAAATCCATCCTTCCCTCCCCCCAACACCCAGTGATTTCTCACTTTCCCTTTCGTTGTCTCTCTCTGTCGAGCACATGTGGTCTGTGGCAAAAACCTTTAAAAACAACAACAACAACAAAAAACCTGCAGCAGGTGATTATTTGGGGGAGGTTAAGCTGCTTGAGTTCCCTTTCTCCTGGTTATCAACTGGAATAGTAATGTCTTTTACTTGACCAATATGTACCATATCCATGCTATAGAATTGTACATTATAAAAATGTACACTGATTGGGACCAGCAGTTAGTGTAATGGCTATGTTGCTGAACTCCCATGTAGTCGACTGCGGTTCAAGTTCTGGACCCGGTGGCTTAAACTCACGCTGGGCGCGTGTGCATGCGTGCCCAAGATCCCGAGAGGAGAATGGAGGAGAAGGGATTGCGGCGTGGCCATCCCCCCTGGGGGGTGATTTCTCACTTTCTGTCTCTATGTCTCTCTCTGTCTGTCTGGTGAGTGCACGCACCCTATAGCAAAAAACCTCTCAAAAAAAAAAAATGTACACTGATTAAATGTAAAGAAAAATAAAATAAACAAAAAATCCTGCAACAAGAGAAGCTGGATGGGAAGAATTGGAATATTGCCATATAAAATTGTAGTACATAGCAAACACACAAATAAATAACCTGCTGGAGGCACAGCTGCTGTGGCACAGTCATAAAACAAGTGCCTTGTAAGACTGGAAGCCATAGGGTGACCACAAGGTTTAGATCCACAGGTCTGCCTGAAAACATGCCAGGTACACATACGGTTGCCTGAAATCTCAAGGGACTGGAAGACTGAGGAAAGAAGATTGTGTGACAGTGTGACAAGAACCTGTTGAGAATACTTCTCTCTCTGTCTCTGTCTTTTTTTCTCTCTATTGTGTGACTATACACACACATGCATTCACTCTTTATCATAAAAAAAGGAACTTTTTTTGAACAATAAGGTGGGCATCTACCTGAACAAAGGATAATAATATTAACTTTGCCTTGGGCATTACTTCACATAGAAAAAGGTAATATCTGGGGACTAGCAGATGGCATAATGGTTACACCACTGGACTCCAGTGTAGTTTACCGGAGTTTAAGTCCTAGACCCAGTAGGTTAAACTCATGCCAGGTGCATGTGTGTGCATGCCCAAGATCCCAGAGGAGACTGGAGGAGAAGGGATTGTGGTGTGGCCATTCCCCTATGGGGGGGGGGCGTGATTTCTCACTTTCTGTCTCTCTGTCTCCCTCTCTCTTTCTGGTGAGCGCATGTGCCTTATACCAAAAAATCTCTCTCTCAAAAGAAAAAGAAAGAAAGAAAGAAAGAAAGAAAGAAAGAAAGAAAGAAAGAAAGAAAGAAAGAAAGAAAAAGGTAAGACCTGTGTAAAATGATCACATAACTGGGATACAATGACATAAAGATAATTTATCACTTGGCAATCTGGACCTCTTGGAACCAAAGGGACTTTCTTTGGGTCTCAAACTTCCAACTCTATCACAAAGCTTATAGGTTATTTCTTTAGTGACTAACCTTTGGCTCTTCACATCAAAATAGATTGTCTCATTCAATAGATATTACATGAGTAGATCATATCTTCTTTGAGGTTATAAATCTGAGGCAAAATGGTAAAAATGCTAGCTTGTGTGTATCTATGTTGAAAGAGACGAATAAAGAGTGCTCAAAGGAGAAAAACCAACGACTGCTAAGACTAGATTACACATCAAGAAAAACAGGGAATCCAAATGTGCTTATTGTCTTAAGAGCCTATAGCAACCACCCCCATGTATTGAAAAATAATGGTTGTGTTACAAGAGATATGGCTAGTAACGAAGAGATTCAATAACCAAGGCTTGAGTTATGTGAAAGTAATAAAAAGTATGATGAATAATTCCTTGTGAAAACTCCATAAGCAGTTCTGGTGCACCTGTCAGAGGAAGAACAGATGAGGACATAAAATCAGCCCGGCGAGCCTGTCTTCGCGGCTACAGAGGAAATGTCTCCCCACATTGCATTTATAGTGCTTGAGGGCATAGGAATAACGTGTTCTTTTTCTTTGATGTTCACATCTATAGCTGTGTGATTCCACTTCAACCTTGGGACAGATGGCCAAGAAGCTATCTTAGGCATTAATAGGGATTGTTTTTGAGAGCCTGGTGTGGCTCCCCATAAATAGTCCCTTATGTGCATGTATGTACAGCATGCAGTCACCCATATTCACAATTTGGTAAGTACTCAAAACCCTCAATATCTGTATCCCTACCATCATAGTGCTGGGAAGGTTGAAAATACCAGTTCAAATTCCTCTGTACAGGTTTTCTCAATGTTCTTACACTTAACATAAATTATCCTAGTATGTAACTGGCCCTGGCACATTGTTAGCTAGCTAGGTAGTAGCAGAGGTTTGTTAGCTTTTGTTTTGTTTTGTTTTTGTATTTTTTCTTTTTTCTTTCGACTAATTCTCTGTCACATAGAAGAAAGTAATGATAGAAGACAGTTTCTGATGCAAAGTTGAGGAATGAGTAGAAAAAATTCTGTTCATCAGATTCTCATTAAGATGGTGGAAATCTAAAGCACTAAACAGAAACTACCTAGTTACAGGAGACCAAAAGAAATTAGAATGGCAATTCAAAAATTTTTTCTCATGTGTTTTCAGGTGAGTTTCAGGATTATAATGCCTTCTCTAATAATTGATGTGTATTCCAACACATCAATTATTTTATCAAATTTACATTTTTATGAGGGACAAATCCTCAGACTAGACAAATTGCTTAGTCTAGTCTGGATAGACTCCTTTAGACCAATTGCACAGGTGTCAATATGGGTATCTCTCCACTATTATCATCAAAAGTCTCTTTTCAGAACAAATTTTGTGTTAAAGCTCCTGTCCTGAATTGGTCTCCCTTTCATAGTTTTTTTTTTTTTCTATTGCTTATTTTATACTTCAGAAGTAAACTGATTTGAAATTTTGTAATTGACTGATAGCTTAACTGAAGATTGAATCTTAGGTAGTATTAATTGGCCTTAAATTTGGAAGCATTGCTTCATTATACTTTAATTTTTTGAACTATGGAAAAATTTGTTTACTTTCATTCATGATGCTCTTTCTGAAATAAATTGATTTTGGTTTTGTTTTCTTTTCTAGAAACTTTGATAATCTCCTCACAAAACTTTACAATAGTGTGTGTTGGTATGAGACTGTTTACTTGTCATAAGCTTCACCACTTCAGTGTGTTTTAATCAGCCAACTAGTCTTCAGTTACTTTTCTTACATTACTGTGCATATTTCCTAATCTATGTTTTGTATATTCTCTTCAACAGAAATTCCCTATAGAAGAATATTGACACTTTGGGGCTGATTTTCTCATTTTATCTTTTTTTTAATTTTTAAAATTTTTTTTAGACATGTGCACTTGCTGGAGAAAGACACAGAGAAAGAGAGAGAGGAATAGTGAGAAAGCATCCCCATTGGGAATGCCACTAGCCCTTTTCATCCATCTCTCCTCCATTCAAGATTTTGGGCGTGCACACACACATGCCTGGTGCATTTTTCAAGCCTCTGGGTCTGAGACTCGAATTGCACAGTTGACCATGTGGGATCCATTTGCCTTAATAATGATGTCAAGGGCTGGCCCATCTCACTTTTTTATTGTTTAACTTTTTATTTTTATTATGCCATTATTGTCTGATAGATTTCTGAAACTGTAGTTTCCAAATTTTCTATTATCATTTATATTTCTGATACAGAGTATTTCTCTTCCGAAATGCTTGAGACTAGAAATGTTTCAAATTTGGACTTTCGTCATATTTTGGAATATTTGAATATACATAACGAGATATCTCGGGAATGAGATTCAAGTCAAAACACAAAATTTATTTATGTTTCCTATACATCTTATACATGTACCCTGAAGGTAATTTTTTTTCTTTTTTTTTTTTGGAGAGGTTTTTGCTATAGGGTGTGTGTGCTCACCAGAAAGACAGAGAGAGACAGAGAGATAGAAAGCTAGAAATTACCCCCCAGGGGGGATGGCCACGCCGCAATCCCTTCTCCTCCATTCTCCTCTTGGGATCTTGGGCACACACGCACATGTGCCCGGTGTGAGTTTAAGCCGCCGGGTCCGGGACTTGAACCGCGGTCGGCTACGTGAGAGTCCAGCGACATAGCCATTACACTAACTGCTGGTCTTGCCCTGAAGGTAATTTTATACAATACTTTGGTACTGCAGAGTTTGGACAGCAACCTATCACTTGAGGTCAAGTGTGAAATTTTCTACTAGTGGCATCATGTTGACATTGATTTTAAGTTTTGATGCATTTCAGATTTTGAATACTTTTATTAGGAATAATCAGCAGGTATTAGAGCTTTAATTTTTAAAAGGAGTTGTTTTGTATTATTTTCTAAATATCCTGGTTTGTAATTTCAGTTCTTTTTTATATAAAGATTAATTTGAACTATTTGCCTAGAAATAACATACATACATATTTTTATATATGTATATATGTATTTGTATGTGTAATTATTTTCCTATATTTTTGATAATTTTTCTCTTTTCTGCTTTTTGTTTGATTTCTCTCTATTTTCACATTACATGTTTGGTTTAAAGGTGTGGTGATTCTAAACTATCTATTCAGATTTGGGTGAAGTACGAGAACCTTTTTTGAATGCCTGGTTTCATTGCAGGACCATTTGTATGAACTATTTTATTGAGTGGCTCTCAATTGACAGATTAATTATGAGTATTCTATTAGGCTAATCAGTTTACCCATTAAAAAAAAAAATTTCAACTTTTTACCTGGGAGGACTAAGACCAGCCAGCAACATTTTCTTGAATCTCAATAGGAGAGAGAAAAATGAGGTTTTGTAAGAAGGAGACGGATTGAATCCCTCTGTTTTCAGTATGATAGTTGTGGCTTCTCATGTATTTGGTATCTAACCTCTTTTTCTTGCTCATTCAACTTTAGTCTTCCAGTGGTTTGAGAATGGAGCTATTCCCCAGCTGCATTTTTTATACAAATATTCACCCAATTCTACTTTCAGACTTCATCCTGTATCTTCACATTTATCTGTTTGTACCTCTAATTCCTGAGGTTTTCCTGAAGTTCTTTGACACAAATCAACATAATTCTGGTTCTGAGTTATTTCTCTTTTTGTTTCTCTTTCTCTCTAGCTTCCTCTCTCCCTCTCACCTACTCTCTCTTTACTGGTCTTATTAGTGGTTTGTCTATTGTTGATCTGCACTCCTTTTCCTTGCCTGAGTTCTAAATCACTGTTAAAAAGAAGACAAAGAAAGCAAGCATAAGGAAAAAATAAATAAATAAATTAAAATCTTACAATGTTAATGTTAATAATAAATGTCTCTTTGATCTACAAGAGTGTGAGTCCTAGACCAAGAACAATTTACCCACACAGCAATACAGGCCTGGAGCAGACCCATTCCCCTGAGGTGGAGCCCTTCCTCAAAAACCAAAGTACAGTGTATGGGACTTGCAGTCTGTAGGCTCCTTAAGTGAAACAAAGGTCTGGCCACACTTGCCGACTTTGTTTTTTCAACCTCAAAGGGTATTCCACCTCCCCTCAGACAGAGTGAATAAGTGGGTAGTAATGCACAGAAGTTATCAATGGGAGAGAAGAACAAATATCACCACCTCTAAAATTTTCCAGACTTTTGATCTTTTAACTCATTGTCTTAACCATTAAATTTATGGTTGGTTGGGATGTGCTGCTACCTCACTTTTGGAAGACATTAGCTGTCCATGAGAATAATCCTGCCACTCTTCATTTAACAACTGCCCATTTGGCCTTCCTCTTGGATATGGGTCAGAAGAATGCATTAATTAAATCATTTCCAAGGCCACTCTGTACTCAAGGCTGAAAAGTCACTTCTTATTCTATTTCCCTTCTCAAATTATGCCCAGCCACTTTTTCAAAGGTCCTTGATGAGATCGAATGACATCATGAGTATATTTCAATATTAAATTATATAAAGACACTGTAATAATAAAATTCCTGCAACACAGAGATGCTTCAGATGAATATAAATCTCGAATTTCCTGGGGGAGGAGAACATATCCAACTATGAAATCCCCTTGTGAATCAAAGCCCAAAGATCAAAGACATATAGATCTGCAATTAAATCAGTTTGCCTTTTTGTGTTAATAGTCCAAAGAAATCTAAGTCTGCCCAAGTTCTGATTTCTGCTCAGTTTAAAAGCTATTTATATATTTTTTAAGTGTTCAAAGGTGGTGGCTGAAAGCACAGACTCTGGATCGGATTTCCTGGGTTTGAATCCTGTAGGTCTTACTCGATAGTTGTGTGACCATTGAGAAATGCAACTTCTCTGACTCTCAGATATCTAACATGTAAAAAAATAAAATGACAATAATACTCATCTCATGAAGCAGATATAAATTTTACCTAAAATAGTATATGTAAAATCCTTATGAGGACCCTCTTAATAAGAGTTTAATTGACTTTCTTTAGTGGTTTTAGTCTGACTGTCTTCTATAAGGATAAATAATACTCTTTGAGTCCTCGAAAGCTGTATTGGTCATTGTCAAGTCTCTGAGGTTGTTCACTTTTAGAATACAAGCATCTTAGAGTATGATGACACCACGTCAACACCCACCAAATAATAAGACATTCTCAGGGTCCAGAGCAATAATTCCAGGCAAAAGTATTCCCAGGACCAGCTTGTGGTGTGGTGGTTAAAGCAACTGGATCCTGCATTGTCAACCCTACAGTTCAAATTCTGGACGTGGTGGCTTGAGAAACATGCCAGGCACATGTGTGTGCCTGCTCAAAATTTCGAAAAAAAGGAGAAATGGAGGAGAGGCCATTGCGGCATGACCATTCCCCACTGGGAATACTTTTTTGCTTTTCTTCTCCATCTTTCTTTAGTGAATGTATGCACTCTCTGGCAAAATTTTTAAAAAAAATATGTTCCCAGAAATCAGTATTTGGAGATGCCAAAGATCATAGTGCACTCTCAATGGTAACTGATTAAGAGAACATAAATAGAGAAAATCCTTATTTAGCCTTGCTATCATTTAAGTAATCAGAATCTATGAATTGTGAATTTAAAATGCCCATCAAAACGTTAATTTGGGTACATAGATTTTTTAGTAAATGGTGGAGGATGGAAAGGATCTACACATGCATTCTCTCTGTCCTATGGAGTAGAAAACTCTGCTTAGAGATATCTTATAAATATTTTGAACTTGATGCCTTTCTTTATTTCTCAGTATCTCCAGAACTTCTCAATTTATTTCCCCACTTTCAATCCCAACTGTCCATGTGTCTAGGACATAATTGAAACAGAGACAGAGAGACACTGGCTATTGTGGTAAACTATTCTTTCTAAATGAATTAAAAATACTCTACCTCCTCAAGGGCAACGTTACCAGGAGTGGGAAGAGATTGTGGTACTATCAACAGATCATCCTACAGAGAAAGGATATCCCAAGAATGGGGGTGAGTTGCACTAGTTTCTTTTTCCTTTCATCTCGTCATAGAAGTTACATTTGATTTTAGAGACTTTTAAAACAATTTAGCTTTATTTTCTCTTTAAACTGACATATTTGTTCATTCTCTTCTTCCTCCTTTCATTAAGTTAGTTCTAGTTTTTTTTTTTTATTTTTTAACTTTTTGAATTGGACAGTTAATGCATTCATTTGACCATTTTTCTATTCTAAAGTGCTTAATTCTATTGAATACCTTCTAACTATTGCTTTAGTTACATCTTACAGGTTAGATATGTAGCATTTTGATCATACATAGTTTTAAAATGATCAAGTTACCATTATGATATCTTCTTTTATCAAAATTTACTTAGAAAGCTATTATTTAAAAAATTTTGAATTTGAGGGCCAGCCAGTGGCAAAGGAGTTATGGTGGCTGAATCCCATATGACCAACTGCATTCAAGTCTGGGACATGGTGGCTTGGAAAACGTGTGTGTGTGTGTGTGTGTGTGTGTGTGTCCTAAATCCCAAAATAGGAGAGAGGGTGCTTTCTCATTTTCTCCATCTCTCCATTTCTCTTTCCAGTACACACATACACTATGACAATTTCCTCTTTTTTTCAAATTCTATAAAAGGTTTTAACTCACCTTTTATTTTCACTAACTTAATTATATAGTATTATAGTAAGAAAATGAGTTCTTGGAGCCAGCAGGTAGCTTGGGGATTAAGGTGCTAGACTCCCTTATGGCTGATCGTCGTTTGAGCTCGGATCCAGCAGCTTGAAAATCATCCTGGGTGCATGTGCATGCAAGCCTAAAATTCTAAGAGGAAACAGAGAGAAGCAACTGTGGTGTGGTCATCCTCCCGGGGAGTGATTTCTCATTTTCCCTCTCACTGTCTCTCTGGAAAATGCATAGACCCTATGTCAAAAATACAAAAAAAAGAAAAAAAGAAAGAAAGAAAGAAAGAAAGAAAGAAAGAAAGAAAGAAAGAAAGATAAAGAACACGAGATCTTTGTGATACTAATTTCTTAATGCTTATTAAGACTTTTTTTAATGTCCAGCATGTAAATATCCTTTATTTCTCATAAAGAAGATATATTTTCTAATTGGGTACATTGTTATGTTGAAGAGCCTCTGCCCATTTATATTAGGCAACCTCTAACATTTCTTACCTTTATTTCTACCTTCCTATACCCTGTGTCCAAGAAGGCTGACATTTTTAGACGGCATCAAGAAGAGTATAGGGAGGGTGTTGAATTCTGGTTCTCCTTCACTATGAGGCCACAGATTGCCAGTGGCAACTTTGTCCCCTGAGTGCCACAGCTTTTATCAGATAGTTTTCTAGAGTTACTGCCATTACTACACCTTTTTGTATATTCAGGGATATTCTCTCTTCACTGATTCTTTTATGCTTACAGGTGGCGATGGTTCCATGCTGTAGCTAGCTCCTTGAAAATTTCATCTTTCCTTGCTAATTTTCCTTAATTTTGCCAACAACTCAGTAAATGGTTATTTTACTTAGCTCTACTCAGTTAACTCAGGAGAAAGTGGCATTCTTTTTCTCTGATTAGTATAGGTCTATATACATATATTTGATTAAAAGTGTTTTTAGATGTGACTCTTTTATATCATACCTTTTTATGATGGGAGTACAATTATTAACAGCAATGTCTTAAATGGTGGACATAGTAATGGCAGATTTGTTAACCTCTCAGTTAATTTTTTTTAGAGAGTTTTTGTTGTTGCTATAGAGTTTGTGCACTCAGTGGAGAAACAGAGAAAGACAGAAAGCGAGAAATCACCCCCTGCCCCGGGGTGATCCCTTCTCCTCCATTGTCCTCACAGGATTTTGTGCACACATGCGCATGTGCCCTGTGTGACTTTTAAGCTGCTGGGTGCAGAACTCACACCACAGTCTACTACACAGGAGTCCAGTAACATAACCATTATGCCATCTGCTTGTCCCTTAACATCGCAGTTTAATTCCCTGGCAAATTATTACTTGGAGAATTGTTATGAAGTCATCCTGCTTATAACTAATTGCATGTTGTTGTTGCTTATTCACTTCATTTTTTTTTTAGTTTTAATTTATATATGGTAAAATTTACCTCTTTAGCATTGGTCTTAAGAGCTTTGATGAGTGCATAGTTACATAGCAATCACCATAAGCAAAATACTTAGCAATTTCATCAATTCCGCCTGAGATTTCATGACCCTTGTATAATAAACCTCCCCTCTCAAGCCTAGTCCTTAGAAACCACAGACATATTTTCTTCCACTATAGTTTGCCTTTTCCAGAATGTTGTCTAAATGGGATCATATATCATGCTGTCTTTTAAGACTGTGTTCTTTATTGAGCTTAATGCACTTGAGACTCATCCATGCTTTTGTGTGGACCAGAAATCTGTGCCTTTTTGTTGCTGGGTAACATTCCCTTATAGGTATCTATTATTGTTATACATTTACCTGCTGATGGATGTTAGGATTGCTTTTAGATTTTGTGGATTATAAATGAAGCCATTATAAACATTTGAATATAGGTGTTTATATTGATAAATGTTTTTATTTCTCTTGGGTATATACCTAAGAGTAGGATTACTGAGTTACAAGATAAGATTTTATTATGCTCTATGAATTACTGGAAAACTGTTTAACAAACTGTTTAACAATCACCTATGTGATGCTTTTTAAGAACTTGTTCCTTTCTTCTGTTTTGGTTCTTTGCTTTACTTCTCTAATTTAATTTTTTTTTTTTTTTCTTCAGAGGATGCATGTACTCTCTGAAGGGAGAAAGTGAGAAAGCGTCCCCCATGGGGAATGGTCATGCTGTGCTGCATTCCCTTCTCCTCCATTTCTCCCTCCTTTTGGAATTCTGAGTCTGTATGTACACATGCCTGGTGCATTTTTCAACCCACTGGATCAGGACTTTAACTGCACATTTGGCCTTGTGGAATTCAGCTCTTTAATCATCAGGCCATGGGCTAACCCACTTAATAATTTATTTTTTAAGAGAGTTTTTTTGTTTGTTTGTTTTCTTATAGGGTGCTTGTGCTTGTTGGAGATACAGAAAAACAGAAAGTTAAAATACACCCCCTGCGGTGCGGAATGACCATGCCACAATCCCTACTCCTCCATGTTTCTCTTGGAATTTTGGGGATGCATACACCTGTGCCCAGCACGAGTTTTAAACTGCCAGACCCAAGACTGAAACCACGTTTGACTATATGGGAGTCCAGCAATGTAACCATTATGCCATCTGCTGGTCCTCCACTCTAATATTTTTAATGTTGTTACATCCTCTGATATTTTATCACCTGATATTTTTAGTGAGCATGATCTATTGGGTCATTAGAAAAGTCATGACATATTTTCCTATGTTTTTCTATTAAAAAATGCATTATGACTTGTCTAAAGACCCAGTAATTGTGCTAATTTACCCTCTTGCTCATGATGTTTATATCCCTTTTAGCCCATGTGTACAGAATACTATACTACTGTGTTTCATAATTTTGGATTAATGCACATCCATTGGGACTTTATATGTCAGACTCTAGTGAGTCTTGAGTTGAGGATATACTGTGCAGAAAGAATTTTTGTTTGGTTTTATTGGGAGTTCTAGGTGCTAACAACTTAGAGACACCTTAGTTCATTTTACTGACTTGAGTTTCTTACCTGTGAAGGAATGTAGGTTATGGTTTCAATTTCTCTTTTTAATTTTTTTTTTTCTAATTGAAGAGTTACTTATTTGGGAACCAGCAGATGGCATAACAGTTGTGTTGCTGGAACCCCCTACTTTGACTGTGGTTCAAGTCCTGGGCCCAGAGGTTTAAAACTCACACTGGGGGGGACCAGCAGTTAGCATAATGGCTATGTCGCTGGACTCCCACATAGTCAACTGTGGTTCGAGTCCCGGACCCAGTGGCTTAAAACTCACTCCGGGCGCGTGTGCGTGCGTGCCCAAGATCCCAAGAGGAGGATGGAGGAGAAGGGATTGCGGTGTGGCCATCCCCCCCTGGGGGGTTATTTCTCACTTTCTGTCTCTCTGTCTCTCTCTGTCTGTCTGGCGAGTGCACGCGCCTTATGGCAAAAACCTCTCAAAAAAAAAAAGAAAAAAAAAACAACCTTACACTGGTCACATGTCTGTGCATGCCCCAAATCCCAAGAGCAAAATGGAGGAAAAGGGATTGTGGCATGGCTGAGGCTCTGTGGCATGATTTCTCACTTTCTATCTCTCTGGCAATCTCATGTGCCTTATAGCAAAAATTTCTATTAAAAAAATTACTTATTTTATTTATTATTATTTTTAAATTTGATCAGTGAGAGAAAAAGAGAAAGTGAGAAAGCAAGTCACCAGGTCCAGGAGTCGAACCATTGTCAGCCATGTGGGAGTCCAGCACTTTAACCACCATGCCACCTGCCAGCCCCTGGTTTCAATTTCTTACAGAAGCCCACAACAAAAAATGTTGTCTTCTGGCCTCTCATTTGTGCTCAGGATTTACTTACTATTTAGCCCTTCAAATGTCTAACTTAATTCAGATTTTCCATTTCTCACTCTCTACATGTTTAGAGTGAACCCCATATCTCTTCTTACCTTATGGCTGCTAAAAACCCAAACCTCTTGGTTACTAAAATAGATTCACTCCAGTTTAATTTACAATTCCATTTAGCAGTGGTTTTAGATGAGCCTTTTGCTTATTTTCATAAATTGGAGTTATGAAAATAATTGTTATTATTTTATACTCAGTATTTTTTTTTCAGTTTTTTTTTTCAATTTATTTATTTGCATTCATTCTCTGAACATCATTACAGCATACAAAATGAGATTTTCCATCCAAATTACACTATATATTGTCTCAATCAAGCACATCAACAAACATGTTATTGTCAGCAAATGATCTTCCATTTCTTGTCTTCTGTATGTTTTGCTTTTTTCCCCCCATCCTAGATTCTCTATCTCTTACCCTCTGCCATCTCCCACTCTCCTCCCACAGTCTCTGGTAACTATGTTTGCTTTCTATACTGTTTTCTCCTCACATTTTATTGTAACGCCAAAGACCCTAATCAATCCAAATACCCTCATAGCAAACACAGGTGATACCCACATTTCCATGAACACAAGTCTTACTTTACGCATCCTATAAAGTAGTACCTAGCTGTGGCTACATATCCTACTGCAGTCATTGAATAGATATATATTTTTTTTCTGAAACTTTTTTTTTGTAACTCAATTTACATTCCTTCCCTAAGCTTCATCACAGCATACAAAATGCAATCTCCCATCCAGTACACACTGCATAGTGATACAATCATGCACATTACAAAAAATTTTCCATTACTAGTTCCTAGAATCACTTCCACCCCTCTTTCTGACCCTCTGTCCCTTCCCACCCTCCTCTCACACCACCTCCGTTGTCTATGATTGTCCTTCATTCCCTTCCCACCCACGTTGCATTGATCACACAATTTCCTACATAATCTAACTACTTTCAATGGTGAGTTCACTCATTACTACTAAGAAAACCAGTTTTAACTTAACTCAAAGAAATGCCAAGGAACTTTGCTTAAAGCCAGGAAACAAGTTAGGATTCTGTTCAAATGGAAGGTGCATGAACCTATCAGTCTCATGTACTTTTATCTTCTGTTCTGGTTCAATTTTCCTGATTAAATTCTGGGATATAGTATTCAACTCCAGACTTGTCCCTCTGATTAAGTTGGCCACTTTCATAGTTTTTTGACTCTTATTTCCGTGTGTCTGTGTTTATTTTTCTTGATACAGCACACCCTTGAGAACTTCTTGGAGATCTGGTCTGGTGCTGGTAAATTCTTTCAGGTTTTGTTTATCTGAGAATGTTCTTGTCTTTTCTTCCCACCTGAAAGATAATCTTGCCGGGTACAGTATTCTTGGCTGAAACTGCTTCTCTCGTAACACTTTGAATATATTTTCCCATTCTCTCCTCGCTCGCATTGTTTCTGATGAGAGATCTGCTGTTAGCCTGATGGGATGTCCTTTGTAGGTAACTTGATGTTTCTCTCTTGCCAATCTTAGTATCTTGTCTTTGTCTGCGGTTTTGGTCAACCTGGCTATAATGTGTCTTGGAGAAGATCTCCTTGGGTTGATTCTATTTGGGGTCCTTTGTATTTCCTGGGACTGGATCTTTGAATGCCTCTCTAGGTTTGGAAAGTTTTCTTGCAGGATTTCATGGAATAGATTATCAATGCCCTTATGGGTCTCTTCACCTTCTGGAATGCCAATTATCCGGATATTTGGACGTTTGATGGTATCCAGTACTTCTCGCATATCATTCTCAAATTTTTGAGCCATTTTCTCAGTCTTCGTGGTGGACTTTTCTAAGCCAGCCATTTTCTCTTCTACATCTGAGATTCTATTTTCTGAATGATCTAGTCTGCTTTTAATACTTTCAAGGGAGATTTTGACTTCTTGTATTATAGACTTCATCTCTAGCAGTTCCGTTTGAGTCTTTTGTAAAGTGTGTAATTCCTCTTTTAGATCTTGCAAGAATTTCCTCATCTCCTGGAACTCGGCAACTTCTTTCTCCTTTCTCTTTAGCAGTTCATTATCTCTCTTTTCTTCTATCTCTGTTAGCTTCGACATTACGAATGTTCTAAATTCCTTATCAGACATTTCCATGACTTTCACCGAACTGCTTGTGGATGAAGGAGAGTTACTCTTTTCCATTGGAGGAGAGGTATTTCCTCGTTTTCCCATATTTCTCGTGATCCGATGGTGATTTAGAAATGTAATGATGCTTATCATTTTCTTTACTATTTTTTAATGTCATAAATCTTTTCTACAGGATCATTTTTTATCTTTTCATGCAGTTGCTTTCTTTTCTGTGACTTTATATTCTTATCTTTAACACAGTTGCTTCATATTCTTTGTATTTAAAATAAGTGAACTTCTTATGGATGTTATGTTACTTACATGACTTGTTTTCTTGTGTGTTTATGGATCCTTAGCTGTGATTTCATATTTGGTGATTCCTTTCTGTGCAGGAATCCTGCGAGCCTCTGATTTTGTTTTGACAATGCACCTGGGGGAAGAGATTTTTTCAAATGACCCTGTGCCCATTTATCTCCTCTGTTTCAAGTTTATACTTAATATAGAAATTTAAATTCAGTATTGCACATTGCAGCTGACCTAAGACATACAGACCAATTCTTAGAGCTGATATAGGACAGAACAATGTCGTAGACAACCAGTACCTAAAACTTGGCAAAAAAAAAAAAAAAACAACTATTAGTCATGGGGCCAGCAGGTAGCACGGTGGTTAAGGTGCTGGACAACCATCTGGCTGACTGTGGTTTGAGTCCTGGATGCAGTGGCTTGAAGCCTACACTGGGTACATGTGCATTTCTGACCAAAATTGCAAGAGGAGATTGGAAATGATGGGATTGTGGCATGGCCATCCCCACTAGGGGTGAGTTCTCATTTTCCCTCTTACTGTCTCTGTCTTGCTCTGCCCTATGCAAAGAGAAAAATAATAATAAATAAATAAATCTATTTGCCATCTCTATGCACTTGTAAGGTATAAAGGAAAGTTCCCGATGTCCTGAAATGGTGGTTACTTCCACTGGGATACATAGCTCACTTTCTGGTAGCAGCTTAGCAGTCTGCAGGTTGTCAAATTCTCTTTTAGACAGGAGGTACAGACCAGAATTAAGCGCATTTCTAAAGAAGGAGACATAAGAGAGCATCCAATGTGCAGTTACAAAAGAAATGACCCACTCAAGTCCATACATGCCGCTCGTTGAAGAACTTGGACGAAGACCCAATTTCATATTAGCTAAAACATGTGAGATGTTTCAGTGTCCATAAGTGTGCACGCAAGCTCATATGTCAGGATCTAAATATCTGCAGCCAAAGGATCCAATTCTTATTTATTTTTTGGGCTTCCTCCCTTTTCCTTATTCATTTCCTAACTCCAGGCTCCTCATTAATATGGATGTTTAGACTTTAATTATACTTGTTATGGTATTAAACCAGATAAAGTTGTTGCAAATGTTCCTCGCTGGTTTTTCATTTTAAAGATTGCAAATCTAAATCCTATTACAGTACAATAACAAATGTGTATTTATATATATTGCACTGCCACATTAATTTGGAATATGCTAATTTGTAACTTATCATTTGTGATGAGTTAGGCTAAAGTTTACTTATGTTCTACTCGTAAAGAAATTTCTCAGCAAATGGATAATATTATACAAACTTCAGAATGTATGGTTAGCCACTTCAAGAGAAGATATTACTGTCAATTAACATAAAACATCTGTTTTTAATAGTTGATCTGTTCATTATAAGTTTTGTCTTTTCAATAAAGGGAATCATGGATATTCACTAGCTTTGATACACTTGTTTGGATATCAGGGTAGCAGAATTTTATTTAATTAAAAATGGAAGAGAAAAAAAAAAGACATTACAAATTCAGAACCCATTCCACTATTTCAATTAGCTGAAGAGAAATAGGAAATCGGGTTAAGACTTTGAAAAGTTATGTTGTTGGGGGAACCAGCAGTTAGCGTAATGGCTATGTCGCTGGACTCCCACATAGTCAACCGAGGTTCGCGTCCCGGACCTGGTGGCTTAAACTCACGCCGGGCGCGTGTGCGTGCGTGCCCAAGATCCCGAGAGGAGAATGGAGGAGAAGAGATTGCGGCGTGGCCATCCCTCCTGGGGGGTGATTTCTCGGTTTCTGTCTCTATGTCTCTCTCTGTCTGGCGAGCACACACGCCCTACAGTGAAAACCTCTCAAAAAAAAAAAAAAAAAAAAAAAAGAAAAGTTATGTTGTAAATTAACTCACAGAGTTTCAAAATGAATAGAACAAAAATCATAATAGTTTGTGTATGTCTTTAAAGAAGCTAGTTTAGAAAAAAGGAAAAGATTGAGTTAAATCAAGCCTATCCCTGCAAACCGTGGAAAACTAAACCTTGAGAGTCATCCAATTCCTCCCTTTCTCTTGTCTTTCCCTTTTCTGTGGTGCCAACCACCACTGTTGATTCTTCAAAACTCCTTCTTTGTGCAAGCTTCTGGAAAACTTTCTGGACCCACAGTCTTAATGATACACTCCTATTCTATTTTTCCAAAATACTTGCATAATCTCTGTTAAAGCCTTCTCACATGGTAATGCAATGGTTGGTTTTCATGTCCAGACAATAAACACCAAATCCTCCAACAAGGGTCATGAAATGTTGATTTGCTCAACGATAGGAACCACGTATTTCCTCTCTCCATTCTGACCCAAGCACATAATCTGGCACAGGTTAAGAACTCATTAAATACGTGGGAAATATAAGCAACTAGAATTTAAATTCCTAGTTCCTAGAAATAGACTTTAGCTCTAGAAAAATGTAATACATTGAACAAATGTTTTTCAGTACAACATTTATTATTCATACATTTTATTGTCGAGTGAAGTTCTTGAGAGAAACATTAAAAAGAACGTATTCCCAAGATTTTTTTTTAACTTACACTCCTCATGTTGTTTTAATGTCTTTGATGTTTTCCTCAAATGTGGCTTAAAATTTCAGATTTAACACAAGAAAGAGTGACAAATGCATTGAAATATGGAGAAGAGATTATATAAAAACAAAAAGGAAGAAAATAAAATCATTTAAAGAGAGAAGAAAAAGCAGACATAATGTATTCTTCCAGAAATTGAAGAGTCAATATCAGCATCTTTTATTAAAGTACCTACTGTGAATTATATTCAAGACTCGGTGCCAAATGAAATTTTCTGTGGTTCCTGAATCTGAGGAAATAGAGTCCTTCTAGCTTGAGATTAAAAGAAGAAAAGAATTTCACTTCTATTAACACGTTGCTAAGGCCTAGGAACAATAAAAGCTAAAAAAATTCATTTCCTAACTTATTCAACTCCTAGCTTAATAAATGACTAGTGATAGAAAGGTTATGGTTATTATTCTGGCTCTACCATTTAATAGGTAAATAGCATAAGGCAAGTCACTTAACTACCTTGACTTTCAGCAACAATACCGTCATGCAGAATGGTCATAGAATTGGCTATGGACAAAAGCATGTAAAATTACCTGGTGCATCATAGGCACGCAAGTTAATTTTTTAGATAATATTATTATTTATATTTTTAATCTTTTATCCTGGGTAATAACAGACTTATTATATACTTTTAGAAACACTCAAAACGTTTAAGAATTTGAAATTTATTTTGGATTTTTGCTATTGGGCGCATGCGTTCATTGGACAGAGAGATACAATGAGACAGAAAATGATAAAGCACCCCCTGGGAGGAATGGCCATGCCACAATCCCTTCTCCATTCTCCTCTCAGGATCTTGAGCATGCACGCACATGCACCCAGTATGAGTTTTAATCCACCAGGTCCAGGTCTCAAACCGCAATCAGCTACATGGGAGTCCAACATTATGCCATCAGCTTGTCCCAAGAATTTGATTTTTTTTTTCCAATGTTCTCACATAAAGATAATTTTGGTGTGCCTGACCTGTGTTACCAATGCCATGAAACCATTGCACTATGAGGAGAGAGCTGCTTTTCACTCAGAAAAGCTGGAGTAGACCAATGACTTCTCAAGGTCCAGCTCACCCCCTGGTGTCTGTGATACTTTGCTTCAGGGTGGGGGTAATAAGGAGTCATGTTTCCTCTCAATTCTGTTGCTCAAAGACCGTAATTGGTACATCTATGACACACAAGATTCCCGCGATACTGAAAACAATACTGAAATCAAAATTTGGATGACTCTTTGTTCCTGAATGTGATTGCGCTTCTCATTTCATACTTGGCTAAGGAGACAGATGGGAAAAAAAAAAAAAAAAAAGAAAAAGAAAAAGAAAAGAAAAAGAAATGGGGGTAGGAGGTCTTTTTTTCAAAAATTGACCCAAAGGGAACTATGCTAATCTAATCCACCTGGGGGATTATTCTTTCAACAATGCCAGAAGTTTCTGGTCAAGAGAAGCTGAGAATCAAGATTCAGGCGGCTGCTGAACTCATAGGCCACCTAAATCTTAAATCTGCTTTCACATATGTAAACACATATGCACTTATACACGGAGAGATACCCTAACAAACAAACATGCCTATGAATTCACTAATAGCTACACACATTCAAATGCATGAACAGAGTAAGAGAAGATGAGAGTGAGTGAGTAAAAAGCTTGGTAGATAAGAGAGTGGGGAGATGATCAAGAAAGATTACAGACAGACAGAGGAAATGTGAGTGGGCTCTGTAGTGATCACAGGATGCTAGTATGCAATATGTTTCCATTTAGAACGTGAACACAACGACTTGTTAGAGTCCCCGGGTCACAGCCTAATGAAATTTCTAAATTTATCTCCACTATTTGGAGCCACTGTAAGCAGGTGCTGGCTGCCTGATACCAATGGAGACATTTAATTTGAAAAGATTACATCTGGTGGTTATTTATTTTCTTAAGAAAGTGAAGAAATGCTTCTTTTCCACATAATTCCAGATAATTCCTTTGTGCCTAATAACAAATGCTTTTTTTTTTTTTTTTTGGAGAGGTTTTTCGCTATAGGGCGCGTGCGCTCGCCAGACAGACAGAGAGAGACATAGAGACAGAAAGCGAGAAATCACCCCCCAGGGGGGATGGCCACGCCGCAATCCCTTCTCCTCCATTCTCCTCTCGGGATCTTGGGCACGCACGCACACGCGCCCGGCATGAGTTGTAAGCCACCGGGTCCGAGATGCGAACCGCGGTCGACTACGTGGGAGTCCAGCAACATAGCCATTACGCTAACTGCTGGTTCCCCCTAATAACAAATGCTTTAAGCCTTTAAGTGGCTGTATCTTGAAAGTAATAACCACATTCATCTTCAGAATGCTTCCTTTGCTCCCTGTAACCGTTAGGGAGAAGTGCTACCTCAATGCTTTACTCGATACCTCTGCATGTCATGTCACTAGGCTGCAAACGCCCCGTGCAAAATAGATCTAGACTTATAATCCGCCAATTGAAAGTTCACTGGGACTCTATATATGATGCTCTATCATCTCATCAGTGGAGTTTCTGTTCAGGTATATTTTGTAATTTTTAGACTTAAATGATTTAAGCTTTATAGAGCATAAACGTTTTTTTTCTTTCCTTTTCTAGGTATATCAAAGAGAGACAGAGAGAACATGAACAAGAACTCCCTATGGGGCCAGGTCATGCTGCAGTCCCTTCTCCATGTCTTCCTCCTTTCAGAATTTTGGGCACACATGTGCATGCCTCGGTGTAAGTTTTAGGTTTCTAGGTGCAGACTTTAACCATGCAATTGGCCATATAGGATCCAGTCACCTTCACCAGGCCACCAACAGACCCCTAGAGCATAAATGTTTAAAGGCAACATACTGGAATAGCAGATGGCTTACTGGTTACATCACTGGACTCCCACATGGCTGACTGGGGTTTGAGTCTCGGACCTGGAGGCTTGAAACTTATGCTGGCGTATGTGTGTGTATGCCCAAAATTCTGAGAGGAGAATGGAGGAGAAGGGATTGTGGTGTGGCCACCCTCCTGGGGGATGAGCTTTTGCTTTCTCTCTCTCTGTCTCTCCAGCAAGCACACATACCCTATAGCAAAGATCTGTGTCTTAAAAAATAAAAATAAATAAATAAAGGCAGCACACACTTGTACTAAAGGTATATTTTAAAATTGGTCTCAATTTAAAATCATATACATTCATGAGGGCAAGGTGGTCATGCAGAGGTCATGCAACTAGACTCCCATGTGCTGAGGCCACCCTGAGCATGCCGGATATGTCAATGTAGGCTCATGATTTGGGTTGGCTGAGGTCATGAACTTACTAATACTTGGGATAGATCTTGGTGTGAGGACCCTGTTAGGAGTTACTATCTCCCCCTGTCTCTCTCATGGAAGAAACAAATACATTTAAGGAAAAAAAATGTATTGGGCAGGTAGTATGGAGGTTAAACTGGCTGGATCCCTCAAGGTTCAAGGCCCAGATCAGTTGCATTGAAGACAATGTAGACAGGATTGCTGCATTCCCCCCAGGAGGGGGAGTGGTGATTTCTCACTGTCCCTTCTTTCTCTAACTGTGTGTATGTGTGTGTGTGTCTACAGTGAGTCCATGTGCCCCATAGAAGAAGAAAGTGATCTTTTTTTTTTTTTTTTTTTTTTTTTTTTTGGAGAGTTTTTTGCTATAGGGCGCGTGCGCTCGCCAGACAGACAGAGAGAGACAGAGAGACAGAAAGCGAGAAATCACCCCCCAGGGGGGATGGCCACGCCGCAATCCCTTCTCCTCCATTCTCCACTCGGGATCTTGGGCGGGCACACACGCACACGCGCCCGGCGTGAGTTTAAGTCGCTGGGTCCGGGACGTGAACCGCGGTCAACTCCGTGGGAGTCCAGCGACATAGCCATTACGCTAACTGCTGGTCCCAAAAGTTATCTTTTTTTTATTAAAAAAAGACCTTGCCCATGTAAATACATATACATTCTCTCTCTCTCTCTCTCTCTCTCTCTCTCTCTCTCTTTCTCTCTCTCTCTCTCTCTTTCACACACACACACACACACACAAACTCTTACAGTCACAGAAACTGATATTTAAGCTAGACAGCCCAGAATTTAAAGCTGTATTTACTTTCTTGTACAATATCATCTAACTGTATGTGCTGGGGTGGTGGTATAGGTGCCCATTAAATCAGCATGCTTTCAGAGATTTTCTTAATATAAATACAGTGGCTTAGTAGACCAGGAAACTCTTGTCAAGTGATCTGGCCTCATGAGAACTGGCCCTGTGTATGTGGAGAATTTTTTAACCAGTCCATACTGTTCCACAGAGGTGTAAGAGCTGGTGCTACGTGAGGAATTGCCTTCATCTTCAAGATTGGTCTCATGTATCCCTAAGGCTCTGGTACTATGGGTTGGCAGAGGGAAAGTCAGGAGAAATTATATTTTCCTCTTGTGTCTTAGACTTCTTTTTCCTGAAATAGCTGTTACAGGGGTGCCTTCTCTTAATACACTTGATTCTTTCTGACACTCGGCATCCACAGAATGCTGAGAGGCAAACAAGATTTAATAAGTGCTACCTATTTTTAGGCAAGGCAGTAGTCCCTTCACTGACAGCATATCATTGAATTGTAACAATCATTCTAACAAATTAGCATTTCTATATTCATTTTACATATGAGTGAACTGAGGATCCGAAAGGCTTAGCAGACAAGCTCCAACTTGATAGTAAGAGTAGGAGCAGGAATCAAACCCGATCAAGATGCATCGTGGTGCATCTTGACCCTTAAATCCACGTGCAATACAATCTGATTGCAGCCACACAGGAGCGAACTGCTTTGCTCTCCATGCCGGAATCCCCCGAGGATTAGTCTGAAAGGAGCCAGTTGCAGAGTAAACACAGAGCTTCCATTTCCCTGACAGATGGCTGCCTTCATGAATGTTCCTTCCAAGAGGGCCACTCCACTGACAGGGATGTACATTTCTGTTAGAAGTAGAAGTCATGGCATAATCTGAGGAGGTGTGTTTTCTGGCAACTCTCCTTTCTCACCAAATCTAGTCCCAGAGGCTAGAGATGGTGAGAAGAATGTTCTCTCTTTTCTGTTCCCAGAAAGATAAAGGGCCAACTTTCCATCTTGGAAGCAATGCAGCTTTTCTCTACAACCTCACTCCTGCCTCCACAAAACCTAGCGTATCTGTTTAACACATATTTCTTTCTTTTAAGTGGTATAATTTAAGATGAAAGCATGAAGACAATTTCTGAAGTCAGAGCAGCACTTTCAGAATTAACACTACTTGGAAGTTCCAATATTTTAAAAATAGGGTGTAGGGAAGTAACTGAGAAGCAACTGAGAAGGGGGCATTAGATGCTACATTTAACTGTGTTTTCAGCGATTGCGATACCAAAATTCTCAGTTCTGTCGGTTTCACTCACTAGCATGTGGTATGCTTGCTTAACTGAGTTCCTGTCTCCAGAATTAGATGTAAAATACAGTCAGGGCTCCCAGCTACTCTGGGCACAGTGGCCAATGGGCTGTCTGCAAGTGAAGATAAAGTCAGTGACAGAGACACAGGCTTTTTCCAGTCAAGAGAAAGAGTTTGAGACAGATCCTACATTTTTTTTTTAACAGAAATTTTTTTTACTATAGGGTACATGTGCTTGTGGGAGAGACAGAAAGCGAGAAATCACCCCCGAGGGGATGGCCACACCACAATCCCTTCTCCTCCATTCTCCTCTCAGGATTTTGGGCACTCATGCACACACTCCTGGCCTAAGTTTAAGGCCAGGGTCCAGGACTTGAACTGCGGTCAACTCACTGGGAGTCCAGCAACAAATCCATTATACTGTCTGCTGGTCCCATTTCTTTTCTTTTCTTTTTCTTTTTTTGGACAGGTTTTTGCTATAGAGTGTGTGCGCTCACCAGGAAGGCAGAGGGAGGATGGCCACGCTGCAATCCCTTCTCCTCCATTCTCCTCTCAGGATCTTGGGCACGCACACACACGCACCCAGTGTAAGTTTAAGCCGCTGGGTCCAGAACTCGAACCGTGGTCTACTACATGGGAGTCCAAAAACAGCCATTACGCTAACTGCTGGTCCCCCATTTCTTTATGTGAAACCTTCCTGTAATCAATACCACAGTATAACTGGCTAGGTAGGGTAGGTTCAGGAGGGCTGTCATGGTACTTTTCCTTTATAAAGTTGCCTGACTTTTACAGAACTTCTGATTTTTCCAGTAGTATAAATAAACAAAAACATTAGCAAATAAAAACTCATAGAAAACACAGTTAAGAATGATATGAAAATTAAATTAGACCAGCTCTGGTGGCTCAGCAGTAATGCAATGCTAATGTCATATGGGAAGGCCCATATGGATTTGAGTCTCAAGGTTTCCCTGTGCGCACTGGGCATGTGCGCAATCCTCCAATCCTGGCTGGCTGAGTGGCTGAGGCAAGGCGTAGGATTATGGTGAAAGACCTTGTTTGGTGTGCCTATCTCTCCCCTACCCCCCTTCATGGAAGAAATAAATAAACTTTAAAAAAATGTGGGCCAGCAGGTGGTGTGGAGGTTGAGATGCTAAATCTCATGTGGCCAGCTACCCGGTTTGAATCCTGGACTTAGAGCGTTGAAAATCACGCTGGGTGTGTGTGCATGTGTGCCCAAAATCCTGAGGAGAGAATGCAGAAGAGATTGCAATGTGGCCATCCCCTTGGGGAGCAGTTTTTCCTTTATAAAGTTACCTTGCTCTCACAGAAACTTTGATTTTTCCAGTAGTATAAACAAAAAAAAAAAAATTGGCCAATAAAAACTCATAGGAAATGCACTTAAGAATGATGTGGAAATTAAATTAGGCCAGCTGTGGTGGCTCACTGATAATGCAATACCCATGTCATATGGGAAGCTCCAGGGTTCAAATCTCAGATTTCCCTGTGCACTCTGATCGCGTGTGCATGTCATTCCCCCAGGGGGTATTTCCCACTTTCCTTCTCTCTCTCTGTCTCTCTCTCTGGCTAGCATACACGTCCTATAGCAAAAACAAAGCAAAACAATATGAAAATGCAAAAAACAAAGAAAGAAATTTACATATATTTTCTTCCTTAGTCTGAAGAATAAATTGAAGATCTTTGAGATAACCATTTCAACCATCGCAAAGAAGAGAGGGGACTTCTTAACTTCCAGTGTGACATAAAAAGCATTGAGGTAAGAGACTGTTACTCCTCTTCATGTCTTTAGCAGTACCTAGTGTGTTTCTTGTACATGACAGGCATTAAACATACTTACTGAATTTGTTAAATTAAATTATTGCAAGTCACTAATCAGGCCAAAACAAGCCAAAGCTGGAGTTCGTATTTTTTAAAAAAACACGCCACTATCAAACTAGAATCTTGAAAAGTACACCTATATCTTAAATATGATAGCGTAGACATCTTTTGGTGATAGTGGTTTCATTTTTACTTCCTGAATGTCAGCATATTCTTAGCTTCTCTTTCAAATAAATTGCCCTTTCCATTGTACTAAAAAGCAAACAAACAAACCAAAAAACAATGACAAAATGTTTAAGACTCTTTAAAATATCATGGCCATGTAGGTACTATTATAATTTTTTACAACTTTATTGAGGTATAGTGGACAAATAAAAATTGCATATGTTAAAGGTATATAAAAATGATGTTTTGATATGTGTATATGTTGTGAAATAATTTTCACCATCCACCTAATTAACATATATGTCACCTCACACAGTTAACTTTTTTTTTTTTTGAGAGGTTTTTGCTATAGGGCGTGTGCACTCACCAGACAGACAGAGAGAGACAGAGAGACAGAAAGCGAGAAATCACCATCCAGGGGGGATGGCCATGCCACAATCCCTTCTCCTCCGTTCTCCTCTCGGGATTTTGGGCACGCATGCACACATGCCCGGTGTGAGTTTTAAGCCACCAGGTCCGGGACTCAAAGCATGGTCAACTACATGGGAGTCCAGCAACATAGCCATTATGGTAACTACTGATCCCATATAGTTAACTTTTTACAAATATTTTCCCAGAGGCTTTTGTGCTCAATGGAGAGAGAGGTGGAGACGGAGAGAAAAAAACGAGAAAGCACTGTCCCACAGGAAGTAGTCACATTGCTATCCCTTCTCCATTTCTCCCACCTTTTGGGATTTTGTACACACACATACACACACACACACACACACACACACACACACATCATACATGCACAAACATGTGTCCTGCATGTTTCTCAAACCTCTAGGTCTGGTACTCAAATCATGGAGTCCATCATATGCCATTCCAGTTCCTTACCCACCATGCCATTGGCTGTGCCCCTCTTCTTTTTTGTTTATGGTGAGACCATTTAACATCACCTCTTTTAGCAAATTTTAACTATACAATATTGTATTATTAACCGTCATCACCATGAGTTCTCCAAAACTTATTAATCTTGTGTAAGTTAATATTTTACTCTTTGACCAATATCTCATCTCCCTATTTCCCCCATCCTATTCCTTTGACAATAACCAGCCTACTTTCAGATTCCATGAGTTTTATGAGTTTGACTTTTCTAGACTCTACAGAGAATTGAGGTCATGCAGTATTTGTCTTTCTGTGTCTGACTTGTTTCACTCAGAATAATGTCCTCTAGGTTCATCTATTTTGTCTCAAATGACAGGATTTTTTTTTCTTTAAAGTTAATAATATTTTGTTCTGTGTATGTGTATATGGGATAAAAAATGTGATACACACACACACACACATACTCATCCATGGATATTTAAGTTAGCTCAGCAATTATGAATAATGCTATAATAAGCATGGGGGTACAATTATTGCTTTGATATGTGGATTTTATTTCTAGAAGTAGGATTTGCTGGATTGTATGGTGGCTCTATTCTTTAATTTTTAAGAAATTTCCATACTGTTTTCCATAATGAATGTACTAATGTACATTCCCACCAACAGAGTTCAATGCTTCCCTCTTTTCTATATCCTTCTGGACACTTGTTATCTTTTTTCTTTTTGATAATAAGCTTTTGACAAGTTTGAAGTAATATCACACTGTGATTATGATTTCTATTACATGATGATTAGTGATACTGAGCACTCTTCATATATCTGATGACGACTTGGTTTATCTTCTCTGGAGCCATGTCTATACACACCTTTTGCCCATGCTTTGATAAGATTGTTTTCTTGCTATTGAGTTGTTTGAGTTACTTATATATTTTGGCTATCAACCCATTGTTAGATATATCATTTGCAAATATTTTCTCCCATTACATAGATAGTTTTTTCAGTCTGTTGAATGTTTTCTTTATGGGTAATAAGCTTTTTAGTTTGATTCAATCCCATTTGTCTATTTTTGCTTTTGTTGCTTGTGCTTTGAGGGATATATCCAAAAAATTATTGCCTACACCAAACATGAAGCTTTCCCATAATGTTTCTTACAGTAATTTTAAAGTTCCAAGTTTTATATTTAAGTCTTTAATCCATTTTGAGTTGATTTTGTAAATGGCATGAGATAGACTCTATTTTGATTCTTTTGTAAATGGAAATCCAGTTTTCCTAGCACCATTAATGAAAAGGCAATCCTTTCTCCATTGTGTAGCTTTTGTCAAAGACCAGTTGATCTGCAATTGCATGGGTTTATTTCTGGGCTTTTCATGCTATTTCACTGCTAGATGTCTGTTTTTATGCCAATACAATGCCATTTTTATTACTATAACTTTATAGTAGATTTTAAAGTTAGATAATGTGATGCTTTTAGCTTTGTTCTTCTTGCTCAAGATTGCTTTAGCTATTCAAGGGATTTTGTAGCTCCATATGAATGTTAGGGGTATTTTTTCCTATTTCTGTGAAAAATATTATTGGAATTTTTAAAGGAATTTCATAGAACTTGGAAATAATCACTTTGGACATGAATATTTTTTAAACAATATTAATTCTCCCAGTCCTTGAACACAAGTTATCTTTCCATTTATTTGTATTTTCTTCAGTTTCTTTTGTCAGTGTTTTATAGTTTTTAGTGTACAGGTCTTTCATTTCCTTAGTTAAATCTGTTTCTAAGTATTTAATTTTTTATGTAACTATTGTAAGTGGGATTGTTTTCTTGATACATTTTTCAGATATTTATAGAAGTACAACTGATTTTTGTATGTTGATTCTGTATTGTGCGATATTATAAATTCATTTATTAGTTTTAACAATTTTTTGCTTGATGTTGCTAGTATTTTTTTATATTTAAGATCATGTTGGGTCAGCCCCAATACCTTAGTTGTTAAGGGAGCCAGATCACATATGGTTGACTATAATTCAAACCCCATATGGTTGACTATAATTCAAAGCTTGAAAAACACCTGTCATGTGTGTATACTTGCCCCAAATCCTGACAGAATGTATAAAGGGAAAGCAAGGGACTTTACAGTGACTATGCACATTGGGAGTGTTTCTTTCCCTCTTTTTCTCTCTCTCTGTCTCTTTCTGGTAATTATATCCTCACTCTGGCCATTCAAAAAGAAAAAGATCTTGATTTTTTGCAATTAGAAAAAATGTGCATATTTCTTTCTGGTTTGTTTGTCTTCAATTTCCTTCTCTTTCCTAAATGTTCTGGCTAAGACTTCCAGTACTACGTTGAATATAAGAGGAAAGGGTGGGCTTTCTTGTCTTCTGATTTTAGAGAAAAAGCTCCCAGTTTTTCACTATTGAGTATGATGATAGCTGTTTACTAGTCACGTACAGTCTTTATTATTTGGAGGTACATTCTCTTTATAACTAATTTGTTGAGAGTTATTATTGTAAAACATATTAAATATTTTAATGTTTTTTCCACATCTGGTTAGATGTTCATATAAGTTTCATCTTTCATTCTGTTAATATGGTGTATCACATTTATTTGCTCATGTATTTCAAACCATTCCTGCATCTCAGGAATAAATCTCATTTGATTATAATGCATTATCCTTTCAATGTGCTATGAAATTGTGCTTGTTAATATTCAGTTAAAGATTTTTAGATCTATGGTCATCAATAATATTGGCCTACAATATTCTTTTCTTGTAGTGTCCTTGTTTGTCTTTGATGTCAGGATAATGTTGGTCTCATTTAATGAGTCTGAGGATGTTTCTTCCTTTTCAATTTTCAGACAAGTTTGAGAACAATTGGTATTAATTTTTTTCCAATGTTTGATGGAACTTATTTGTAAAGCCATTAGGTCCTAAACTTTTATTTATTAGAAGCTTTTTTACTGACTCAATCTCCTACTCATTACTGATCCGTTCAGATTTTCTTTTTCTTCATGATTCAGTCTTCATTTCAGTCTTCATACTGAATGTGTACACATCTACATATTTATTTCTCCTACATTGTCTAATTTGTTTGTGTATGATTGTTGATGGCAAGTCTCATGATCCTTTGTATCTTTGTGGCCTCAGACAATCCTGTTTTAGTTAGAGAAGACAGTAGAAATGAATATATATATATATATATATATATATATATATATACACCTCAGTATGTATGTATGTATGTGTGTGTATATATATAATATATATATATATATATATATTATATATATATATATATATATTTATTTAAAATGAGGTAGCTAAGGACCATTAAACAGCTCTTCTGTCTTTCTCTACTAAATTTTTTTAAAAAAATTATTTAGGATCTATGTGATTCTCAGTTAATAGAAGTTGTTTCTTTTTCTTTTCTTTTTTTTTAACCCTGTCCTTTTACCAGCCTCTAATTTTTCAGGCTTATCTGAAACTAAAAGCTTTCTGTGAGATGACCATGTAGTATAATTAAGTAAGGGTGGCACCATGGCCCAGCTTTATGGGCAATCATCCAGTTTTCTAAGGGATGAGACAACAGAGCTGAAAGTGAAGTATGTTATGTCTGTGAACAAATTGGATTATAGTCTTGCTAATCAGTGGTAGAGTTCCATCTTTAAGAGGTTTTGATTCTCTACTGAGAACAGAAACAATAATACTTGATGTCTCTAGTTTGTAATTGTAGTTACTCAACTATCATATGCATGTATCTACATTTGCATGTAATATTTGCACTTCAATACACGCTTATGTGTTGAGAATAATAACAGATGAGTTATAAATAGTTTTTAAATGTCATCTGATGTTAAACATTTTACTAATAATTTTTACTTAGGGTAACATGACAGGCATTAGCTTTACAACTAAGAGCACACAGATAGAGATGGATTCGAGCCCACCAATTTATTTTTCCGTTTCTTTGTCTATACAGTAGGAGTAATAGTAGTAATAATAATAACAACATCTATCTAAATATGTATTTTATATAACTAAGAATATACATAGTACTACTCCAGAATGGTCCATAATAAGCAATTTTGTTTCTGTGATTTGAGCACATTTTTGTTTTCTACTCAAGGTAGGAATAAAAGAAGAGACAAAGATAACTATTTGTTAATGACTCATGGTGAGATTTCTGAATTATTATAGATAATCTCATTTAATCATATCGATAGTACACCAGGTGGATATTATCATTCTTATCTAAGAGATGCAAGAATTGAGTTTTAGAATGCTATATTTAACTTGTCATTGAGTTACACAGCTTATAAGTGGCAGATATAGGATTGGAAACTGAATCTGTATCCATTTTGAATAAATTACATAAATTATTCCTCTGATTTGGAAATCATTTTGAGTAAAAGTAGAAGAAGGGTCATATGTATCTATATTAATTTAGCAAGTCTTTATTAAGCATCTATTTTTAGTTGCCACAAATATTACCAAAGTCTCATGCTCTATAGCTTGATCTCTGATCTCTAAGTCCTTATAGTCTAGGGAATAAATATTATCCTTGGGCTGCCACAGAAAGACCTCTTCTTCCTGCAGAGGAGGGAGGTACTTACACAGCTCAAGCAAATGGAGACTGTCACCTGCAAAGCCAAATCAGCCTGTCAGCCAGCCAGAGTCAGATGCTGATTGCACAGCTGACATCTGTATCTCATATTAATCACAGTGTCCCAACTTGGCCAGAGACACAAAGATTCAGACAAGGAAGCCACAAATAAGCCTGGCTCCTCTGTGATTCTTCCATCTGTCTTTCAGAAACACATCACCATAAGATTGCTAAACTGATACATTTAGGGAAGAAAAGGGCCACCACACCAGCAGAAAAGCCGAGGAAAGTATCCCAATAAATGTTTGATGTGGTCCATAAAGCAATGCTTTTATAACCTCATATGTGATTGTATCAGAAAGTCATGTGTACGATGTGTTTGAAAAATAGTGGCTGCTACGTTTTCAATTCATATGCGCAATGCCATCCTGTTTTCCTGGAGTGTCTCAAGTATATGTACTGAATTCTTGAATGTTAATAGAAGGACAATGAAGTAGAAAACAAATTTTGCTTTGATAAAGAATTAGCCAATTTTATGTCCTCCCCATTTCACTTTTGACTTTTTGATTCCAAGATAGGGAATGTGTACTGAGATACATGTTTTTTATATCCTACTTCCTTACCCTGCCCTCCCTATGTACTGAGGTTTCATTAAGCTCTAAGCATCCATATTCTTTTTTCCTCCAGGTTGGACATTATCCTCTCTGATATGATTTTTGGATCTGTAATTTCTAAATGTGTGGGAATCTGGTAAGGTAGTAGTCGAAAAATATTTTAATAGAATAAGAAAGTAATATTCCTAAATATTACATGTGTATTTATGTATGTACATATGTGTCAATAAGTCTGTGGATATAAGTGTTTGTGTCTATCCGTCTGTCTGTCTATCCATCTATTTATCTACTGAGAGAGATGGTCCCACCACTTGGGACATCAGCCATATAGCCACATATCATTGCAGACACAATATTCAGGGAAGCTGGGATACAGCAATGAGCAGAAATCGAGAGCGGTGTTCTCAGTTATTTCCTCTCAGTGTATTAAAACATTGAAGCCTGTGTGTGTGTGTGTAAGTAGATTACACACTATACCACCTACTTTATTTTAATTAGCTTTTATAAAATGAGAAAAGCTCTAAGAAAGGTTCTGTGGGCAGACTGTAGTTTAACCATAATCTAATAAAGTTAGAACAACTAAACAGGAAAATGACTGAGCTGACACTTCTACTTTAATATATCCCTGAAACGTTTCTGTCAATCACTGTAGAGACAAAAATACCATCAGTAGTGTGCTACCTAGCAGAAAGTGGGAAAATTAAGCATACTCTCTATCCTTGTAAAGTAGATATTTTAACTATAATTAATAGTGGTAATAGAGGCTTTTTTGTTTGTTTTGTTTTGTTTTGAGAGATTTTTGCTACAGGGCCCGTGTACTTGCCAGAGAGACAGGGAGAAACAAAGAAACAGAAAGGAAGAAACCACCCCCAGGGAGGATGCTCACACCACAATTCCTTCTCCTCCATTTTCTTTTTGAGATTTTGGCCACGCATGTACATGAGCCCAGTGTTAAGTTTCAAGCCTCCAATTCTGGGACTCAAACCACGTTCAACCACGTGAGAGTCCAGCACCTTAACCACTATGCCACCTGCTGGCCCCAACAGTTTTTTTCTTAAAGAACCTAATGCTATGGATAGAACATATTTTTAATTGGTATTTTGAAATGTTACCATGGTTATGATTTTGTTGCTGAATTTATGCTACCAAATAAGGTGCTACTTTGACATTTTAATAACATTAAAGCAAAACACAAAACCAACTGAAAATGTTATTTTGCATTCAATATAAAATGGTGTATAAAAAGATTTGATTCATTTATTTAAATATCAAAGTTTAATTTCTTCCTTTATAGTCACAGTGAAATTTTATTGACAAGAAGGAGAATTTAGAATAATACATAATTATAGCATCTTTTGTAAATATGTGAATAGAGATATTCAAAATATACAGCAGAGACACAGAAGAGCCAGTCAGTTCAATTGCAGAAGCATGGGAGGGTGGAAGCTTAAAGCAGCATGTTAATATTCTTAAATTGGCCCTTTAAGAATGAATCAAGGAGACGATGAGTGTCTTAGTCTGTTTTGTGGGGCTATAGCACAATACCCGAGACTGAATAATTTATAATAAACAGAAATGTATTGACTCGCAGCTCTGGAAGTGGAGAAGTTCAGTATCAAGGTGCCAGCATCTGGAAAATGACTTCTAGCCACATCATCATGTGGCTACAGGTGAGCTACTGAAAGAGCAACAGGGAATCAAACTAGCCCTGTATAATGGCACCACCGTAAGAGTGGCACTTTCCTGTTCCAATCACTTCTCTAAGGTCTTACGTCTTACTACTATTACAAAGGCAATTAAATTTCAACTTGAGTTTTGGAGGGAATAAACATTCAAACAGGCAATAGGAAAGTCATTCCAGAGCAAACACTGATAAAGTGAAGCTTGCAAGATTCAGGGAATGGTTAGAACTGAAGCTGAAGAAGTCAAAAGGGTTAGCACTTGTACTTTTCTAGAGTATTGCCTCTCAGACTTAGAGAAAACTGCCCTATTAACTGGCATTGGAGTCAGAGTTACAATTTGTAAGATTGCCCAGTTAGAAAAATGGAGAATTTGGGACCAGCAGTTAGCGTAATGGCTATGTCGCTGGACTCCCACGTAGTCGACCGCGGTTCGAGTCCCGGACCCGGTGGCTTAAACTCACGCCGGGTGCGTGTGCGTGCGTGCCCAAGATCCCGAGAGGAGAATGGAGGAGAAGGGATTGCGGTGTGGCCATCCCCCCTGGGGGATGATTTCCTGCTTTCTATCTCTCTGTCTCTCTCTGTCTGTCTGGCGAGTGCATGCGCCCTATAGCAAAAACCTCTCCAAAAAAAAGAAAAAAAAAAAAAAAAAAAGAAAAATGGAGAATTATATGGAAGGGGCTGGTTGGTTTGGAAGCAGAGAACTCAATAAGAAGATAGATCATGACAAGGTCATAACTTTTTTTTATGTCTTTCTATGCAAAAGGTATCATGATTTTCCTGACAACCCAATAGAAGCAACGGGGACATAGATAAGGGACAAAATGGAAGGTAGAAAATAAATAATGTTTAACAAATTCCACACTTGACTGAAGAAAGAGAGACCAGTCTAGGGCTGATGGTACATGTAGAAGAGTCAGAGTCTCTTGGTTTAAGCACCTACATTAGAAATGCAGAAGTCAAGACACTGGGTTCTAGTAACATAATACAAAATTTTCTCAGAGATCAGAAGTTATGTAGTCTCTTCTCTAGAATTTTTTTGTTCCACTTACATTTTCATGTAAATTTATTTTTCTTAATACAAAGTCATGCAGATATATATTGTAATTTCCAGGGAATGCACATGATATATTCATAGTATTAATATATAAGGGCTTTCCAAAGTCTAGGCTCTAAAATACTTATTGGTTTTGTTATTTCTATGTTAGATGCTAAATATTTTTGGGGTAGTACTATTACTTTGAACAAAAGACATGCCTATACTGGAAAATCTCTAACATAGCTTCTGGAAATTAAGGATAACATAAATTTTAAGATGATTTTGATGGATTTTTTGTTGCAGTTTATTTGTCCTCCACTAGGGGACAGGAGTCCAGTGTCGGAACACGAAGATGATAGTTCTGGCTTTTACAGTATGGTACAGTAGATTGGATTGGAGCACGGTAGGGAATCCAACACCACATGCCTTAAGAGAGAGCAGAAAGAACTAACTGGGGTGAGACAGTGCCTAGGAAGGCTGTTAAGGGAGATAAAAATTCAGTATGGCCTCAGAAGATGGGACAAGTTGGTCAGTTGGAAAGAGAATTGTAGGTAAATGGAATATGTCATGCATAAACAAGTATCATAGATTCTAGCCTGAATCAGTCATAATAAACACTTTCCTTGGCTATCAGGGGCACTGGGTGAGACAGAAAAGAAAGGAAAAGACAGATTACCACATGAGAACATGTGACACAGAAAAGAATACTCCAGTTGGATCAGGACAAATCTTGCTTGCTAGCATAAGGAATTTGATTGCATTTCTTGGCAAAAAAGAAATAAGTCAAAGTTATTTATCTATTTATTTCAAGAGAGAGAGGAGAGAGAAGATAGTAAAAAGAAGAAAGAGACACCCCAAAATAGGGTTTTTATGCCCACCCGACTCCCAAACTCAGCCAACCAGGATCCCAGGTACATGCCGGGTGTATACAGGAAGACCTCAGGATGCAAACTCTGGACTTTCACCTGTGGTTTCCGCATTTTGGAGCACTGTGTTATCACTACATCATCCCAACTGGACAAAAATGGAAAGTTTTAAGCTGAGAAGTAATATAATCAGAATGATCCATTTGATTTCAATACATTTCAATAAATAAAATGGAAGAGACAGTGATAACATGAGTCTTGTGAGATGATTATTGATATGGCCAAGGGTACTTTATGACTGTATTATAGTATCTTCATGCCTGCGAGGTAGGTATCACTATTTTTACAAACGCAAAAGTAAACTGTCTGTACTCATCAAAACATTAGAGACCACTCTGCAGCGTACCACTAGACTCTTCTGTTTTTTTCCAAAAAAACTCTTATTTCCTTTTCTCCTTAGCATAAAGTAAAACACAAGGAATAAAATGTTTGAGAATTCTTCCTTCAAATATTCTAATAGCTATTATTTTAAAATATTTATTCTAGTATCTCATGCACGTTATGCTTCCGTTAACTTTTTGATAAATCAACAAGAATTAACCTCATCTAACACATTATAAATATAGAAATGTATCTAACTGTAAGATTAATGTTAATTATCACCTTCTCTGATAATTTATAAGCAGCATCCCAAACTGAGGTTTTCACTGGAAAATTTTTAAAATTTCTTTTCAAATACAATTATTAATGAAATCATCAAAGTACCCCTAAACTTTCAAGGAAACTGTGTTCCATCCCATCTTATTGTGAAAAGAGAAGACTGACAGTATATATTCAGCTGAAACTTCAAATCCTATAGAAATTTCAGATAGAAGGAATATTCCAGAACAACCTTAGTCCTGTAAGGACCATTCCTACAGGTTGTCCTTTTATTTATTTATATTATTAATATTTTGAGAAGTTTTTGCTATAGGGTGCATGCACTCACCAGAAAGACAGAGAGAGACAGAAAGCAAGAAATTACCCCCCCGGGGGGATAGCCACACAACAATTCCTCCTCCTCCATTCTCCTCTTTTGATCTTGGGCATGCACACACGTGCTCCTGGCGTGAGTTTAAGCCACTGGGTCCGAGACTCGAACAGCAGTCGACTACATGGGAGTCCAGTGACATAGCTATTATGCCAACTCCTGGTCTATTATTATTGTTATTATTATTATTATTATTATTATTATTTTAACTTGCCTGAAGGCACATACACTCCCCAGAGAGAAACAGAGAGACAGAGAGAGTCAGAAAGCATCCTTTAGTGGGCATAATCATGCCACTATCTCTTCTCCTACATTTCTCCATTCTGTCAGGATTAGGGTAAACACACACTTGCACCTGGCATATTTTTCAAGTTACTAGGTCCAGGACTTGAACCACATGGTCGGTCATGTAGGATCAAGCTTCCTTAAGCACCAGCCTACTGGACTGGTCCAAAGCACTGTTTTTATATCATCTGCATATTAATTGTCTGGCTCTCATGTCAAATAGAAATGGGTTTGAATATCCGCTCCACCCTGACTTACTGGGACTTTGAGAATGCTTTATATATATAGCATTACTACTTTCCTCCTTTGTGAACCAATAATAGCACTTAATTGTTCAAAAGTCTACTTTGAGAAGTAAATATTTTAATCCATATAAAAACACTTTGTCTAATGTCCAGCCCTAGGTGTATGGTCAATACTTTGCAGCCATTACTATAATCACTCATTTAGAAATCATGAAATCAGAGCTAAGAGGAATTTCAGCAATTATCAGAGCAACCACTTGATTGGGGTTTAAAAAACTGAGGTCTAGACAGAAAGTATTTGCCCGAGGTCACATAGCTAATGCTTCACAGACCAAAGATTGTAACCCAGATCATTTAGGTGCTGCTCCACCGTCCTTTTCAGGCTCACACACCAACTTTAATGCTGCAAGATATATACTGTGAGTTGTTTCACAGCAGATGCGTGGTGGTTCTGTCTGGCATAAATGTGTGTAGAAGGAACTCAAGTAATTTGGATATGCCCAGGAGAATGGGCGGAATAAGTAACAGGGCACCTCACATGCTGGCACAGACTGAAGAGTCAAGCACATTTATAATGTGTCCCTCTCTCTTTCACCTTTGATTCTCTGGGATTTACAGATCTTCTTTCCACCTAGGAAGCTGACTTCTTTGAAAGACAGGTAGTGTGAGCCTCATGCCCTGAACTCCACCGTGAATAGCAGCTGAAACAGCTGCTCAAGCCCCAGCCCCGGTGTTGAGCACCCCCTTCATCTCTGTGCTGACAGATAGCTGCTGGCAGCATCTGATCTGTCAGCTTCTTCACTCCTCCGGAATGAGCAAGTAGTCTGAGCCCTGATCTAAGATGTGGAAAAACAACAGCATAATCAGTAAAACTCTGCCACTGACGCACATGCAATAGCAGTTTATGACACCAAAAGGAGTCATAACGTCGGTCCTATTTATTATAGTAAGTAACTCTGTGGATATGTGCCTGGTTTCTCTTCAGGAGAAGAAATAAATCTCCTATCAGGACCTTTCTCCAGCACTATTAGTTTCAGCACTAAACATTTTCAATGGATAAATGCTGACCTCTTTCAATGTTAGAAACACAAATTATGAAAAAGAATATTATTTCTCTAAGTTAAAGTGGTACCTTTGCAATTAAATTAATATTTGTTTTCTGTTTAAAAATCTCTGCAGGGGCCAGCAAGTGGCATGAAGTTTAAGGTGATAGATCCCGCATGGTCAACTGTGTGGTTCATGTCTCACACAGTTGCTCAAAAATCACTACAGGCACGTGTGTGTGCTTGCCCCAAATCCCAAGAAGAGAATGCAGAAGGGATTGCAGCATGGCCATCTCCCCAGAAGATTCACTCCCCAACTCTGGTTTCTCTGGAGAGCATAAGCGCTCTGTGGTAAAACTAACTAAATGAATAAATAAACTCTACAAGTGGGCCAGCTGGTGGCATGGTGATTAAGGTGACTGAGCCCATGTGGCCAACTACACAGTTCGAGTCTTAATTGAGGGCTTGAGAAACACACAGGATGCATGGGTCCATGTTTCAAAAATTCCAGAAGGAAGGAGAGATGGAGGATCATTCCCCATGGAAGTGCTTTCTTTCTTTCTTTCTTTCTTTCTTTCTTTCTTTCTCTCTCTGTTTCTCTCTGGTGAGTGCGTATGCATTCTGACCAAACAAACAAAAACTGTTTCTACAAGTGACTAAGATAAGTCACTCCTCTGTATTTTATTCTTGCTTTAAATTAGATCATCTCTTTGGTTCCTTTCATTCTGCCTAATAATGTAACATTGAGCTAGACTGTTTAATGTTTATTTATACCTATATATCCAACTGTACTTTCCTATGATCATTTCCTATTAGTATAAGCACAGTCTTTCTTTTTAAATGTTTTCCTTTAGAATTATTTATTAATTTAATTTCTTCTGTGCTTCTTCTTCTTATTATTTTTTAACTTGGCCAGAGAGAGAGAAAGGGAAAGCAAAAAAGCAAGCCACCATGTCTGGTTCTTGAACCATGGCTGACCATGTGGGAATCCAGCACTCTAAACCACCATGCCACCTGTCAGGCCCATGCACATAGGCAATTTTCCATAACTGTTAAAAACTAGCCTCCTTGGGAACCAGCAGTCAGCATAATGGCTATGTCGCTGGACTCCCAAGTAGTCGACCGCGGTTTGCGTCCTGGACCCGGTGGCTTAAAACTCACGCCGGGCACGTGTGCGTGTGTGCCCAAGATCCCGAGAGGAGAATGGAGGAGAAGGGATTGCGGCGTGGGGTGATTTCTCGCTTTCTGTCTCTATGTCTCTCTCTGTCTGTCTGGCGAGCGCATGCGCCCTATAGCGAAAAACCTCTCCAAAAAAAAAAAAAAAAAAAAAAAAAAAAAACTAACCTCCTGATACAATGAGAAAACAATAATTATATCCAAGGATTAAGAGAAGAAATGCAACATAACAATAATACTTTATGTTAAAAAAATTTATAGTTTCCCAAACAAGCTTGTGTACTCTATTTTACATAATCTTCACGAAACTGCAAGGAGTAGATATTTCCTGATTTTCTTCTTTTTCTTGTTTGAAATCTTCAGAAGGTTGATAGAACATCACAAGGACATACAGTTTTATCCACAGCTCAAAACTGAGTCTTCTGAGTCAAGTCTAATCCTCTGATACTAGTATGTGTCTCTCCTGACAAGGTATCTGGTATTCCCCAAAATATACATACCTTTTTTTAAGATTTATTACCCCAATTTGATCATTACACAAAGCATGCATGTGTATAAAAACCACACCACGCCCTGTGTAATGATCAAATTGGGGTAATAAACCTATCTACCATCTCCAACATTGAAATTTCACTCTTCTATTTTGAAGTATGCAATGAATTGTCACCCACTATTTTTATTCTATTGTAGTATAGTACCCTAGAATGCATTTCACTTATCTACTTGCATTTTTATATCTGTTAACCAAATTTCACCCTTCCTTCTATATCTGCTCCCTTTTCAACTTCTGGTACCCCCTGTTATATCCTCCACAGCTCTGCCACCAAATCTTGTAATTTCCACTAATGAGTAAGAACATCTGATATTTGCCTTTCAGTGCTTGGTTTATTTCACTTAGCATAATTACCTCTAGGTCATCCATGAACAAGATTATTTCTTGGAGTAGAAAGAGAGTAATGGGATTGGGAAGAGTATCATCTAGGAGTTGAATGTTATCTGTATTTTAAGAATAATTGTAACAAATATGGAAACTATGTTAAGAATTGGCCAAGTTGACATATAAGCTTATACTATTTATTATATTATTCCGTTCTTATTTTTTGAATTGCCAGAGAGCATGCTAGAGAGACAGAAACAGAAGAAGAGGAATAAAGTTCCTCACAATGGGGCATGGTCACACTGGAGTCCTTTCTTCTTCATTTATTCATCCTGTTTTGATTTTGCACAAGGACACACGAATGTCCTTGTCCAGGTGTGTTTTTCAAGTCACCTGGGTGAGATTTGATCTGGGGCTGCCCATATGGGATCTGGCTCCCTTAACCACTAGGCTACATGGCCAAACCTATTATTTTATTCCATAAGTTAATTTCTATACGTTTGATATAGTTTACTTAATTTTTCTTAAGGCAGTACATGACAAGTGACAAGATGCCTATTATACCACACCATAGCATCTGCATCCATGTTTTGAGGAAAAGGTAAGGTAGTATTAATCCTAACCATTTCCACATACCAGTACCTGGATACTTTTGTGGTTTTGTTTGGTTCAATAATTTATAAGTTGGGACCAGCAGTTGGCGTAATGGCTATGTCGCTGGACTCCCACATAGTCGACCGCGGTTCGCGTCCTGGACCCGGCAGCTTAAACTCACGCCGGGCGCGTGTGCGTGCGTGCCCAAGATCCCGAGAGGAGAATGGAGGAGAAGGGATTGCGGCGTGGCCATCCCCCCTGGGGGGTGATTTCCTGCTTTCTATCTCTCTGTCTCTCTCTGTCTGTCTGGCGAGCGCACGCGCCCTATAGCAAAAAAACCTCTCCAAAAAAAAAAAAAAGAAAAAAAAAATTTATAAGTTCAATAATTTATAAGATTGTTGTGGGGGTGTGTGGGGGGGAGAGGGGAACAACACTACTAAAAGATCATGTCATGAGAGACTAAGACAAATGAAAGATGAATATTTAGTTATTCGATAATTTGGCTACTTTCTCCCTCTGCAATGCAACTGGAACAGGATAAGTTCTCCCACCAGCAAATAACTGTCACTGGGTAGTGAGTACATTAATATTCATTATACTATCATTTGTAATTGTCTATTTACTTGATTTTAATGAACTGTTATGCCTTTCTCTATGCACAGTGTGGAAATTGCAGGAATTTCCTTTCTGGCTATTCAAGGTTTTGCTTGAGGGAAATTATTATTAGTGAAGAAAAAAAAAATGCCAGAAAAAACTCCCAATGAAATAATATGTTTAGTAAAGCAAGTCTTGATATTTGCATTTCGAAGTGTAGTTCCTCACTCCCCTTACTGTTAAGAACATCTTCAAGCTAAGTATGTGTTTTAATCTTAATAATTTGTTCCTGAAACTCTCACCTATAATCATGTTGGCTAAGCCCCTGTTTTCACTGCTTCACACAAAGATATTGCCAATTCTGTTAGTTTGTCCATTTGTATAATCTACAATTCCTATATTTTAGGTTTCTAGAATTTATGCCTTTTGTAATAGAAAGTTTATATTTTTCACCCACATCTCCCATTTCTCCCATCTTCCTGTCCCTGGTAACCAATGTTCTCTTCTCTGCTTCTAGGTATTCATTTTTTTTTTATGTATCTCATGTAAGTGATATCTGTTTTGTTTCTCTTTCTGTGCTTGGCTTATTTCACTCAGTAGAATGACTAGAGGATGCTAAGCTCATCCATACATAGCAGAATTGTCTTTATTTTTAGGGTTGACTAGAATTCCATTGTGTGTGTGTGTGTGTGTGTGTGTGTGTGTGTGTCTCAAAATTTTTTTTTTACCCATTCATCTGTTGAAGGACCGAAGTTGATTCCATGTGTTGTCTATTATGAATAATACTTCAATGAACATGAGAGTGCCAATATCCCTTGAGGTACTGATTTTATTTCCTTTGAACAACCCATGGAGTTGCTAAATCATATGGTAATTCCTTTTTTAATTTAATTTTTTTGTTTTTAGAGAGAGATTTTTGCTATAGGGTGCGTGTACTCACTGGAGAGACACAGAGAGAGAGATGGCAAGAAATCACTGCACAGGGGCAATGGCCAAACTGCAATCCCTTCTCCTCCAATCTCCTCTTGGGATTTTTGGCACGCATACACACATGTGCCTGGCATGAGTTTCAAGCTGCCGGGTCCAGTTCTCAAACTGCCATTGGTCATGTGTGAGTCCAGTAAAGCAACCACCACACCATCTGCTGGTCCCTCTTTTGAATTGTTTTGAGAAATTTCTGCACTGTGTTCCATAATGACTAAACCAATTTACATTCCGTCAACATGTAAGGGTTTTCTTTTTTGCACATCCTTACAGCACTTGTCTTTGGTCATTTTGATGATAACCATCTAAACAGGTATGAGATGATATTTCACTGTGATTTTGATGTACATTTCAATGATGATTGAGCACCCTTTCACACACAGGCACATTTTGGAGATATTGTAGGTTTTGGTCGATCAGCACAATTTACTGAGTCAGATTAATTATTTGGTTTTCCAGTGCATTTAAAAGTTATGTTTATACTATACTGTAGCATAAGTGTACAATAATATCATTCTTCTAAAAATGACTATAATTTTAAAAATTGTATTACTAAAAATGCTAACAATTTCTGGAGCCTTCAGTGACTTGTGAACTTTTTGTTGGTGGAAGGTCTCGCTTCTATGCTGTTGGCTGCTGATGGACGAGGGTGGTGATTGATAAAGGCTGAGGTGGCTGTAGCAAGTTCTTAGAGTAAGACAACAATGAAGATTACTGTATTGACTATCCCTTTCACACAAGACTACTCTGTAGTACGTGATGGTACTTGATAGTAATTTACCCACACAAAATTGGTTTCAAAATTGAAGTCAATCTTCTCAAACCCTGCTTTATCAACTAAGTTTATGTAATATTCTAAATCTTTCAATAATAGTTTTAACATCTTCACCGAAAGCAGATTCCATCTCAAGAAATCATTTTGTTTGCTCCTCTATAATAAGCAGCTACTCATTCATCATGAGAGAGTTGCAATTACTAGACACCTTCGGGGCCATCAAATGTTGTAGCGGTTACGTCACTGGATTTCCACATGGTCAACCATGGTTTGAGTCCCAGAGCCAGTGGCTTGAAACTCACATTGAGGTGTGTGCATGCATATCCAAGATCTCAAGAGGAGAGTGGAGGAGAAAGGATTACAGTGTGGTCATCTCTCCTGGGGTATCTCACGTTCCCTCTCACTGTCTCCTGTCTTTCTCTCTCTCCACCACATGCATGCACCCAAGGCAGGAAAAAAACAAAACAAAAAAAATACAAACAAACAAACAAAGGCACACCTTTAGGCTCTACTTCTACTTCTAGTTCTCTTAGTATTCCTGGTACATCTGCAGTTACTTCCTTCACTGAGATCTTCAGTCCCTAAGAGTTACTAACATGGGTTGGAATCTCTATCTCCTCTGTTAATGTTGATATTTGATCACCTTTCATAAATCATGAATGTTCTTTATAGCATCTAGAATAATAAATGATAAAATTCTTTCTGGAAGATTTCCCAATTGACTTTGTCCAAATTCATCAGAAAAATCATCATAATCTAAGGCAGCAGAAATCTTAGAAATATATTTCTTCTTTAAAATCATTCCCCACTGAGAACATTGTTTTTGTTGTTTTGTTTTTATCTACTTATTTTCTTTATATGAGAGAGAAAAGAAGGAAGAGAGATACCTCCTAGTGTCCTCATGCCATGACACTCCCCTAGCCTTGTGGCCAGCCAGGATCCCAGGTGCACCCAGAGGCATACTCAGCAGGCTCTGCAGATGTAGACCACCAACTGAGAGCTGTTCATATTGCTCCCAGCATCATGCAGCAACTCCTACTCTCTGCATCAATGGAGCCGGGACCAAAATCTATTCTTAAATAATAAGACTTGAATGCCATAATGACTTTCTGGTCTCCTTCATCTGTAGATTACAAAATGGATGCTCTGTTAGCAGACATGAAAACAATATTAATCTTATACATCTCTACTGGAGCTCTGGATTACCAGATGCATTATCAATTGAATTTTTTTTCTAAACAGTGGGTCTCGACTCTAGGCTTAAAATATTTACCAGTGCTATAAGCAGATGCGCTGTTCTCCAGGCTATATTGTTTCATATATGGAGAATAGAAAAAGTAGATTTAGCACAATTCTAAAGAGCCCCAGGATTTTCATAATGGTAGAGTGCTGGCTTCAGCAGAAAGTCACCAGCTGCACTAGAACCTAATAAGAAAGTCAGGCTGTCCTTTATTTATTTATTTATTTATTTATTTATTAGAGAGATTTTTGCTACAGGATGTGTGTGTACTTACTGGAGAGACAGAAAGAGATAAAGAGACAATTAAAAAAAAAAAAAACACCCCATAGAAAATGACCATGTCTCAATCCCTTCTCCTCCATTCTCTTCTTCGGATTTTGGGCATGCATGCATATACATCCAGCGTGAGTTTCAAGGCTCTGGGTCCAGGATTTGAACCATAACTGGTTATCTGGAAGTCTAGCACTTTAACCACTATGCCACCTGCTGGCTCTGATGGAATCTCCTTTCAATAGCAGGTTATTTGATCTGCAAAGAAAACCCATCATTTAGTATAGCCACCTTCACAACGATCTTAGCTAGACATTTGGGGTACCTTGCTACAGCTTTGACATCAGTCATGAACCAATTTCTGACAGCCTCAGATTTTTAGATCTTTTACCTGTATTAGGTTATGGCTTAAAAGAATGTTGTGACTGGCTTGATCTATCCAGACCACTAACACAATCTATATCAGCAGTAAGACTGCTCAGTTTTCTTATCATTTGTGTGTTCAATTGCGTCATGATTTTAATTTTCTTTAAGAAATTTTCTTTTTCATTCAAATCTTGGCTGTTTGGCACAAGAGGCTAGACTTCAGTCTATTTTAACTGTCAAGAAGCCTTCTTCACTGAGCCTATTATTTCTGGTTTTTGATTTCAAGTGAAGAACGTGCAACTCTTTTCACTTAAAAATGTAGAGGCCATTGTAAATGTAGAGGCCATTAACTAAGCTAATTTCAGCATTGTTGAGTCTTAGGGAATAGGGAGGCTTGAGGAGAAGGAGAGAGATGGGAATGTCTGACCCTTGAGGCAATCAGAATACACACAACATTTATCGATTAAAAATGGGCATGTATGCATTCGTGAATGACCAAAATCCCAAAAGCAGAATGAAGGAGAAGGGACTGTGGATGGCCATCCCCCCAGGGTTTGGTTTCTCACTTTCTGTCTCTTTGTCTCTCTCTGTCTCTCTGGCAAGCACATGTACCCTATAGCAAAAATCTCTCTTAAAAAATAAAAAAGATGGCTATCGCAGATCACCATAGCAGATATAATAATAACAATAAAGTTGAAATATTGTAAAACTCACTAAAACATGACACAGAGACAAGAAATGAGCACATGATATTGTTTATTTGGCCGATGATTCTGGTGCTGGAAAGTACAAGAGCATAGGGATGCCATCTGGCCAGTCTTTGGTCCTGCATTAGCAAAGCTAAATGAAACAAGAAGGTTGGTGAGTGTGAGCAGAGAGAGATTAACTGTAAGGCAGCCATCTTATTTTTATCGCAGCCTGCTCTTGCAGGAACTGACACCTTTCTTGACTGAGATTGAGAACTCATCTCATCCCATGAAAGCATCAGTCTAGTCATGAGGGTGGTGCTCCCATAATCCAAACACTGTCCTCATCTCTTAAAGGTTTCAGCACATCCCAACACCGTAACACTGGAGACCAGGCTTCCAGACCACGAACCTGTTGGGGAGCAAGCCATCTATGCTCGGGGATAGGCCCTGTCATTCAATTTGTTGCTATAAAAGAGAAATTCCTATTTCTTCAGAAAAGGAAAAAGGGAAAGAGTGTAGATTGAAGTCAATCTTTCCTGGATCTCCAAGTTGATTGACCCTTAGAAATAGGACTCTAAAGCTTCTGCCTTTGAATGGGCCTGGACAAATCCTATCCCAGGGGAAGTAGAGATAAATCTAGGATTTTCAACTATACCTCGCTGACACAAGTTACAGAAACTTGCTTTAATCAATAAAGAAAGTGGATTTTTACCTTGAAGATACCAGCTCTACAATAGGGTGCTAAAGGTGACTGTGTTTTGCTTGGTCATTTGCCAAATGTATCAGCACTTGGAGGATGATCGGTTAACTCTTTTGTGATTTATTTAAGAAATAAATCGAGAGGTGAGCACACTGAGTTCCTGAAAACTTTAATTTGACTCCTTGTCACTCCATAAAGAAAGGAAATAGAGTGAACAATAGACAGAAGACTGAGTCATCCTGCAGAGAAAGGCTTCAAATGCAGTGAAATTGCCTTATTTTCCACTTTAAAAGAGCTATGTAGTCTGAAAAAAGCAGATGAATGTAGAGAAAGATGTATAAAGCTGTTCTTTATGGTTGTGCTGCTTTACTATTTATTTGCAGGAGAAAGATATTTAAATCATATATTCAAATATATAAAACGACATCCTTACTTGGACATTAATATCAGCAAATTGATATATCATGTTTGCATTTCTGTTTTCAAAGGTAATGCGACTTCTGTTTTTATTAATATTTTCAGAATATGAAAGTCATGTACTTAAAAGTATGCAAATTTTATGAAATCCAAACATATTTGAGAAATGTAAACAAACTTATATTGACTAAAGTCTGTAACCAAGGATTGAGCTCTAATTTGAATTGTTTTTTATTCAGCTGCTTTACAGTTTCAAAATTTCTTTACGTGCAACATTTCATCTGATCATCACAACCCTACGAGGTAGATTTTGTTATAATTCCTATTTGATAAATAGGGAACCTATAATACAGATTTTATTTTGCAACTTGAACACAGGGTATAAATGCTTATGTTATAGATCCATTTACTCAGAAGATGCTTTGTGAGTGGATATCTTGTGCCAGATGTTGGGTGGTAGAGAAAAGAAAGAAAGAAGAAAGAATGAATGAAAATAAAGCAGAGTGCCAATATAAAGGAGATGTGGTATAATAGAAAGAGAAAAAATAATCTATCAAAATACAGTATTATTTGGCTGATCCCATAACCTAATGGTTAAGGGAACCCGATATCTCATGGATGGCCACAGTTTAAATCCTGGTCCCAGCGACTTGAACAACAGTGATGGCATGGTGGTAGTGTGCTCAAAATCCTGACAGGATGCAGAAGACTGAAAGGGATTGTGGTGTGACCATGCCTGATTGGAGGGCACTTTCTCCCTCTTCTTCTTTATGTGTCTCTGTTTCTGATGAGCACATGTGACTTCTGATAAGTATATATACATATATATATATATGTGTGTGTGTGTGTGTGTGTGTGTGTGTCTATACATACATAGATAGATAGATACACACACCACACACACACACACACACACACACACACACACAGTGTTGCTATTTACCAGAGAGTAACATTCTCTAGAAATGCTAGAGACAACTTGAATACTTTGAGAATCTACAACACTATGGAAATACATAAAATATAAGCAGCTAATACAGTTGAGTAGTGTGTGAGGAAACATAAGCTAAAGGTAGGTAATTAAAATATTTAAGGACTGATGAAGGTTAGGTAGAGGATGACACAGGGCATTCAAGGCAGCTACACCCAGTACATAATAAGAAATAGATTTCTACATGACTGTGAAACCAAGAAATGTATGGTGGTGCCAAATAGCTGAGCGTAGGGTCCAAGAATAGAGTGACAACTAATGAAACCATAAATGTGAACAGCCAGATATAAGAGATTTTTATGTGCATCTAAAAAGTTTGGATGGTAGCTTAAAGGTGGTGGGCAGCCATGAAAACATTTTAGTAGGAACACACTATCATAAAATTCAATTTTACAATAACAATGACAACAAGAAAACACCTCTGGAAGAATTCAGGAGAATACTTGAGAGGAATGGTAGGCTTGGATATAGGTAGATTACTTAAAAAGCTGAGTAGTTCCAGATTGCCATTAAAGGCACTAGATATGTTGAGGAAGCTCTCTTTCCACCATCTTTCTGTGCAACCATAATGGTGAGCATGAATGTCCTGATGCCTGATGCATGAATGTCCTGAGGGCTGATGCCCTCGAGCATCAACGATGCCAAAAAGAGAGGCAAACGCCAGGTTCTTATTTGGCCATGCTCCAAAGTCATTGTCCAGTTTCTTAACTGTGATGATGAAGCATGGTTATATTGGTGTATTAAAAATCATTGATGACCACAGAGCTGGAAAAATTGTTGTGAACCTCACCAACAGGTTAAAAAGTGTGGAGTGATCAGCCCCAGATTTTATGTGCAACTCAAAGATCTAGAGAAATGGCAGAATAATCTGCTCCCATCGCATCAGTTTTGTTTCATTGTACTGACAACCTCAGCTAGCATCATGGACCATGAAGAAGCAAGACGGAAGCATACAGGAGGGAAAATCCTGGGGTTCTTTTTCTAGGGATGTAATACACTCATACAAGTAAAATGCCTCATTGGGAGGGAAAAAAATATGTTGAGGAAAAAAAAAAAGTGCTCAAAGGTTTTAAGATGGCACCATCCCATGGCCTGATAGTTAAGGCAGCTGGATCCCACATGTCAATTATATGTCTAAATCCCAGATCCAGTGACTTGAAAACAAGCTGGGTATGTGTACATGTGTGCCCAAAATTCCTAGATGAAAGAGGAATGGAAGAGAAGAGATTGTGGCAAACATGTCCTAGATGGGGTGCTTTCTCTCTTTCCCTCTCTCCCTGTCTCTCTGTCTCTCTACAAAGAGCACAAATGGCCTCTGGCAAAATTAGGAAAAAAAAAAAAAGATATTAAGGTAACCGAAATTATAAGATAATTCCAAGCTTTCAAACTTGAATGACTAAAGTGGATATGAGACCATAGAAATGTTGATGGAATTGTTTAAAATATGCTGAATTTGAGGGACCAGCAGTTGGCATAATGGCTATGTCACTGGACTCCCATGTAGTCAACCGTGGTTCGAGTCCTAGACCTGGTGGCTTAAACTCACACTGGACACATACATGTATGTGCATGCCCAGGATCCTGAGAGGAGAGTGGAGGAGAAGGGATTGCAGCATGGCCATCCCCCCTGGGGGGTAATTTCTCACTTTCTGTCTCTCTGTCTCTCTCTGTCTTTTTGGAGAGCACATGCACCCTATAGCAAAAATTTCCTCCCCAAAAAAATATATATATGCTGAATTTGAGTGTTCAGTGGGAGAGATTTCCAAGTATAGTAGAGTATGAGGACCTAAAGGTCAGAAACATGGATTATAATTTTAAATACATCAGTGTTTACATAGCATGGAGAAAGAATTAAAGTCAATAAACAGAATATTACAAATGAAAATAAAATAAACCTAAGAAGAAAGATCTGTGAAAGGTGGAAACAAAAACAAACAAACCAAAATACAGTTTTGAGCTCCCAAAGGAAGCAAATACTACAATAAAGTTAAATATGTCACTTCAGATAAAGGATACAATGGAGACTAGTGGGAGAACCTTGACATGCATAGAAGTAATTGAGGTTCAAACCAGAGGTGAAGTAAAGACAACAGAGAGAGACCATATCCCCTGGGAACTTGAATATGAAAGAATGAGTGAATACACAAGTTCACAAGGGAAAAATAGGGCTAAATCCTGGATCTAATATCTAACTCCAAATTCCTTGTTCCACTTTTTCTTTCTTCCTTTTTTTCTTTTTTTTCAAAATGATTTTGATAAACTCTGAAGACTGTTTTCTTCTGAGCAGGTTAATTTAGCTGCTTAGAACTTGCTACTAATGAGGTGAAAGTTCTCCCTCAATGATAGCTTGCACTCTTGACCCTAGCTGATGGCCTTATAAATGTGTACCTTTTGACTGAATAGAGGAAATGAGGAACTGTGGGTGGCTCAGAAACCTCATTATCTTTCTGTGCAAACTATAGGTCACAGATCAGTAGTATCCTCTTTGCATAAAAGAATAGGGTTCTTTATAATGGTAGGAAGAGTATAAGTCTTTAGGGATTCCAAATGCAAAGACAAGAATTAGGTTATATTTCTAGGCTCACCACAACTCAAACAGCACCAACCTCCTCCATGCTCCAGTTTTCACAATGGCAAGGTTAGTTCTAAGTAAGTATTCTGTGTGAAGTATCCAATGCTACCCTCTTCTTCTTTTGTCCTTTTTGGTTTCTCAAATTACACATGGTACTTAGGCCATAATTATGCTTAAAATCTCCTTCAGACAATACATAGTTATTGAACCTGTTTTTTTATGATGGACACATGTATTTTGGAACCCATTTCTGCCTTGGAAAAGCCTACAGTTTCATACCAAACAGGGAAGATGTGGCACACTCTTCCTGGCATATCTTCACCTTTCATGGCTACATTGAAACTCCTACCAATTCTTCATGCATCTCTCCTTCCCAAGGTCTTTAATAATCAACTCAACAATGGAAGCCACACTCTCTTCTAGTTTCCCACGTCACTCTTGATATATCCCCTTCAGAACCCCAGCCATCCCCTATGATGACGATGAGCTGTCCACCCACTCAACCGAACCATAATCTTGAGGACCAGGAGTTTTGACTTGCCAACGTTTCCTTTCACATCTTAACTTCATACAATTCAATTTATGACCCATGATTGTTGTAAGCCTGTCATGAATATACATGACTATAAATGATGGGTCTTCAAAAAGATCATGGAAAATGCATATTATGAAAAACCATGCAGGTATTTTAAGCTATTTTTGCACCCAAATAAATTTGTACTCTTTACTTTTTTGTGTACTTTTTGAAGTTCCCTCATACAAAGGAGATGTGTCATAAGAGAAATACGAAGTTCTAAAGAGGCCAGAGAGTGTGAGGTGACACTTGCACTGGGCCTAGAAAAAATCTAAGATTTGGATGTGCGCAAATGAAGTGAAAGAGCTATTCTGTGTAGAGAGATTATGTGAACGAAAGCAAACATTTCACAAGAGCTCTCAGGCATGATGTGAGAAGGAAAGTTAAGGATATTTGTCAGCCTAGGCTGCCAGAGCAAAATACCATAGACTAGGTGGCTTAAACAACAGAAATTTATTTTATCACAGTCTGGAGGCTGGAAGTCTGGGATGAGGGAGCCAGCAGGGTCAGGTTCTGGTGAGGCACTCCTCCTAGCTGGCAGACAGCCACCTTGCTGTGTCCTCAGATGGCAAAAAGAGAGAACAAACTCTCTGGTGGCTCTTCTTTGAAGAGTACTAATTCCTACCCTCATCTAGGCCTTGTTTTCTCCAAAAATCTTTAACACCATAACATTGAGGCTTTGGTTTTAATATATGAATTGTGGGGGGCAAGGGTACAATTCAGTCAATAGTAGTCAAGGAAAAAGACTGAGAAGAGAGGCTAGAATCTAATTCTGAGCAATTGTATTTATCTAGTAAAGGATTTTGTTTCTCCATGACCATAGTGACATTCAGAAAAATATTTGTCCTGTAGTTGTGAGAATAGGTGAGCTTTCACTGTATTATAATATAAGCAAATATGAGATGAAAGCAAAACCAGGCTTTACTCTTATTAGAAAATTTGTTTAAATGGAGCTTTTTGGAAACCCTTTCAATTCAACTATGGGACTTTGTCTCTGAGATGATTAACTGAAGAACGAAAATATTAGAGAATCATGACTATTCATTGGTGAAACTATATGACTTTAGGATAGGTTAGCAGTCCTGGTTCACAGGTTCTGTACTGGTTGGCAATGGAAGTAAGTCCTCCAATTCAACAATCCAGAGACCAGTGAGTATTTGCAAAATCTTGCTGGCAACAGCGCCAGTCACCTTTAGGACTACTCACAGACAACAATTGCAACATTAAGTATGAACATATAGGTTATGGCTTATTTTACTGATGCCTAAAATATATATTTTTTAGAGACTTTAGTTTTAGGATGCATGCACTTGCCAGAGAGAGAGAGACAGAGACAGAAATAGTGAGAGAGAAAGTGGGAAATCACAGAAGATTGCCGTGCTGCAATCCCTTATCCTCCATTTTCCTCCCAGGATCTTGGACACATGCACACACTCACCCAGCATGAATTTCAAACCACCAGGTCTGGGACTCAAACTGTGGTTGGTCAATGTGGGAGCCCAGAGACATAACCACTACACTATCAGCTGACCAACCTAAAATATTTCTAAGAGTTCTTTCATAGGTCCTACTTGAACTTGGCCATGTGTCTGGTGGCTTGGCTATCCTAAAACTCCAAACATGAAATATGTTGCCTCCAATATCGAGGAGGCCAACTAGGTGTACAACCACTTGTGTTTTAGGAGGTGGCCCCAAAGCCAGCAGTTTGCCGTAATAGGCTGAGGAGTCAGCCCATATAGTTTAAAGAAAGGTCTGGACTTTTATTCTTATAAAAGTCCATTGTGTTTAGGATACATGCAAAGCAATGCAAGCTGTTTCCTTGGTGGAGCCACTTGGAAAGAATCATGAATATTCATCTGGAATTTTCTCAAGATACTGCTAGATATAAAAAATACAGGCAATATAAATGAAACAAGAATGCCAGAATGTTTATAAATATTGATACTAAAAATTCACATTATAGGATATATATATATAGATAGATATAGATAGATATAGATACACACACACACACACACACACACAAACACACACACACACACACACGTACATATATATATATATATATATATATATATATATATATATATATATACAGGTTAACATGTAACCTATTTTGTGTATGTTTAAAATTTTCAAACTAAGAATTTGTTAATAGAATGTTTCAACTCTAAGATGTAATTCATATTATGCTATGGTTTTCTCAAACCACTGACGATATTTCACTAGTTGAATATTCTGGACAGTCATTGTATTCTGGATACCATGCTACATGCTAGGGGAAGGGAAACTAGTCCTCCTCTTCTTTGTGATAGATTATGGGGCAAAAAAGCTGGTGCAAGGCCTCACATTGGATGATAGCAAGAGAAGTGTTTAAATCACCTCTATGACACATGTTACTATGGGAACAGTAGGCACTTCTCTGTATGGTCTTGACAGTCCCAGTGAAGTACCAAGTACTGGTGACTTCTTTTATTTAGCAAGTCAGATAAGGCTGTTAAAATGGGAAATAGTGTTGTGTAACATCTCTGACTGCATTATGTCTTTTTATATAGAGATGAATTCATTTCTCTACTCCTGGAAAGCAGTATTGTTTCAAATGCATGACTGTGGCAAGCTTTTGGATTATAGTCATTTCTCGGCAATACCCCCAGTCAGATGTAATAGAGGCCATCAGGGGGTTGATAATGATTTCATCCAACCACCCTCTCCTCTTACTGCAGCTACATTTAAGGAACTCAGAAAGTCCAAATCAATTACACAGTCTAACAAAAGAACAGCAAGGCAGTCTTGATAAAAGAGCCAGAAACAGCCTTAGAAGCTCTAATATATAATAAGGCCTTATATAAGCCTTCTCCTGCCATCCGCCTCCCCCCTGGGGTGAGGAATGGGAAGTAGAAACTGGCATGAGGACCTGGCTTCAGCTCTACCGAGAATTCTTGCTGAGCTTGTGCATGTATCTCTCTTACGTCTGTTCTGGGTCTCTGCAGAAGCCATGACCTCTTCTGTGTTGTCATACACCTTCCTGACATACAAGAGCAGCTGCCATAGAATGAGTGTCTCTGGCTGTACATATTGACCTGAGGGCAAGTGCTGCAGCTGGGTTTTCCAGTCTCTGATGAAGTAGGACTCTTTCCCTGGCTACCTACAGCCTTATTATTATTTGCTTGTTTTTACCCTGAGGCTAATCTACTATTCTGGAATTTCTAAATGATCCTTTACTTTCTGTGTGTCAGTGGGCTGGGAAATCCATAAATACAATGGCTCGTAAGTATAACCGCATACTCAAGGCTGCTGAGTTCACAAGGAATATGGTTATCTGGTCTCCAGCCTTCTTGGTGATCTTTAATTATTTCCCTAGAGGATATTTCACCACCAGGATAGCCCATTAGAACTCTTTCAACTATTCCTTAAAACCATTGAGTTATACAATGTTTTTTGTCAGTTGTGGTCAGCAACAGCTAAACTAGGGGCACAGGAACAAACACAACTGAACACACAACTAGGAACATACTCAGATGGTTTAGGGAAGTTTTCAACTGTCCCACAGAGAAGAGTATTAGAGTCAGGTGCTGCTGGACTCTCATGGAAAGTGCTCTGCAAGAGGGCCTCTGTTTGTACCATTCTACATATTTATAAAGTAATTGGGGATTGAGGAAGGGAGGAGGCTGACAGTCTGTGGTTGACTATGTAACAGTGGAGCTCCCTTGCTAATAATAAAGCCTTTACATACCTAAATTTAGAAAGATGAGTTTGCATACTAATGCTCATGGTATCAGCTAAGGGCTTTGGGCTGCCAGAAATTCCTACAGTCCTGCTAAAAGAGGTCATCAAGAAGCTTTCAGGAAGAGAAAGGCCGAGAACCCACTAGAACTGTGACAAAAATGTTTGTCTACCCTTACTTACTTAAGTGATCCCTCAGTATCTATGGAGTGTCCCGACCCGGGGGACAGTCGAACAGGTTTCCTGAGGGAAGGAATGAGAGACGGGACGAACGACGCAGTGTTACAGCACGGAGATGACGCAGTGTTACAACTCTTCAGGGTCGTCCATTTATTGTGGGCAGCACAAAGACGACACAGTGTTACAACTCTTCAGGGTCGTCCGGAGACAACGCGTTGTCACAACTCCTCAGGGTCTTCAGGGTCCTCTGGCGATTGTGGGCCAGGGATCGCGGTTATATACCTGTTGGTGGGCCATGATTGGTTGAATGAAGGATAGTAAAAAGGTGGGTTATGATTGGTTGCTTTTGTAGACCAATCATGAGGTGCCGGATATGCAAATCTGAGGGATTCTAAGCTCACCAATTTGCTATGGGAAGTGGCCAATCAGAGTATGGTTTAGCTAATTGTGGCCTTTGTAACTGTTTGCTCTCTGAGCCTAAGATGGCAATAGTAAGAGACTCATGAAAATGGCCTCGGCAGACTCACTGATGCGCAGCCTCCCACAATGGAGGATTGGTTCCAGGACACAAACACCACACTGCCCTTCGATATCAATGTTCAGGGATGCTCAAGTCCTTTTCATATAACCTATGCACATCCTCCTGCATACTCTAAATAATCTCTAAAGTACTTATAAATAATCTGAGCATCAGATATAAGTAAAAAAAGAAAATATATGGGTACATTTCTTTTGTATCTCTCTTTCAGGAAGCACTTCTTCCCTCATTTTATAGGCATGGCCAGGATGTATCCATAGTTGGTTAAATCTGTGAACCTATTAACGTGGAACCTATGGATACAGAGGGAAGGCCCAGTAAATCAGGGTAGTTTGTTTACTTTATTCTATCAATAAGTGTAATGACAAAAGGAAGAAAAACAGGAATGTAATAAACACTAACATATTGAAGTGATTGATTCATGTATGATAACGTAAGTGTTTTTGTAGGTCGAAGAGAAAATATCAGTTAGGAAAGAAAATATTGAGGTATAAGTTAAATGTAGTTGGGGAGAAAGGGGTAGATTTAGGGAATTAGAGAATTTTTAAGAATAAAATATTTCCATTGTTTATTACTATGTGACTTTTGCTATAATCCTCTATGTGGAACTCTGGTCATGAACCTTACATTATAATAGCCAAAGTCTATGCTCACAAAATTAAAGTGGACCTTCCTGACTCTGATCTTTAGAGGCCTATAAGAGTAGGCTCAGATGACATTTGCCATCCTGCCACTCCCTATTAGATTAAACAAATCCAAGTTTCTTCCTAAATTCTGTTGCAACCTTTGCCTGTACTATCTACCTCTATACTTTTGTAGGAAAGCAGTCAGAAAGAGAAAGAAAGAAAGAAAGAAAGAAAGAAAGAAAGAAAGAAAGAAAGAAAGAAAGAACGAAAGAAAGGAAGGAAGGAAGGAAGGAAGGAAGGAAGGAAGGAAGGAAGGAAGGAAGGAAGGAAGAAAAAAGAAAGAAAGAAAGAAAGAAAGAAAGAAAGAAAGAAAGAAAGAAAGAAAGAAAGAAAGAAAGAAAAGAAAGAAAGAAAGAAAGAAAGAAAGAAAGAAAGAAAGAAAGAAAGAAAGAAAGAAAGAAAGAAAGGAAGAAAGAAAGAAAGAAAATTTTAAAAACCTTCCAAAATGGAATGGCATGACTATTGTTTGTGCCATAGTATCTGTACAGAGCAGCTCACCAAGGCTTCCTAGAGGAAAGGACAGTTTAATTTGAAACCTGAAGAATTTGTAGATGTTAGGCAATAAATGATATTGGTCCAGAAAATGAAATGGTAAATGCTATTGCCCAGGTGCAGTAGGGAGTTCTTGAATAATTGTAGAAAGTTTTGTGTGGTTGTAATAAGATATATTGGGGTAGTGCAGGATGAGATAAAGAGAAGAGGAAGAACTGAAATCCTATTGGTCATAATATGTATTTAGGGATCTAATTCTTAAAGCAATGAGAATGCATCTAAGAATTTTAAGCAAGATCTTGAGTGTTTAGACTTGTTATTTTAGAGAAGCATCACTTGGGTTGTAACAGAACAAAAAGTGACTGACTATACCTGGGGTCAGGGAGCCTTGTTAGGGTTCTGAGAGATCATCATGGCCTTACCGCTTTAGTGGAAGTGAGGGTAGAGAATGTTGTAAGTTCAAAAGAGATATTTGTTACAGTATAGGAGCTATTCTCTTAAAGTTTCTTCTTTTCTGGAGTAAAGGAAGAAATGTCTACCCACATTTCTAACACATCTCACCACACACATTTTTAATTTCTTTCTAGGAAAGAAGAAATGATTAACATGATTAATGAAAGCCTAAGACATAAATGGGCCATCTTTATTAGTAATTGAAATTATTATTCATTACTGAACAAGAACCATTGTTTGTCTTTATCTTTCACTTCCTGTTTCCATAAAGTCAGTATACAGAGCCTGGTTTCTAGGACGAAGCCAGCAAATCTTATTCCGAGAATAAGATTCAGGGCACCTTTGGGGTTCCAGTCATTATTCCATTTTTTCACAGAGATGTCTGATTACATATCAGGGGTCTTTAAAAGATTCATAGAAAATACCTATTGTGTAAAAATCTATGTATATATTTCACTTCTTTTTTCACCAAAATAAATTCACTTTAATTCAAATTTTTCCTAAACTATTTCAAATCCTCAGATAGATCCAATACCGATATGTGAAAGAATGCAACAGGTACCAGTTGATAATATATATGAATAAAGTTTTCACAGAGGAGCCTTGTTTTCTAGTTTGGGTGAAGGTATCAGGGACTTATGTGTGGGCCTGCCATTCTGTTGTCAAACATCTGACAAAACCTAGGTTTCCTCTGTAGTCCTAGGTATTTACACTTCATGGACAAAAATGTAAGAGACTTCACTTGAGCTACTATTCTTCAACATGTCTTCATTCTAGAAATGCCCCATGGAGTAAGGAGACAACTATTAGTGTACGCTCACCAGAAAAGAGAAAGAGAGAGAGAGAGAATGTGAGAAAGCACCCTCAAAGGGATCATGTGCAATCCCTTCTTCTCCATCTCTCCCTTCTTTTGGGATTTTGGACACTCAAGCTCATGCACCTGGAGTGTTTTGCAAACTGATAGGTCCAGGAGTTGAACTGCATGGTCGGACACAGGCTAGTCCAGGCTATTAAAACTTTATGCCAGTAGATGCTTCCCAGACCACTGTAGACATGAGAGGTAATATGATGGATTTCCACATTGACGTTTAAAGGATCCATCTATAAATGATACACGTCACTTGACCTCACATTTTGTTGTCTAGGACTGAACTTCAAAATATGATATGGAAATGCAATTCAACCATCAGCAGGGGAATATGGAAAGCTGCCAATATTTGCTGCACATCACTAGTAATTGCCATATGATGTGTTGCTCCCCACGATTTGGCATTACTTCTTTCGTATACACTCATATGATTGAGAAACTTGCAGTTGCAAAAACCAAAAATAGATAGGTTTCAGTGAACAAAAAATACCTGGAGTCCTCTCAGTATTTGAAATATGTAATCAAATAAATTGGATGATTAAATGGAGATTGGAGGGAGAAAAAAGGCATAAACCTAGAAAATTCTTGAGTTTTGCTCTCTAGAATCTAGCATGTGGTGGCACCTTATTATGAATGGAATCAAAGAACAGAGGGGCCAGGCCCCTGAAATGTCTAAGTTCTGTATCTCATGTTGTACTATGCTTTCAGATATTTCTACATAATATTGGAAATCTCAGAATGAGGGAATAGTTATGATTTTTTAAATTATGATAGTCATAATACATGATAGTACACAAAATTAACGAACATTTTGAAACATCTCATGGCACTTTCTCTTTTTTTGGCATTTTATGTTTTATAACAGATGTACAATTTCTTTTTTTATTTTAAATTCTTTCATACATTCAGTCACATTACTTAGCTTGAAAAGTGAATATTCCAACATGTGTACATTTCTCCCCATGTACAATTTCTTAATATGACAAGTACTCTGATATGGAACAGTCAACCACAAGCATGTGGCAAAGCACTAATCCTCCTATCTCCACCTGTCTCAGTCCATTTTCTACCAATACAATAGAACATCATAGACTGTATAATTTATAAAGAAAGTAAGTTTATGTGACTCATGGTTCCAAAGGCTGTTAAATCCAAGAGCACAGACTGGCATCTGGCAAGGGTCATCATTTGGTGAGAGGGGCAAGCAAGCATGCAAGACAGAGAGAGGAAATCAGGCTGAACTCTCCTTTTAAAAATAACCCACTCCCATAATAACTACCCCCACTTCTGCAATAATGGTTTTAATTCATTTTTGAAGGTAATGTCTCATGACCTAATCACCCATTAAGAATCCCACCTCTCAATACTGTTATGATGGCAATTAAATTCCAGCATGAGTTTCAGAGGGGACATTCACACTGGAGCACACACCCCACACCAGCATCACCCTCTTCATTTTAGAAATGTTTTTCCTTAGGGGATTTTAATAGAGATAGAGAACACAAGAGGAAGAGAAGATTGAGGAGAGGGAACAAATTCCATTTCTGTAAAATTGGATGTAGCTTCCTATGAAGCATTTGAATAGAAATGTCAATGGGCAATGGGACATGTAGCTTTGAATATCAGGGGAGAGAATTGGGTTTGGAGTACATATTTCAGCATTACCAGCATAGATAGTAATTGGACTATAAGTTAATATTCTCATTTCTTCCCCTATAGCCAGACTTCTGAGTGCTGCCATTTCTCTTGGGGCCTCTTAATAGATTCAAAAAGTTCTCTCTTAAAGGAACAACTTTAGTTTTATATTCTAAGTCATATAACTTAAGATTCTTTCTGTTTCTTAAGCATGAATAAGCAATTGGAGACAGATATGTTTGAACTTTGAGGCAACAATGAAATCCTAGGTAAAATCAGATAACGAAAAGAAGTACTATTTCACTTCACAATCATGAAAAATGTCCAGAATAAGTTTTTATTTGTAGACTATTTTTAAGCATTTTTGTAATATGTAGGATAAATAGGAATATATTGTAAAGCTTGCTTATTTAATAAAATTGCTTTTTCAAAATCATTAATACAGGACCAGCAGATGGCATAAAGTTTGTGTCACTGAACTCCCACGTAGTCGACCACAGTTCAAGTTCCAGACCTGGTGGCTTTAAACTCATGCTTGGTGCATGTGCATACATGGCCAAAATCCTGAGAGAAAAATGGAGGAGAAGGGATTGCAACATGGCCATCCCTGCTGGGAGGTGGTTTCCTCACTTTCTGTCTCTGTCTCTCTGATAATCGTTCTGTGAAGCCACCTGCACAAGTCTCCAGTTTAATACTCTTAGTTTGCTTGGTTTCACTTCTTAGTTGCTTCCTCGAGAAACATCAGCACTCACTGTGTGTATGAGTGTGAGTATGTGATCAATCTCCTTCCTTTTTATATTTCACCAATACATAATTCTATAATGCAATAAAAGAAGTTCTTGGAGAAAGAGGAGTAAGAAAAAGATAAAAATAGAGAAATAGTCATACCTTGAACTCTTCGTCTTTGGTAATTATGTCTACTATTTCAAGGGAGGAGAGAAATAATTCATCTCTGTTTGACTATTCTTTATGCATCCTGCCTTCTCTAATAATATTCCCTTACCAATTTATATTCCTCCCTCTTAAATATTTAAAAGCCTTCTAATTTTTCATCCAGTGTATACCTAGGCAGATGCAGCATGTTTAATTAAAGGATTTGCCTTTACCTAGAGTTTATAATAGGTTTTCTTAACCACTTCAAAAAATCTTGCAAAAACAAGTTATTATGAAATGCTAAATGGAGTTTCAAATTTAAACGATATCTTTAAAGTTCCATGGATTTACTGTGACAATGCAGTTTCCAGGATTATCTATGGTCTTACCTTTCCATTTTACCTGAGTGAGCAAAAGAGACTTATGACTGTTTATAGAAATTTAGGAAAAGATATTATTGAAACTATAAAAGAGCCTAGATTTTCAAGTCAGAATACTATACTTTTTTTCTACAAAATAAATACAAAAACTACAGGGAAATACAGTGACATAAAAAAAGTCATTATATTGGGAACCAGTAGTTAGCATAATGGCTATGTCGCTGGACTCCCACATAGTTGACTGCGGTTCACGTCCCGGACCTGGTGGCTTAAAACTCACGCCGCGCGCGTGTGCGTACGTGCCCAAGATCCCGAGAGGAGATTGGAGGAGAAGGGATTGCAGCGTGGCCATCCCCCCTGGGGGGTGATTTCTCGCTTTCTGTCTCTATGTCTCTCTCTGTCTGTCTGGCGAGTGCAAGTGCCCTATAGTGAAAACCTCTCCAAAAAAGAAAAAAAGTCATTATATTAAAGAGCAAAATTTGCACTCTTTCCTCTCTAATCAATGCTTTTCTCATGATCTTGCTGTGCATGAAAATCATCTTAATTAGAAAAAATTTTTTCCTACTATAAAATATTGGCATATAACTAAGAATTTTGTATTTTCTTACTTACAGAAAACTCTTACCCAAAGACCCTTTTTTTTGTTATTTTTTTCTTCTATTATCAACATGTTTCTTTTATAATTGTTAATTGGCTAAGAAAACATTCAAGTACATTGTCATCATATATAAATGTTTTCATCTGGACCACAGGAGTCATGAGGGAATTTATCAAGGTGACTTTAAAAGTATGTCTGCTTGGGACCAGCAGATGGTATAATGGTTATGACTCTGGACTGCCACATGGCCAACCATGGTTTGAATCCCAGACCTGGAAGCTTGAAACTCACTCTGGGCATGTGTGTGTGCATGCCTAAAATCCCAAGAGGAAAACGGATGAGAAGAGATTGCAGCATGGCTATCCTCCCTGGGGGTTGATTTCTCACTTTCTATCTCTTTGTCTCTCTGGCAAGTGCACATACCCTATAGTGAAAATCTCTCAAAAATAAAAATACCAAAATGTATGTCTGTTTATCACATAGCCTTATTCTGTACCTCTAGAAAACCAGCAGAGAAAGGAATAAGTTAATCTAGTATGTCTTTGTTCTTTATAATTTTTTTTCTGGCTACTGGAAGTACCTCTTTTAACTCCATGTGCTACAACTAGTCATCTGGCTAAAAATCTACTCTGAAGCCTTTGTTTATTTATTTTAATAATCTACATGAAACTTTCATGTACCTCAGGATATTCACATATTTGGCCTGATTTATAAGTGGGCGATTATGCTGGCCAAAAATTCTCTCAGACTGTATATGTCTGACAAAATATTTTATTGTTATTTTTGAAGGATATTTCCTCTGGATGCAGAATTTTCAGCTTACAGATTTACTTTTTTTTTCTTTTCTTTCATCATTTTAAAGATGTTCCATTGTCTAATGGCTTACATTTCTGATAAGAACTTTGTACCAATTCTTTGTTTCCTTTTTCTCTGACAATCTTTAGTATTTTTTTATCACTGGTTTTTATTTATTTATTAAAGTTTTACCAACTAAAATTTGGGGTCTATTCTGTTGCATTTCTTCAAGTTCTTGGATCTGCATGTTTACAGTTCTTATCAAATCTAGAAAACTTTTAGTCTTCCATTCATCTGTATTATATCTTCCATTCATCCTCTCAATTACACCTACTTCACTGGACTGATTGATATTTTCTCACAGATCGCTGAAACTCTGTTCAGCTTTTTCTATTTTTTTCCCTCTCCTTTTTAAATTTTCTTTTACAGCTTCAATTTGATAGTTTCTGTTGCTGTATCTTCAGATTTATTGATGTTTTCCTATGCAATGTATAATACACTATAAATTCCATCTGGAAGACTTCTCTAAATATTCTATTTTTTAATAACCAAACTAGCACTTGTATTTTTTATTTTAATTTTTATAAAGCAAAAATTACAGAACATTTGGGTTTTCAACAGAGAACTTTACCTTCTTTTGTCTGTTAAATGTTTCTTACCTTTGTCCCTTCCCCTTTCCATCCACCCTCTCTACCACCCACTCCCCTCTCTTATCTGGAACCTATGGTCCTCTCACTCTCATATCTTTGGGTCTTTTAATTTCTGTCATAGCGTGCAGACTTTTGGTACTTTTTTGCATCGAATTTTTCTCAAGTACATCTATCTTTAGGTTCTTAACTACTGAATATATTTATCATGACCTTTTCAGTCTTTATCTGCTAGTTGTTTTGTCTTTTATTTCTATTAATTGAATTTTCTGCTAGCTGTGGGTCGCATTTTCCTGTTTATATATCTGGTGTTTTTATTTGTTTTTGGTGGGGGGGCTTGTCTGTTTTTTACTTGATGCTTGTCTTGTAGATGTGATGTTACTGAGCCTTTGGCTTGTACTGTTTTCTTCATGGTGCGTGAAATTTTGTTTTAGATGGCAATTATTTTACTTGCAAATTAACTGGATATTTTCAAGCTTTGTTTGAGAAGATCTCTAGGAGCTTTTATTCCAGGACTATTTGAGCTGTACTCTAAGGTTTTACTCTTCTGGGATTTCAATTAAATACTCTTGTGTTCTAGGGGGATTTTCTTCTCTAGACAAACTTGAATGTGTCCCAACCCTGTGTAAGCTTCGGGAACTATTCAGCTTTCAGTTTGGCCATTACTCCTTGCCTGGTTTCATGGGCTTTCACTCTGTGCTCTGTGCCTGCTCAACTCCTTATTTAGCAACGGACTGAAGGGTACCCTGTGCAGATATTTTGGAGCAATTTTTCTGCATAGCTGCTTGTTTTGCTGTAATAGGTTTTGAAAATTCTCACTTGTTTATCTTCCTGAAATTGAATCTTAGTTTCGTCAACTCAGCCATCTAAAAAGTGACTCCACAGGGAAATCAGATACACTGTGCTTCCTTCTCCCTCATGAGGATATCCCAGAGCTCCTACTCTCTGCATCGCCATCTCTAGTCAAAAATGTAGACAGATCGCACACATTCGGAGAAATCAGATACAAAGGGTGGGGCTGTAGAGCTACTTCCTTCTCCCTCATGAGGATATCCCAGAGCTGGGTTCCTACTTGTCTAATATGTGAGAATAGTTATTTATGGTAGAGAGACAAGAAAAGTACTACTTTTTTATCATGGCATCAGTATCATTGATATCTTCATTTTCCACACAATATCAATCTGTATATTACCCAGACCTTGGACAATGTGATATTGCTTCAAAGAATGCTCTCTATTGTTAGTATAAACTTCCACCAAGCTATGGGTCCCATTTTATACATTTTTATGTTTAAGATCTTCTTAGCTATTACTCAAAGATATTGGCACACATTTTTCAAACAAAAGCAAGGCACTCCTGCCATAGCTCCAGCCCTAGGACCCCTAAGCCAGAGACCCCTCTCTCTGTCAGCCAGGAATGCCCTCAGCCCTACAGACACCCCACTCCCATCTTCTGATCCCTGGGCCAGGAACTTTGAGGCAGGACTCCCGCCATAGCTCCACCCCGGGATCCCCAAGCCAAACAAAAGCAAGGCATATATTCTGTCCTCAAATGGGTCACAGTCAACTTATTGGCTAGTTTGCTAATTTGATACTGGTTGCGCAAACAGAAAAAAAAAAAAATCAACCAAGTGTGAATACACGAGGAAATGACAAGTGTGTCAACAGCAGATATATAGAAATATGTACTGCCAGAAGGTACATGTGCTCAGCAGGGAGAGAGATTGGAAGAAGGAGAAATCATCCTCCACTGGGACGTGGTCATGCAGCAATCTCTTCTCCTCCTTGTCTCCATCCTGCCAGAATTTTGGACATGCACTCACATGTGCCTGGCACATCTTTCAATTCCCAAGGGCTGAGACTAAAAAATGTGGTCAGCCATGTGAGATCTACCTTCCTTAAATCCTGCACCACAGGGCCTCTGAACATTTTTAAATGTCTCCAATAATAAGGTGCATTCTTATTTCTTAAGTGTGAAAATTGTAACACATTAATCTTACAACTGAAAAAAACATTACATTTTTGTACCATAGAGTGATTTTGTAAGAGTGTTAAATTTCCAGAGTATCAGGGGCTGTTCAAAATGAGCATAGATTTATGAACTAATTTTCTCTTCTCTGAGAGAGAGCCTCCTCCCACCTTGAAATAGGAAACTAATTTTTTTGTTTTTGTTTTTGGTAAAGGAGATGGGGTTGGAAAGAAAATAAAAATGTAATAAGCCATTAGTAACTCACATTAAAAGAGACCTTTTTGTCTAATGCTGTTTGATATATTCCTCATTTTAGTGTCCATAGAGGTTTAGAACACAAATTCCCAGGATAATTGAGAAAACTTAGGTCCAAGGACATCACCATTAGAGTAGTCAGTATTCAGCTCTAACATCTACCAAGAAAAGCTCAGTAGTCTGAGAACCAAGACTTTCATTAATTTCTTCTTTTAGTCATTAAATAGTGTTACTTTTTTACCTAAAGTAATACTTCCTCTCACATTTCCTATTATGCTGATTGTGAATTCTGATATTATTTTCATGTTGTGGATGTACTGGGTTAATATGCAGTAATACCAGGTATTAGTGAGAAAAATGATAGTAAAATATTAACACAAAATTTCCTAAATTCACTAGATTCTACATCTCTTTCTACAACTATTACCAAGGAATATGGCTCATTTTTTAAAAAATTTTGATATGTGGATAGATAAATAGCTCTATGTGCATGTGTGTATTTACATATATGTTTATTTCCTCCAACAATGAATGCAAAACCTGTATCTTTGAAGCACTAAATATCATCTTCCTTTTTCTAAGTTATTTGTGTTTGTGCTTGTCAGATTTAGGCATGAATATTGTGGGATTAAATGAACCCTGGAACAATCTCTTAACTTTAACACTAAATAAGTATTGAATCTTTTTGTGAAAAGCTATAAATATATGAATTTTTGTTTTACTCTTAATAGTTTTAATTTCTATTTTCCTGTCTGCATAACCACCTTATTTGAAATGATTTCAGTATTTGCATTATAGAACCTGGTAAGTCTAAATACTATGAGATATTCTCTAGATGGCGAATACAGGACTGAAGACAAGAGAGAAATATAGGAGGTAGGTGATAAAAAGAAGCGGAGAAAGAGAAAACCAAAGACATTTCTAGGTCAAAATATGAAGCATCTTTGGAAACTGGTATCAGAGAAACTTCAAAAAATGTGAATATTTGTTTATGCTTATTCCAAATACTCAGTTTGGCAAAAGCCACCATCAAAAGCTTGAGATACAACATTTGATATACTTTCAAAGAAACATTTAGTTTTCAAAGTTACCATGGCTTTCTTATGTCCATTTACATTTACCCAATGTTCTCGCAATGACTCCATTGATTTAAATAGCTGGCACTACAAATTGTAGCTACTCTCTATTGTTGCTTTATATCATTTATTCAGCAGTGATATTTGTCATTCAATAAAGTTATATATAAACAGTACAAACTTTAGACAAAACAAATGCCACCAGATTTGTAGCTTTTGGGAACAAGTGTAGGAAAAATTTCTTGGAAATAAAATCTTAACTAAAGAAACCAAACTATATGATGTAGAAGAAAATGAAAAGTTACATATTCTTTTTGTCCCTATCAAATGAGCTGTTCATTAGGCATAAAAAAAAAGTCACAATCTAAAACCTATCTTTGAAATCCTTACAAAACAATAAAACAACAAAGTAAAAATACACAGAAAATTCCAGAATAAAACATGCATGCCATTAATATCTAGCAGTATATGTGATGGCTAAGAGCCATGCTTCAACCGTCGTACAGGTTTGCCAGGTGCGCTCCTTTTGACCATCCAGATTAATTCTCTGCTGGTTCCTGCCCTGCACTAATGGGGCTCTCTTTGCCTGTTGACTCTTTGTTGGACTTGGAGAATCATGGAGTGGGAGAAGACAGCAGCAGATTTATTTGCTTCTTCCATCCAGAAGCAGGGCAATAGCTGTGACCCTCCATAACCCTCCTCTACCACTGTTCCACCTCCCATTGGCTCTTGAAGTATTGATTTCTAACTGGTTCCTTCCACCACTAAATCAATTATAGTTTCTTCCTACTGCTAGCCTAAGAAATTTTATTGGTTTCCTTAACTCTGTCCACAATACTATAAATAGTTCTTTCATTAAAGTCTCTTAACTTAATAGGTATTTGTTAACAATTGTTAGCAAGGGTCCTACTTATGTTTTCTATTGTGAAAAGTAAATACATAAATACAACTGTGCATGTATTTATATAAAACAACCACTTAAGTGTAGCCTGCTTAAGGGAATACAGATTGATTCACGAAGACTGAGAAGTTAAGAAAGTCAAGCTAATGTAGAACATCGATACTGAAATCTATAGAGATTTGAAAGGATACAAGGACCAGCCGGGTCCTAATGCTTATTGGCCAAAGTGATGTTAGCAGTATCACAAAATTACAGTGGGCTAGAATTTCATGTCTAGAAGCCCATTAAGGAATTTATAGTTGGGAATCCACTAGATTCTTGAATTTTCCTTATGCTACTTTAGTGAGACATTAGTCTATACTTGAACACCACTTGTGATAAAATTTAACTAATGCCTAAGGCTACTACAATTTTGAACAGCTTCAGATATTGGAAACATTTCCCTCATGTTCACATAAATGTTTTTCTATGTAATTTTCCCCACTGTTTCCAGTTTTTACTTTAAATGCCACCTTCAACATCTCAAACTCATTGTACATAATCATTTTTTATATATTTGAATATAGGTATTATGATCTTGTTGGATTTCCTTATTTCAATTAATTTTCTCAACAGTTTGCCAAACTCTTCCATAGTTTTATGATCAAGTAGCACTTACAAATAACTTATTTTGGGGCCAGTAGATGGCATGGCAGTTATGTCACTGGATTCCCACATGGCTGATGGTAGTTCAAGTCTCAGACCCGGTGGCTCGAAAATCACACTGGGTACATGTGCATGTGTACCCAAGATCCTGGAAGAAGAATGAAGGAGAGGGAATTGTGGAATGGCCATCCCTCCTCCTCCCCTGGGTGGTTGATTATCATTCTCCCTCTCACTGTCTTGCCTCTCTCTCTCTCCAGTGAGCACACACACCCTAAGGCAAAAACCTCTAAAAATTAAAATAAAATAACTTATTTCTATTTCCTCAATTCTTCTTGGCCTCCCTGAAATAAGTGATCAGAATTAGCTCACTGGCAACAATTTTTTATGAACTTAGCTGTACAATTTTTCAACTTGCATCAAGCCTACTTTGCTTTCTAATATGTTTTTCAAAAGCTGCTTGTACTTCCATACAAGATCCTCATTCATTTCATATATTAAGGAAGTCTATGGACACATGATGACTAGAAATCAAATATTGTCTAATTTGGCATGGATTTACCTTTCACTTGACTGTGATCACCTTTTGTTAATCTAGACAAGATTACATTCAGGTTCATATAGAAATGGAAGATAAGTGTTTGTTCTTGTACATTTTCTTTCACCTTAACATTTTAGGGGGTACTTTCTCCTGACACATTTACCTATTAATAATATTATGCCTCTCCCAGGTATCAACCAGAGGTTCAGAAGTAGTATTCTGAGTTCTTCAGCTATTGTCTCCGATTTACGAATAAACTGACAAGCTTTGGAACAATTTTCAATACTGTTGCTAACCACTCTAATGATACTTGCATCAATTGCATTGTTCTAAAATGCAAATCCTAGAACAAAACATATCTGTATCATAGGAAATATTCATTCAAAGATTCCTACATCCTAGGGCACCTACATGCTAGGGTGTCTGGGCACACATTTCTTTTCCTCCTGTAAGTACCTGGACTTTGGTTGTGAGACATTCTTTCCTGTTGCAGTAGAAACATTTTTAGTATTAAGACAAAAAAAATCCCTAAGCCCCCACAATGTTCTTATTATTATAAGCAAAGGAAAATTCAAGGTGAAAATGAAATAGATGTGGGAATACAGAGGGAACCAGTGACAGGTCTTATAAGCACTGAGCATAAGTTGTAAATTGTTACTGCTGCACCATTCATTCATGCTTGCTTATTTATTTATTTTTTTGATATTTGATAGTTCTAAGCAACAGCAAAACAGCCTCTCATCTCACTGGCTCACGGCCTTACTGAATATTGCGCATTAATGCATGACACTGCACAGTAACTACAACTGAAACGAGGCAGCATGATATCATAAAAAGAGTACTGGCATAAGGATCAGAAGACATGGGCTCTGCCCTAGCTTTGCCTTTCACAGTTCCATGACCGTGAATGACTGCATCATGTCCTAGGTCCTCCATTTCTCTTCTGTCGATGAGAAGCTGGGAATGGATGATCCCACGGCTCTTTATAGCTCTAATTTTCTGATTATATTATTCGGCTTGAAAAACTGGCAAAGGGAAAAGGAGGAATCAGCTTTCCCATGTGCAAAAGAGGCTGAATACTGGCACAGGAATTTAAGACTGTCTGTGGGAATATGTGATTATAGTACAATCATTATGATTCATCAAGAGAATAAATTTCCTTGTTGGTTACACATACACACTCCCCTTCCCACTCACAACTTTTACTTCCTGGTTTAGGAGCAGTCTAAAAGTAGGGGAAGGGTGTGGGTGGAGTGGGGAGAAGGGAGGGAAGGGAGAGGGAAGTGTCTCTATTTGGAAGAGATTTTTCCGGAAACTCTTTCTCATGCTCATTTATACCACCTACAGTGCTTTTATTCTTCCTTGCTGAATGTTTGATTATCCTAACCAGACAGAAAGTAATAAGTCAAAACAGTTATTGTCATTCCTTTTCAAGCATAATAAGCTCAGTTAAAACATTTCCATACATGTACGGATGATGATTTAATTCACTGAATAAAATTAAAAGAAATCAAAATTAAGACACTTGGGCATGCCAATGAGAAAGTAAAAATTCCATAATAAGGCAGTTCAGGGTACATTTCTATGCTAGGAGTGAGAGAAATATGGCTAAAACTGACCTTTAAAAGCAATTTTCCACTTTCTGTTCTCCAATATTGGGAGCTGCTCTCACAAATAGCTTAAAAGCAGAACTTATAAATAGGTTATATTAACAGATATTATTCAACTCAGGGACGCTCTAGGTGAGGATCATTGGCTCTGGCACTATTTGGATCACAGCAGGAAAACTAGTGACTTGAAGCTCTGGAATAATGTGGGAAGCTCATGACAATAAGAAAATGAACTTTAGCTGAGCCTTTTGAGAACTGCTAAATTAAATGTCATTCCCAATAGGAACAAGGTAGCACAGACTTATTTTTCCCTGTTTCCTCTTGCTAAATGCAACTCAAAGTCTTGGAAATAACTCAGGAGGCAATCAAAGGAGAACACTGAAAAATGGAACGAATAGGGGCCGCTGAACTGGAGGAATAGCATAATATTAGGGTTTTGTGAAATATCCCACCTTAACAAAGAAGATGACCCAAGCACATTGTCTCCTGACTCTCATGATAGCTCAAAAGGTAACTACTGTGGATTAAATGTTTGCATTCTGCCTTAATTCCCTAAATCAGATTTTGAAGCTATAACCCTTAGTGTGATGGTTTGGGGAGGTGATTAGGTTCTGATAAGGCCCTGACGCCCTCCTATTGGGAATAGTGCTCTTTTAAGAAGACACATTGGACTCTCTATTCTTACACCCTGAGAAAAGGCCCTGTGACCATCTGCAAGCCACACAGAGAGCACTTACCAGAACTGGACCATGTTGGCATCTTGGTTTCAGAATTCTAGCATCCAGCACTGTGAGAAAATAAATGTCTTATTTAAGTCACTCAGTCTGTGGTATTTTGTTATGGAAGCCAAAACTACAATGGTGACCTGGCAAAGTATTCTTCCTCTAGATGGAACAAGAGCTCTGCTGACAATGCCAGAAAAGACAGATAGCTCAGCAAGGGAGGGATTTGTTAGGAGTCCAACTAATGAAAGTTGGGTACACGTTTTTCTTCTCTGCTTCCTCTGAGACCTCTTAGCGCTTCTTAGAGACATCAGTGGCCAGTGATACCAAGAGTGAGTATTATTCATTTAGTCATTCAACAAATATTTACTTAGCATCTACTTTGTGCCCGACACTGTTGTAGGTTCTGGGATATGTCAGTGAAAAGCCACAACAAAATATTGGTCTGTCAGAAAAGCCATGTGTATTTTTCTATGCAAAAAGTCGTGACTTTACCAACAACCCAATATGTATCAATAATTATACTTAATGATATTATTCATTTGAGAATGTTAAGAGACAAATGAATGAAAACATTGACAGCGAGTGTATGATGAAATTTAAACACAAATATTCCTAAGCAGATAATAGTTTAGATTATAGTTCTTTTTCTAAGAAACTGGTGGAAACCTGAGAATGGAATTTCTAATGTAATTGTCTCTGTTTTCTTCTGTCGTGTGACCCAGGTTTTGAAGATTTTCTTCTTTATGACCCACACTATTGGGAACTTGGTTTGTGCTGAGGTAGCATTTATTTCTCTTTTTCAGAATTCTTGTTCTCTATATCAACAGTTCTTCACAATTTAGATTTTAAATAGTTGTTTCTTCAAGGTTACTACAAAGATTGTTCCTCTCCGATGTATTCTGTAAAATGCCAAAGTGCCTGATTTAACCTAGAGAAGGCATCTGTTGATGTAACTTGATGGAATTTTGCTCTTGTGATCATCATCCATGAGTTTTCACTCAGCTGAATGATTATCTGGGCTCCAGCAACATGGTGGCAAGACAATAGTATAATAGCCCCTCAATGACTGGGAAAAAATTAGCCTCCCCAGTGAATCCAAGGTTAAGTGATATTCCATTTGGAACAGACCTATGAAATTTCTGTGTTATGCTGAGAAATATACCAGTGACTGCAGTTTTCTGAGGATTAGTTATCTAGGTATTTCACACTCTCATGTCTCAGTCAAAATGGGACAGCATGCTCCTTTATTTTCATGTGTCTATGATGTTTGCTTCAGCTATAAAATACTGTCCATTTGAATTTACAATGATGGTATGTTGTCCACTTGTGCTTAAAACATATTTTTTTTTCATTGTCAGAGAGCATGTGTGCTGACCAGAGAAAAAAGAGAGAAAAACAGGGAGATAAAGTGAAGAAAAGCACCTCCCAGTAGTGAGGTCACAAGACAATCCTTTCGCTTTCATTTCTCCACTCCCTCAGGAGTTTAAACACATGGACACATGTCATGGCATGTTTTTCAAGCCACCAGGGCTGGGATTTAAACCACAATAAGTCACGTAGGATAATGATTTCTATTTATTTACTTATTTAGATTTATTACAAATGTAATTTTTTTAGAGAATTTTTTGCTATAGGCACATATACTTACTGGAGAGATGGAGAGACAGAAAGTGAGAAATCACTCCCAGTGGAGATAACCACACCAAAATCCCTCTTCCTCTATTCTCTTCTCTGGATTTTGGGCATGCATGCACGCACTCTCAGCATGAGTTTTTAAGCCACCAGACTAGGACTAGAACTGCAGTTGACTACATGGGAGTCCAATGATATAACCATTATGCCATCTGCTGGTCCCAGGGAAACTGGTTTCTTAACCACTAGACAATGGGGGCCAACCCAACAATGCTTCTCTTTAACTTTTTGATTTTTTAAATTGTGTTTTTGAAATAGTTTCAGGCTTATACAATAGTTGCCAAAAAGGTAGGGAGAGTTCCATTGTTTCATTATATTTGTCAAAACTAAGAAATTGACATTGGTACATAATGAAATCTACCAATGTACCAATCCAGAGCATTTGGTTTTCATCAGTGTTACCATTAATATCCTCTTACTGTTCTGTGATCTAATCCAGGATGCTACATTATCAAGTTTTCCTAGTTACCTCTGGTCTACGATAGGTTTTTCTTTTTATTTTAGAAATATTCATTTAATTTTATTACTATTATTATTATTATTATTATTATTATTAAATTTGACCAGAGAAAGGGAGAGAAAGCAAGATTTCAGGTCCTGGACTTATACCATGGTCATCCATGTAGGAATCCAGCACCTTAACCACCATGCCACTTTTCACTTATTTTTCATGACCTTGGAATGTTTAGGGATTACTGACCAGAATATCCTTTAATCTGAGTTTATCCAGTGATAATTTCATAATTAGATTATGTATTTTTGGAAAGGATATACTACCTGTGGTCATGTCCCATTAAATCAGGGGAAGCATGGTTTCTACATGGCATCTCTGATGATGTGTTAAACTTCATTGCATTGACAAGATGGTGTTTGCCAGTTTTCTCCACTGAGAGGTTTCTATGTTTCTCTTTTCCTCATAGTTTCTTTGGACATATAATTAATTTTTTAAATTCTAAAATTAATGAATTATAAAAACATAACATTTATATATGTACTTTCCAGATTTTAATATTTTAAGATTTAGTCATTACTACTTCCAAAATTTTTTTGAGACGTTTTGTCTTTTTTTTTTTTTTTTTTTTTTTTGGCGAGGTTTTCGCTATAGGGCACGTGTGCTCGCCAGACAGACAGAGAGAGACAGAGAAATAGAAAGCGAGAAATCACCCCCCCGGGGGGGGGGGGATGGTTTTGTCACAATCCCTTCTCCTCCATTCTCCTCTCGGGATCTTGGGCACACATGCACACACGCCAGGTGTGAGTTTAAGCCACTGGGTCTGGGACTCAAACCACAGTCAACTACGTGGGAGTCCAGCGACATACCCATTATGCCAACTGCTGGTCCCACTACTTCCAAAATTTTTAATTAAAAGAATAATATTACCCCCTTATGTTTTTATTCCTTATATATATTCCTTTACTCTTTTTTGTCTTTTTACTTTGCAGAATCAAATTGATGAAAAACTAATGTTGAGTGAAAAGAAGCAAATTTCATTTCAAGAAAGATCTCATGATATAACATCTATATAAATTAAAAAAAAAAAACAGAAAGATAATACTGTATTTTTTTGAGAGGTTTTTGTCATAGGGCATACCCGTTCGCCAGAGAGACAGAAAGAGACAGAAAGAAAGTGAGAAATCACCCTCCAGGGAGGATGGCCACACCGCAATCCCTTCTCCTCCATTCTCCTCTCGGGATCTTGGGCACATATGCACACACGCCCGGCGTGAGTTTAAGCCACCGAATCTGGGACTAGAACCACAGTCCACTACATGGGAGTCCAGCGACATAGCCATTATGCTAACTGCTGGTCCCGATATATTTTATTAATTTCTATGTATCAAAGTTACAGAATCAAAAATATTTATTATTTTCTTATTCTTTCTTCATTCTCATTTAAAACTTCTTGCTTTTGATCTCAGTTTTCTTTTTTAATAATAATTTTGTTTTATTTATTTTTATTGTTTTCTAATTTGATCACATACACTCAGAGAGAAAGAGAGAAAGTAAAAAAGCAAGCCACCAGGTCTGTACTCAAACTGTGATCAGCCACATGGGAGTTCAGACCCTTAACTACCATATCCCCTTCCAGCCCTTGTGCTCAGTTCTCTTCTTTTCTTTTTCTTTTCTTTTTTATTTTTTTTTAAAGGGAGATTTTTGTTATAGGGTACATGCACTCAGAGAGACAGAGAGCGAGAAATCACGCCCCCAACCCCCCATCCTCTGGAAGATGGCCATGCCACAAACCCTTCTGCTTTCAATATTTTGGGTACACGCACACATGAGCTCAGCATGAGTTTTAAACCACCGAGTCCAGGACTCAAACTGTTGTCAAGTATGTTGAAATCCAGTGATTAACCGTTACGCCATCTACTGATCCCAAGCTCAGTTATTCGGTCTATCATTTAATAATGTTCCTTTAGCAGGACTGTAAGAATATTGAATTCCCCATCTTTGACTGTCCAAAAGTATCTTTGCTTTACCATAATTATTAAGTGATAGTTTAGCTGGATATGGGATTCTAGGTTAAAAGTTATTTCTCCTCAGACTATAACGATAAGGATTTTAATATTTTCTGGAGTCTATTGCTAAATATAGAGTGTCATCCTTCGTCTAGTAGTAATTCCTGTGAAAGTTAATCTGTTTTTCCTATATTTATTGTCAATATAATATTTCATGTTACATAATTTCATTAAGAAGTTTCCATATGTGATTTAATTTTTAATATTGTTTAGGAACCAATATTTGATCTTTTGAGGAGTTGCATCTTGTGGGTGACTCTCTTTTCAATGCTGACCCTAATCCATTGAAAACTTTCCTTTAGCTGATGGATAAAACTAATTTATTTTTCATTTATTTCTTATTTTTCTTTATTCAGGGTAGAGAGGGAGAGAGAAGCGTCCTTACTGGGTCTGGTCATACTGTGATCCCCTTTCTCCAACCCATAGGATCTTGGGCACATGCAAATAGGAGCATGCCTAGTGATTTTCATGTCTATCAAGCTAGAGATCTGAACTGTGTTTGGCCATGTGACTTCCAGCATTGCAGTCCAGTATGCTACAGACTGAACCACCAGGCTGGTCCTAGTTTCCATGTCTAAGACAAGATATCCCTCCATTAATTCTTATTTCAAGGTGATAGATCAGGTTCAGCTATGCTTTGGGATCAAATGTTGTTTCTCTAGAAGTTGTTTGAAGTGCTGCTCCAAGTTCCTAAGGCCAATGCGGTTTTGATGACGATTTGGGCCTAAGCTCTCTCACTTCTGTGACTTTTTTTTTCTCTTCTTTATTTCAAGGGTTCAATAGTTTGTCATTCAAATTTGTGAACATGAGAAATTATTTTAAATTGCTTTTTAATTTTATTCTGAATATGTAATTGTTTGCAAAAGAGAGAGTACAATGACTCTGTTGTGTCATGTTAGTCTGCCATTTTAACTGGCAATACTTAAACACCTTTTCTGTTTAATATATTTTTTCCTATGAAAAATACAAAAAGAGTACTGACCCAAAATATAGTCTCCATATTTTGCATACGTGATATTCTCCAAAGACAGAAAACACATACATAAACATAGAAAAATATAATTGGGCAAGCATTGCAAAATGGTTTAAGCAGTATAGACTGGTAATTAGAAACCTTGGCTCATAAACCGGATTGCCTAAACTTGAATCAAATTCTAGTAATTGACTACCTGTGTGAATCTGAAGTAGCTTTTAAATATCTCTGTGCTCTTAATTTTCTCTGTTTGTTAAATTTTGGATAATTTTACATATAACATAGGGTTGTAGTGAGATTCAACTGAGGGTAAATGCAAGATCTAATGATTCATTACAAAATACTTGTAAAATTTTTTCATGAAAGAAATATCAAGAACTAGTTTCAAAATTAATCTTACCAGGGGTAATTTAACAAAGACTAGAATTTATGATAAGGATTTGCTGGAAAGCAAGTTGTACTGTGATTCAAATCCACCCCAGGAGTGCTAGTAGTCTGCCTGCCTTCTCTCCCATTGATTAAAACTACTCAGAGAGTGATTTTCCCCCATGTAACTTAGAAAATATATTGAAGAGGTTTGTGATGCAAACTTGAAAACTAATCAGATAAAAGATTGGTCCATCAGGACTAAAGTATCAGAACCGTTGTGTCTGGGAGGAAACTACCCAGTGTCAGTGGAACAAGACAGTGAGAATCCTGGTGAATAGTTATGGGAATCATAGTAACAGGTATAACTAGGCTGGGGCCATTTATTCTATAGTCTAAGAGAACCACTAGGAGATATGCGGGGAACAACACAGAATATATATTTGCAGTGGATTTTAGAAAAGCCAAGGATTGAGGAAGTACCACAGCTAGAGGAATAAAGGACATTTCTGTGTAGGAATTTGAAGCCAGAGTACAGCAAGAGAATTGACTTGAAAGCATAATGTAATTAACATGCCTGTCAGTCACTGAGAATATGAGATATAAAAGTATCCAGTACATTATATTATTTTTTTAACTATTCCCTGAGCAAATGAGGAATGAAGGCAGGAGAAAAGAAAGGGATAAGCACATCTTTTTTCTAAATCTAATCATTTTCCCTTGTAAAACTTTGTAATAGTAAAGATCTTGCATTACCTAAAAGTGAAGAGCATAGTGACAAGATTGCCAAATTTAAATTCAATGGCAGAGAAAACATTTTCCTAACTTAATGAAATTTAAAGGGACAAAATAAAAATGTTTTCTTTCCTTCTTCTTCTTCTTCTCTCTTTAATTTTGCCAGAGAGAGTGTGTGCTTGCTGGAGAGAGAGAGCAAGAGAGGGAAAATGAGAAAGCTCTTGGGAGTCTTGGGAATGGTCATGCTGCAATCTCTTCACCATTTTTTCCTCCTTTTAGGATTTTGGGCACACATGCACATGCACGCAGTGTGTTTCTCAAGTCACTGGGTCTGGGATATGGAGTGCATAGTCAGCCCTGTGGGATTTAGCTGCCCTAACAACCACACCACAGGTGGCCTAGTAAAATGTTTTTCAAATAAATATTCCAAAGTAACTCTCTTTCTCTGAATTCTCTTTAGTTCAAACCAGTCTCCTACTATTGATTTTATAATATTTTTCCCAATCAAAAATTTACTTAGAATCTTTTTTTAAAATTCATAATATGTAAATAGGATGAGTTATTTATCAAAAATATTGTGAAACAAATGTTTTTTAAAAGAATTTTTATTCAGTTTTATTATCATCATCATTATTATTTCTTCTTCTTTTATTTATTTATATTTTTTTAATTTGACCAGAGAGAGAGAGGGAAAGTGAGAAAGCAAACCATCAGATCCAGGACTCAAACCACAGTCAGCCATGTGGGAGTCCAGCAACTCAAACCACAATCAGCCATGTGAGAGTCCAGCACCCCAACCACCATACCACCTTCTGGCCCCCACTTGTTGCTTTTTTAAATGAATGAATTCATTAGTTAGTCTTTTTTTAAAATTCATTTATTTCATGAGAGAGAGAGAAAAAAATACAAGAGATACAGGCACCCCACAATAGAATCTTCTTGCCATAAATCACTCCCCCAATCTCAGTCAGTCCAGATCATGGATGCACACCTATGTGCCCAACTTGTGCAGGGAGGCCTGGAACATGATCCAGGGACCTTCTCGCACAGGTCCAGTTACGTTACTGCTGCACTACCATCTGGAGCCTTAAGTCTTATTTTATTGCAAAAAAGGCATAGTTCTACATGTTGTGTATTGCAATTTAATGTACCATAGTTCACGATTTTATTTTCTCCTTGATTCAAATGTTATTTAGATAATTTATGTTGTTACTATTAATTTCTTCTTCATTTTACTTATATTCAGAAAATAAATGCTTATAATTTTATCTTTTAAGATTAAAGAAGTAAGATTTTCAGTGGGATTACATTTTCAAACTTTCTGTGAACTATTAAAAAGAATGTATGCTGAGGTACTAGCAGATGGCAGAATGGTTACATCATTGAACTCTCACATAATCAACTGCTGTTTGACTCCTGGACCCTGCTGCTTAAAAGTCATGCCAAGCATGTGAGCGTGCATGCTAAACATCCCGAGGGGAGGGGCTGCCAGGTGGCATGGTGGTAAAAGGCACTGGACTTCCACATAGGCGACCACAGTTGGAGTCCTGGACCTGGTGGCTTGTTTTCTCACTTTCCCTCTCTCTCTATCTCTCTCTGATCAAACTGGAAAATAATAATAATAAATAAAGTTAAATAAAATAATTTTTTTTCTTGTTTTTGGAGAGGTTTTTGCTATAGGGTGCGTGCGCTCGCCAGACAGACAGAGAGAGACAGAGAGACAGAAAGCGAGAAATCACCCACCCAGGGGTATGGTCACGCCATAATCCCTTCTCCTCCATTCTCCTCTCGGGATCTTGGCATGCATGCACACGCCTGGCCGTGGTCGACTACATGGGAGTCCAGTGACATAGCCGTTACACTAACTGCTGGTCCCATAAATAAAATAATTCTTAAAAAAAAATCCTGAGAGAAAGGAGTCAAAAGATTGTAGCATGGCCATTCCCCTTGGGGGGGGGGGGGTGATTTCTAATTTTCTATCTCTCTGACAAGTGCATGCACTCTGCAGCAAAAATCTCTCAAAAAAAGAAGAAGACTATAGCCTTTATAGAGGTACAATGTTTTATATATGCTATTTAATCAATCTTTATGCTTTAGATTCTTCTATATTTATTTTCATTATATTTGTTTCATACACTGACTTTAAGAAAAAAAATTTTTCATCTGTAAATATTTTGCATGTATGTCTATCAAATATCTTAAAAATGTGTAATGACAAAAGTATTAGCACAGTTTTAGAAGAAATGTCTGTGTTCTCCTCAAATTCATATTTAAGCCCTAACCCTCAATGTATTTGGAGTTAGGGTTTGGGGGAAGTAATCAGGTTTAGGTGTTGTCATGAGGTTTAGATCCTCATGTTGGGATTAGTTCTCTTATAAGGAGAGGAACAGATACAGTGCTTTCTGTCTTCAGCCACATGCAGTGAGGAAAACTATGCAAGTACTCTGGAGAAAGAGAACATCTAGAAGCCAGGAAGAAAAACCTGACCAGAATCTAACCATGCTAGCACTCAATCTTGAACTTCCAGTATTCAGAACTGCAAGAACATAAATGTTTGTTTATTTAAGCCACTCTATGATATTTTACTACAGCAGCTCAAACAGACCAAGATATGAACTAATTAAATAAGAAGTATTTTCTTTTTTTGAGAGGTTTTTACTATACTGCTTATAGGGCACTCGCCAGAAAGACAGAGAGAGACAAAAAGACAGAAAATGAGAAATCATCCCCCAGGGAGGATGGCCACACCACAAACCCTTCTCCTCCATTTTCCTCTCGGGATCTTGTGTATCCATGCACACGTGCCCAGCGTGACTTTAAGCCACTGGGTCTGGGACTCAAACCATGGTCGACCACATGGGAGTCCAACGACAGCCATTATGCCAAATACTGGTCCCAAGAATTATTTTCTTAATACTTTCCAATTTCAAGCTTATAATCAAATTTCCCAATTACCTCAAAAATATAATTTTATAAAATGTGGCATATACACTCTGTGAAACACTATTCAGCCATAAAAAAAATGAGACCCTGACATTTGATACAAAGTGGATGAATATGGAAGACTTAATGCTAAATGAAGCAAGCCAGACTATGAAAGACAGACTCCGTATGACCCTGCTCAATGTGTAAAAACAAAGTCTGTGCTCTATATTTGAAACTGAAAGATTGGAAGGCATAATGGCAGGGAGGACAATTGTCGATAGTAGAGATGCTGGGGTGTAATAGGCATTGAGTAATAGTGAGAAGGAGAAGAACAAGAAAAAAAATATTTAATTGACACAAAATTGAAAAGTTATTTGTTGATAATGCATAAGATAATGTCTTTGTCTCGACTGATATGCACTGTATTTATGGGGGAAAATAACTTTTTTTACACTGTAAAGATGTATGGTAATTCAATGTAAATAATTTTTAAAAGACAAAAATTATACATACAATTTTTTAAGAGTTTTTTGCCACATGTGCTCATTGGAGAGACAGAGACAGTGAGAGAGAAGTGAGAAATCACTCTACACGGGGATGGTTATGCTTCAATCCCTTGGAAACTCATGCATACAAGCCCAGCGTGAGTTTCAAACCACCAGACCCAGGACTCAAACTGTGTTCAGCCATGTGAGGAGTTCAGCAATGTGAGGAGTTCAGCATCGTAACGGCTATGTCATCTGCTAGTCCCCCAAAACACACGTGTGTGTGTGTGTGTGTGTGTGTGTGTGTATATATATATATATATATATATATATATATATATATATAGTTTTATAATCAGTATTTTTGAGGCAGGCATAATACCATATCTGTGTTGCACTATTGGTATGCCTTGGACAATTTTTAGGATTGATGTCAATTTTCCCAATTTTAAAATAATTTGTCAAATAAGCTAAATAATTTTGTTCTGTAGAGTGCACACATTATCACTGTGGCAGATTGCATTCATGTCATGTCTTTAACATTTTCTTCTGCTCATTATTTACTTGACTTTAAAAATAGAAGATTGACTAAATTCAGACACACAGTAATAATTTGCCATAGATGATGTTGTGTATCCCATTGTATCACGTATGGAGGTGTGAAATGTCAGCCTTACTTCTGGTAATATTAAGATCAATCAGTAGGCTTAAACAATACCAGCCTCATTTATTCACCATAAAGTTGTCATCAGTAGTTTACTTCTTGGTTTTAGAACCTATTGATGATGGTTAACTCAATCCATAATTTTATCAGAGCTTGAAAAATAGTAACTTTCTAACTATATGGTACCCTCTTTATTTAAATCATGATTTTTTTTGTGAAGAACTTTTCCTAATCAACAATTTTTTCTTTTATCATGAAGTGCAGGGTGTATATAAAAAGCAGGAAGAAAAAGGGCAGGCCTTCAGAAAAAGACTGTCTCCTCCACTGGAGCTTAGAACTAGTGCTTTCAAAGATGAAGAGTAATAGAGATGTTCTGCTGAAACTTCAACCTCCAGACCCTACTCTCTAGTGGAGAGGCAAAAGGGCAGGCCTTCAGAAGAAGACTGACTCCTCCATTAGAACTGAGAACTAGTGCTTTCACACAACATGAGTGAGCCAAGAAGTTTTAATTTTTTTAAAATAAAAAAATTATGTTTTTTCCTTCTCTCTTTCTCTCTCTCTTTCCTTTTTCTCTTTTTTCTTACCCTTTTTATTTTGCTTCATCATTTTGCTGCTCAGCCTCCATACACTGAATGTCTAGGCAGGTCTAAGTGAATCATAGCCTAACATCTGAATACTATCAGGGTCAAAATATTCCTCAATTTCCACTAAATCTGCTGCACAAAGGGAAAAAAAATGAATGACAAAGAGATTGCAGATCACCTCTTCCTGCATGCCTCTGAATGCTCAGATTGAACTTCTAGAAATTAGGAAGAAATGTATATCCCATCAGATGATCATTAATCATCACAGAGACACAAGAAATATGAGAAACCAAGAAAATATCTCTCCCCCAAGGGAAAAGAATAACTCCTCTTCATCCACAGACAGTACACTGGAACTTGCAGAAATGTCTAATATTTAGAATATTCAAAGTGATGAAGCTAGCAGAGATGCAAGAGAAGAGAGACAATGAACTCCTGAAAAGTCAGGAGAAAAGAGCCAATGAGTTCCAGGAGGTGAGGACATTTTTGCATGATCTGAAAGAGGAAATACACATCATAAAAAAGAATCAGATGGAACTGTTAGAGATGAAGGCTTTAATACAGGAAGTCAAAACATTCCTTGAAAATATTAAAAGCAGACTAGAACACACAGAAGTTAAAATCTCAGATGTTGAAGACAGAATCACAGGACTAGAAAAATTCACCAAGAAGACTGAGAAAATAGCCCCCCAAAATAGAACATATGAGAAATACTAGATACCATTAAATGTCCAAACATACAGATCATCAGTGTCCCAGAAGGTGAAGAGACTAATAAGGGCATTGACAATCTATTCCATGAAATCCTGGAAGAAAACTTTCCAAACCTAGAGAGGCATTTAAAGATCCAAACCCAAGAAATACAAAGGACCCCAAATAGAACCAACTCAGGAAGATCTTCTCAAAGACATATTGTAGCCATATTGACCAAAACCACAGACAAAGACAAGATACTAATATTGGCAAGGGAGAAATGTCAAGTTACCTACAAAGGATATCTCATCAGGCTAACAGTGAATTTCTCATTGGAAACAATGCAAGCAAGGAAAGAATGAGAAAATATATTCAAAGTGTTAAGTGAAAAAAATTTCAACCGAGAATACTACACCTAGCAAGATTATCCTTCATATGGGAAGAGAAGATAAGAACATTCTCAGATAAACAAAACCTGAAAGAATTTACCAACACCAGACCAGCTCTCCAAGAAGTTCTGAAGGGTGTGCTATATCAGGAAAACTAAGGTCAGACACACAGAAATAAGAGTTCATAAACAACTAAGAAAATGACCAGCTTAATAGTGTGGGGCAAGCCTGGAGTTGAATATTATCTTCCAGAATTTAAATGGAAAGATCAGACCACAACAGAAGATAGATTAAGTACATAAGCCTGAAATGGTGAAATAGAATTTTATGACTTTTGATTAAACCATTAGTGATCTTCTTCTATGCTTTGTTTTCCAGAGTTAAGAATTTTTGTCTTCTCTTGAGTTGTTGACAGGTCCATGTACCTGCTACTTGAACAGAATACTCTTTTTTGGTTTTAAGTCTCAAGCAAAGTCCTCTTAATATTTTATTTCAATTTATTAAAGTTAAAACTGCCTTTCTTGAAATTAAAAAAATAAATTAAAAAATACCTATTTAATGACCACAGTAAGCTAGATAGCCTCAAATAGGTGTTATTTTCTAGTAGTTTCATTCTACTCACAGAACTCATGCCTAAAGTCAAACATGAGTTCACAGATATGTGTATATCAGCTGAGCTTGCTATTGAAAGTAGTTAGATTAATTAAGATATTTTGTGAGTCAATAAAATGTGGGGAAAAAAATTAATAAAAAGCAACTGTAGATATCAGAGATAGTGTGGGAGGAGGGTGGAAAATGGCAGAGGGTGAGAAATAGGGAGGAAAAATACATATAATATATATAATATATAAATATAAACTATATTTATATAATATATATAAACTATATTTACATATATATATACATATATATATATATATATATATATAAAACAAGAAATAGAAAATTATCTGTTGACAATAACATATATGATTAAGCCGCTATACAATGTGTTCTAGATGGGAAATCACATTTTGCATGCTGTGATGATGTTCAGTGAATGAATGTAAAATTAATTAATTACTTAATTAATTTTAAAAAAAAGAAAAAGAAGAATTTTTTTTCTTTTTATTTAAGAGTTTTCAAAAACGAGTTACTATTATAGTAACTTTCAGAGATAAATAATAAATTTATGGGCTGGCTTTGGGGTATAACTGCTACCTAAAAACTTTAATTGCCATCTATATACCTCATAGTTACATGCAAATCTCAGAGTTATAGTATTTCTAAATTGAAAAGCCAACAAGAGATCTAACCATAAAACCAACTACTCTAAATTGGTATTGCCTTCCAAAATCAGGAATATTTCATTATTGAACCTTAATTCTATTCATTTATCTCTTTATTTATTTATCTATCTACTTATTAGAGAGATTTTTGCTATATGGTGTGTGCGCTAACTGGAGAAATGGAGAAAGACAGAAAAACAGAAAATGAGATATCATCCCCCAGGGGCAATGGCTATGCAGTGATCCTCTCTCCTCCATTCTCCTCTTGGGATTTTGGCCACGCATGCACATGCACCTGGAGTGAGTTTTTAGCTGCCAGCTCCAGGACTCAATCTGTAGTCAACCATGTGAGAGTCCTGCGACATAATCATTAGGCAATCTGCTGGTCCAGATCAGGTTGTTTTTAAACAGATGTTGTCAGTGAGGATTTTATGACTCAAGGACTGAAAATTTTCAGGTCCATACCAACCAATGTGCTGCTCAAAAGACTCCAAATTTCACATAATGACTAAGATTTGATTTGGTCAGTCTGAAACAGGCCTGGCACATGAGCAAGTGCCCAGGATCCAATGAAAGGGTAGAAACGATGGAGGGTTATTCTCTCTCTCACAGTTAAAAAAATTGTATTTTTGTTTTACTATAGTCATGAATTCAGACGTTTTCATATACTTAAATTATTTCAATTAATACAGCTATGATTCTTCTCATGGTCCAAGTGTTCTATCTTTGACTTGCTGAAGATGTATTCAGAGAGACAGACTCTTTCATCCATTTAAGATGATCAAGGTAGTATTTTTATGCCTTTCTGGCTTTCTGATATAACAAAATATTCCAGGTTCATTTTACATAGTTATCCCAAATCAGCTGGCCACTCTAGGACTAGGACTTAAATCATGCAGTCGGCCATCTGGGATCCAGGAGACTTAACGTTTGTGCCATGTGGCAACCTCAGTCCCTTTTTTTTTCTAGTGTCTTGATTCATTTTAATAAGAAATCGTGATTCTAAACCCCAATCTTGTCCTAGGGATGTTCACTTTTACTGGACTATTGTTAGTTCTAAGTTTTTCAACATACAGAATAAGAAAACATATATTTTTAGACAGAAAAAATTATTAAAATATATTTAAGATTTAAATAATAATAATTGGGCTATATTTAATATCTTTTATCTCGTATCTGTATTTCTGTTCCCATATGTAAAAATGGTTCCCAATACATTAACATAATTCCTTATTTGTTTAACACAATTCAGAAAAATAATACCAATATTATTACTAGGAGAAAAATACTGATAATATTCAAAGATTTCTTTGTGGTTTTGTTTTTCCCATACGAAACAGACAATTAGAGGAGTCACGACAAACAGTCAATTTAAAGTAAGTTGAGACCATTATCTAATATGTTTATACTATTGATTTCTTATGTAGTTAGATTCATTTTGTTCTCTTTTTTCTCCAATATTAAAGATTTGGAGAACTATATTAGATCCAAATAGCAAGTTAGTGATAAATTAAAGTTCCCATTTACAAACTTTAACTGCCACCAGTCTCCTATGTATCTTTTATTCACATACACATCCCTTCTGGTTATGGATATGATATTTGTAAATTGATAATTAGAATAAGAAATCTAACCACAGACCCAACTATTTTAAGTTGGCATTGACTTCCAAAATCAGGAATATGTCCTTATTGAAGCTTAACTCTATTTATAATCATTGTCTGGTTATATTTTAGCAGATGATGTCAATAAGAGCAGTTTTGACTCCAGGACTGAAAAATGGTAGGGCCATACCAACCAAATGACCACAATACTAAAATAACATTGGTAGTTTTGTCTAAAAAAAAAAAAAAAAAAAAAAAAAAAAAAAAGAAAGATTAAGATGTTTTTGCAATAGAGCATGTAGGGGCATGGGTGCTCACCAGAGAGAGACAGTGAGAGGGAAAGTGAGAAATAAGCACACAGGAGTTGAGGCCATGCCACAATCCATTTTCCTCCTGATAACTTGGGTATGCATACACACGTGCCTAGCATGAGTTTCAAGTCACTGGATCTGGGATTCAAAGTGCAGTCATCCATGAGGGAGTCCAGAGATGTAACCACTACATTGCTGCCCCAGTAGTTTTGTATTGAATGATCAGAATGACTTAAAGATCATGGGCCAACTCTGTGACCTAGAGGTTGGAGGACCCAGATCCCACATAGCTGACTGTGTGGTTCAACTTCCACTGAAAAATGTGCTGGACTCACACAGATGCATGCCCCAAACCCTGATAGGATAGAGGAATAGAGAAGGGATCTCAGTATGACCACGCTTTGCTGTAGGTTCCTTTCTCTCTCTCCCTCTCTTCCTCTCTTGGAAGAGTGTGCACACCTTCTGAAAAATAAAAATAATATTTAAAAAATACTTAAGCCTTTTAATAGAGTCATTTCAGCCACATTACTATTTCAATAAATAGCAAATAAAATATGTACAAAATAGAATTTCAAAATGTGCAATTCTAAATAAGGACCATATTGCACTCTTTCCTGTTTTGAATCATTTTCCTCTTTACTTCCTCTATTTTAAAAAGACATTTGTAAAAGTCTACAGTTTTGCATGAGCCTTATGCATAGTCGAAGTAGGTTTTTTCAAACTGTTTCCAGGCAAGCCTTAGCAATCCATGAGTTCTTCGTGAGTCAGTCTCATCAGGAGACTCTCCATGGGCAAGAATCTGGACTGCAGATCATGATTTATTCAAAGTGAATTCTTTTTGGTTCCATATTTAATTCGATTCTTTGGAGGATTTTCCTGAATAAATAAATGTCCTCTCCTTTAAAAGAAATCTAAACACATCGACTTTAAACAATGCACTCCTCCCTTTCTTGACCTACACTGGAGGAGTCCGACCCAGTGCCTTGGTTGGCTCAGCACATTGGCAAGGCCACTGTTGTATGCCACCACCCCCCCGCCCCCAGACCTATGAGCAAAGCTTGGGTCGACTTCGCATGTTGGCAAGGCTGCTTGTTGTATGCTTTGGAGACTGCGGTAGCTTTGCTGGGAAGCGATCCCCCTCTGACTCCCTGATATACTACTATAAAAGAATTACATAGCTCTCTCTCATACATTTTGAGTATGTGGTAAAATTTCTCAAAAGTCCCCTGACTGCTCCCATTTGCCCTGATCACTTACTGTTAATTATAATGCTTTATCCCTGAGGTCACAATGAAGGGTGTGTTAAAGTTTTATTTAGGTAAAAATAATCTTTTTGACCTTTGGAAGGCCCTTTAAGACACATTTAACATAAGCAACTTTTTTTTTTTTACATGCAATAGGATTAGGCCAAAATTGGCCCAGGACACTCTCACCCTACAGTAGCTAATGTTTTAACAAAATACATAATGGTGGCGCCACAGGCTACACAAGTGAATGCACAACAGAACACTTAGGTATACCACAAACCCATTTTAAAGTTTTTTATTAACTTGTTAGTCACTTTACTTTTGACTTAAGAAAAACCAGTACTGCCAGTTAAAGAAGCTGTTTAAAGTATCCCCTTACCCTCACCAAGTGAACAATAGGTTCAGCCCTTTAGAATAGATAAATATATTAAGATTCCTTAAATTAAGCTTTAAATGTCTTTAAAATTATATAAGTATCATTCTTTATTGAGATCCATAAGAACTAATACCTATACTTGAGATTTTCTTTTCTTAGCATCGTACTTAGTAACCGCAAGATGGCTGCCACCGAGCATCGGCTGATAATTAACTCTGCTTGCTGGAGCTGTTTCCTGAAACTACATTCCTTAAAGTTCCCGAGAACCTGCTTACATCAATCAAAAAAATTGTTGAACTGTGTCAATGATTAATAGAACTACCCTTAATCAAACCCTAAATAAAATCTATGATCCCTATTGTTAAAACTTTATAAACTGATAATTAGAACACGTAGCCCCTCTCCCGTTTACTTGCATGTATCACATTTTCAATAAAAAGGCACGATGATTCCTAGCAGTTGTCCCTCTACAGAGAGTGATCTCTGAGGGTGTCCAACACAGGACGTGCACAAAAAAGGCACCGAGGCCTCAGTCTTTCCTTCCATCACCGCCTCCATCGAGATAACCCACCCCCGCTGAGTCTGGTCCTCCACACTACACACTGGTGGAGGCATGTCAAATACAGCCCTAAAGGAGGCACAATGAGAGTCTTATATTTCTCACACAAAGACAATTCACATCTTGGCACAATTAAGCTTTATTTGACTTCAGAACTCTGCTGACCATAAAGACGCACACACATCTTAAACCGAATCACAAACCAAAACCTGAATCCCATTCAATTGCTTCTAAACTGTGTTTATTAGTATTCTCAATATCCTAATTATTACTATTATAAAGCTGTTTTTCACCAAGTCAAATAAGACTTCTTGGTGATGAAAATTTTTGAGGATGGGCACAAAGTACTATGGAAAATACCTTGGAGTAGCAAATTTGCTTGTGATGAAACTTTTGTTTTTGAGAGAGAGATTTTTGCTATAGGGTGCGTGCACTCACCAGAGAGAGAGAGAGAGAGAGAAAAGAGAGACACAAAGTGAGAAATCGCCCTCCAGGGGGGATGGCCATACCCCAATCCCTTCTCCTCCATTCTCCTCTCAGAATCTTGGGTACACATGCACATGCACCCAGCTTGAGTTTCAAGCTGCCGGGTCTGGGACTCCAACCACAGTCGGCTATGTGAGAGTCCAGCGACATAAACATTGCGCCATCTGCTAGGCCTGAACATTTTTTTTAAAATAAAATGTTTGTTGAATAAATCTTCATAGGGAAAAGAGAGAGAGAGAGAGAGAGAGAGAGAAACACTCCTGGTTTGAAAACAAAAAGAAACCCTCCAGGTATGAAAACACATTTTAATAATTTTATTCTTCACACTCATATAAGAATCTCTGTCTCTTAATTTATTTCATAATGATATTTAGTGCTTAGAATACAAAGAAAATTTACATTATGTGAGAAACAAAACTAGGAAATGTTAAAAAAGCTTTATAAATTTCAAACAAGTGTCTTCTGGGGACACTTCAGCTATTTCATTTTTACCTAAAAATAAAAGAGCTATGTTATCATGGTCTATCTTAAGATAATGTTATTTAAAGAGTTCTAGGAAATTTGTGTCTAATATAAAAATACATGTATCATACCTTATGTTCTTTTTTAAATTTTTATTTATATATTTTATTATTATTCATACATTAAATCTCTATACATCATTTAGATTGTAAAGAGACTTTACCCAGCATGATATACACCTCAGTCCAGCCCTGTTGAGACCATTATGTTCTATTATATGTTTTTGAATTCATGTATGGCTTTATAACCTCCGTATAATTTTCATAATGTAGGCCTTCCTTCATTTAGTATAATAACATTTTAATTTGTAAATCAAATATGCAAAGGACACTCACAGTTTAACAAAACTGAGAAGGGGGGATTTTTATTTAGGGACAATTCCTCACATATAAAGTTGCAATTTTGGTGAATCAAAGACACTGTCAGACTTTTCTAAATTTCTTTTGAACATTTGTTTTCTTTCTTTCTTTCATGAAAATGAGAGAAAAAGAGAGGGAGACAGGCATCCTCAATGGGGTCTTGCCACACTGCAATCTTTCCTCCACCTCCCCAGTAGCCAGGATCAGAACATGTCCCCCATATAAAGACTGACTCAGGATTCAAAACCGGGCTTCCCATATGGTTTCGTATCATGCACCTGTGCCTTACCACCTGAGCCAGTCCTGCTGGGCCAGAATTTCCCACCTATTCTGATTCATTATTTTCTTAGACATATTTCAATTTGCTGGACTGTGCTCTTTTTCTTTCTTTCTTTCCCTTTTTTTTTTTTTTTTTTTTTTTTTTTTTTTGATTGGAGAAATAGAATGAAAATCAAAGTCTGCATGGAGTCCTAGGTGGCACAGAGCAAGTTGTGCTCACTGTAGAGAAGGGAGTGAGACTGAGACTCACAACTGCTGGTCGTCCATTATCTTATTTTTTTTTGGAATCTCCTGGGCATCAACATAAGTATGTCAAGCTGTAAGCAGTCCATTGAGAGCACACTATATTAAACTGATCTGGTTTTCTGCTTCTTGTTTTGTATCCTGCCTAATTTTTCCAACTTCGCAGCATTTGCACTTTGACAGGGCTCACAAAGACGAAGACTCACTGGCTACTGTAGCAGCTATTTCATCTTGATTCCTCTAGTACTGTCCACTGTCCTGTTCACTTGATAGTTGTACATTCTGGAGTCTTACTTTAATTCTAAAAATCATTAGTTTCTGGTAGTCACTAAGATGAAAGACTTTGGAGTCAGATGACCCTGGGTGCAAAGCCTGCATCTGCCATGTACTAACATTCTTTGAGCTTGGTCAGATCATTTAAACTCCCTGCTACTAAGTTTCCTTACATGTAAAATTATAATTGCAATAATTATAATTGACTTTTGACAAGACTTTTGAGGTCTTGTGAGCTACACTTAAGTTGGCATTATGATATTTGAACAGATCCTCAAGCAGTAATTCCACCTTAATGTGGTCACTCCTGCCACAAAGCCCTCGAAGCCAGTAAGGACCTAGCTGGGATTCTCTGAGCTCAAACTCCAGTGTAGAACTTCATGATGCAGGCTGCACAACTTGTTCTTGTTTTTCCTTTTTTTAACCTCAACCCAATGAAGGTCAGACCTGTTCCATTTATATCTACTACAAAGTCTGAATATCATTTTAATTCAGTATTTCAATAATGAAAATAAGTAAATAAATAAAACTGCACGTCCTAGTGACAAAAGAAGAGGAGAGATAAGGCCATTTGTCCCAATCCTTGGAATGAAGTCAGTTCAGGCCACTGTCCAAAATCTGGTTACTGCAGAAGAGTGAGCAGAAAGCATTTCTTGCTGTTTTTATTTCTGTGTTTTACATAGACTCTTGTACATTAGGATTGAGGTGCATATGATACTTGAAATTTGACTGGTCCTGATTTGGATACTTCCTTCTTGAGGTGGGGGTAACTTAACCTTGATCTCAACTCATTTTTAGGAACAGACTAGAGAAAGGATTAAAAAGGGTCATGGAGGAACATTCCATGTTTTTCCTTAGAAACTAACAAATACCTTTTTCACCCATTCATTATAAAGATTAAATGAAGTCATGTAGAGAAAACACAGAAAACAATGTTGAAAATAAACCCTGCTATTATGAGTAGGAGACAGCAGAAATATTTGTTGAATTGACAGCATAGTTTTGTCAAATTGTCTATCCTGCTTTCTTCCTTTGGTCTTCCCTGCAGGAGGCTGGGTTTCAGGGGCTGCACCATGACTTTTCAGGAGATTGGTGCATTTTAAGCTCTTTAGAAGAATTTCCCTTTGAGCTTTCTGCAATGAGGACACAAAGGTAAAACGATCTGTATCATTGCTTTGAAAGTTCAGGGCCATTCTAATTGCCTAGCAGGAGAGAGGTACTACGCAGAGGGCTTGAGCACTAAGATGAGCGGGTACCAAAAGGGTTACATGTATCTTAGCTCTGTTGGTTCTTTGAAAATCAAGAAGTCTGACAATGCACCCTAGGGGAGCAGCTGTGCTTGTGCTTCTCAGGCAGATGAGCTAAATACTTGCCATTCTCCCTTCTGAAAACGAGATTGTATTTAAATAAACAGACTCTCATCGTCTATCTTGTCTTTTAAAGAACAGCAAGAAAAAGATGCTGTCTTTGAAAAGGGATTTTGATGTTTGCTGTCACTTAGCATGTAGAACTAACTCCACAGCTACTGATCATTTTCCTTGCAAGTTTCTTGCCTGCAGTTCTCTAAGGTGCCAACTTTAATCTGAATTTTCTCACGATAGGGATTTTCCTTAGGCATGGACCATTGAAAACATAAGCAATAGCAATTCCATTCCTGTTTCTTTTAGTTTTCTATAAAACAGAACTTTGTTAAGTTAATGTCATGAACACTTTTATTGGGCACTTGTAATGACCTTTAAGAATGCTTTAAAAAATGTCATTTAGAGAAAGATTGAAAGTGTAAACTGGAACTGTAAACTAATATCTTAGACACTAAATCCTCTTGTTGTCACAAATAGTCTCTTAACTAAACTTTGATTTGTTGTATATTTCTATTGAAATTTTGACTTTCTTTAATTACAAGATTTGCAAAAAGGTATGCCTGAACACAGTTAGTCATTCATCCCTGTGTTGTTAACATAAAAGTTAACTTATCAAGGAGCAGGGGGAAAGCAGGCCTGAATAAAGGCAGCCCTTCACTCAGAACAAGTGCTTAGGTAGAGTCAGGGCCAAGGCCTGTTTTGACCCTTGAGACTGCACCTCCCCATTTCTGCAGCCACAGTGGAAGATGATGGGGGAGCCATATTTTTATGCTAATTTCATTTGACCTTTCACCCAACTAAGAGCAGAGCCAAATGCAGGGAGGCAGCCCTTCACTCAGACCCCCCTGCCCAGTTAGAGTGTGAGACCAGGACCTGTTTTTTTCAAAGGCTACACAGCACAGGGCACACTGAACAAATAACTCTCCAAGGAAGACATACGAACGGCCAAAAAGCATGTGAAAAAATACTCAAAACCCTTATGATAAGGGAGATGCAAATCAAAAGCACAATGAGATAGCACCTAAACCCATTAAGAATGGCTAGGATTAAAAAATTAAAGAATGATAAGCCCCAGTGAGGCTGAGGTGAAAAAAAAAAAAACTCTCCTACACTATTGGGAATGTAAATTAGTACAACCACTGTGGAGGCTAATACGGCAGTTCCTCAAAAATCTACAAATAGAACTACCATACGATTTAGCAATTCTACTCCTGATTATCTACCCGAGGATAGGAGTACATTCAGTAGGAAAAACACTTGCACATCCATGTTTATTGTGGCATTATGCACAATTGCTCAACCCAAATGCCCAGGGATAGATGAATAGATTAAAAAATTGTGGTGCATACTATGGAATACTACTCCATCATAAATAAAAACAATGAGACTGTAGTATTTGATAGAAAATAGATGCATATGAAAGATTTAATGCTAAATATAACAAGCCAAGCTATGAAAAAAGGGAATTGTATGTTCCCACTTAATATATACTGAATATGTGCACCCTATGGCAGAAACTGACAGACTGGAAGGTGTAAAAGCATGGAAAACAACAGTGGACACTAGAGACAATGTGATAGGAGGGTGGGCAATGGGTGAGGGAATCAAGGAGAAACAGAAAGCAAAACATTTAATGGACACAAAAATGGAAAATTATCTCATAATGTAAATGGTAATATCTTTGATTAGACTAACATGTAGTATATAGTTTATTCATGTGGGGAAAATTATTTTGTATGCTGTAAGATGTACAATGATTAAATGTAAATAAATAAATAAATAAATAAAATCTGGGACCAGCAGTTGGCATAATGGCTGTGTCACTGGACTCCCATGTAGTCTACCGCAGTTTGAGTCCTGGACCAGCTGGCTTAAACTCATGCCAGGTGCATGTGTGTGCATGCTCAAGATCCCGAGAGGAGAATGGAGGACAAGGGATTGTGGCATGGCCATCCCCCCTGGGGGGTGATTTCTCTATTTCTGCCTCTTTCTGTCTTTCTGGAGAGCGCACATGCCCTGTAGTAAAAACCTCTCCCCCCCACCAAAAAAATAAAAAATAAAAAAAAGAATAAATAAAAGCTAACTTAGCAACCAATTTACTTGTTAATTCAGTGAACAATCTTTATTCTTTCAATATTAAACTAAGATTCCATTACCTCTTGGCCAGAACCTACAGTTTAACACTGCCCAAACTAACCTAATCTGAAGGAATCAATTACATATCTCTAAATGTTTTAATGCCTCTGTGAGTCACTTCTTGAATTTTTTTTTATGCTTTTGTTGTTGTCATAAAAAAAACCTGACCATGTTGAAGAAAAGAAAAAACAGAGAGTTGGTGTTCTGTGTTGCCAAACCTATAAAATATTTGTTTAGCTAAACTTTCTTTTGCACAGAGCCTATAAATGCATCACTATGTTCCTATCACTTTTTTTTTTCCCTTTCTAGATTCTGAAAAATTTTAAAGAGCAACTGACCTGTAAGGGAATATCCTAGGCAACAGTATATTGCTTCAGAATTTCTAATAATATTTTTTAAACCATGTAACATCATTGCATTTATTAGGAGCCTTAAAAATAAATTAATGGGGCCAGTCGGTGGCATGGTAATTAAGGCACTGGACTCCTACATGGACAACCATAGTTCAAGTCCTGGACCAGTGGGTTGTAAAGAATACTGAACATGTATGCATGCATGCCCAAAAACCTGAGAGGAGAATGGAGGAGAAGGGATTGTGGCATGGCCATGACCCCAGAAAGTGATTTCTCACTTTCCCACTCTCTGTTTCTCTTTCTCTCTCTCTGGTAAGCGCACATGCCCTATGGTAAAAATCTAAACAAACAAACAAACTTTAAAACCTTTAACCAAGATTACACTTGAATTTTAAAGATGATATTGGAGGTAATTATTTTATTTTGAATTTTAAAGATGATATTGGAGGTAATTATTTTATTTTATTTTAAACATCTGTTATAAGTTCATGTCATTCTAAAAAGATGTCTTGGATGAGCATTCAGTCTGTGAATTGAGCAGATGGCTATGACAATATAAACCTTTAGACAAGTAAAACCAAAATGAGAACTTGTGTCTTAAAATGTAGCAAAGATGAATTCTCAAAAGTTGGATTGAATTATTCTACATTGTTGACACTAAGACAGTGAATAAACCTTAAATAAGAATCCAAAATTTTATCATTTTTAGTATTGCATAACGATATGCTGAAATATATTGGTTGTTTAAAGACCATGTTTTCAGTAACAGAAACAAAGACCAGCAAAAGAAAGAGAGTATATTGATGGGGAGAGGTTAGGCAGAGAGAGACAGAGAACACATTTTCCAGTGTTCTCTCAGATATGTCTGTGTCACTGAGAATAGCCATATCTAGCTTACAACTTTTCAACCAAAGAGAAAACATTATATTAATTATAATCAGGTTGTGTCTTACAGAAGAGTGATTATCTACTCTCTCTCAAGTAAGGTAAATCTGATCTCAATCCTGAGAGAAATTAAAGAATTAAAGTAATTAAAGAAATTAAAATAAACAGAAAGATGCCCATGTTCATAGATTGGAAAACTTAATATCATGAAGAAAATAGCACAGCCCTATATGATCTGTAACTTTGGTACAGTATCTATAAAATTCCTGGGCTTTATTTGTTGAAACTAACAAACTTACCTTAAGTTCATGTGGAAATACAATGCCCTCAGAATAGCCAAAGCAATCTTGAGAAATAAAAACCAAATTGGAAAACTCACATTTCTCATTTCAAAATTAGTTATAAAGCCGTAGTAACCAAGACAATATGATTTACTTAAGGATAGACATATAGATCAATGGAATAGAATCAATGAAATTAATTGAGAATCCAGAAATAAACCTTATATTAATGGGCAATTAATTTTTGGCAAAAGTGCCAAGAAAGGTAAATAAAGAAAGAATAGAACCAGCTGATGAAGTGGTATTTGGCACACTGCACATTGAATGATTCAAATCCTGCACCCAGCAGCTTAAAAAACACACAGGAGGTGTGTGCATGCATGTTCAAAATCCTGAATGAAGACCAGAGTTAATAATGGCTAACTCTCACGTAGTCGAGCGGTTCGAGTTGCAACATGACCATTTGCCGTGGCCATTGAGGGATGATTTCTTGCTTCTCACTTGTCTCTATCTGTCCTGGCGAGCGCACGCGCCCTTAGCAAAAACCTCTCCAAAAAAAGAAAAAAAAACAAAAAAAAATCCTGAATGAAGAGAGAAATGGAAAAGAGAGATTGCAACATGACCATTTCCCATTGAGGGATACCTTCTCACTTTCTCTATTCCCTTTTTCCCTTTCTCTCTTTCTCTGGTGAGTGCACATGTCATCTGGGAAACAGGAAAAAAAAATAGAAAGACAAGTCTTTTTAGCAAATGATTTTGAAACACGTGGATAGCTACATTTAAAAAATTAAGTTGATCCTTTTTTCACTTCATTCACAAAGATTAAATAAAAAATTAATCATGAAAATAAATGTAAAAATTAAAAATATAAAACTTTTTTTAAAAAGAATGGGAATAAATCTTTATAAACTTGTTAGACAAAACCTTCTTGAATATGATGCCAAAAGTATAAGTGGCAAAAGAAAAGGTAGGCTAATTGGATTTCATCAAATTTTTAAAATAATTGTGCTACAAATGATGCTATTTTAAAACTGAAAGTGTAACACAGAATGAGAAAAAATATCTGCAAATTATATGTATAATAAAAGACTTGTATCAGAATATATAAGAACTCTTACCAAAAATAAAAGACAATTAACTCAATGTTGTCTAAATGAGCAAAGAATTTGAACAGACATTTTTTTCAGAGAAGGTATTAAATCCTTTCTCTTCCATTCTCCTTTTGGGATCTTGGGCTCACAAACACATGTATCTGGTGTGTTTCAAGCCACTGGGTCTAGAACTGGAACTGCAGTCAGTCATGTGGGAGTCCAGCAACATAACTGCTATAAAACCTACTGATTCCTCCTTTGACTTTTTGTTCTATTTGTGCTCTCAGGAGATTGGATCAAACCCACCACACTGGTGAAAGGAATCTTTTGTACTCAGTCTATGGATTCAAATACTAATCTTTTCAGGAAACACCCTAAAAGACACAGCCAGAAATAATATTTTACTCACTATCTGGGTATCCCTAACCCAATTGTGTAGACACTTAAAATTCACCATCACAAGATCTATCCTCCTTTTTTTAATATTCTTTCTTATATCTGTGAGTATTTTTTTTTTATAATTACCTCTTAGGACATTTGTTTACTGTGATAAATAACCCCAACTTCACCGTATTTACATTAAAGTAAGTGCTAGCCTCACAGCACAGTTGTTAGGGGAGTCAGATCTCACAAGGCCAATCACTGTTTGAATTCTGTCCCTGGTGGCTTGAGAAAACACACTAGGTGCATATATATGCATGCCCAAAATCCTGATGGAAAGGAGGAATAAAGAAAAAAGGATTGTGACATGACTAAGCCCCATTGAAGGCGATGCTTTCTTTCTCTCTCTTTCTCTCTCTGTCTAATATACACTCCTTCTGGTAAAAAATAATAATAATTATTGTTATTTTTTAAATATAGATATTTAAAAAGACAGAAACAAGCAATATTGGTTAAATTCTCTCTTTACATGTGTAGAATTAAATGAGGTAACTCATTCAATGTAATATTAAAAATAATGGCTGGCACCTACTGTTCTAAGGAGTTTATATGTCTAAATTATTTAGTAGTCATAGCAATAGTTTGAGGAAATCTTATTATTATCTTTATTTTACAAATAAGAAAGCCAAGGCACAGAGCTATTATTTTCTTGAAGTTGCAATTAAGTACATTTTTGAATATTTAAACAGGTTTAAAAATAGAATGTTTAGATCAAGAAAGAAAATTGAAAACAAAATAATTGAAAGAGAAATTTAAAAGCTTACATTTTTCCTTCTTTTAAGCATAAGGAAATTTTCAAATATGTACAAAAGTAGAGAAAAACAGTTCAATCAATCTCGCTTACTGCCAGCTCAACACCTACCCAATTTTATTTAAACCACCTTTAACTCACATTCTCTTGAATATTTTAATTCAGATCTCAAAATTTTATTTATTTATTAAAAATTTATTTATTAAATTTTATCTATTATCATTTTAAAATTTGCTATAGGGAACGTACACTCACCAGAGAGAGACAGAGACAGAGACAGAGAGAGAAGGAAAGTGAAAAATAAGCTGCCTGGTCTGGGACTCGATGCATAGTCAGCCATGTGGGAGTCCAGCACCTTAGACTCCTGCTGGCTCCGAGAGCTCAGAATTTGAAATCCTGCAATACTTTTTATACGCTGTTTAGGTAAAAATTTCAAGAATAGCAACCCTTTTAACATAATGATAATATTCTTAAAATATCTAAAATGAAGACTACTTCTTTAATATAGTAAAATGTACAATTAGTGTTCGTACTTGCATGGTAGTTTCTTGTTTTGACAGTTTGCTCAAATTGGAATACAGATAAGGTCCTTACATTGCAATTGATTAATATGTCTCTTTTTGAAAATGCATTATTCTTTATTTCATGAACAAGAAAGAGGCAGAGACCGAGGAACAGAACCTCCATAGGTCTTGAGGCCATTGTCCATTCCCAGTTCCGCCAGCACCGGATCAAAGTCATGTGTGTGCCTGGTACACTCAGAGAGGTCTCTAGATGTGAACCAGAAACTTTCCCATGTGGGTTATTCTCACAGAGCGTCGGATTTTACCACTGCACCACCACCCTGCCCCCATGTCTCTTAACGTACAGGTCTTCCTTTCCGTCTTTTTTTTTTTTTTTTTAATTTATTTGTTCAAGAAACCACTCCCTGTAGACATGTAGTGTCTTCTTCACCTATAGTTCACAGGTTATGTAACAGGGATATATTTCAACAGGTTCCTCTGCACTCTGTACTTTTTATATTTTCTAGAGTTTATTTAGAGTATTAATTACCTCAGGGACTGAAGCTTTAGCAAGAATACATAATAGATGGTGTGGGTTTTTAAAATTACAAACATATCGTTCTTTCTGGAGAATTGAAAATGCAAACAGAAAAATCTACTCTCCATATCAATTCAGGTCAGATTGGACATAAAAATGAAGAAGAAAAATCTGCCTGCAATTTAACAGCAAAGGGAGACTCTAAAATGTAGAGAAGCAGACAGGGGAAAAAAAAAAAAAAAAGGTAGACGTATTTCCCTGAAGCTCTGTCAGCATTTGCTGGACCAATCAACATGGATAAAGCACTTTCCAGCCTTAATCTGAACTCTTTCAAACTGACTCACAAGTTACAAATAGGTACGGTTTCTTCTATGTTCTTTTGTGGTTTGTTTTCCAGCATTTACTACTAGACTTAAGCCCAGGACCATCTGTCACACATTTCTCAGTGACACTATTTAATTTCTGTGAAAGAGAGCATGAAATCAACTTTCAAAAGTAGTAAAGAGTATGACAATCGTAGCGATCCCAAGCTTTTCTGAGAAAGAAGAGAGTAGCGAAAGAGCATTTGTTGACAGTATCATGAAATGATTTTTTCTTAATTTTGAAAAACTATAGAACAAAAGAAACCTATTGCCACTGTTTCTAAATCCAACTGTGTAGAATGAATTGCAAGAGAGCAGACTATTAGTCATAAATTTTGTATTTCCACAAATCAATGCCTAGAAAATATGCAGCTCCTATTTTTGGCCTCCCTGCATCTTGTTAAATCTAAAACCATTGGCTTTGTATGAAATGGCAAGAGATCAGGGAGATGAAATGAAAACAAAATCCAGAAAAAAATACTTTTGCAGTATGAGTTACTGTATTCAAAGGGGACTTCAGAGAAGTTCATGTAAAAAATCGAATCGAAGTATTGTGTTAATTTTAATGCAAAACATTTTTCAAATCGCATGCATAATTTTTTTTTTTTGAGAGGTTTTTGCTATAGGGCGCGTGCGCTCGCCAGACAGACAGAGAGAGACAGAGAGACAGAAAGCAGGAAATCACCCCCCAGGGGGGATGGCCACGCCGCAATCCCTTCTCCTCCATTCTCCTCTCGGGATCTTGGGCACGCACGCACACGCGCCCGGCGTGAGTTTAAGCCACCGGGTCCGGGACTCGAACCGCGGTCGACTACGTGGGAGTTCAGCGACACAGCCATTACGCTAACTGCTGGTCCCCAATAATTTTTTTTTTTTTAGTTTTTTCCATAGGGTACATGCAGTTGCCAGAGAGGAGAGAGACAGAGAGATACAGAGAGAGGAAAAGTGAGAAATCCCCAGGGAGAATGCCACACCACAATCCCATCTCCTCCATATTCCTCTTGGGATCTTGCACATGCCCACACACACACACACCCAGAGTGTGTATCAAGTCACTGGGTCCGGGATTTGAACCATGGCTGGCCATGTGGAAATCTAGTCACCTTAACCCCCATGCCACCTGCTGGACCCAGGCTTTTTCATAATATGAATTTTTCTGTGAAATTTTCAAAGATCTTCTGGTATGATATGATTTTTTTTTCTTACTCATCCAATTCAGATTTCACACTGTGCTCTATTAATGTCATCTCCTTAGTAGCTATGTTGACAAGATACAGATTTCTAAATGGATTTGTATGAAAACCAGCTATTTCTTAAGCTCTTCTAATCTCACTATTTTTTCTTCTGTATATTTCATATTGAACAAAAAATTCTGATCTTAGTTCTGCCTTTTTATTATTTTTAGAAAAAGCTTCATATATATATATATATATATATATATATATATACACACACACATATATATATGTGTATGTATATATATATGTGTGTGTGTGTGTACACATGTATGTATATAAATACATATTATATATGTGTGTGTGTATATACACACACACACACACACACACACACACTTCTTTTTTTGTTTGCTTTAGAGGGAGAAATTTTTTTGCTATAGAGCACATGTGCCTGCCAGAGAGGAAAAGAGAGACAGAAAGACAGGAAGCAAGAAATCATCCCCCAGAGAAAATGGCCACACCATAGTCTCTTCTCTTCTATTCTCTCAGGATTTGGGGTCACACATGCACATGTGCTCTGCATGGGTTTTAAGCCACCAAGTCCAGGACTCTAATGCCCTTGAATACGTGGAAGTCCAGGTACGTAACCATTACACCATCTGCTGGTCCCACCTTTGTACATTTAATAGTATGAGTGATCTTCTGTATGCTAAAACAATTAGCTATGCAAAAGTAAAGCTTATAGTCAACTCTTTGCAATAAACTCATCAAACTAACAGGAGGTTATCAGAGTTAGCACTAACTAGTCTTGATGGAATATAGCCATTATAAAAGGTACACTATTTCAGGAACGGTTTCCCTCTTCACCCAGAAAATATAAAGGCTATTAATATGATAGGAGTAAGATGTGCATTAGGCCATAGAAACTTGCTTTAAATTCCTGTAACTTTATAAGCCTCATGATTTTGGCATGTCTTTTACTCTGAGACTTCTTGCTTATTGGACATTATATTATCATTCCTATTTCTATCAGAATCTTTGAGAGTATGGCTTTAATAATGTTTATGGTAGCTTTCAAAGATAGCTCTGAGGAATATCCAGATATATATAATAACTAGTGCTACATAGTACTATTTTGTCATTTCTTAAATATGCATACCTTTAATAATGACATTTTTATAAGTTCATTAATTATAAATTTTCTCTTTTGTGAATTTTCTGTTTATAAACTTTTGATCATCTTGGATGCTTTATATATTTTCATTGATTTAAAAAAACATTCATTTATTTATTTCTCTACTTATTTATTGTGATTTTCAAGCTACTGGGTCTGGGACTCAAATCACATTTGACCATTTTGGAATCCAGCAACTCAACCATCATACCACCTGCTGGCCCCTTTGTTAATATCTAGTTGCTCATTTTATCCAAAAGGTATTAATTTAAAGCATATAGCTCATAATTTTTTTCAGTTTTTTGTTTCTTTGCCTATTATGATGAAACCTTTTGAAATAGTGTCTAAAACTATTTGGTAATCATAACGTGCTTATTGTCATATTATTTCTATGAGCAGAAAACCTTTACTATAAAATTTATAAACAGCATACAATATGTAATATAAATGATTATAGTATATACACAGTCGTTTTGCATGTTAGTGCTGGACTATTAAAATGATGGTTCAAGCTGAAACTAGGAAAATGCCAATAATCTATGGAAAAAAGTACAATAGTTACCTTTGAATTTTTTATCTTTTTTTTTTTTTTGGAGAGGTTTTTCGCTAAAGGGTGCGTGCGCTCGCCAGACAGAGAGAGACATAGAGACAGAAAGCGAGAAATCACCCCCCAGGGGGGATGGTCACGCCGCAATCCCTTCTCCTCCATTCTCCTCTTGGGATCTTGGGCACGCACGCACACGCGCCCGGCGTGAGTTTTAAGCCACCGGGTCCGGGACGCAAACCGCAGTCGACTACGTGGGAGTCCAGCGACATAGCCATTACGCTAACTGCTGGTTCCCTGAATTTTTTATCTTTTAATAACTTGTCAAAATATTAAAAACTTATTTTTTGTTGTCAATGTATAAAAAATAAAAAATAGTAAGATTAATATTTTCTAATTACACTGTAATTCAAAATGGCAGAAGCTTTAAGAATCAAATATGTATGGTAATATCTTTGATTGAACCATTATACAGTGTATTCAGGATGAGAAAATTCATTTGGTATGCTATAACAATACACAGTGGTAGATTATACAAAAAGAAATAAACAAACAAATAAATCAAAATGTTTTATTTGTCAAAAGCAAAGGTATCAAGAATAATGTGCACAGTCCTTGCCTTTTGGTATAAGAAGTGACACGAAATGAACATCTTTTACACCTCAGTGAGTGGTAATTCTCCTTTCTAAGTCTGAATCATCTTTCCACATTTCATTCTTTGCACTTTCTTTCTTTTTGGAGAAGTTTTTGCTATAGAGTACTTGCACTCGCCAGAAAGACAGACAGAAAGCAAGAAATCACCCCCCGGGGGAGATGGCCACACCACAGCCATTCTCCTCCATTCTTCTCTTGGGATCTTGGGCACACACATGCCCCGGGCGTGAGTTTAAGCCACCGGGTCTGGGACTCAAACGGATGTCGAGTAAATGGGAATCCATCAACATAACCATTATGCCAACTGCTGGTTCCATCATTCTTTGCACTTTTAAGATCATAAAATATTTCTAAAAGTCCCTTTAATGTGGAAATTTCACCAGTGTCAGTTGCCCTGGGATATCTGCATCCTTCTTCATCACAACCTCATTTCAATTTTACAACCAGCATTATCACTTTTCTTTTCTAGGCTACATTCATCTTTGTTGACCAGTTTTTTCTTTTAATTATCCACTTTTATAAGATGTCATATGAGTTTATCACCAGCTGAGTGAGCTGAAAAATGTGCAGGGACCAATCAGTCATAAACTTTCAAAGAAGTGATATGATTGGTCACTGATCATTTATGGAGTAGTTTGCTGAATTGTGAACTGAAGAGCTAGCAGCTAAGTCTGTACTTTATACAATTACACACAGTTAATATACTGTGAGAACTGACATTTGAATTGGTTGTTGGGGGACTAATATTTTTTTAATTAAGCATGGTAACAAAAATTAATACACATTAGATAATGTAAAGTGAGGACTTAATATAATAAGCAATACATTTTATTCAGTTTATTGTGGCATGTTACTTATTACATGTAATTTCATTAATAGAAGGTAAGAATTAATTTGATGTCAGTGACTCAGTTGGTAGCAAAGGCATATGAAGTACAAGTTATATAATAGAAAAGTCATATGAAACCAAGAGAATAGCCCATGTTATAGCTAAAGAAAGCTAAGTCCAACAATATTCTTCATCAGCATTGTGGCTGAACAAATATTTAAAACCAATTTTCTCTTTTAATCTAAATAATTCATATTTTTTATTTAATTGTGAAAATTGGGAAAACTAATATTTTTTACAAAGTCAAATCTGCCAAAACGAAAATACTCTAAAAAGATATAGTTTTCTTTAGTCATATGAGCCTAAACAGTTATTAAAAATTTAATACAGTGAGACCAGTAGGTGACAGGATGGTTAAGGTTCTAGATCCCACATAGCTAGCTCCATGGGTCAAGTCCCAGACCTGGCAACTTGAAAAACACATCAGAGATGTGTGCTGCATGCCCAAAATCCCAAGAGTAGACTGGAGAAGAAGGGATTGTGGTGTGGCCATCCATCCTGGGGGGTGATTTCTTATTTTCTCTCTCTCTCTCTCCAGCAAAGTACACATACCCTATGGCAAAAATCTAATATTTATATCATGCATGTATATGTGTGTGTAAGTATGTGTGTATATATATATATATATATATATATATGCACACACACATACATGTGTGTACATATATATATGTATGTGTGTATATATATACACATGCATGCATATACACACACACACATAAAATTGAAGGGTCTAATGGTGGCACAGCAGTAAAACATTATACTGCAAGGTAATTTTGAGAAGATTCCCAGTTTGAGCCTGGACACCTCCCTGAGGATGCTGGGCACACACTTGCCCATGATCCAGGAATGGCTGAAGCTATGGATATATCACAGTGTTGGTAACTTGGAAGGACTGACTCTCTCTGTCTTTTACACTCGTGGAAGAGATAAATAAACAAACTTTAAATATATATAGTATATATTACATATATATATGTATGTATGTATATATATATATAATTACTAAAGGTAAATACTTATTAGGAATATTTTCCTAAGTGTAATTTCAGATTATTTTCTGATTATTTTTGATAACACAAGAATAGTGATTTTTTTTTTTTTTGTTTTCTACTGCTGTTTGAAACTTCTTTTCACAGAAATGAATTCCAGTTGATTTAAGTTGGTCAGTTTTACAGGTAGAAATACATATGACTATTCAAAATTAATGCTATTAACTATCATTTTCCCTTCTTATATATTTAGCTTACATGTTGTCTAGTTGCATTCAGCAAAATTTACATTTTTCTATTACTCAAAATTAGTCAGAAATGCCTCTATAAATTAAGACTGACAATACCAAGTGTCAGATAAAATTCAAGCAGTGAGTCAACTGGAATTTTACTGCACTGCTAGTGGGAATACAAAATATTACAAATAGTTTAGAAAATTATTTGGCAATTTCTTAAAAAGCCTAGCTATTTACCATACAACCCAGCAATACTGTACCTGGTTATTTACCCAAGAGAAATGAAAATGTACATTCACACAGAAATTCATAGGACTGTTCAAAGCAAATTTATGCACAGTAACTAAAAATGTAATTAATCCAATGCTCTATTAACTACTGAATGAGTAAATAAATTTTGGTAATTATATATGCATTCAAGGGAATACTACTGAGGAGTAAAAAGAATAAAATATTGGCATATACAAGACATGGAGTAATCTTTGCTAAATGAAAAAAATGTATATGCAGCCAAGAATATTTACTTTATGATTTTATTTCCATAAAATTTTAGAAAAGATAAATTTAATCAGAAGTGATAAATAGCAAATCAATGGTACAAAAGGGTACAGACTGAAGAAATAATGGAAGGGGATTAATCATAAAGTGGCAAGAAGGTATTTGTTTTTGATTGATGGAAATATTTTATTGTATATCATGATTGTAGCGGAGGCTACATGAATATAAATTTTTGTCAAAACTCAGTCAGGTGTACATTTATAACTAACGAAAAACTATAAAGCAAATGTACTCTTTTTGTTTGAAGGACATCCAAATAGTATTGTTGTGTAAAGGCTTGGGAACAGCAAGTGGCATGGTAGTTAAGGCAGCTGGGTTCCAACATGATCAACTGAGGTTCAAGTCTTTGACCTGGTAGCTTGAAAATCATGCCAGGATGTGTGAATACAGGGCCAAGATCCTGAGAAGAGAGTGGAGGAGAAGGGACTGTGCCATGGCTATCCCCACTGGGAGGTGATTTCTCACTTCCCTTCAGTCTGTAACTCCTGTTTCTCTTCTCTCTGTTGAGCACAGGTGCTTTATGGCAAAAAAACCTTAAAAAAAATGTTGAATTCTTTAAATAGACAAATTAAAAAAAAAAAAAAAAAAAGAATAGCTAGTAAATGTAACAAATAAATGTTAAAAGATAATTTTTTAAGAGGTTTTTCGCTATAGGGCAGACAACAGAGAGAGACATAGAGACAGAAAGCGAGAAATCACCCCCCAGTGGTCACGCCGCAATCCCTTCTCCTCCATTCTCCTCTCGGGATCTTGGGCAGCACGCACAAGTTGTAAGCTCCGATAACGTGGGAGAGCGACATAGCATTACGCTAACTGCTGGTTCCCTTAAAAGATAATTTTTAAAGAGCAGAAAATTGTATAAAAATAGCTATAAGAGATACAGACATGATTTGATTTTAAGAAAATAAAATATAATCAAGGAATGTCTAGCAACATTAGAAATTTAAAGTTTTTGAAGGGGGTAATTGACAAAATATTCAAAGTCTTATCCAAACTTGGCCTTGAAAAACTCTAAAATTATTTAAGACCCCTAAAGCATAGACAATACTCCCCAAAATAATCTAATCACATCAAGTTAAAAAGCCTCTGCAGGGGCCAGCAGTTAGCGTAATAGCTATGTCGCTGGACTCCCCCGGAGTCAACCACGGTTTGCGTCCCGGACCCGGTGGCTTAAAACTCATGCCGGTGCATGTGCGTGCGTGCCCCAAGATCCCGAGAGGAGAATGGAGGAGAAGGGATTGTGGCGTGGCCATCCCCCCTGGGGGGTGATTTCTCGCTTTCTGTCTCTATGTCTGTCTCTGTCTGTCTGGCAAGCGCACGCGCCCTATAGCAAAAACCTCTCAAAAAAAAAAAAAAAAAAAGAAAAAAAAAAAAGAAAGAAAAAGAAAAACACGAGACAGGATCAGACAGGAGCTAGAATCTCTCATGGCTGACTGAGAAGTTTGAGTCCTGGGCTCACAGGCTTGAAGCCACACTGGAAATGTGTGCATGTGCGCCCCATATCCCGAGAGAATAGTGAAGGGACTTCAGCGTGGCCATAACCCTAACAGGGGTGATTTCTCTCTTTCTCTCTCTCCTCTCTCCAGTGATGACACTCGCCTTTATACAGAAATATTTGACCTCTCTGCTAATGAAATAAGAAAAATATAATTGACAGTTAGATTTCATTGTAACACATATGATGTTGTAATAAATATAGTTACTGGAAAAAAATTAGCGAAATCAACTTGGTAAGTGTTGGACTATAGCAATTCTAAAATCAGGAAATGTATATCACCATTTCCTCGATGAAAAACCATTCAGTTTCCTGGGGACAGTTCTCTGTCACTCTTGGCCCTATGCTCTGGCTTCTGTATTCTGCCTTCATAAGTCGTTCTACCTGTTCCATAATAGATGGCCCATATTTGCAATTGATAGCTTTCTTGGTTTTCTTCATACCTTTTCATCTCTTAGAAACCTTGCATCTACTTGAAAGAGTTATCAGGGATGTCCATAAAATTCTTAAGAGTGATATGATCTCTAGCAGAGTATGGATAACTGATAAATGCATTAGTGCTAATTTTATAATGTCTATTTTGACGAATGCTTCATAAGGACCAAAAAGAATGTATATACTGCTGTTGGTCATTGGATTGTTCTGTCAATGTCAACTAGATTAAGTATATTAATAGTTCAAATCATCTGTATGTTTATTAATTTTCTGTTTATTTGTCCAATCAGTTACTGAGATGGGAAGTTGACGTCTTAGACTACAATAGTGAATTTGCTTACTTCTACTTCATGTTTTTATGTGTTTGTTTCCTGTTGTTGATGACAATGGTTTTATGTCTTCTTGGAGAATTGACCACATCATCTCTATTTGATGCCCCTCTTGCTTATAAGTTGACAATACCCCCTTCTTTTTAAGCCTACGTTGAATGGGTATAGCTGCTTTAGCTTTCTTTTGGTTGATGTTTTATGGCGTACTTATCTCAGTCTTTTGACACGAATTTGTGCTTATACTTAAAAATGTGTATTTCTTTTAGATAGCATATGGAGGTGTGCTTTTTTCAGTCAGTCTGACAAATTCTATCAACCTCTTCATTTAGACCATTCATATTTAAAGTGGTTACTGACTTAGTTGAATTAAAATATAGCATTTTTTCAATTTTTAAAAAAAGTTTTCCTCTTGTCTGTTTCTTATTTAATCCCCTTCTTCTGACTTCTTTGGATTTAAATAAGCATTTAAAATTATTTTATTTACGCATTTGACCTGTTTTTTATATATTTTATTACTTAAAATGTTGATTGCATTGGTTTTACAACACAAATATTGAAAGAACTTGGTTCTACCTTCAAATAATATTATAATACTTATGTAGTGTGAAGACATCGTAACAATTTATTCACATCTCTTGTGTTATTGCTGTCATATAACTCATTTTTAAAAATACTACAATAGCACAATACATTGTTACTCTTTCAGTTTTCAACATTCACTTATCTTATAAAACATTTTCTAAGATTTATTTTATTTTTACTTTCTTATTTTGGATGCTCTTCTATTTCCTTATGTAGAGTCCAGTTTTTTGTAAGCAGTTTCCATCTGCCTTGAAAACTTTCTTTAGTATTTCTTGTATATTTTTCTTCTTTTTATTATAAGAAAGATAGATAGGAGGAGAGTTTTGTTTTTTAAGATTTTTGCCATGGGTCACATGCACTTGCTGGACAGACAGTGAGAGGGAAAGTGAGAAATCACCCTTTAGGGATATGGCCACACAGAAATTCCTTCTCCCTCATTCTCCTCCTGGAATCTCAGGGCATGCATACATATACATGAGTTTTAAGTCACCAAATCCAGGGCTTGAACCATGGATGGTCATGTGGGAGCCTAGTGACTTAACCACCACACTACCTGCTTGGCCTTGGGAGAGGAAGTATTTTGATAGGAAATTAATCACTCCTTCCCCAGCTTCCAAGTTACTAAGACCAAAGATGTGCTCCATGCATAGTCTTTTTATGTTGGTCCAGGAATAAAACCTGGGCCTTCCATGTGGCCTTAACTACCACAAAGCATTACTTTTGTGCTGGTGTTCCTGAGCTGAGCCTCCTGCACATTATTGATGCTGTAAATGGATCCCTTTGAGTTTTTTTGTTTTTGTTTGTTTGTTTGTTTGTTTGTTTGTTTTTCTGAGAAAGTCTTCATCCTCCTTTACTACTGAAAAGCATTTTCAATAAGAACTCTACTTTAAGAGTTTTTCCCAGCACTTTAAAGATGTCACTCTACTATTTTCTCACTTCCATGGTTTCTAATAAGCAATCTGTTGTGTACCTCTACCTCTTACTCTTTTCTTTTTAAGTTTAATACTTTACTCTCAGTAATTGATAAAACAAGCAAATAAAATATTAATAAGGCTATAAAAGATTTCAATACAATTAAGCCACTTATAACCTTATACCCCACATTTATTTGCACAATGCACATCCTTTATAAGTACACATATAACAGTTGTCAGCATAGACTTCTTACTCATTCCTCTGTATGCATTATGTCTTTTCTCTGGCCATCTTCAAAGGTTATGGTTTTTATTGTTGTTGTTCCCCTTGTTTCCCTCCCTTGGTTGGAGTTGGTTTCCACTAGCTCCCCTGATCACAATCTTTGCTTTCCTCTCCCTCAGATGAAGGCTTTTACTCTTTGAGGAAAATAGATAAGTCAATCTGGACGTATTTGAGTAGCAGCTATTGTTCTCCTCTCCTCTACTCTCCAAGCTAGTTTCCTAGGGTGAGTTTCTCAATATCCTGTCTGGTTTTCCATGAGTATTGGATGTGGTTTCTGGAGGAAGCATACAAAAGGGAGTGGGGAGCCTCCTATATATATGTGTGTGTGTGTGTGTGTGTGTGTGTGTCTCCCAGGGCCTTCATACTTTCATGTTACTTTTTATTAACTTATTATAAATTTCTAGCTGAATCATTTTACTGTCCTAAATGATCATAGGCTGCATTTGACCAGATAATCAAATGCTAAATATTCTATTTCTTTCTGTATTTTTTTCAGATTTTGTATTTATTTTTGCTCTACTTTGTTTCTCTGATCGGTCAGGACTAGATTTGAAATTTCAGTTTGTCCATATTTTTTTTTTCTTGTTAGGATGATAACAGAGCTCTTTGAAGTTCACCCCTTTTCCAAGATAAGCCAAGATACTTCATCAGGACTCCAAGCACCACTTCATTGATGTCTCCGATGATAGGCAGAGACAGCAAATATGTGCACCAAATGCATTATTGTGTAAGTACCAAATCACAGTGAATGAAGTAAAACCATCTATGGATAAGCAAATTCTAATAAATCTATACAAGGGACCACTATAAAGTAATGAGATAAATAAATGTTTATACACATATAGAATTGGTAAACCTTAGAAACCCACCTTCAAGTATGAAAAGATGGTACAGAAAGATACTAAAGTAAGAAAGCATCTGCAAGATGCATTGAAACAAAACATATATAAAGCAATCTTAGAGACCTATGGAATTTGCTTTTCCATATAGATACCTACTTATTAATAAAAACAGAAAGGACTGCAAGGTTAAATGCAACTTATTAATAAATTTTGAAAAATTAATTTATAGAATTTTAAGCATCTTTCAAGATTAAATTCCTAGAGATAGAATATAAAAAGATGACCTTGTGTCTCAGCAGGTAGCAGGTGACTAAGGTGCTGGACTCCACATGGATGAGTGCCAGAACAGGTGGCTTAAAGCATGCTGGGTGCATGTGCAGGTGTGCCCAAAATCATAGGAGGAGAGTGGAGGAGAAAGGATTGGGGTGTGGCCATTCCCACTGGGGATGATTTCTCACTTTCCCTCTCATTGTTTCTCTGATGAGCACATGTATCCTACAGCAAAAACCTAAAAAATTAATTAATTAATTCATTAAAATGTCCTTGACTGGTCCTTCTAGGCCACCCCAAAATCCCAAAGGGTCCGTGTTTTCCTTTTCCATTTCTTTGGATTTAGCTCACAAACCTCAGTGTTCTCCCAGCATGCTTTGTCTACACTTACTCAAAAACCACTGATTCTCCTTCTTAACTAATACCCTTACAGGGTCCCTACAGGTCACCTGTGTGACGTACCTCGCCCCCAAACCTGACTGGGACAAGTGCCTTTCCATATTTGACAACTTATGTCTTTATCTTCAGCTTCCATGTCATATTTCGTATACTTGATATTTTAAATAGTTTTTCTGTTCCTGATAATTATGATATTGCCTTTGTTTAAAACAGTAGAGATTTCTTTGTACCTAATCTGTTCTCCTTTGATAATATAGTTCTTCCTTTTTAAAAATGGTTTCCTGATAGCTAAACAACACATTGCAGAATAGCTGCCCATAGGATGACCCTTCCCTCCTCTGTGACATCTCTTTAGGACCAGTGAAACTCCCTGTTCAGTGCTTAATGATGATTATTGACTTAGTCATCCTTTTAGATCTCTACTATTTGACACTGAATCTGGACAAGAAAAAAACAAAACAATCTCAACTATAGACTATGGTTTTTCATGATACCATGTTGTTCCAAGAGTTAAAATAACGTATTTTTTTTGTTTTAAATGGTGATAGAATTGACAGCTTCTATATTATGTGGCAGATATTCATACATTGAACCAAATGTAGGTAGTAGTTTAAATTTTATAATTAAGATCATACAGGTTTGTTTCTCACTTTGATTTGAGAAAATATTTTTTGCTACATTTCACCATAGTCATGATATTATCAATTTAGAATGGAGTATAGAAGTAATGGCTTTGATTAAATACCAGAACTATTTCCTGGTTGGCTTTTGGTTGATGTTGAAAGTATGAAATAAGAGGCAGTTTCAAGTTCTTTTCCTCACACTCACACATCTCATACTGTCAGTTTAGGCCAGGATCCAAGCTATGCTATAAATTCAAGCTGACTTGGGAACCTTTGAACCATTTTGATACTATTTCCAACCAATTTGCAGAAACATTCATGCCTAAGGCCCTTTGCCTGCAAAAACCTAATCTGGGATGAATATGACAGGAATTCTGAGCTTGTACTAGGAATTTAAGAAATAATGCACACAAAAGAAGCAAATAATGGAAAATATTAAGGCAATATTTCCTGACTTTTCCTATATCACTTTCATATAATATCTTCTTGATTTTCTTATATTTTGCTTTTGTCTATCATCGATAATCTTTATGATATACATTTTAAATATTTATTTTTGAGACTTGCAATTAATTGGAAAAATGTAAATATTGGAATGACAATATAACATAGTAATTACCACTGGTTATTGAGTAAGGAATATAAATTCCAAACCAGTGGTCTGAGTTCTATTAGCTGTGTGACCTTCAGCAAATTATATAAATGATTCCAAACTCAGATTCTGTGTCTATAGACTAGACTGAGAAATACAATAATCCCTAAATCATAAAAGTGTACTAATTTATGCTGAGTATTCTTCACTTGCTCATGTCCTGTTTCTTCACCCTAAGAACAGTTTTCCGATTAATTATATTCCTTATCTTCTCATTCTGTTCTATATCTCAGGAGGATTGACCTCCAATTACTTGTTTAGGTGTGGTATCTTGTCTTCTGTCTTTTAGTTGGATTCACTTAATGAGAGACACCAGGAAGAAATCTAGAAATGGAACACAGTGCAGGTTACTCCTTCTGTAATCCTAATTTATCACTGTGGTTCTGGCTGGGGTTATGTCCCTCAACCTCTCAAGTTCCCGCTGGTGACTGTGCCCTTTGTACTCCCAGCTCTTCCTGCCCCTTTATATTTAGGAGTGGTAATGGGTTTCAACTCTACCTAACTCTGGATACCTCACATCACTTATTCATCCCTTACCCTGTCCATACTTTCGAAAATAATCCTTTCAAGGCCAGACAGTGGTCCAGCAGTAAAGCATGATGCTTTTCAAGACAGTCCCACATGGGAAGTTTCCTGATTCAAGTCTGGAGATCTCTTTGAATATGCTCTGCATGAGCTTACCCAAAATCCACATTTGGCTGAAGGCTGGGTGTGGATCATGGCATCCGGACCTGTCGGCAGTTCCTAACATTTTGTCTGTCTCTCTCTCTCTCACAGGAAAATTAAACAAAAATAAGTAAAATCAAAAAAAGAGGTAAAAGAATCTTCTCATTCCCAAATAATACTTTTAAAAGCAAGATCCAATTAATTCTGTTATCTGGAGTTTTGATGATATGAACTTTATAATTTCACGAATAACAGCCTTTTTAAATCTTTGTCAATCCAATATTTAGTTTCTATTTCAGGTTCTTCTATCTCTCAGATTAATTATATTCCTTATTTCTGAATCTATTCTATTTCTGTTTTTTTTTTTTCTTCTTCTTCTTTCTTGAGGTACAGTGAATAGAAATACACATAGATCTTAAGGTTCAGAAACATCATGGGTTTAAAAAGGAAAAAATTAATACTTTTCATTTTTCACACCTTACCTAATTTGAAAATTTAGTTTTTAATTAAGCCTAGAAAATGGTTTTGTTCAAGGTACAGTCTATGATCCCTCATATGGGGAGTCTTTGAAATGTGCATGGAGGACCAGCCAGGTGGCATGAAGGTTGGGGCATCTGGATACCACATAGTCGACAGCACAGCTAGAGTCTCTGACCTGGTAGCTTAAAGAACATGCCAAGTGCATGTGTATGTGTGTGCCCAGAATCCTGAGAAGAGACCGGAGGAGAGAGGATTACGGCATGGCCATCTCTCCTGGGGGAGTGATTTTTCACTTTTTCTCTTTCTTCCTCTCTCTTGCTTTCCTTCTCTCTCTCTCTCCAGTGAGCACACATGTCCTATAACACACTAAAAAGAAAAAAATGTGGATGGAAAAATGTGTCTTATGAAAAACCTGCATGGATTTCAGTTTTCTTTTTGCACCTCAGTAAACTCATGTTTTATCAATAATTCCATTTTTCATGGACTTTTTGAAACTCCTTTATATACAGTCATACATTATCTAGGCCACAATTTAGAAAAAATGTAATGATTTTTCCTAAGTGATCTTATGCATTTGAAGCTCGCTCTCACTTTATAATAAGTCCAATTATCCAATCAATATTTTTCACAGTTGTTTTTACATTTCTATTACGAAACACAGGGAAGACAGCTTTCTGCTACAAGTGCTTTTGACTCTTACAAAACTATCCAAAGTTTCTTCTAGCTCTCTTGGTTCTATAGATAAAGGCTGAAAAAAATCATTTCCCTGGCATCTTAAAAATGTGAACTCTGCCCCCACCTATCCTCTCATGACTAAGAATAAAGACAGAGGAAAAGAATTGGAACTGTGTTTGAACTCCCAGCTTTCACAGCAACATTACTGTTTTAGCAGATGCCAGCGCCTTGTATTAACTGTGACAGAAGTTGTATGTGCTGAGCCAAAGGAGAAAATAAATGTTTACTATCAGATTGGAGAGCTGAAAATCAAAGGCAGGGGATGGAAGACAAGTAGACAGAAAACCATGGATGAAGGCAATGCCATGGAGATCAGCTCAGCAAATCTGTGTGCATTCACATTCATACGAATCAAAGTAACTCAACCAGGCAGATGTTCTAGATTTGTTTCTGTTGAATGCCAGCATCTGAGGAAGTAGACAGAAACTAGTGTAATCTTTATTGAAGTTACTAATTTTCTAATGTATACTCTGACTCCTCAATATTTCCTGTTTTGAAGTTCTTGGGTCCCACTGAAGAGACCAGAATTACTCTAAAAACATAGCTATATTGAATGACAGAATTCTTCAACTACTCAACACACACATGTATAGAGTATACTTTGAAAACTTGATATGATTTGCCCATGTCTTGGCATAATTATTAAGAATGCTGATTTTCACTTTAATAAGTCTATCAGTTTGAATCAAGAACATGGTCACCCTAATTTATGTACTTATTTAATGATTATATGGCATTTCATGTTTCTGTACACTTTGTAAAACTACTGTTAGGAATTGTAACTATTCTTATGAAATAGTATGTGAAGGGGTTACCTACAGTTAATAACCAAATTAGATCCAGATATTTCTACCATTATTTAAATAACTGGAAGGTATTGAGCATTGAAATTTCTTCAATGGAATCAATGGAGGTATCCCAGGGAATAATAAAATTGATCAGATTTCCATTATACTGCTAGTTTTTGACAGCTCTTGGGAAACTCAAAACTCCCAGAAACTTTAAGCCATCCTAACTCGTAAGTGGCACAAGGGGACACCTAAAGATTGAACATGTGCCCAAACAGAAGTATCATTAGTAGTTATGCTAATACAACAGTTATAAATCATATTCAGACTGGATAAACCAGGATATATGATCATCCAAACATGATTCAACATACACCATTTGGTGTGGGAAATCATAGAGTTGAAAGTAGGTGTGCAGGTAGTGACCAATACTGATGGGTCCTTTGTTCCAACGAAAGATACTTCGATTTGATATATATAGAAAATCCATTCTACGTATTTATTAATTTCCCAGACTAGACTCTATACCAATTGTTTCTTTTTTTTTTTTTTTTTTTTTTTTTTTTTTTTTTTTTTTTTTTTTTTTTCAGAGAGGTTTTTGCTATTGGGCGTGTGTGCTCACCAGATAGACAGAGAGAGAATAGAGACAGAATACGAGAAATCACCTCCCAGGGTGGATGGCCTTGCCACAATCCCTTCTCCTACATTCTTCTCTCAGGATCTTGGGCACAAACACACACATGCCCAGCATGAGTTTAAGCCACTGAGTCTGGGACTCAAACCGTGGTCGACCACATGTGAGTCCAGCAACATAGCCATTACGCCAACTGCTGGTCCCAGCAAATTATTTCATTTTTATAAATATAAACATTGAAAACATGGTTATTCATTGTCATTCATTTTACAGAGCATCTGGATCCTGTCAGGCTAAGTGTTCTAAGTGTTTTATGTTCCAGACATTTATTTGCCACCACTATACACAACATTGCATTTGAGTGAAAGAAAATACACAAATGACTGTGAATAACTGGTCCTGACCTCTGGGGAGAAAGTAATGGTTTACATAAACTAGCAAGGTTTACTACGTAGAAGAATAAAGTAAGTTCGATGTGACAGAAACATCAGGGTCTCTTTTTTCTATTCCCTTTGTTTTCAATATCATAAACAATGTAAGACTCTCTGACAATGGGCTCAATAAATTGTTTAGTCGGACAAAAGAACTTAATTATTTTGATAAATATAGGCATTCTCAGTAAGGTGGATATTTTAATAAAATGCCTTGATTAGACCGAATATGTGCACTCAGAGTCATCTCATAAAAGAGCATATAATTGATTGAGAAATTACATTAGCTCAGTCAACTTTGTCAAAATGCACTTTACTTTCAGTTTTTATTTTCCCATGAAATTCAGCCTGTAGAATCAACTATATCCAAGAGCACAAGCATAATCTATTTTCTAATACATAGCAATTTTATGTGTGGGAGTTTCATAAGCAAGTAATTTTCCAAGAAATATCACGGGCTTCAAAGAAAGTGGAGTTGATCACTCCTAAGCAGTGTGAACAAGGCATGCGATTGTTACACCCTTAGGAACAACAAGATAAACATGTATGTCATCTGAAATTTTATTTGTCACAATATAGTGAAACTGCACACACACAGTTTTCCTCTACTTACTTTACTTCTTTATTAATGCTGTTTTAATCCCTTGGTTTAAAATCTAAGCATTCAAATTTCAGACTTTATTTATGTTGCTAGTCACTGAAGAACAAAATAATAAAAATGGGGGCAGTCTTCAGTGTTAACAAATTAAACAAATATGAGCTGTCCCAAAACAACAGTTATTTACATAAATTTGAATATATGAAAGCTTAATGCTTTGACTAAAAGAGCACATTGCTATGTCTTAGAGATAGTTAAAGCAGTTCTTAGTCTAGTCCTTCCAAAATATAAATATTAATAAAGTAAATAACAGAATACATTGAATTTGAGGTTTTCTTCAACTTCACCTATCATAGATATGTACTGAATAAACCAAGTTCCCAACTGGCCATTGGGCACCCTTTAAGTCTCATAAACCCATTCATGCCTGATTTCATGCAAGGAGACATGATACAGCAGTCTACAAAGGTTAATGCAATTATAAAGTTTACACAATTAAAGAATATTTTAGAATCTAGTAGAATTTGATAATTTTTAACTTAATGATATGTGACATTTTGCAGAGTCAAATTCTTCAGAAGTTTTATACGTTTAACATACCATTACTGTAACATATGGACTTTCTCTACCACTGCATCCCATAAGAAATTAAGTAAATTAAGAAATTAAGGTTAGAAAGAGATTGATCAAGAAGTTCATCAGTGACAAAAAACTTTTTAAAAAAGACTAAGCTATAGGTTTCTTGAATCCTGACTTAGGATTCCTTCAAGGAGAGGCATGTGTGTGTATGTGTGCACATTTGTGTGTTTGTAAAAGAGAGAGTAAGAGACTTTACACTGAATGTTAAAGAGAAAATGCTATCTAAAATCCCTAGAACATAATACATAATAAATAATACATAAAATTTACATAATAATTATATTTTCACTTTTCTAGCTAATCAATTGTATCTTGGTTGTTTTTATTTGTCAAGAATAAGCTCTGGGACCAGCAGATGGCATAATGGTTACATCATTGGGCTCCCACATGGCTGACTGTGGTTCAAGTCCTGGACCTGGAGGCTTGAAAGCCATGCTGGGCATATGTGCATGCATGCCCAAAATCCTGAGAGAAGAATGGAGAAGGAATTGCAGTATGGCCATAGCCCATGCAGGGAGATTTCCCACTTTCTGTCTTTCTCTGTCACTCCAGCAAGCACATGTGTCCTATAGCAAAAATGAAGTCAGAAAAAAAAAAAAGAATAAGCACCAAAAATCATTATAAGAGCATGACTCTCCAGTATGAAATCCATCAATGGTTCCCGTTTTACTTAATGCTACCAGCTCTAAGCAAGATACTATTTGTCATTTAAAATAATCCTTTAAAATTATTTATTTAATTCATTTAATTTATTATTATTATTAGTTTGCTATAAGGTATGTACACTAATCAGAGAGAGAGCCAAAGCCACCAGGTCTGGGATGCAAACTTCAACTGGCCATGTGGGAGGTCAGTGCCTTATTCATTGAGCCACCTGTTGGCCTCATAAAATAATCTTCAATATAAACAACATAAATGTAAATTAAAATGTTATTACATATTTATGAATCATGTCTTATAATAATCCCCCTACACACATACACACATATATATGCACCATTATTCTCCATTCTAACTATAAGAAAAATGAGTCTCCAACAAAATGCCTTTGAAAGTGTAATAATCAACAAAGCATTTATTATTATTCTTTTTGATCACTAAGGGAAATTAGTTAATGGTTTTAGACAGAAAATGCCAAAACTTTATAACCCTCCCCCCCCCACACACACTTACTAGCATGAACAAGGGGTGACTCAACATAAACTGTCCAAATAGTAGATTAATTAAGCAGTAGATTAATTAATGTTCTCAGTGAAATTCTTTCCCCAAACTTACCAGACAACTTGGAATTCACCCAGTAGTTGGGATATTGGTATATTCGGCACCAGCTGAATCTACCTCATGAAGCATGACCTGATTTCTTCCTCTCCTTCAGTGGGGCAGATGTCTACAAAGATGGCTTTCTATCACTCTCAGTGAAGAAAAGGTCAATTCTACATAAGGTTTATAAAGCTGTATAAACATAGTTTATTAAGCCTTTGGGGTGAAAGGCACTATATAAATGTAAGATATTAAAGTGCTTAATCAAAAGCACCTTTTTTATATCCTCTGACAAGCTGAATAAACAAAAATGTGAAAGTACATAATATAGCACTGCTGGAATATCCATCAAAAATAGCCACAGCTATTCCATTTTTGGTCAATTCTATTTGTACAACCTTAAATTCCAAAGATTCTTCAATGCTTGTTGAAATACAACGTCACCCCTCACCTAATCCCCCATCACTTGTTAAATCGCTACTTGCTAACAGACAAAAGCTCTATATCTTTGTTTTATCCAGTTGATTCAAAACTTCAGCTGACAAAAGAATAATTTTTAGTATAAATACCCTCTCTGAATGTCAATCCAATAGATGTAATAGTTAAATTTTTAAAGATCTCAGAAAAGTAAGGTGGGATATGTATGTGTTAATCAAACAGAATTTACTTTTCATTTCCCAAAGGACTAGCTGGAGTATTGTAATATTTTCCACTTTTCCTGTAGACTCTGTGGTCCAGTGTAAATAGATTTAGGACCAACATAAGGCCATTGGAGAGGTCTTGTGTCCTTTTTAGAATGATAAATAACTTACCTTTGTTTAGTTCAGAAATCCTCTGGCACCCCTTAAACATAGGATAGGGATAGTTTAGTGTGGGGAATACGGGACCTATTCCTAGATGCTATTGAGATGGATGGGAGAGGGATTTAATACAAACTGAGGTTATTGGCAATATCTGATTGAGAACAAATAGTTTCATGGTATCATCATGGTCATCATTATCAGAGTTTACACTTATCAATATTTAACACTTTCTCAACACTATGCAAAGCACTTTCCAAAAATTCTTTAATTATCAAAAGATGCCTAAAAAGGAGGTATTATTATTATTGCAGATCTCATTTCAGAGATTAAGTGATTTGTCTGAGGTTACATTCCTAAGACAAAGATGATTTTTTTAAAAATAAATTTTCTCTGAGACAGGGAGAGATAGATACTCCTAACAGACTCTGCACACTTCAAACCACTTTCAGCCTTAGCTGGAATCATGGACAAGTGTGTGCCCAGAATGTATAGGGAGACCTCGGCATGTGAACCCAGGACTTTTCCATGTGGACTCAGCACCATGGAGTACTGCATTACCAAGGTGCCACCATGGCTGACTGAATCTGAACATTTTGTAAGGACTTGGTAATTAATGGATGATTGATTCCTAGAATATATTTCTCTGGAGTCCCCATCAATATCCAAACTCAGTCCAAAGGTAACGGTGACAAATGCACACACGACTCTTTTAATTTTTTTTTTAATTTCTGAGGGCAGTTTCTAGGGTCAGCATGTCTACATGGTGTGATATAGAGTATGGAATCTTATTGGGATGAGGGGAAAATTCACCTAAAGAACTTGCCCTTTACTGTGTATAGCATGTAACATAAGACAGAGATATAATATCAATTCTCCATATGTAAGAAGGGTAGGGGTGGAGTAGGGAGAAAAAATGTTCATAGATATTATAAAGGAGAAGGAGAAGTTTCGATGACCACCCATGGTATCACCAATGTCTGAGACACTGCCATGACAATACAGGAAAGATCTAATCTTTCAACCATAGCTTGGCCTGTGAATGAACCAGACTGATTTTATGGTTGAATCACTCCAGTAAGACCTTTCCTCTAGTTCGAACATGTGTGTTATTGTCTGACTCTCTTACATTCTTTCCAATATTACACTCTTTTTGCCCTGCAGAACTTGGAGGATCAAGTCCCAAAATTCTATCTTCATAGCAAGCCAAGTGTTAGAATGAATCCAAGGTTAACGCTTGACAACTGTGTAAAGAGAACTCCATCATATGGTTTACAAAATTGTCCTCGAGACTAGACTGATATTTTAGACTTTTTTTTTTTTCAAAAGTGGAAAGAGTATGGAAGAGTAGAGGAAAATAGCTTCAAAGTTTTATTCATGAAACTTTTAGATAATGTCATATCTGATGTTACATTCTCAAAACTATCAAATCGAGAATAAGACACAACTATCATGTAATTTAGAATAAGAAAATTTTCATAAAAAGATAACAAAGTGTTACGTGAGTTTCAAGGAAATAAAAGGGAAGTCTGAAAAGACTTGTAGGAGGATTTTGCAGTAGAGAAGAATCTTTCAAATCTTGTGCACCTTCATAAGATTAGTCATTATTAGCGGAGGTTTGAAGATAAATTGAAAAACAAAATCATACTGTGTTGGGCTAGAATTTAAACATATGTAAGATATTAGATCTTATAAACAAATAAACAAACAAAGATAATGGATTAAAAAGTTTTACACATAGAATGTCTGTGAAGAGAACCTCACTTCCGAGACAAACACTGTGTACAATAAGATAACCCTTGGTTTTGTAGCTAATAAAGAAACAGAGCAGAGTTTCTTGTACTATTACTTGAAAGCCTCCTCTCTGTAAGGCAGGACTAATTGTTATTCTCTCTCTATGTTGGAAGTTCTTTAACATATGGGTAACTTCTTAACCATTGTAGTCTTGGAACAAAAATGGAGCCAGTACAGAATTTTCATTCAATAAATCTTTTTTTTCCTTTTTTTGGGGGAGAGGTTTTTGCTATAGAGCACGTGCGCTAGCCAGAGAGACAGAAAGCGAGAAATAACCCCCCAGGGAGGATGGCCAGGCCGCAATCCCTTCTCCTCTGTTCTCCTCTCAGGATCTTGGGCACGCATTCACACACACCCAACGTGAGTTTAAGTCACCGGATCTGGGACTCCAACCATGTCGACTACATGGGAGTCCAGCAACATAGCCATTACACTGACTGCTGGTTCCTCAATAAATCTTATATGAATAAATAAAGTACTACATATATGAATTGAATGGAGAAAAGGTTATAGGAATTATGATTCATTGGGAAGGGATATGGTTTGAGTGTGTGCCCTCAACGTTCATGTGTTGAAAATGTAATCCTCAACGTAATATTATTGAGAACTAAAACCTTTAGAAGTAGTCAGATCCTGAGGGCTCTGTTCTGATGAATGGATTAGTGCCATTATCTTAAGAGTGGGTTAGTTATCACAAGAGTAAATTCTTAATAGAGATTGAATTTCCTCTTTTCCTCTCTCTCTCTCTCTCCTCCCTCTCTCTCTCTCTCTCCTCTCTCTTTCTCTCTCTCTTTCTCTCTTTTATGCATGTGTATGTTCTATTGCCTTCTGCCTTCTGCCTTAGGATGACACAGTCAGTAAGCCCTGACCAGATGTGGGACCCTTGAACTTAGACTTTCCAGCCTCTGGAAAAAAAAAAAAAAAAAAAAAAAAAAAAAAACCATAAAATAAGTATTCTTCATAAATGCCCAGTTTCTGCTCTTCTATTATAGCAGCACAAAATGGACTAAAGCATGGACCAAGGTGTTCTGGGTCTGTGTTTATTCTGAGTTTAAGACTTGCTCCTCTCGGCCTTAGACTAAAACTCAGAATCCTTGAACTTCCCAAGTCTAAACGTATCTTCCATGTCAGAGCAAACTGCAGTGTCTCCAGGACTGAAAATGACCAAGAAACAAGGATTGAATGTACAGCTTTTGACTTGATACATAAATGTCTCACATTTTTCATATTACAGTCTTAATTCTCCAGTATCTTTCCCGTAGCCTGTAAGAAGCCCCAGTGGTAGGGTACCATATACAGAAGGCTGCTGGAGAACAGAGTTTAAGCACAGATATGAGGAAGTTGCCTACAATGCACTGTATACTTGAAAGAATAAATAAATGAAGGCACAAGGTGTCCTTCATAGTAAAAGAGAACAGATCGTAAAGGCTCTGATCTATGTTCTTTATATTTGTGGTCAAGAAGAGTAAATATTTAAATGTCTAGGAGTATATACATAATGAAACAGCTAAGATGAGGGAAAACTATTTTCTATTGTGGTAGCTTTGAGCATTATACCAACGTTCTTAGCTTTATTATTTTTTTTCCTAACCATATTTATGATAGAAGAAGTTAGTTTTCATCATTTTCAGGTATAGTGAACAAAGATCACTCAGATTATACTTTAAAAAATCTACCGTTAGTCACATCTATTTATAGATACTTGGTATTTTTCGAGGCCCCTGACAAAGTCATCTCTCTCACTAACTTTTTAAAGTTAGGTCAGATTTAATTTAAGCTCTACAGCTTTGTACTGCAGGCATTCGTTATCTTTTTGTCATGTAGAACATTAACTTGGACAGATAGTTGGCATATTTTTTCTGTATTCCAATGGTCTATTATTAGACTTATTCATATTTTAGAAAGATTATAATAACAATTATTTTTAAAAGACAGATGGAAGTGTAATTTGAAAAGTAAGAAAACAAGTACATTAATAGGATGAAGTGATAGCAGTACCACAGCAGCAAATACATAAATACATTTCTAGAACCTTGCATATAATGTAGCTCTTCTGTCCCAGCCATCAGCAGGGAATTCTATTTTGAGTTGATTTTTTTTAAAAGGAAAATGAGTCACTCTGAACCACTCACCTTTGTGCATCCCATCCTTTTTTTTTTTTTTTTTTTTTTTTTTTTTTTGAGAGGTTTTTGCTATAGGGCGCGTGCTCTTGCCAGACAGACAGAGAGAGACATAGAGACAGAAAGCGAGAAATCACCCCCCCAGGGGGGATGGTCACGCCGCAATCCCTTCTCCTCCATTCTCCTCTCGGGATCTTGGGCACGCACGCACACTCGCCCAGCGTGAGTTTTAAGCCACCGGGTCCGGGACGCGAACCGCGGTCGACTACGTGGGAGTCCAGCGACATAGCCATTACGCTAACTGCTGGTTCCCTATGCATCCCATCCTTTATGTCCGAAGACTTTATTTGCAAATAGGTAGACATGGTTAGAAACTAAAGGTGACTGAATGCTTTCTATATGACAGGCATCAAATTATTATAGGTTTCATACACACTATAGAAAGGCATAGAGCAGGTGAAAAGATTATCCCATAGGGATTTTTATATGAAGCAAGAAAAATAAATCCCAGCTTCCGACCAAAACAAATCCCAGCTTCTGACAAAAACACACATTTTTTCTTAAAATAGAAGCATGCTTATAACTAATCCATTAAAAAAAAAGAAAAGAGGGAAAGACCCCAGAATAAATTTCTGAGTCTTACTCTTATTCTATTAAGAATAGAAACATAGGGACCAGCAGATGGCATAATGGTTGTGTTGCTGGACTCCCACGTAGTCAACCGTAGTTCAAGTCCTAGACGTAGAGCCTTAAATTCACGCCGGGTGCATGAGCATATGTGCCCAATATCATGGAAGAAGGGATTGTGGCGTGGCCATACCCCCTGGCGGGTGATTTCTCACTTTCTGTCTCTGTCTCTCACCCTATGGCAAAAATCTCTCTTAAAAATAAAAGAATAGAAACATATTCTCTTAAGGCTCTGTTCCTAGAGGCAAAGACCAGAACTGGGCATATTGAATTCCTATATCTAATTAGTATAACAGTTGCAAATGTTGACGAATTTTCTGAATTGAGTAAGTCTATTTTCATTTTATTTTCTGTGCTACTATCTTTCATTTCATTTGTCCAAAAGCCTCCAAATGAACTGCCTGCCTCTTAATAAACCACGACATTTTCAGAATGTCACTAATAGCATTCATATTGAATGTTGCCAACATACTTTTTTTTTATTTCACCTTCTGAGCATTTGAAGAACTTGGCACTAATCATCATTTCCTCTTTCTTAAATTTCTATCCTTTCTATGACACTCCTCTCTCCATCTCCTTCTCATTCCATGTTTTAATTATGGACACCTCTTATTCAGTGCATTTCTAAATATTGGTACTTTATTCATCTCTGTCCTCGGTGATTCCATATACATTCTTTTGAGGTGAAATTATCCAAATCTCTGACTTCAGCTAACACCTGTATCTTAGGCTTCTCCAACTTAGGTCCCCCACCAGGCCTTCTTCCAGAGCTTAGATTCATATATTTGACCCTATTAATAATTTTGACGTGGATAGCCCATGGTCTCACTTTGTTCAAACCAAATTCACTGTCTACCTCTTCAAATCTGTCTGTCTACCTTTCATTTTCTGTCAGGTGATGACACCCAAAGGCATTCCTTTCCCTCATCACTTCTGTCATCCAATCATGTTTTGTGGTCTTCCCTCCCATCTCGTATGTGTCTCCTCAGTCACAACCTAAATTCCTGTTTTCGTTGTATCTTATCTAAACCATAAAACACACTTCTCCCTTTTATATAAGTTTTCTGACAAAGTATTTCCAAACGCATCCTTTTCATGGCATAATCATGCCACACCTCTGCTTAATACCCTCAGAGGCTATCCTGATATTATAATAACGTGTAAGATTTCTTAATACATAAAGTCCTGCATAATTTCCTGTTGCCTAATTCTCAATCTCATCTCTCAATATTTCTGCATCTATATTCTTTGGTTCTTCTTGCCTTTTTACTTGCTAAGCTCCCCATGACCTGCCTTATTATGTTCCCTTATTTTCTTTCCCTAACAAATACCTACACATATTACCAAAAGTCAGTTGAAATGCTGCTTCTTCTAGGGAGCCCTTTCTGACCTTATATCTCATGCCAAAATACCAACTCTAGGCTTCTTTTAAATCCTACTGGTATCTTTATTAAAACACTACATGATAACCATTGATTTCTTATTTCCTTTTCTAAGTAAATGCTGAATCAGCTTTGACTTCTTGTTTTTTTATAACCTATACACAATCGATCAGAAAAATCTTGTTAACTCCACCTTCAAAATACATGTTGAATTTGGCCATTGTCCACTACTTCTTCACCTCCCTAGGCTGAACTATCCACATGAGCCTAGGTTTCTACAATAGCTTTTCAGCTGCTCTCCCTTGTCTTCCCTTAATCCCAAGCATTAAGTTCTCTACTTGGTAGCCAGAGTGATCATTTCAAAGTGTAAGTCATATCACTTCTCTGCTCAAACTCTTCCATGGCTCCTCCTTTCACATAGGAAGGAAAGCAGACCCTGCAAGAAGTTACATGTTCAGGTTTCCCAAACTGTTTCTGACATCGACTCCTGCTATTCTCTACCTACTCACCACGTGCTGCCACGTTTAACTTGTTTGTTTTGGATTTTATGCCGAGGGCCTTTTTATTGGTTATTATTGCCCTAGAGAGCCACATGGGTTACCCCTTTACCTACATCAGGTCAGTGCCCAAGTGCCAACTCCTCATTGAGGCTTACTCATATCACCACCCTTAAAACTGCAGCCTGCAATGTTCAACTTTTGCCCTACTGAGCATCTTTGTCCTGCTCTATGTACCTTTCCCATCATACTTATTATCTTCTAATGTATTAATTAATGGTATTATTATTTTCTGCCTCCTTCTTCTATAATATAAGCTTCACAGGTCAGAACCCCAGGCTGGACTAACTGGTGAAAATCTTTCACTATTAAAGTGTACCTGAAGAGGCAAGAAGAGATGACTACTTCCTCTAAAATGCAGAGACCAATACATGAGTATAAGGATCATGAAGAATAGGGAAAGAATAACACCACCAAAGAAAACTATTAATAATAATACCACAATACTAACTCCCCCAAAATACATATATGCTAAATGATGGCCAAATAATTCACAGTAAACATTTTATAGAAGTTCAATGAATTACAAAAAAAAGATGAACAACTAAATGAAATTACAGAAGTAATACATGAACAAATAGAAGTCCAACAAAGAAATAGAATCCATTAAAAATTTCAGAAATTCTAGAGCTAAAGAATACAATGACTGAACAAAAAAAAAGAGAGAGAGAGAAAATTAATAGAGAACTTCAGCAGCAGATGCAATCACTCTGTGTTCACATTGTGCTTCTGTATCACATTTCGGTAATTTGCACAATACTCAAATTTTGTCATTACTGGGACCAGCAGAGGGCATGATGGTTATGTTGCTGGACTCCCACATAGTCGACTGTGGTTCAAATCTCAGACTTGGTGGCTTAAACTCACACTGGACATGTGTGCACGCAGGCCCAAAGTCCCAAGAAGAGAATGGAGAAGGGATTGCAGCATGACCATCCCCTCTTTCTCTCTGTTTCTCTCTGTCTTTCTGGGAAGCAAACATGCCCTATAGCAAAAACCTCTCTTAAGAAAAAAAAAAAAAAACCTTTGTCATTATTATTGTATCTTTTTTAGTGGCCTGTGATCAGTGGTCTTTGAGGTTCCTATTGTAATTGTTTGGACCACCACAAACTATACCCATACTAGACAAACTAGTAAGTGTGCTATTGTATATGTTCTGACTACTCCACCAACCATTCTCCTACTCTCTCTCTTTCCTCGAGCCTCTCTGTTCCTTAGACACAGTGATATTATCATGGAGTCAAATAATAAACTACAATAGTTTCCAAATGTTTAAGTGAAAGAAATAAATGCATGTCTCTTTCTTTAAATCACTAAAGATGATTAAGCTTAATGAAGAAGGGATGTTGAAAGCTAAGATAGGCAGTATATCAAAACATCATGTCACAAACCATAAATATATATTTTTTCTTGTCAATGAAATGAATAGTAATAAAACTTGAAAATGCAATTCACGATATCTGCTTAGATGACAAGTTAACAATATAAAGTGCATGTAACTTCTAATTATACCTGCCACAGAAAAAGTACTTGATATATCATAAATAAAACAGATATTGTAGAACTCTTTAATATATTTTCATGACAATAGAATTTATTTATTAGATTGTCACTTCATATATGCACGTGTATTAATCTATATGAGACCACATTCCCTTCATCCTCTACCCTCCACACCTCTTGCAGAAATAAAATGGGACTTTAAACTTTGAAAGCTCCTGACAAGATGCGTAGTCTTCTCTTTCCACCAACCCAGCTCTAGTTGTTCTGAGACTAGAAGCACTAAAGCTCCATTGTTCTCATTTTACCTTTATTTTTTTTCTGTCACAAGATAAAACCCACAACTTCCAGGTTACCTCTTAACTTTCAACTGTAACTCCCTATGCCCATCTCCCATTTCTGCTCAACTGCTAAAATCTCCCACTCTCCCTTTTAGAATTGTTAGCCACCAGCAATAGTCTAAATATCCTCTACCTTTTATCCATATTTCCATTTAAATTTTCTTCTCTACTGAAACCTGACATTCCTGGTCTCTACCAACTGGTTGTGGTCTCTTTCACTCTCTGCCTACCATCTCCCATTTCTGCCCAACTTCTAAAATCTACCCATTCTCTCTTTTAGAACTCTTAGTTAACCATCAGCAATATTCAAAATAACCTTTTGTATGTATTTCCATTTCAATTTTCTTCTCTACTAAAACCTGACATTCTTGGTCTATACCAATTGGTCATGGTGACTTTTACTATTTCCCTAGCACTTGGATTGTATTCTCTTTGTAGCCTCTAAACCATCCTCTTTCTTTTCTCCTTAAAGCCAAAAAAATAAACAAAAAAAGGCTTTGTACCTTCTGTATTTAAACTATACTACTACCACTCTTCGCTGTTATAACCATTTACCATCTTGAAAGTGTTCTATTTACCATTCTGAAAGTGTCCCTCACACTTATCCTTGAATATTTTAGCTCTTAGCTGACTGCCATTTTCCACAACAACATACCTGGGATAAATCTGGGTGTTTAAATATTTAAAATTTTATAATTTCAAATTGCATAATTGTTCAAAAACCAAGACTCTTCATTCATTACGTGTCTAAAATGAGTTTATTTCCCACCTTACCATACCCATAATTTTATGTTTATATCCTATATTATCATTACCAAAATTTACAGTGACTCCCATCTCATTTTGAAGTACCCCACTCTTTATTCACCACCTCTCGGACTTTTAGATCCTTCTAGTTAGTGACTCAATTTCTACAATTCTTCAACCCTATCAGTACCTATAATTTGTATATATTGTCTCCTATTCACTGCCTTTTATTTTTCATTTTCCTCAATCTTTTACTTCCCCTTCTAAGTAGTTTAGATATCATGTTCCAAATCTCTTTTTTTAATAGGGTGCTCCACTTGCGAGAGAGAGAGAGAGAGAGAGAGAGAGAGAGAGAGAGAGAGAGAGAATGAGAAATCACTACCCCAGAGGGATGGCCCCTCCACAATCCCTTCGCCTCCATTCTCCTCTTAGTATTTTGGACAGGCACATACATGCACCAAGCAAATTTTCAACCTGCTGAGTCTACGACTTGAACCACACAGTTGGCCATGTGAGATCTAACTGCCTTAAACTCCATGCCATCTCCTTGACCCCACAGTTCAAATTATCATCACCCCTTACATTCACCTGAAACCTTTTGTCCAAACCCTGCTTGCTTTTCCTTGGTTACATCTACTGTTATTCCTATTCTGCAGGCAAGAAGCAGCTGCAGTAAAAACAGATATGCTTGTTGGTCTCACATTCAACTGGTATCCAGTAATCTCAAGGGGGCCCTCAGGCAACCTTTGAACGTTTCCTCACAAGTAATCATTTCTTAAGTTTTGCTCCCCTCAATGTCTTAACCTCTCCTCCCCAATATATGTGTTCAGTTGATGACCTGGCTTCCCTCTCACCAAGGAAACACACAGCACACCTCTCCACTCACCTGTACCTCTGCCTTGTTTTCCTGCCTGTTAACAATGGTTGATGTATCTAAAACCCAACCTAAGGATGATGATGCTGAGACATAGGGTCAAAAGGGTATAACACTGAAGTTGTCATGGAAAGCTTGATTTCCTTGCTAACTGGGGGAAAATTGTTATTTCATTGATAATTATAAATTCTATAACCAGAGATAGAAATTTAAAATAACATAAATCAACCTAAATTTGTCCTCACTTCTGTGAGGACAGTCATCACAGAACAATTCTACTGATGCTAGGTTGATAGATACATATTTGACCACAAATGCCAGGACCGTAAATTATCAACCAATCTTTGACATTTGAGACTCCTTTCTATTTATAACTCTACTATTTTCCATTACTGTGAAGAAAAGTTCTCCTGGCCTTCTATGCTTACATCTTTTCTCCTTTTATATAAAGTTGACTTCTTTCTAGTAATATGAAAAGTTGTAACTGTTGATAATAGCAAGAAACAGATGATAAACAAAAACTAGACATTTAAAAATATTTATTTTTATTTCTTCCAGGAAAGAGAGAGAGAGAAAGAAAAGGGGGAGAGAGACAACTCTAATGGGTTTTCATGCCTTGATCTACCCCTTGCATCAGCCAGCTGGAATCACATACATGTGCATGTGTTTCCATCATGGTAAACTTCTGAATGTGAATCCAGGATCCCATGTGGGTTTAGCTTCACAGAACTTGGGTTTCCACTGCACCACCACTGAGAGCCCTGAAATTAGACAGTTCAAGCAAGTTTAGTAGAAGTTATAAAAATGATATGGACAAGATTTGAGGGAAGACGCAATGATGCAGGATTCCAGGGTTACTGATCTCAGAATTATTGGGGGTTATGATGAGCCTGAAAGAAGCAAGGGACAGGAATAATAACAGAGTACTGTGTGGAGAAGGCCATCTAAGAGGAACTGTGGACTTTGGTAAAACACAGAGAACCCACAGGCACTCTCCTCACCACCTCTCAATCTCTTGCCAGTGCTTCCCACTGATCCAATCTAGCCAAAAACCATAGATCAAGAGAATCTGCTGATGGAGTCACTAGGGTTGTTATCACAGGAGGCAGAATGGGAAGAAGAATAGAGAATGAATCTGGAGCACTAAACCTCATCATCATCAATTGTAGTCTCCAAGGCAGTTAAATACTTTTCACAGACAATTCCCTGTTCAGTCACAATACTCAGGTCATGGAGATAGAATTAGCATGTTAAAGAAACAGCATACACCTTTCAGTTCCTATCTCAAAAGACATGTGGGATCAGATTCTTATTTCAGGTAAATTCCTGGGAGGATTTCTGCAATTTTTTCAGGTCAAAAGTTAATCATGACTATGTTCATAAATTTGTCAGACAGCATGACTAACAGAGCATAAGAATCTTTATTAAATAATCCTCATTCTTTGCATCTAAAACACAAACGCAGTGGGTTTCTGAACTGGAATGACAGCTCCCTGTGTTCCTTTGCTCCTTCCAACCTTGCTCTGTCCCTGCTCCCATTCCAGGTCACTGTTCTGCATACTAATGCCAAGCCTGCTTCTACTCAAAGTGCCTGCTCCGTATGCTGTCATGTATATGCTGCTGGTTGGACCTCAGCCAGTGGAATTAAATGAAATGGTTTTCTGTCAGACTGAATACTAATTATGTCTTCATGCCAATGCTAGGTCTGCATAATGACATCATTTGCAAGTAGGTTGGAGGTTGAAGCTCAAAGAGAGTTTGCTGATATTTAGGGATGTAAGCAAAGTGGTAATATGCTGGTGAGTCTGCCTCTTTTGTATTGGTCTGTTTGTTTTAGAGATTTAGCTTTGAAAATTCAGTTTTACCTGGGCAACACTCAAATTAAGCAAACTTTTCATTGCCTGAATTAGTTGCCCTTTCATTTCGAAGCCTCAAATTTACAACTCAATTTCCTAGGAAGGTCTTTGGAACACTAATTTTTATTGTCAAGAGCCTGAGATCCCCCAAATGACTTACACATGCCTAGAATTGTCATTTATCTGTTTTCTGAAGCAATATGACTTATATCTGTTGGCAATAATACTTCCTTTTAGTCTCATTTTATGAGTAGATTCAATGATTACCTCATCTGGACCCCAACAATTTCCATAGACAATCCACCCTTTTCTATCTGCACCTTGACCTCAACATCCTGTTAGAAATAATCATTTTTTTCACCCTTCAAATGAGGCTTTCACAGCTTGCAGCATTTACTGTGCTCAATTAGCTAAATGATTAATAAATCGACGTTGTGGTAATAATGAGAAGAACCCCTCCAAGGCCCTCATTTTCTCTCAGCTGGAATATTAACAATGTCTTTCTATGAGGGTAAATTTACCCATGGAAATAAAAAGCCAAAGAATATAATAAGGTTAAAATAAGGACCATTGGGAAGAAAATATACATAATACAGTCTTCTTGAGTTTAAGGCATCTTGCTAGGCACATGAGGCATAGAAAAACTATCATGTAGATCTTCTAGTCCAGTGGTTCATAATAATATAAAATTATGGGAGGAAAATAAGGTCAGTTGTGAAAAAATGTCATTTTTTAGGTCAATCTGTATTCATGTCATGTGTGACTTTGACAAACTATTTAACATACTTAACATCTAATGATGAAAATATAATAGATAATCACAGATATTTACAACCTCTGAAATTATCTCTCTTTCTTAGACTATAATACTTCCATATTAAAATGTATTTTAAAAGATTTATTTAATTTTTGTCATTATTACTATTTTTAAATTTGCTATAGGGCACATGCACTCACTAGAAAGAGAGAGAGAGAGCAAAAGTGAGAAAGCAAGCTGCCGTGTCTGAGACTTGAACCATAGTTGGTCATGTGGGAATCTAACACCTTAACTACCATGCCACCTGCTGGCCTTTGAAATAAATTTTAAGCTTGAGGAATAAATATACATTTATTACACAAATACAATTATGTAATTGCTCCCTAATTCTATCAGAGACCCTAATTCTATCAGAGAACAGTCACTATGCCTGAAAATTATGGTAAATTTCACTGTTTTTGTTTGTTTGTTTGTTTGTTTTGTTTTGTTTTTTGGGTTTCTTTTTAGAGTGGCAGTAATAAATTAAGAATTCAAGATACTGATGATTTATTTAATCATAATATCAGGCCTACAGTTAGGGAATACTTTTTCCAAATACTTGTCTCTTACTGCTTTATCTCCTACACATGTCCTTTATATAGCCTATTTCTTTCAACTGAAAGAATGTTTATCCTTTCCACTTTATTTTGTAGTAGAAGCAACAAGAATCATAGTTAAACAAGCAAATGTCAATATAGTCCAGAGTAATGAAATATACAGTCTGAAAACACTGAGGTCAAATCTCCAGACCAGTGCTCAGAACAGCTCAACAGTAATCCACCTCTGAGTCTCATGTAAAAAATTTCTTCTGTATATTTGTTTTTACCACTACAGCTACAAGGCACCACTCCAGGTGACTCTTCAAGAGTTGAAGAGGTTCTTAGTTTTTAAGCTTATGTTCTGATCCACCTAGGGGAAAAATTATCTTCATCTGCCCAAGACTTTTGTAGCTGTGTTGGATAATAATCCATCATGAGATGATCATTATAAAGTTTTTAATCATATTAGTCAATATTTAATTTGTCCTTGATTTGGTATAATTGTTTTTTCCCTATATAAAAGGACTTGAAAATGTTCGTGGAAATAAAGAATGAGTTCATTCTGATGTGAAAAAAATTTCAAAATCCATCTATGATTTTTTTTTTTTTTGGAGAGGTTTTTGCTGTAGGGCGCGTGCGCTCGCCAGAAAGACAGAGAGAGACAGAGAGACAGAAAGTGAGAAATCACACCCCATGCCACAATCCCTTCTCCTCCATTCTCTTCTCAGGATCTTGGGCACACACACACACACACATGCCCGGTGTGAGTTTAAGCCACCAGGTCCGGGACTCAAACCACGATCAACTACGTGGGAGTCCAGTGACATAGCCATTATGCTTACTGCTGGTCCCTCCATCCATGGTTTTTCAAAATACATTTTAAATGAATTTTTGAAGATTCCTCCCCCCTTATACTTCTGAGGGTTTTTTTTAAATTATTTTTTTATAATTTTTTTTTCCTTTTATTATTTTTTTTTTCATTTCATTTTCTTCCATACATTCAATCACATTATTATTTATCTTACAATATGGGTATTTAAACAGGTGAACATTTCTCCCTAGTACTGTTGATAAAACTACGAAATATCTTCAACAGATAATACCACACCTCTTTGTGCCATTAATGCTTGGCCTCCCTGTCCCTCCCCCAAATGTCCTTCCTCAGAACCTCCTCTTTCACACACACTATATCTGGTATTTACATCTATATACAGCGTTTCTATATACTTCTGAGTTTTAACCTCCTAGGTTTCCTAGATTTCCTGATAAATAGCCAAGATACTGCTGACCTGAGCTAGTAAGTTCATTGAACTTTGTATAAAGATAACATTTGCAATTGCATTTTATTCTGATGTTCATGCCATAAAAGGGATTGTTTTGAAAACTAGAAAATCATTCAAAGCATGTTGGCCAACAAATAGGAAGCCAGGTTAAATGAGCAACATCTCACTATCAAACACTCTATGAAAACATGACTATTTATATCAAAAGTCAAGTCCCAACACATAAATGGATTTTAGTTTTAATGTTAGGGTTAGGGTTAAAGGGTAAGGTGTAAGGTTATGGTTAGAATTTAGTGTTAAGGTTAAAATGTACCAATAGGAGAGACCAGTAGTTGGCATAATGGCTATGTCACTGGACTCCCATGTAGTCAACCACCGTTCAAGTCCTGGACCTGGGGCTTGCACTCCAGGCGCATGTGCGTGTGTGCCCAAGATCCCAAGAGGAGAATGGAGGAGGAGGGATTGCAGCGTGGCCATCCCCCCCCCCCCCCGGGGGGGGGGGGGGTCTTGATTTCTTGCTTTCTGTCTCTCTGTCTTTCTGGTGAGCATGTGCCCTATAGCAAAAAATATGTCTCCAAAAAAAAAGAAAAAGAAAAAATTAAAATTAAAAAGAAAGATTAGAAAAACTATTCTGATCTTTTGTACTGTTTTATGATGGTCTGAACTCTTGGAGGAAGCATGCTCCCTTGTCACCTTGCTCCAAAAGTATTTGAAGGTGATATTCAAAGGTAAATAAAAATTAAACAGTTCAATGAATTAAATGTAGACAGGAATATACAAGAGAAGATAGGCTCCTCATTATTTGAATCATGATGTCTACTGACACCATGATCACATATCAGAGTGCTGTGGAAGGAAATTTCACATTGAATAATTCCAAATAATAGAACTAAATAATGCAGAACAGTCACTGACTCTCAGAGGTAAAAGTGAGTTAATCTCTCAACAAAATACATTATCCAAATGCAGAAAACTCTTTGTCAATAAATCTTAAACATGATCATCAATACCAGTTTTTACTGTCATTTTTTAAATTATTTTTTACTTTAAATGTATTTGTTTTATACTCATTCACTGTATATCGTTAGAGCATACAAAATGAGTTTTCCCATCCAGAATACACTGCATATTGGCTCAAAAATGTTACCATACATGTTATCTTCAACAAATAATTTTCCATTTCTTGTTTCTTATATATTTTACTTCTCTTCCCCCCTACCTTGGTTCTCTCCCTCTCAGCCTCTGCAATGTCCCACCTTCCTCACACACTGTCTCTGGTATCCACAGTTGGTTTTTTTTTTTCACATTTTATTGATTCATAAAAGATCTTAATTGAACTAAATACTTTTGATAGTAAGTATGGTTAATATAAACATATCTATGAACACATGTCTGACTTTAGGCATAAAACCCAGTGAGCAGAATGAACATACTATAAAGTAGTACCTAGCTGAGGCCATATAGCTTACTGTTGTCATTAAGTAGCTATTTTTTTTGTAACTATTTGTTATTATTCTTTTAACCAGTTCTCACTGGGGCCATCTGTTTGGCTGAGGGATAACCAATTGTGATAAAGTTTTAAAGCCAAACCAAAGTCTATCTGTGTAACTTCTTTTCATCTTTTTTTAACCACACAGCCTCTGAAAAGACTTAAGTTAAAGCTATTCCTTTTCAACATCAGTCCTTCAAGTAACAGTAAACAGCTATTTTCCTGTGAATTTTCTGGCCCAGTGGTTAAGAAACTGGGCTTTGAAACCAAACAAGGTGGGTTTTAATTCTGTGTTAATAACACAGCAGCTTTTGTTTTTGGATACATTACTTAAATGCTCTAAGTCTGTTTCCATAGTTTTAAATGAGGAAATAATATCTACTGTGAATATTAAAAGAGTGTTAAGGGCAGTAAGTAAGTGTAGTACTTGGTACATATATATGTTTAATATATTTTCCCTCCTCACTCTCTTTGTCCAGATATGTGGTAATTTTTTTAAATAGACTGTAGTCCAGATTTCTTATTATCATATCACAAACCATTAGGCCCATTATAATTCTAAATTCTAGAGTGCATAAAATATTTTTAGGTGAGATGCAGATATTTATAGAATCAACTTTTAGTCTTATGTGATACAACTGTTCTTATAATAAATATTTTGTAATGCTCTCTTTACTATCCCCAAAATATATGAATAAAATATTAGTTTACCTACAAAAATAATTCCAAGAAATCATAATATATTACAAGTAATATAAATGAAATATTTTTAAAAAGTAACATATAATGCAATGTGTATTTCAATATGTAAATGCTTTCACAAGATTGTAAGTAGAGATAATAAAGAAAAACTGATTATACCTATAAATAAAATCTCTATTAATATGCCAGCCACAAATGCAGGATGACTAAATAGTGAATGATATACCTAGTGGTGACACCATTTTCTGAATTTATAAATAGCTCTTGGTAAAATTCTGAACAAAAGCCAAAGTACAATGTTCCATTTTAAACAAGTATATATTATGTCTATAAATTCAATATATTATTAATATCTTACAAAAATACCTTGAAATTTTATGTTGCATAAAGTTAGATAAGCTTAGATGATATAATTTTTAATAATATTTTTAGGACATTTTTAGGTCACGAAATATATAGGGCAGTTCTTTGGAGTTTGAACCTACCCTGCATTAGATGTTAACATTATTCACCAATAATGCTCACCATACCAGAAGTGTTGAGACAGTTAAAAACAAAACAAAACAAAACAAGACATACTCACAGACTTCCAAAACATGTTCATTTAGAAATACTGGCTTAAGGGTACCAGATCTGCCTGGCCTCTTATTCTTTCTTTTTTTTTTTTTTTAATAGAAAAGTGAGGATTGGGTGGGCACAGCTTCTCTGATGGAGAAGTTGCAACCAGAACCAGCCTCAGGTTTATTCTTTTAAAGGGCAGTGAATTGGGAAAGGGAAAATGGGATGCAAAAGAAATGAGGAAGAAGGAAGTGGAATGCAAAAGGAATAAGGAGAAATCAAAATGCAAAGCCAGTTATTTTTGGATGTCAGTCGTCTGAAGATGTGAAAATGACTGCCACCATATAATTTCTCTGATCTTTTTCGGGGGACAATCTGATAAATGCATGTGACGTCCTTTAGCCCAATACAGGGATACTGGGCAGTATCAGGGTATTGGGTATCAAGAACAATGGGAAGACAACCATTGACAGCAGGCAGATATTGCTTTTGTATGTAGATGTTTCTCAATAGCCCTGCTAGAGTAGCTTATGGAAGCTTGTTACTGCATGTGTCTATAGGCCACATGTTTTAATCACATGTTTTCAGATTGGCTGCTCTCCATATATCCCCCTTTTTCTTTATCTAATTTGAGTCTGTGGTGCTGGATGGCTGTTGTGTGTAAGTTCTCTTGGAGTGAATCTGCAGACTGAGTGGCTAGTCATAACAACAGAATCTTTTTGGTTGTGTGTATACCTGGAAAGTTCTAGATTTTGAAGCAGTGCCACTTCTTTCAGATATATCCTTAATTTTACTCTTTGGAATAATTCATATTTGTCTTATAGAGGTATTTTACACTAAAACTAAATTCATATCTTACATTTATTTTTGCTAAGCTTCATTTTCTTTGTCTCAGTTCATCTTTTCAGTCTCTCATGTTGAATTTTGATTCTGACACGTCATATTATCTCTTTCTGGTTTTCATCACTTGCAAATTAGATCAGCATTTCTCATCTGTCTTTAAGTTGCTACTGAAAATGAGGAATCAGACATAATGAATGACAGAGCTTTGTGGAATTTGCTAGACACTTCCCTTCATGTTGACACAGCTCATTACACATCATCCTTTTATTAGTAAGTAGAGCTGAAAAAGATCATGAGACACACAGCCAATAACTTTACTAAAACTAAGATGAACTATGACCGTAGTATTTCCCATACAGCTCCAATGTTAGCATCTACATCAAATTCAAGGGCAAACGGTTTAGTAAAATTATGTTGGTATACAGTGGCAGCACTGCTCTTTTTAAATTACTTCACATGCCTAGTTTTTATAACTTCAAGAATTCTTATGTAAGTATAGAAAATTTGTAAAATATCACTATATTAGTTTTGCTTCTATAATAGCTAGACCCTGAAATTTCTAGTGAGATAATGCAAAAGAAATGCAAATTACTCAAAATTTAATCCAAGGTGGGATGGAAGGAGTCTGCCTTACTATGTTATTCATGCAGCCAAACCAAACTATATCATCTTCAGTACATGGAGAGGTCCTCAGCTCACCCGAGTATTGACATACATCCAATAAAACAAGAAAAAGAGAGAAGGTCATGTAGGAAGCTTTTTATGGATTAGGTTAGGAAATGGAATAAATCATTTCTGCCCACATTTTATTAGGTGGAACTCACATAGTCACACCTAACTTCAAGGAAGGCTAGAAAATATAATCTGGCTGTTTGACTAGAATAAAGGAAGATGAACTTCGGCAACCTAATAGCAATTTCTCCCAGTATTATCCTTAGACCTGGGCTAGTGAAGATACTGCTCTTAACCCCTTTATTTCAGTTGTCAACATTTTGTGGTTTTTGTTTGCTTGAGACATTTTTGCTATAGGGCACTTGCACTCACAAGAGAGAGGGACAGAAAGTGAGAAATCATCCACCACCCCCCCCCCGAGGGAGATTGCCATGCCATAATCTCTTCTCTTCCATTTTCCTCTTGGGATTTTGGGCATGTCTAGTGCGTGATTTAAGTGGCCAGGTCTGGGACGCAAACTGTGGTCAAGTACGTGGGAGTCTAACAACATAACCATTATGCCATCTGCTGGTCCCAAATATCCTAACAATTTGGAACACCCTGAAAATGTTCTAAATCACTTTCCTGTGTCTGGGAGTAATAAGGGTCAGCAGTGTCTCTGAACAGTATGCTTAGAACCTAGATCTGGCCCCATAAGAATCTCCATCATGGAAAGCCTCACCCTTGAAATCTGCACATCCCTCTCCAAAATTGTGACCTGCCAGGTCTGTAAGTGGATATCTGAAGTCCATACCAGAAGCTGTGTGTTCTACAGTACCTGTTCCTATCCTTCATGGCATTCTTTGGCCTTCTACCCAATATGTGGGGTTAAACAGATGCCACATTGATCTCCAGGAGTTGGTCAATAGAGCCCTTCTGGGACCCCATGACTTAGGTGCAGTTCATTCCAGGAAGGTGACCTAGTGAGTATGGTGCCCCTTTCATGACATGGTGTGAGTCTGGGACACTAGAATGATGTGACATACTTATTTGGGTGATTTTTACACAAGTCAGAATGTAGGTCAAGCTCAGGGTTCTAAGCTACAAATAGACCACTGCCAGTCTTGAGTATGAGCTCAGTGATTGGTTCCCTGCATGGACTCTCATTCTTCTGTGTTGGATCATGTTATTGCCTCAGGTCTACAGCACCAGAAGGCAGCAGAGATGACAATAGTCAACATTTATTCTTGGGACCATCACCATCAACACCAGAGAGATCATCCACTCCCTTCATCAGCTCTGCACCATATAGGCAATCTTTCATGGGTAGCTGGACCAAACTCTTTAGAAAGCATATGAAAGCCTGACTCCAAAATGCAAAAAGGTCATTCTTTCTCCAGAGGTCCTTTTATCCTCCCAAAGGCCCTTTCTTCTTTCTCAAAATGCTAAAGGTTCTTTTTCTCCTCCAATCAATGCAGTTAAGTCTCGACTTTCTGAGTCAGGATTAAACTACATTTGGTGAAGGATTCCTTGCATGAACTCCTTGCATGAATGGAACCAATCTTGTTTTGAGCACTGACTCGTCATCTTTTCCTCGCTGGTGGCAGTGTATGGAAGTCAGTGTTGTGAACAACATTGAACATGTTCACATTTTAGGGATGTACTGATTATAGCTTAAAGGGTTCAAGGAAGATGTGATAGGAGATGTGATATTTTATATCTCAGATCATAAAGTTAATACAACCAGACAGTGAATTCTTGTTCACATTTTATTCCTATTGTGGAAAATATGTGCCTTTTTTGTTTTCATCAATGAAGCATAGTAATTACATGTGATTAGGTCATCTCAAACCAGAACTCATGACTGCACAATGGAAAATGCAGCATCATGGGTAATAATGTAACTAGCATTAAATAAATGGTTTTAGGAAACTCAGAAGGAAGAAGATCCATATGTTTTCCTACAAATGGAATCCTAAGGGCCATGTCACTATGAGTATTAACAGCATTACAACCTTTCTCAATGGGAGACATGAAATTAGTTAGGAATGATGCATTTGATAATATTTAGCATGATAAAATTGTTGCAGATCCTGGGAAGGAATCCATGGTGCCTGGTTACTGCAAAGAATCTTCACATGCAAGTACACAAATGTATATACATACCTTTGATTAATCACTAGACCCATATGGGCCTATAAATTTTGTAATTTTTAATCAAATTGTTCATATAGACAGGAATTCTAAAATAAATGTGTGAACTCTGTATGTCCAAGAAATTTCTTTAGTCTCTGAATTGTTCATATAGACAGGAATTCTAAAATAAATGTGTGAACTCTGTATGTCCAAGAAATTTCTTTAGTCTCTGAAGTGATTTTTAATCAGCATCCCAATAATCTGCTCTAATTTTATAAATCTGTTAACTGATTTGATTTCCTGAATAACTTTAATGCTGGAGAGTCCTCTCTATGACATCTCAGACAAACTTTCAAGCTCTCCCCAGCTCTGCTACAAAGAATATCTATGCCAAGAACAGAGCAAATCTCAAGTTTATGCTCAAGTCATGAACCTGACCCATGTAAACATGTTCATCTGCTAAAACACTGGGTCTCAGTTATATATTTAGTCTCCCCTTTCCAGCTGCATTTTTCTATTTGATACATATTATCTAGAAAATTATTGCTCACAAGCTTTAGATGTTGCATGTAGCTTACTTTTCAAATTATCTGCCTACTACTCTCTTGGGTGCTGATCTCCTTAGTAGCATTGCATTATTGGAATGTGCCTTGTAATCCACTCCTTTTGCTGATCAGTACCTATCCTATTATCTACCTACTACTCTCTTGGGTGCTGATCTCCTTAGTAGCATTGCATTATTGGAATGTGCCTTCTAATCCACTCCTTTTGCTGATCAGTACCTATCCTCTCTGAGGTGTACATTTCATAAGAGAAGGTTTGCTTTGCCTACGTTTTTCTTGTGAGAACTAATTGCTATGAATTTCCCTCTTATGATTGCTTTTGCTGTGTCCCAAAGAATATATAGAGCTGTGTGTTCAGTATCATTGGTGTCAATAAATCTTTTGAGTTCAGTCTTAATTTTTTCAGTTGTTTGGAAATCATTCAGTAATAGGTGTCTCATTTCACTATTTTCTGTAATTTTTGATGCCTCTTTATGTGATTGATTTCAAATTTAATTCCATTGTGATTGGAGAAGATGCTGGGTATAGGTTTACCTTTACATATCTATACCTGGAGGAATACCTAGAACTTTAAAAACTGAGGTGCATATCATGCTGGGTGAAGTCTCTTCACAATCTAAATGATGTATAGTATTTAATGTATGAATAATAATAATAAATATATATAAATAAATAAATACAAATTTAAAAAAAGAAAGTAGTTAGATTATTTAAGAAATTGTGTAATCAGTAAAATGTAGGGGGGGAAAGAAATGGAAAACAACTGTAGACACAAGAGGTAGTATGGGAGGAGGGTGGGAAAGGGCAGAGGGTTACATATAGGGATTATATATATATATATATATATATATATATATATACACACACACATATATATACATATATATACGTATATATACATATATATACGTATATATATGTATATATACGCACACATACACACACACACACATATATATATATATATGACACTAGAAATAGAAAATTATTGATGATAACATGCATGATTGAGCCACTATGCAGTATATTCTGGATGGGAAATCACATTTTGTATGCTGTGATGATGCTTAGGGATTGAATGTAAATTAATTAATTTTAAAAAATGTTTCAAAAAAATAAAATAAAATAAAAATTACTATTTTTCTTGCCATTCCCCATACATCTATTTGTATTAACCTTCTCTTGACTAGTAATATAACCTATATTATATATTCATGTATATAATTTTATGAGCAAGAAAAAACCATATGAACAAAGATAATTGTATTGTTACTAGCTGACTTTACAAAATATAAACCATATTTTCATACCTTGGCATCTTGCTTCTCCAGATCACCAATACTACATACCTTCTAGTCAAACACATTGCTCTCTTTTTTTTTTTTTTAAATTTTTGCCTTAGGGCATGTGCACTCACTGGAGAAAGAGAGAAAATAAAAAATTACTTCACTAGGGGGGATGTCCAGGCAACGATTTCTTTTTTATTCTTCCTTTGGAATTTTAGACATGCACATACATGTATCCAGTGTAATTTTTAAGCAACAGGCTCTGGGGCTAGAATGGCAGTCAGACATGGGGGAGTCCAGCATCTTAGCCACTACATCACCTGCTGGCTCTGCTCTTATTTTTAATGGCCATATATTTCTGGTACAGATTTATCACAATTTACTCAGTATTTCCCTGGCTGATGGTATTTTACTCTTCTCTTTTTTTCTCTCTCTCTTTTCTTTTTTTGTCAGCAGGAATAATTAAACTTTGTATAAATATCACCCTATAATAAAATGTTTATATACATATGTGTGTGTGTGTGTATCTCCAGCAATAGAATGGCTAAATTGAATGACATATTTTAACAGATGCTGCTGAATTCCTTTTAGAAAATACTCTGAAGTCCCATTTATATTAGCACTACATAACAGAACACATCCTTTACCCTCTAGCCTGCCAGCAAAAAGGTATTATGATTTTTCTAAACATTTGCTACTCTGGTACTCACAGTTACTTTAAATCACATTTCCCTGGGAAATATTTTTCATATCTAACATTTGTGTATTTTGTTTAAGGTATCTAAAATTATAATTTTTATGTAGTCAAATATATCTATTTCCCTTGTATTGCTTCATTTGTCTTGTTTTGGTTAAAAACTTCTCTTCCAAGTTTAGGTTGTACTTTTAACCTCTTAGATTGTCTTGTAAGTTTTGTTTTGTTTTGTTTTGTTTTGTTTTAATTACATTTGTAGCCATTCAAAAATGTGTCTTTATTTAATTAGGGGCATTTCTTTCTTTAAAAATAGACGTTCTTTGTTGATAATAAAATTAAATTGTACTTATTTCCAAAAGCAGATAGAGGAACATAATTTTTTTTGAGAAGTTTTTGCTATAAGCGTGTGCACTTGCCAGACAGAGAGAGACAAGAGAGACAGAAAGCGAGAAATCACCCCCCAGGGGGAATGGCCACACCGCAATCCCTTCTCATCCATTCTCTTCTTGGGATCTTGGGCACGCACGCACACATATGAGTTTTAAGCCACCAGGTCTAAGATACGAACCACAATTGACTACCTGGGAGTCCAGCGACATAGCCATTACACAACTGCTGGTCCCAGAGGAACATAAATTTAATTATGTTTTCCCACTTGATTATAATCACTGTTAATTTTTTGATGTACAACAAAAGATAAGCACAAACATAACTACTCAAAACATACATATTTTCAAAATTTATATAATATCTTTGGGTTAGTCTTGGGACTTTAATCAATTGCATTGTATTATGGCCACTTAACAGAAGTAATGCATGACAGCTTTGGGAAAATTTAAACATAGGAAAATAAATACAGTAAAAAAAATTAGATCACTCAAAACCAACCCTCCAATGATGCAAATTGATTTTGTTTTGTATTGTATTGATGTCATTGTTGTTATTGTTTCATGGAAGGTGACATTCCTTTGTGCTTGGATTGCTTTTTTCCTTCACTTTTGTATTTCAAAATTTGACAGTATGTGTCTAAATATAGATCTTCTTTTGCTGATATTGCCTAGTCCTTTTTACTCATCATCCTCTAATTTCAGAATATAGAGTAAACTTTTAACAATATCTTTGATTAATGATTTTATTATAACTGTTGTGGTATCTTTCTCGAATATATATTATTTGATTATAAATAACATTCTCTTTTATTATTGTAAATTTCCTCATACACATTGTTTATTTATTTCAGGATTCTATCAGTTCTTTTACATAATTCACTGATACAATTTTCCAATCACTTTTAAACTACCTGTTCCAATAAATATTCTAATTCTGCTATTGAAATTATAGTTTTCTTGCAATTCTTATAGTTTCATCTAGCCCCTTGTTTATGACTTTCTGATCTGTTATTTCCATTCAATCATCTGTATAGCACACAACATACTTTTCAAGGTCTGCATGTAGTATGCAATACTTAAATAAAGGATATTACCATAAATATCGTTTTCAAGAGAGAACTTTGCAATCTTGTATTTGAAAAGAGTTTTTTTCCCTGAGGCTCTTCCACTCACCCTCCACCATATAGTTTCTGGCACCTACCCTTGTCTTCCCTTCTATTATGGCTTTGGGTCTTTCAGTTGATCCTTCTTTCTCATCATTTTATCCTACAGTTTTTCTTTGCATTCTATCTACACTTTGGCTTACTTTAGGTATTAGAGAGGAGAGGAGGGACGAATTTCTTATTATATATATTTTTTAGTTTATTCATTTCTTGAGAGAGAGAGGGAAATATCCCGAACAGAGTCTGCATGCTGTAGCCCATCTCCAGCCTCAACCACAGATCACAGGCATGCACACATGTGTACTTAGTGTATCCAAAGAGATCTCAGGACACGAACCAAGGGCTTTCCCATGTAGGTCCAGCATCATAGAATATTGCATTGCTGCTCCACCAAAAGCTGGCCCCTTGCTTTTATTTCATTGACAATCCCACACACTCTTGTGTATAATTTCATCTAGATTCAATTTCATATTTTTTCAGTGTCTTCTCTCCCTGTGGATATTACAACTGTGTTTCCTTTCCAATGTGCATTTTACTAAGACACTTTACTTCATGTATTTCCAAGTGAAGAGACCTACCCAGATACAGAATTTTCCATTTCTATGGTCACTTGTCTGATTTCTATGGTAGTTGAAACTCTTTTTCAGAGATACTACTGAATTACAAATTTCATCTTGCAAGTAGTTTAACATAGGGCAGACTGCCATCTAGGATACAATGTAGTCTATGTACCCTACTTTTAATATGGTTCTTTTCTGAATGTTCTATTGGGCTGAGAGGTGCCTATTACACAGAAATGGGAAAGGTAGGATGAGTCTTTTAAGTCTGCTACTTCAGAAGGCCTGTATTTTGTGAATTAGACATCGTGATAGCTTTCCAATTTTCTGATGAACATAGCCCTTGTAATTCTGAGGTAGGGATTAGAAAGTGAAAGAAGAGTGAAGAAACTGGGCACAGCAGTTTGCATGTAAAGTCTTAATTCTCAGGAGGAAGAAGCATCATGACACAGCAAAAACCCATCTGAAAAAAAGAATAGTGATGTATTTAGCAATCTCCTTTTTATTGAAGTCACTGTTTCTGGCAGCAGATCACAAGTAAGCCTTTATCTACAGTTTTCCAAGCCAGTTCTAATGATCGTGAATTTACTGGTGTGTGGTCACAACTGTATTGTCATTTCTGGTAATTGTGTGAGGTTTTCTTCCGTTATATATGAGAGTATTCAAAAAGTTCATGAAAAAATGGAATAAAAGGATGAGTTTATTTTTATTGAAATTAATGCAGTCTTTCCATAGTATACATTTTCCATGAACTTTTTTGAAGACTTGCCCAACGTGTATATGGTTGTGACAGGAATTCAGAGTCCCATTGAGGATGATCAAGTTACATTCCATTTTCATCTGTATTTCCTCTCATTTTTAATTAATCGAAATTTTCTTACTCTTTCTGTTTATTTTTTATGCTAGAGAAGACTGAAGTAGATAAAAAAGTAAATTCTCAGCATTAAAAGTCATATCCTCTCAAGCAGCTTTTATGTGTTTTTCTTAGCTGGAGTTTATAAACCATCATCTGGCTAACACTCACACATTCTCTGAAATACTTGTTGAACACCTCTGCAATACCAAGCACTTGCATGAAAGTATTGGAGATGAATAACAACAACAACAAAAATCACCTACCCTGTCTCACAGAATTCACAGTAAATTAGGGAAGATAGTTATTAAATAAAATGAATACACATATGTGCACACACAAGCAGTAATTAGCCTTAACCGAAATCACTGTCTTCTGGTTTAGAACAAAATAGGTAATACAGAGAAGAGCTTAAAATACAGTATCTGGGTTGCTCTCCTTCTGTTCCCTAAAAAACATCATCCTGGTGTCCAAGGGAACCATTCCTCTAGAGCAAAGTCCCTTGCTTTGCCTTTTCTTTTCATATTCTTCTGGTGAGGAATGGTACAGATTGACTCTGTGGTCACTGTTAATCTCTTCCATCAATATTTCTTGCCGTATTAGTCATATCTGGCCTAATGTTCCTCCACTTGTGCTTTCTGTGTCAGTAGATCTCCAGTGAGTTTAGCCTTCCCTTGCCTGGAAAAGAGAGGTCAATTGCTTCTAGTCCTCTGACATCTGTCTCCTCTCAGAAGAACTTAGGACCTCAGAAATAATCATTTTCAACATGTAGTGAGTGTTCCATGTAACTGCTCTTCTTCTTTCTTTAATGCAGTTTTAAAATACTATTTGATATTTTCTAAGTGTCTTTATTTTGGAATTGTCTTCCTGACACTGGTACACACATCCAATGGATGTATACACATGTAAACTTTGATGGACTTTTCTTTGTCAGTTTTGCTTTTTTCTTTCATGGATTTTGTGTATCTAATGTATTTGTAAAATACTTTAAATAACTCCTGTAACTAGTTAAATCAAACCATTTTTTTCACCATTATGACTATACAGGGAAAAGTTATCAGATTTCCATCTTACAGACTCTCTCTGGACTCCTTAATTACATTATTTTAGAGTTTCTGGCCTTAGAATGATAACTATATTTTTCTCTAAAATGTTAAATCAGACCTGTTCAAACCTATCAACTTAAGCCTAAATGATATTTACTGTTAAATTCAGAAATGTCTGAATATATCTGCTAAATTAGTGAAGGCAGACTGCCAGGAATCTATTTGTATAAAAATGGAGCCAAACTTTCTCCAGCAATAAAACTCTAGTTGTTACAAGATAGAAGAATTTTGGAATGTGGTGAGATATCTGCTACACAGATTATTACCTTCCTGCCTCATGATTTTACCCTTAGGAGAGAGAAAGAGCTGCAGGTGAAACAAGGAAGGAAACCTAGATTAATTTTCTTATCCACTATAAAAAAGACAAAAGAGTACAAATACATCATTTTAGCTTACAAAAGTAGAAAGGGGAGAGAGAAATAGATTGGTTTCCCCCCATTTTTGTCACTGAATACTTGTAGTGTCTCAAAGGCCTATTGGCAATGCAGAGAGAGAAGAAGACCCAGTTGGGTGAATGCTGTCTTGGGTAAAAAAAATGGAAACCCGGCTAGAGTACAGTGACCATTATATAGTGCTATGCCCCCAGTAAGTAGAACACATGGGATCAGCAACAAAGAGTATAAGTATTTGTGGCTGTACTAGTTTCCAATTATCTTCTCAGAAAATTTGTACTTCCCTTTTGCATCCATAACTCTATGCTCTATGGATCTATTAGATCTGATTCTCAAAGGGAAAAAATGTTTACCAGGTGACATGAAGAGAGTCCCATTAAACTTTAAGCTATGGCTGTCTTGTGTCCTAAAGGTCTTTGTGCCTAGAAACCAGCATATAAGAAAAGGCATTTTCACATTTTTCAGACATAATTTATTTGACTATCAGGAGTAGTTAGAACTATTATTATACAATGAGGAATGTGAAGAATATGCTTGGCACCCACGTAATCCACAGAGATATTTCTCAGAGCTACACTGTCTAATTTTGATGGTAACTGGCAAGAGTAACAACCACTGACTGAGGACATGGTGACCAAATGTTCAGAGTCCTCAGAATGTCACCCATTAGGGAAGCCACCAAAATCAGCAGAAGAACTGCTCAAGATGATGGGAATCCAGAATGGGAAGTATTGGAGAGAAATGATGAACATCAGTTACTTTTCTGAATCCAGTTACAGGGATGCTGGCTTTTTCAACTATTCTTCCTTTTTGTTGCCCCAGGAAAAGTAGCTAACCAACCTCTAGCAGGAACTCTTCCCAATGAAAATGAGTGTCCTAAGGAATAAACTGTAGAAGATGTTACAGAGATCTTTAGATCATTCCCACTTTCTGGAATTCATTTTCCACTCAGCTTCGAAGAAGTGTTACCTGCCAGAGGCTCATCACTGAGGTACCCCTATTAGCAAAAGGGAGCAGTCTCCATAAAAGTTAAGTCCTCTTGCCAAGGGCAGCCCATGTATGACTAATATAAGTGGACATACAAGGTCACAGGCCACATAATGAGATTTCTGTTGGACAACATATACCTGACTATAGTCTCATAAGGAGGATGTAGTCTATACCATGTAGCCAAAGTGCAGAGTTGGTTGTACCACCTAAGTTTGCATACACAACACTCGATGTTCACACAACATCAAAGTCACCCGACAGTGTATTTTCTCAGAATGTATTTCCGTCATTAAGGAACTTTATTTATTTATTTATTAATGTATTTCTGTCATTAAGGACTTTATTTTAGTAATAAATTTATTGAGATACAATTTACAAGTATGAGTTTGACCTTTCTAAATTGTACAGCTCAGTAATTGTTACTTACATAAAAACCTGTGCATCAATCACCACTATTTTAAGAACATTTTTATCATTCCTAGAAGAAACCTTACAATATTTTTTTGAAAGGTTTTTGCTATAAGGCACATGTGCTCACTAAAGAGGCAGAAAGAAAGTGAGAACTCACCCCTAGAAGGATGGCCATGTCACAAGCCCTTCTTCTTCATTCTCCTCTTTGGATTTTAGGCATGCACATACATGTGCCCAGCAAAAATTTTAAGCCGCCAAGTGTAAGACTTGAACTATGGCCAACTACATGGGAGTTCTACTCCTTAACCACTACGTCACCTGCTGCCCCCCACACTCCCCATCCTCCTCACCCCAGGTCCCACAACCACTAATCTATTTTCTTTCTCTATCAATTTTTTTCTTCTAGATATTTCATATAAATGGACTCAGAGCAGGTGTCTTTTGTATCTGGCTCCTTTCATTTAATATATATATTAAATTATATATATACACATATCACTGTAACTATATAAACTATATATATATATATATATATATATATATGTAACTATATAAACTATATATATAACTATATTAACTATATATATGTCACTATAAATATATAAACTATATAACTATATAAACTATAGATATATATGTACATCTTCCTATATATGATATATATATATCATATATATATATATATATATATCATATATATATATATATCTCACCATGCTGAAGCATGTACCAGATTTTCAGTACTTTTATTGCTGAATAATATTCAGTTATGCATGTAACTGTGTTTAGTTTATCTATCCAATAGCTGATGAATATTTGTTCCCGCTTTTCATCATTACAGATAATGTTGTTCTGAATATTTGTGTGGATATATATATATATATATATATATATATATATATGAGTGTATATATATATATATACTGAGTGTGTGTGTGTATATGTGTATATATATATATATATATATATATATATATATATATATACAGTCTCAGTTCTCTAGGATATATACATAGCAATAGAATCAATGGGTAACATGGTAAATATAGGTCTACCTTTTTGAACAATTACCCATCTTTTTGGAAAATCTAGAACACTGTATATTCCTACCATCAATGTGTAAAACAGTTAATTACTCCATATTTTTTCCAAAACAATATTGTCTGTGTTTTTCACTGTAGTCATCCTATAATTATCCTATAATTGGGTGTAAATTGGTATCTCATTGGGCTTTTCATTTTATTTTTCTTTATATATCAATTCAAATATTTAGTCCACTTCTGGCAATATTTGCTTAGGTTTCAACTACTTTTGTTATACCAAACATCATTTCATTGGTGTTCAGAATGATGTACAGAATAATTTTTTCATGATTTCCTTTTCTTTCTTAAAATAAAAATTTCAGCCTCAAAACCATCGAAGGTAATGAAGCTTTCACAGATTCTGTATGTTATGACCCTAACACTTTGCAGAAGATGCCAATGGTTGAACATGAATTTTATGCATTCCTGACACATTCACAAAGGAGAGAAAGATGGATAGAATAGGAAAACACACCAAATAGATACAGATTTTCATAGGGTTTGTGTTGAATCTGTAGTTCAATCTAGGAAGTAGTACCACCTGAATATTAAGTTTACTGATATGTAAACATAAAATATATTTCCATTTATTTAGAGTATTTTAATTTCTCTCAAAAATGATTCATGGTTTTTATAATATGAATTTTATACTTTTAAATGTATTTCTAAGTATTTTATTTTTGATGGTATTACAAATAAATTTTATTAATATTATCTTTAGATTTTTATTTACAAGTGAATAGAATACAATTTTTATAGCATAGATTTTGTACTCTATGAATTTTCTCAACTAATTTATTATCTCACACAGTTTTTAGTAGATTCTTTAGCACTTTTTATATAAAAGATATGTCTTCCACAAATACAGACTGTTTTACTTCTTTTTTTCCACTTTGGATATCTTCTATTTAATTTTCTTTTCTAATTACCCTGGGTAAAACTTCAAGCACAATTAAATAGTATAGACATCCTTGTTTTCTTTGTAATTTTAGGAAGAAAACATGCAGTCACAATACTTATACTGTCAATTGTGAGTTTTTTAGAGATTTCTTTATGAGGTTGAAGAAGTTCATTTCTCTTACTAGATTTTTAAGTGTTTTTACCAGGAAAACAAGTTTTTATAAATGCATTTCTCTATTAATTATCATGTATTCTTTAAAGTTGCTTTTATTAATATAATATATTAAGTTGATTTATTTCTCTTTATTTTAAACAACCTTGCAACAATAGCAAAATACACATTAATGGAAATAATAAATATTAGAGAATAAATAAATAAACTAGGTAATAGAAAAAACAATAAAAAATTAAAATAAACCAAAACTTTTGCAAAAATTGGCAGAATGATTGTAAAATTTACATAGAAATGCTAGGGACTCAGAATAGTACAAATTATCTTGAAAACATAAATAACAGTGTTGAAGGAGTCATATTTCCTAATTTCAAAGCTAATTAGAAAGTTCTAGCTTTCTAAATTAACAATACAGTTTGATACTGCTATAAAGACATACATATATATTAATGGATCTGTATCGATAATTCAGAAATAAATTTATATAATTATTTCCATTGGTTTTGACAAGTAAGCCAAGAAAAGCAAATTGTGGGATGAATTTTCTTTCAACATGTTTTGCTGGACAATCAAATATCTACATACAAAAGAATAAATTTGGACCCCTACCTCAAACCATATTCAAAAATTACCTAAAAATTGATTGTAGACCTAAATATAGGAACTAAATATATGAAGTTCTTAGAAAAAAATTCATACAATTAAATCTTTGTGATCTTGAGTTACATAAGAATTGCTTAAGTATGATATCAAAATACAAGTGACAAAATAAAAAAGAGATCACTTGAATATTATTTTTAAAAGACTATGTTTTTTCTTTTGGTTTATTTATTTATCACATCCATGAATGAGAGAGACAGGGGAAGAAATAAAGAGAGTCAGCACCACCAAAACGATCTTGATGCCATGATCCACTCCCAGTCAGCCTTGGGTCATGGGCACTTGTGCATCTGGTATACTCAGAAAGGTCTCTTTATGTAAACCTGTAATCTTCCTACATAGGCCACCCTAACAGGGCATTGCTGCACCACCACCTGGAAATTAAAAGCTATTACTCTGAAAATTACAACATTAAGAAAGTTAGAAGACAGACCATAGAATGAGAGAAAAGATTTCCAGATTATATAAGTAAGGGATTTGTACTCAAAATATATAAAGGCTTTTATAGGTGAATGATAAAAAGATAACCCAACTTTTTTAAATTGGAAAAGTATATGAATTGACAGTGCTTTCAAAAAGATGTACAAATGACTAATGAATACATTAAAAGATATTTAGCCACAAGGTCAATCAGAACTACAAGGAGATGTCACTTCATACCCATCCACTCAGATGGCTCTAATCAAAATGACAGACAATAACAAATCTTGACAAGCATTTGAAGAAATCGGAAGCCCCACACATTGCTAGAGGGAAAATGGAATGTTACATCTGCTTTGTAAGTCATTTCAGCATATCGTCAAATTTAAATGTAGAATTATTTGTGACCCAGAAATTCCACTTTAAGGGATATACCTAAGAGAAATAAAAAACACAAACATGTACATGAATTTTTATAAAAGCATTATTCATAATAGTAAAGTGTAAATAATTCAAATGTCCATAATCTGATATATGAATAAAAAATATGATCAACCCACAAAATTGAGTATTATTTGGCAATATAAAGAAATTAAATACTGACACATGTTACAACATGGTAAGTTTTTTAAACATTATGCTAAATAAAGGATAACAGTTGAGAAAGACCACACAATATATGACTTGATTTATTTAAAATTCCAAAATAAGTAAATCTGTAGAGACAGAAATGAGAGAGTGGTTGCTGAGAACTTAGTGTTAGGGCTGCAAAGAGAGAATGATGAAGGAAAAAAACTGATTGTTAATGGGTAAGAAATTTATGCAGGTGGTGGGGACAGTAATGTTTAAAATTAGTTTGTGGTGGGGTCAGCAGGTGGTATGGTGGGTTAAGGCACTGGACTCCCACATGGCCAACCAAGGTTCGAGTCCTAGACCTGGTGACTTCTTTCCTTCTTTATCGCTCTCTGTCTCTCTCTGGGGAGTACACATGCCCTATAGCAGAATTAAAATAATAATAATAAGTACAATTAAATAAACTAAAAAACATTAATTTGTGATGATTGTTATGCAATCCTGAGAATATATAGTTTATATATAAAAACTGTTGAATTGTGTACTTAAAATGGTGACATTTGATACATGAATTATATCTCATTAAAGCTTAAAAAAAAAGAACAATACTGACCCTTGAGATGGCAGAGGGCATGTTGATTAAGTGTGCTGGACTCCCACATGGCTGACCATGCAGCTTGCTTTCTCACTTTCCACCGCTCTCTCTCTCATTCTGTTCCTCTCTGGTCAAATTAAAAATAAATAAATAAATAAAGTTAAATAAAAAGTAATTCTTTATTTAAAAAAAAAGAACTCTACTGGCCTTTCCTAAATCCTGTTCTTCATGAAAAAATATACACATACATTATTATAATCCTTACTTTATCTTACATCAGCTCCTAATGCTTTTTTTCCCTTCTAAATTTCAAGTGCTAAGAATTATTTCTCAGGACAAAAGATGGTCTGTGCTTCTGCATCTAGTATTCCATATCTTGTTTGAAATTTCAGTTTAGCTTCATGAAGAAAGAGACCTAGTCCTTGGCTCTTTCCAAGTTTTACAGTTTTCTCTTCACGTTTGTATTAATTCATGTCAAATCTTCTCCGTAGAAGTCAGGAACTCCTCTCCTTGGTATCCTATCTTATTTACTTGATAAATTAGCATTTTAGTGAAAATAAGTATTTTATATTCTCCAATTTTTAATCAGTCCTCCATAGGAATGAAGTATAGAAAGATATTAAATAGGTAGATCACAACCATTTGTTGTCCTACAAATGCATGCTGTTTTTTATAGCAAATTTAACTATAACAGAACTCAGTCTTTCTTTATTAAGCCTGTTTTATTACATACAATTGCTTTTTCATGAATGGAACATCTGCCTCTTCACAATAGTGTTTGATCTCATCCAGCTCATCGTCTCTTTTGTTGAAAAATGAGCCACCCTATGTGAACTTGCTCAGCTTACCTGGCAGAAAGTTCACTGTTTTTTCTGTATCTGCTCTTTATGTGATCATTCACTTTCATCCGAGAGGACTAAGTCTTCTTGGCAATTTTTCAAGTAAATCCTTTAAATTTCATACTTGATCCTAACCTATGTCATATACTACAGAAGCTGCTCCTACAGTCCTGACATGTCTTCAACTTGTTTCTCACCAGTGGGTTGTTATTCTTTATAAGTACTCAAGTATTCCTGATAAAAATAAAATTGACTGTAAGGTTGTTTGTCCTTATCCCAACACTTTTCTACTAAACAAAAAACTCTAAAATAGTGGTTATATGCTGATTTTAATTCTTTTCCCCCTAACCATTTCTCAATTTATTATAAGCTGCCTTTGATGATAGTATTTTAAGAAGAGAATTTTCCTCCTCGAAGTCACCAACATAAATCCAGCGGGCACTTCAGGATGGTTTTCCTTTTGTGTAGCAGCAACATCATTAAACAATCCTGTTCTGTGGAAATAATGTCATCACTTTCCTTTCATATACTTAGTTATTGAATTTCTACTTCTTGACAATTCTTCATTTTTCTTTGCTACCTCCACTTCCCTCACCTTTTTTCTATTTTATAGGTCTTTATACAAATTTTTCTATAGCTTTTATTTTAATTCCATAGATGATTCCTGAACTGTCCTTTCTAACTCAAAACTTCCTTTTGATCATTTTTCCAACTACCTTCAGAAGACCTTCCCAAACTTGTATTTCAACATCAAACTCATCCTGGACTTTCCCAACCCTTGACCCTTGACCCTTACTCCCTGTGTTAATCAATACTTCATCATTCTTTTTTATTTAACTTTTCATGTTTGTGTCTATTTAATATTTGGCTTGCTTTTAATCCTGTTTTCTTCCTCTCACCCTTATTACCCACTCCATTCTACACTGTCTCTAGTATCTATAGTTGGCTTCACTTCCAATCTTCCAATTTCTGTTATAGAGTGCAGACATTCAGTATATATTAAGTGGGGATATACAATGCCTATCTTTCATAGTCTGGCTTACTTTTCTCATTATTAAATCTTCTATAATTGTCCACTTTATCTCATTGTTTTGTATGACTGAGTAAAATTCTACAGAGGATATGTGCCACATTTTTTCAACCCAATTTTGAATAATACCCCAATAAATATGAAAATGCAAGTGTTTTTTCCACTAAGTGTTTTTCTATTCTTTGGTTAGATATCTAAGAGTGGAATTAGTGTGTCATATGGTAGTTCTATTTGTAGACTTCTGAGAAACCTCAATATTGTTCTCCACAAATTCTTTTAGCTATTCATGCTTTGAAAATCTGGGTTATCATTGCTTCAAAATAAAACTTTTTAAAACTTTGACTCTTGGGACCAGCAAATTGTGTAGCAGTTATGTTGCTAGACTCCCACATAGTCAACCAAAGTTTGAGTCCTGGACCCTGTGGCTTAAACTCACACTTGGTGTGTATGCATGTATGCCCAAAATTCCCAGAGGAAAATGGAGGAGAAGAGATTGCAGTGTGGCCATCCCCCTTAGGAGGTGATTTCTCACTTCTTGTCTGTCTGTCTCTCTGGCAAGAACACATGCCCTATAGCAAACATCTCTCTCTCTCTCAAAAAAAAAAAAAAAAAAAAAAAAAAAAAACAACTTTGACTCTTACTTTTTAAATTTTTGCTAGAGAGTGTGTGTGCTCACCAGAGAGAGACAGAGGGAAAAGAGAGGATAAATTATCCCTATTCCCATGGGGAATGGTCATACAAAATCCGTTCTACTCTATTTCTCTCTCCTTGTAGGATTCTGGGCATTCAGGCACATGTGCTGGTGTTTTTCAAGCTGCTGGGTCTAGGACTTGAACCACGAAGTCAGTCATGTGAAATCAGGTGGCCTTAAACACCAGGCCATGGACCTGGGCAGCTCTTATTTCTTAACTATCCAGTTCAGTAACTTATCAACTCTTTCCTGGTATTTTATAGTAGCTACTAACCAGATTTCAATTTCTCTGTCTTGAAAAATATAATCTGTATTGTCATCAGTTGTTATTCTAAACCCAAATTTTGTTAAGCCACTGGTATAAAAAGCAATCTGACAATTATATATTTATTTAGGTAATAACTAACACTTGACATATAATTTCTAAGTTATGCTCAAGTAAACATGTAGGGGAAATAGTTTTATCATAAATAGAGATATTAATGAACTTTTAATCATATAGTTAGTGAGTGATACATATGAGAGATAGAATTTAACCCCTAGTCTGAGTCTAACACAGGATACCAACAAAAAAGACTTTATTGGATCTCTACTGAACTTTAAGTCATAAACTGATAAATTGGACATTCAATTTTATCCATAAGATAAATGTTGTTTATCTTTTTCAAGCTAATGTCTCTCTGCAAGCCTTCCTCCTTTCTGCCTCAAGAACTTGTATAAATAATACAGGTGCATAATATTTCTTTGAGTTTTGCTTTCTAGATCAGTGGAAATTCTATAAAGAAATAATCTCCAATAATCTCCATGGATTTATCCAAGTCAAATACTATTGTGTTGTTGGGAAAATCATGATGTATGTCATGCACAGAAAAGCACGTTTTGACTTTCTCAACAACCTAATGTATGATTCTGTACTACTTTTCATACTGTAAACATCTCAAATGAATATTCTAGTTTGACTAAAATAAACAATTTGTAGACAAGCCTGGACTCTTTCCTTTCACTCATCCTTTTCGCTCTACCCTGAAGTCTCATCTCTATGTCTCTCCTTGTCCAGATCTTTCACAAATCTTCACAGGCATGCTCAACTGTCCCTTTTATCATAAAGCCTTGTCTGATACTAAAAGTAATTATAGTAAACTCATCCCTCTGAGCCACTATTTAATTTGTACTTGCATTGTAGCACAATATACACTACCTCATTTTTCAATTAGCTCTGCTTTTTCCTCTCATTCACTGGAAGAAAAGTTCACTTAGTCAAGCAAGTAGATTTTTTCCGGCTTACTATATAGTCTACTTTGCCACTATGAGTATATTGCAAACAGAAGTCACTCAACAAACTTTCAATAAATATGTCGATTCTCAAATCACTAGTTTCATTCATTTTCATATCTTTTTAGCTAAATGAAAAGCAGTTCAGCAAAGTGGTTAAGTGCTAAGATGGTATATACGTAAATTCCTCTTACACTGACTACTTAAATTCTCTGAACCTTACTGTCTTCATCCATAAAATGGTGAAAGTAACAGTTTCTACATCTTAGGATTTTACAAGATTTGAATCAATTCATATAAAGAACTGAAAGAGTACCTGTCATGTTGTAGGCACTCAGCAAATGTCAGCTTCTACCATTGTATATTTTAAAATAAAAATAATGGCTTTAAATAGATATATAAAGTAGTTTCAACAAATAGGCTTTTTTTTTGTGCTCTGTGTGGGACTTCCTGGCAGGTGAAAAATAATAATAAACTTAATTAAGGGGAAACTTTTCTGGTCAGTATAAAAAACAGAACAGTTTTAATCCTGGCAAGGAGCAAGGTCTGGAAGCTTTTCATATTCAATCATTTTCTTTAACATGAATAAGTTGAGTGCTCCATTAGTTCTGGAGAGAAGAGTATAATAGAATCAGTTCTATAATAGGGGCATTAAGCCCTCTTGCATTATAGGAAATTATTGAAAAAGGCTGCCAGGCTCTGATTTTCTTGCCAAAATATGGCCATGGATGTTCAATAGTAACATCAAGTCTGATAAAAACTTTTACTTTAAATAGCTGGGAACCCAAATGGCTGCTGAGGATGAATAACAAGAACAGGAATGAAAGAAAATAGGCACAACCCAGTCTTAAAGCAGGTGTTTGTTTAGAGGCATCGCTCTAAGATGCTTTAATTAAAATGAAATGGTATTTGTGGTGCTTGCTTTTACTTGCATTACAACTGTACGTCAATATTGAAATTTAAGCCAACATCAGCAGTCTAACTAAAATAGTGACCTTTTCTGTTTGTTTATTTTTTCCGTGTTGACATTAGAGGTCAGTTTTATTATAAGAAATTAAGGAAAATCTACCTTCATTTTTCTTTTTATTACCTTTCTTGAGAGTAGTTTATTTCTCTTATAGTACATTCTTTCTTGCCACATTTCTTTCTTTATTTTTCTTTTTTTTTTTTTTTTTTTTTTTGAGATTTTTGCAATAGGGTGCGTGAGCTCACCAGAGAGACAGAAAGCAAGAAATCACTCCCCAAGGGGGATGGCTATGCCAAAATCCCTTCTCCTCCATTCTCCTCTTGGGATCTTGGGCGCGCACATACATGTAACTGGCACTAGGTCAGGGACTCAAACCGCAGTCAACTATGTAGGAATCCAGAGACATAACTATTACAGCATCTGCTGATCCCAACACATTTCTCTTTTTCTAAGTTGTATTCATTTTATTCCTTCCAGGAGAAAGACAGAGAGAAAGGAACACCTCAAGGTTCAGCCAGCAGGGTCATGGGCATGCCCGTATGCCTGAAATGTACTGGGAAACCTGAGGATGCAGTCCCAGAACCTTTCATGAGGCTCCAGCATTATGGAGCACCACGTTACCCTATCACTACCACAGCCGGCCCAACATTTCTTAACGATGCAAATCTGCTACATAAGTGCTTTATGCTTTGAGAGAGGAAATTTTGAACCAACCCATACCAATTAGGAAAATCCTATGCAGATTTTTACCAGCTTTGTTCCAATGCCTTCTTATTAGTGATACTCCATGTGGGGTTTATGATTGAGAGTAAAGGATAAGGCAAATATCTGTCCAGACACAGAGAAGCCTCTTAGCAATAGTGATGAAAATCTCCAGAGAAGGACTGAGGAACTGAGCATGGAGTAGGTGACTTTTATATACCAAACTGAAAGACAAAGAAGAACTCATTGACAGGGCACACAGACATCCCTTTAATAAAATATAAATAAATGGAGCTGACCTCAAAATCATCATTTTCTGATAAAACCTGTCCTAATTACTTGATAATCTCACTTCTCACACACAGACTACTTATATTCCACCTACTGAAATTAAATAGACTCTTCAGAATTTGCCCCAGCTGGATATACCTTCTGCTTCTCATCCAGAACTCTGTGAATCCATATGGATTCAGATCACCAGTGAATCCAGAGAATTAATATTAGCTCTGTCTTTGTCTTTTCATATAAAAGAACTATTGGGTGATCTGAAAAGTTGTGATGCATTTTTTGTTAGAAAAACATATAAAAAAATACATCATGACTTTTCTAACAACCTGATAGTTCTTCTCTCTTTGACATCAGAATTGTTTATCAGTCTGAACATTTCATTATTCAGAGACATTTTAAAATATAAAACTAGAAAGTGGAGGTAACATTACTCAACGCTGCTACAAGTACATATCTTCCCAATAGTTTGAATCCAACAGATTTCTTTTTCCATCTTCCATTTCATTTAACAATCTAACATAGCTTTTGATAACAGCTTCCCATGTTCCTTTTTTGTATCTTTTAAAAGAGAACGATGAGTGCCTTTTCAGATTCGTTCTTTATTCTAAGTATTATCAGATTTTAATAATTCAAAAAGAGAACAATAAAAAGAAAAAACTCAGCTAAAGGAAGAGCTGCTTAGATATATGATTAAACTTAGATAAAGATGGAGAAACATTTTATTACCACGTTATTAAGAGACATTTCTTCCCAGTATTTGCAAGGAATTTAAGAGGATATATATATATATATATATATATATATATATATATATATATATATATATATATCTGCCAGAGGGTACAACATCCACATGCCAGGAGAGATTAAGCGCCCCCCTATGGGGCCTGCTCACATTGCAATCCCCTTTCCTCTTTTCTTCCATCCTGTCAGTCCTGGTTATGCATGCACAAGTGCCAGGCATGTTTTTCAAGCCTCTGTGCCAGAATTCGAATCATAGTGGGCCATGTGGGAACAATATGGCACCCTCCACACAGCATTTAACTGATGTACTATGAGACCAGTCCCAAGAGGTTATTTTTAACAGTATCAATACTTGTTAAAAGTATAGGTTTCTCTGTTCTACTTCTTCCCAACATGCCTTATATCCTTGACTATAGTAAAGAAATATCTTCTTTCCTTAGAAATAAAAGAACTTTAATTTGACAAACGGACTTGGGAAATTAGAGAAAAAGTAACAAGTAACAATATAAGGTCAAGTTTTTGTTTATAACTGTTCTAAAGTTGATCATACTATTGTGCTGTCAATCACAATTCTGGATATTAAGTTTAATCCCTAGAATAGCTAAATTTCTTTGTCTATTACATCATTACTGTGATGAACTGCTCTTCTCTTTCAGAATCCATCAAGCTACAAATGGTGGTTGGGACAAAGTCTCCAGTGAACGTTCATCATGACTTCTAGCATGGGCCTTCAGATAGACCTCTGGTAGAGGATCCTTAACTGCTATCCCCTCCATCGTCACCCAGTTTCAGCAGGAAGAAGTCAGAATGGTCTTCAGTCCTTGTGCCCCTAACAGCAGTTAGGGATTCCTCTGCAGAGAGGGGAATGAGGTAGGACAGGGACCCTAAAAATATAGTTAGGTTATGGGCCCAAGATGGAATCACAAAATGGATAAGTTTTGAGATGGAAGCAGTGATAGCTCAGTGATTGAACTAGGTTAAGATGACCTAGACCTAAAACAAAGGTTTTCTCCAAGCCCCACCACATTCTAGGAAGAAGATGAGATAATAGTTTTCATGACCCAAAGCTTCAAGACAAAGAATCTCCTAACCTTGGTACCCACTTCAAAATTAGGAAAATAAATGGACCGACACAGCATTTTCTCCCTCCCCATCAGTAGGGGAATGCATGCACAAGCCCTATCTAGAATCCAAGTCCAGACAAAGCCCTTCCTGACCCAAATAAAAAAACCCCTTGCCACAGTTCTTCCTTGGCTACCCATTTTCTGGGACCCCTCCCTTCTTGTGAGCTCTTTAGAGCTTTTGAGAGCTTTTCCCTTCCCTCTCCTTTAATAAACTCTGCGCTTTGTCAATAAATTTCTTGCTTTGCTAATAAACTCCCCCTTTGCTATACCTACAATAAATAAATAAATAAATAAATAAATAAATAATTTAAGGTCACTTAACCCAGTAAACAGGACCTAGACTACAAACCAAGATATGTTTATAACAAGTAGTGAAATGCACAAAAATGAAATGTAGATGAAAAATTGTTTAAATATATTGCCAAATCAATCCTGCACATGAAGAGTAGAGTAAGAGGCATCTAACTCCCTGACCCCCGTAATACATTACAAAGCTATGATAATCAAAATGGCATGGTATTGGCATAAAAACATATAGGTGGATCAATGCAACAGACTAGACACCCCAGAAATAAGCCCAAAACATACAGCCAACTGATTTTTTTTTTTTTGGAGAGGTTTTTGCTATAGGGCACGTGCGCTCGCCAGACAGACAGAGAGAGACATAGAGACAGAAAGTGAGAAATCACCCCCCGGGGGGATGGTCACGCCGCAATCCCTTCTCCTCCCTTCTCTTCTCGGGATCTTGCGCATGCACGCACACGTGCCCGGCGTGAGTTTTAAGCCACCGGGTCCGGGACACAAACCACAGTCGACTACGTGGGAGTCCAGCAACATAGCCATTACGCTAACTGCTGGTTCCCCAGCCAACTGATTTTTGACAAAGGGTACCAGTCAATACAGTGGGAAAAGGAAAACCTCTTTAGCAAATGGTACTGGGAAAACTGGGTATCAGCCTGCAGAAAAATTAACCTGGACCCCTATCTCTCATCATAAACAAAAATCAACTCAATGTGGGTCAAAGTTCTAAACCTAAGACCTCAAACTATAAAACTACTGGTGGAAAACACTGGGAGAACTCTGGGAGACATTGGGGTAGGCAAAGACTTCTTAAATAAGACACACAAAGCATAGGCACTAATCTCAAAAATAGATAAGTGGGATTACAACAGATTAAGATTTTTCTCCACAGCAAAAAGACAGATTAGTTAGTGTAAATCAACAACCCTTAGAACGGGAGAATATTTTTGTAAACTGTCTCAGATAAGGGGCTGATAACCAGAATACACTGGAAACTCAAGCAGCTTACCTCTCACCCCCAACAAAAAAAAAAAAAAGAAAAAAAGATCAACCCTGTTTAAAAAATAAGAAAATGAGCTGAACAAACAACTCTCTAAGGAAGACATATGAACACCCAAAAATCATATGAAAAAAATGCTGAACATCCCTCATCATAAGGAAGATGCAAATCAAACTACAATGAGATACCACCTAACCCCAGTCAGACTGGTGAAGATTTAAAAAAAAAAAAAAAAAAAAAAAAAAAAAAGATAACTTCTAGCTGGGCTGTGGTGAAAATGGAATTCTCCACTGTTGGTGGGAATGTAAATTGAACCAGCCACAGTGGAGAAGGATATGGAGGTTCTCAAAGATCTACAAATAGAACTACCATATGATCCAGCAATTCCACTCTTGGGTATCTACCCAAAGGATAGGAGAATGTGTAGTTGGAAAAGTGCTTGCACATCTATGTTTATTGCCACATTATTCACAATTGCTAATACATGGAACCAACCCAAATATCCACAAACAGATGAATGGACTGGAAAAGTGTGGTACATACACTCTAAGGAATACTACTCAGCCATAAGAAAAAACAAGATACTGACATTTGATAGAAAGTGGACGAATATGGAAGATTTGCTGCTGAGTGAAGCAAGCCAGGCTATGAAAGAAAGACCATGTATGTCTCCACTTAATATATACCAACTGTCTGCACTCTATGGCAAAAACTGAAAGATTAGAGGATATAGATGTATGGAAAATTGTTATAGATGCTGGAGACAGTGTGAGAAGCAAGTGGGAAAAGATGGAGAGTATGATGAAAGAAATTGAAGAGAAAAATAGAGAGGCAAGACATTTATGGGACACAGAAATAGATTGTTGTCTGTTGATGATAACATGTATAGTATCCTCAGATGGACTGGTATGAAGTATATTTGTGTTGGTAAATTCACTTTATAAGTCAAGGGATATACAGTGATTAAATGTATAAAATAAATTAAAATAATAATAATAAATCATAATAATAATAAAAAACTTACTTTTTCTTTTTTTTCATGTATATGCATATTATTGCTCAATTTTAAAATGTAAAGGAGACTATAGAGTAAACAAAACACAATGGGATGCAATGACATCCAAATACCATAGAATTCCAGTTATGAGACAGAGTCATCATCTGGAAAAACAACTCACAGGCCAGCTGGTGGTTGAGGTTAAGGCAGCTGGATTCCACATGACCAACTATGTGACTGAATTCCAGAACCAGCAGCTTGAAAAATGCACCAGGTAGGGCCAGCAGTTAGCATAATAGCTGTGTCACTGGACTCCCATGTAGTTGATGGCGGTTTGCATCCCAGGCCCGGTGGCTTAAAACTCACATCGGGCACATGTGCGTGCATGCCCAAGATCCGAGAGGAGAATGGAGGAAAAGGGATTGCGGCATGGCCATCCCCCCTGGGAGGTGATTTCTTGCTTTTTATCTCTCTGTCTCTCTGTCTGTCTGGCAAGTGCACACACCCTATAGCAAAAACCTCTCCAAAAAAAAAAAAATGCACCAGATGTTTGTGCATACATACCTAAAATCCCAAGAGGAGAAGATATTGTAGTGTGCCTATTGCCCTACGGGAGTGCTTTCTCACTTTTTTATCTATCTGTCTCTCTCTATCTGTCTCTCTCCAGTGAGAGTAGGCACCCTATAGCAAAAAAACAAAACAAAACAAAACAAAAAAATACTCGCTATCTTTTAAATTAAAAGTCATATCCACCAAACTTGGAAATACAAGGAGATCTTCCAGATGAGAAAGGTAATCTACACCAGAATCATCACATTCCGCGATTCATCCCATCCATGGACAATGACTATTTCTCTCTACTACTGCTCTAGGAAGAAGGGGGAGTTACTGCTACCTTAGAACATTCTGAATCAGGAGGTCTACAGGACCCTTCCCATAATAGCCTCCAACTTCACTGAGGGTGAAAACATTGAAGCAAGTAGAGCATATAGGAATCTCAGTCCACGAGCCATCTATTTCCCACCCAGGGTCTGTATGGGCACCAGATATGAAACCATTCATGTACATATTAGGTGATGAAAGAAACGATCAGCTCTAGAGATGACTAGTTTCTCTTCACATGGCAACCTTCGGTCTGGGAGTTCTCACTTTAATTGCAAAGCAACCATTTTTCTGCTTTGACAATGCACTAGAACTTGGGAACTGTAGAGTTACCTAAGACAACCTCTGTAATCATTTCTTTGCTGAAAACTTACGACCTTTCCCAGAAGCTCTGTCTGGGAATTGACTTGAGTCATCTTGTCTTCAGATTCCACAGACCTATCTGCGAGTCCTTTCCTCATCCCATGATTTACTTAGAGAAGCAGTGAGAAACCGATGACTCTGCTCCAGTTGCTCTCACTTCACTCTCCGATTCTCTAATCTTTGTTGAGAGTGATCTTATTTTTCTTCAGAACCTAAGTCTTTGAAACATAGCTTAGACAGAAGCTCCTTTTTTATTTTGAGTTATGCTGTTTTATCTATCCCCAGAGACAAGGAACATAGAATGACCTAGCTACTTTAATGGGGAAAGACAAATGAGTTAATAAAATATCTAGAAGAGAATAAGTGGTTTAAAATCAGACTTTACAAAAAGCTAAAAAAAAAAGCAAAAAATTAAAATGTGCATGTAAAGTTAGATTAAAGTTATACTATGTTTCATACAAGGGATAGACCACTTTTTAGCTTGGGTCATTATGGGAATATCTCCTGGTCAAGTTTCTCTTACGTCTTCCTAAATAGAAGCCTTCTTCAGCACCTCTCTCCTAAACCCATCTCTCTAACCTTTGCATATTTTGAACACAAACACAAGAGAATAAAGCCCAGGGATATAAAAGAGCCTCACCTCGTCACAGCCTTTCTTCTTCATCCCATGACCTATCTAGCCTGTGATTAATCACTGGGACATCTATTCCTTGAGGTTGAGACTTTGTCTTTCTTTTTCTTTGCTGATTGGCTGTACTCCAAATACAGCCTGGCTGTATTTGGCACTCTGAAAGTATCTACTAGGTAAATAAATCCTATAATATCCCACTTCTGTATTTATATACATAAGATACTTTTTGGCTATCCTTGGTGCTAAAAATTATTTATTATTCTAAGGTTCTCTAGGATACTAGGTAGAAATTAATTTTTTTAAAAAGTAGGCAATGGCTTGAGGAGTATAAGTTAATAGTTGGGTTGAGAGTAGAGATAAGGTTTCCCCCAGTGGCCTAGAGAACTGGCTTCTTGATTATAGATTATTTATATAATTTCTTGATTATATAAATATTTACAAATTTTCAAGTGAAGTATGATGATACTCTAATCATATAATAGATAAGTTAAAGGGAAAAAACATTTTTCAGAAAATTTAAACCATCCAAATAAAAGAAATAGCAATGGGACCAGTAGATGGCATAATGGTTATGTCACTGGACTTCATCATAGCCGATTGTAGTTCAAGTCCCGGACCAAGTGGCCTAAAACTCATGCCAGGTGTATGTGTATGCATGCCCAAAATTCTGGAAGGAGAGTGAAGGAGAAGGGATTGTAACATGGTCATCCTCCTGGGGGTGATTTCTTGCTTTCTGTCTCTCTCTCTCCCTCTGTCTCTCTGGCAAGTGCATGCACCCTATAGCAAAAATCTGTCTAAAATAAAAAATAATAAAGTAGTAGCAGGAACAGCTGCTTATCTCTCTCCAACACATTCTGAAGAATAAAAGCAAAAGCAAGTTTTCCACAAAGAGGGTTTCAGTTGACTTCCAAATCTGCTCTATTATTCCCTATTTATATATTTTGTTCCAGAAATGGAACATAAAGGTAGAGTTTAGGACTATAGCGTATCCAACACAAATTCTTGATATGAATCTGAGGCTCACAAATATTCTTACTCAGACAATTTATTAGATCTTCCTTGTGATACTAAAGCTGTATAGAAGCAGAGTAATTGATCAATAGTTCCTAATACCAACTCTGTTTTCTATTTTTCAAAGATCTAGGGAGTATGACTCAAAGAACTATTCCTTCAGCCACAAGGTTAAATTCACTTAAATTAACTTAAATTTTTATGCTGGAAGAGTGTTTCATTTCTCTACAAGATACTATAAATGGAATTTTTTATTGAAAATATCTCTTGAGCTATTGCTACAGTATTATAATAGAATGCATTGCCAGTGAAGAATGAAACACACATCCATTAGTACTTCTGCAATAATGTTAATAATATGAAATGAATTCAATAAACCAAACTAAATGTGGATCCTCAGAGTAATCTCCCAGATATGGAATAAGTGCTCTATACACAATGATTCATTTTAACATGCAACAGTGCAGAACAATCTCACGTGATGAGGTAGTTACATTCTCAGAATACTGCAGCTTTCATTAAAATACTTCACATAAAATGAATACAGACAAAAACATGGAACTCCCTCTCTCATGACTGGAGATAATCCAGAACGATATGGTGTTAGAAAATAGATAAAATATTAGAGCTCATTAGAGATCCTGGATTAATTAGAGCACTCTTGAGAAGCTCTGTTACAGTATGCACTTCCAGAAAGCAGCTGCCACTCTTGTCATCTCACGGCTATGACAGTTTTGCTACTTTTGCTCTAAGTAGCCTTTGCATCATTCTTCAAATGGATGACTCCCTGTCTCTGTTAGAATTTAGTAGATACAAAAACTTTCCCAGGAAGGTGTCCCTAAACCTCAATCTCCTGGCCATGCCAGGCATCTCTCTTCTAAGCTAATTACTCCTTAGTATACCATTTTTATAGGATTTATCCCGGTAATGCTATTGTATATTTATTTCTTGTGATGCCTCACTATACCATAATCTGCTTCAACTCAATAGCTTTGTCCTTCATCTCTACGTTCCTGACCTTATATTTGGCCTAATCTATGAGGAGCTCAATAATTATATGTTGATGACTCTCTCTATGGCCAACTCCTTGTAACTGAGGCCTCAGTTTAAATGACTTTCACCAAGACTACTTCCTTGATGCCTCAGGTTATTTAGATATCCTTGTCAAAATTCTCATGATAGTTCTACCACACATATTATTATGACTGTTTGTTTAAAAGCTTTACCCACTAGGCTTCAAGACAATGGCACTATGTTCCCCTGTTTGCATTTATATCTCTAGTGTCTTACAGGACCTGCTACATAATGGACACTCAAAAATAGTGGTTAAATAATTTGTCAATCCTTGCTACAATATGGAACTTTGAAATTATCACTTTTAATGGAAAAAGACTGCATGGTGTATGATTCCATTTTTATCAAATATACATAATAAATAGATGCATAGAGACACAAAGAATATTAGTGATCGGCTAGGGCTGCAGCAGGAGAGAAGTAGGGGAGGAGTGACTACTAATTGGAATGGGTTTCTTTCTGTGGTAATGGAACATTATAATTAGGTTATAAATCTATAAATAGACTAAAAACCACTGAGCTGTACATTTGAAATGGGTGAATATTATAAGTGAATAGCTATCCCAATGAAGGTGAATATGATATAAGCAAATGATATACCAATAAATCTATTAATATAGTTGCTAATGAATAAATGAATAAATTGAAAGATCAACTTGAATTTTTAGGGTCCTCTTCTTTAGTGAAGAGGATGTATTTCTGGAGAGCACGAGGCCCTTTTATCACTGTCTTCAAAGATGCATTTCTGGCATAAAATACTGTCACTCATTCTTCTTTACTCTTCATATCTTCTGAATCTATGCGTCAATGCTTACCATAATTCTTCCAGCATTCATATGATTGACCTCTAGTTCTCTTAGGCTGCAGTGATGTTAATGATAACTTCTACCAAACCTTTATTGCCATTTATTTCCTCTACTCAGTTTTTGAAGTCACTATGGACAACAGAAAAATTAGTATTAAACAACTTGGAGTGACCAAATAATTTCAATGAGCTTCTCTCTTTCTTTCCTCTCCTCCATATGCTGCTTATAACACCTAAGTGATGGCTGTAGTTCTAGAAGTCACTTTGGGTAGTGAGAATGAGTGGCATACTGAAGGAGTGTCAGGAACAGGTGGGTGGAAGATTACAATACCTTTTCAGCTTAATTACAGCAAAATATAAAATTTTAATTATTTATTTAATTTTATTTCTTCTTCTTCTTCTTCAATGTGATCAGAGAGAGACAGAAAGAGAGAGAGAGAATAATAGTAAGAAAGCAAATCACCAGGTGCAGACTCAAACCATAATCAGCCATGTGGGAGCCCAGCACCCAACCAGCATGTAACCTACTGGCCCTGCAAAATAGAAATTTTTCATGACCAAATTCTAAAACATTTTATGGGTACATTTTATTTAGGCTCTGAGAAAATGTCTTTCAAGTCATGGATAGACTACCTTACAAAAATAGTAATGGCAGGAATACCAGCACCTTGAAAACGAAAGCACGAGCTTTGGGGTTAAAAATGCCAGCTTAGGGCCAGTCCTATAGTCTGGTGGTTAAGGGTGCTGGATCCCATATAACTGACTATAGTTCAAGTCCTGGTCCTGGGGATTCAAAAAACACCCATTGAATATGCATGAGTGCCCCAAATCCTAACAGAATGGAGAAATGAAGGAGAAGGAATTTTTGGCCTGGCCAAGCCACATGGGGATGGGGAGGGCTTTCTCCTTCTCTGTCCCTCTTTGTCTCTTTCTCTGGCAATCAAAGTGAAATGTGAACTTAATTATTAATTTCATCCTTTAGTATCTGCAGAACCCTAGGGAGACAATTCATCATTGTACCACATATTTTTTACCCATAAAATGGTGCAAATATTAGGTGGTCTGAAAAGTCACGACGCATTTTTGCATAGAAAAACATAGCATATGTCATGACTCTTGATGACCCAACAATACATACTGGGTTATCAGAAGTTAAAAATTACGCAGTGTGTTTGGTGGTGCTCAGGAACTACTGGGACTTTTTAGATGCTTTAAATAGGCTCATTCCCTTTCAAACTAGTTACATGAACCAAATAAATGAGTAATTTAATTTTATCTTTCCAAAAGATAGTTTTGTCAATAAGCCAATCTGTAAGTGTTACAAGACAACTTCTGAAAAGCTTGTGGAAAATGGAAATAAAGTATTAGTTTATTGTGATGTAAAATAAATTTGAAATTCATGTATAGCTTTCTTCATGTACTTTTTGAATACCTCTTGTATTTGTGTACTTAAAAACATACTCTACAATGTACTGGGAGCCATGGGAGAAAAAGAAGTAAATGATTTAATTATTGTCATGAAATTGGAAAATCATGACTGACCTAAGAGAAACCACAGAGAACACTTCCTGGTTGTATGCATTGAATGTAGTATCACATGCAGCAGGAAGGTTCATGGGAATACTACACATGGAATATCACTGTGATGTAGGGTGATAGAACACAGTTTAATGAGAGAGCACTTATATTATCTGAACTTGATAAATCTTAACGGAAATCATTATATGTAATAATGTATTCATCAATTATTTATTACATGCCAGAATACAAGTAGAATTAATTCCCCTCGTCAGAATAATTAATATCTGCTCTGGAGAAAAAAAAATATTGCACATAACACAGCCAAACAGTGGCTACTGACAGCGCATTCTCGAATTCCATCCCTTCCCACTTCCATCAAATGGTGGAATAGCAGAGTAAAGAAAACTAAGTTTCACTCAATATAAGGTCCTGCTGATCAAAGAATGAGGGGACAATTTAGATCATGGTAACAATAACAAAGAGAAAAGTCAAGAAAGGATACTTCTGGGGGCCAGCCAGTAGTGGAGTGGTTAAGGTGTTGGACTCGCATGTGGTCAACCGGAGTTCAAGTCCTGGACCTAGTGGCTTGAAATTCATGCAGGACCTATGTGCATGCACACATGCCCAAAATTGACTGTGGCGTGGCCATCCCCCAGAGGGGGTGATTTCTCCCTTTTTATATCTCTTTCTCTCTCTCTCTCTCTGGAGAGCACAAACACCCTATAAGAAAAAAAAAAAAAAAAAAAAAAAAAAAAAAAAAAAAAAAAAACCTCTCAAAAGAAAAAAAAAAATAAAAAGGATACTTTTTGAAACTTGAGAGTAAATAGAAGGCTGGGGATAAACTATATTCATGTATATGGGATAGTCACCAAAACAAAAATTAAAATAATGAGACATAAGAGCAACATGTATGAAAATTCTTTGAAAAATGCAGCCAAAGAAGACAGAAGAAAATGTGAGACAAAAATTTCTCTGTTTCTTAAGGAATTTAACCATTACATGAATTCTTTGAGTAAACTGATGAAAGAGACCAAAAATAAATGTAAAATATCAAAAAAAGATTCAAAAATAGGATACAATGGAAAATAGCTGACAAACCCAAGAAAGGAACTGAAAAGGAAATTAAAACCTTCAAAGTATTTGAAACCCCATAGAAGTAGATAGAAAATGGAATTACAGTAAAGTAAGCCTATTCAGTGATAGGGAAGGAAAGTTTGGTTGCAGTGGATGGGGCAGGACTTTGGGGGGATCACACAAAGTTCAGAGTAAAGAGATACACAGTTGTTTTCTGTGTCAGAAACACTAAGAAGAAAAGGGAATGAAAACCAATTTATGGATAATTGCTCTCAGGGAAGACAAAGTAGAACACACAGAAGGAAAAACAACTTGTAAATATGAAGGAAATTCTTGAAGACCTCAAAGGTCAGATTCAGAAGAAAGGAGATTAAAAGGAATATGTTTTAAGGTATTTCCTAATGGATTTACAGAAACTCAAAAATAAGGAATTTGCTGGGCTGGCCCATGGTGCAGTGTTTAAGCCCTTGTGCATTGGAGGCTGGATCCCATATGGCTGACTGTGGTTCAAATCCAGCCCTGGAAGCTTGAAAAACTAGCCAGGCATGTATGCATATGTGCCCAGAATCCTGACAGGATGGAAAAAAATGGAGAAAAAAGGATTATAGCATGTCCACACCCCCACTTAAGGGGTGCTTTCTCTCTCTCATTCTTCTCTAGTAAGTACATAAGCACTCTAGTAGAAAAAAATAAATAAATAAGTAAATATAGTATTTCCTAATTATATAGGCAAAAACTGCATATTATTCAGAAATAAAAATTAAGATGCCCCCAGACTCCTCTTCTAAGCAATATTAGATGCCAGGATATTGATCTACACTATGCTAGGAATAAAGAAATGTGACTCAAAATGGTATGTACTTCTAAGTTTTTATTCCAGTTGAAAAATATTTTATAAACTGGAAGATGTTTTTCAAAAACAAATGAGCAAAAAAATAAAACTGGGAGATATGGCAGCAGTGCCTCTTCATTTTACACCCACTTAAAGAGAACCCTGGGAACAAAAAGCTGAATTGGCATAATTCTAATTGGTTAGGTGGCTAAATCATGGACTAAAAAATTTAGCAGAGAGCACCAAATCTTAATAAATATGTAAGGTTAACATCAATGCTCATATCATAGTGAAGACAAATACATAGATAATTTACAAAACTTGAGAGAATCTTCCTATTTAATAATCATCATAAATTATTAATATTAGTAGACTGGAACTACTAATATCACAGACAGGCCAATCAATCAAAGAGAAAGTAGAGGCTCAGCATGGTGACACAGGTGATAGGGTGCCCGTGTGCTATGCTAGGGCCATATGGTGAGGCCCAGGTTCAGAGTCCAGGTCAACCTCAATAGTCTGGATTCACTCAAAGAAACCCATGATGCTGGCTGAATGGGAACTGAAGCATAGTAAGTTTTTGTTGATGGTACCTGACTCCACACTCTTCCTCTTTAAAGAAGTAAATAGAATAAACTTAAAGATAAAAAGTGGGCCAGCTCCGTGGCCTAGTAAAGAGAGCTGGATCCCAAATGGCTAAACAAGGTTTGAATCCCTTCCCTGGAGACTTGAATATCACATCTGGCATGTGTATATTCGTGGCAAAAATCCCAGCAAGATTAAGTGATGAAGAAGAAAGGATTGCAGCATGACCATGACCCACTGGGGAGGAGGGATGGCATTTTCTCCATCACTCCATCTCACCCTCATCTCTCCATGTCTTTGCCAAGCACATATGACCTCTAGAAATTAAGACAAAAGAGAGAGGGGGAGAAGTGGAAAAAGAGGAGAAAGGAGATAATATAAGTGAGCAAGCTTACTGTATGTTATAAAGAGATCATCAGTATGTTTGCTTTTACATTTGGCATTATGTACATAAATATTTTTCATGCATACCCACATACAAGCACATTTCTATTTGACATATATCTTTAAAATTATCATTTTCTTAAGTTGTAAAGATATCTATTATTAGAATTACATAGTTGCTATGACCAGCTGCAGCAGCACAGGCAATCGGGGTGGTACTGCACAACGTTGGAGGTCATGTGGGAAGACTCTGGGTTTAAGTTCTGAGTCTACACATTGGGCTCACAGTGGTACAAGAAAGAGAATTGCGTCATGAGGACCCTATCAAGGGCACCTCTCTCTCTCTCAAAATAAATAAGCAAAAAAAAAAAAAAATTTAAATGATATAACTTCCAAATAAGATAACATACAAAACAATGATCAAGGGACCAGCAGTTGGTGTAATGGCTTCGTTGCTGGACTCTCATGTAGTTGACTGCAGTTCGAGTCCTGAACTCAGTGGCTTAAACTCACACCAGGCATGTGTGCATTTGTGCCCAAGATCCTGAGAGGAGAAGGGATTGCAACATGACCATCACCCTTGGGGGGTGGGGGTTATTTCTCTCTTTCTGTCTCTCTCAGTTTTTCTGGCAAACACACATGCCCCATAGCATTTTCAAAAGAAAAAAAAAAATGATCGATTCAACAAAAGAGAGAAAACTAAAAGAAACACCAAGGAAAAATGAAAATAAACAGTAACTTATTAACTCCAAATTTTAAATGTCAGCCATTTATCAAGCACTATGTAAAGATCTAGGTAGGAGTATATAGCAAAGATTTTTTTTTGAGAGAGATTTTTGCTATAGGCCACATGCACTCGCCAGAAAGACAGAGAGATAAAGAGAGACAGAAAGCAAGAAATCACCTCCCCAGGGGGATGGCCATGCTGCAATCCCTTCTCCTCCATTCTCCTCTCAGGATCTTGAGCACTCACGCACACGCGCCCAGCGTTAGTTTAAGCCACCTGGTCCGACTCGAACCGTGGTCAACTACATGGGAGTCCAGCAACATAGCCATTACACTAATTGCTGTTCACTATAGTAAAGAATTTTAAAAAGTGCTCCCCATCCCCAGAGAGTTTAATAGTCCAAGAGCTTCTCTCCCTCTTCTCGTTCTCTCTTTCACACACAAACACACACGCACGGGCAAACTGACATCAGACCTCTCATCAGCATCATCAGATGTTGAAATAAAATTTATTTCAACTTGTTTTTGCCTTAAGAAATATACACTCAGCTAAACTGTCAAGCAAATGTAAGACAAAAATAAGGCTTTGACAAGTACTCAGAAATTTACAGAATGCAAAAAAAAATTACTTAAGGAAAATTCAGGAGAAATTAAAAACTTAAAAATCATAAAAATTGGAGACAACAAGGGTTACCAGAAATAGACTGAGTCATGATTTAGACAAAATTAACATCAACTGAAAGATTCTAAATCTCTGAGCACATATTCCTCACCCCCAATCCTGGTCCCCCAAAAATTCACTCTCTAAGGCTGAGAGTTAGCAATAGTTTTCAAAGTCCCCAAGATAAATTTAATAGATAATAAAGCTTGATAATCATTGATAAGTCAAAAAGAAAATAAAAAATAATCTATGGAACCATGACATTTCAAAATTCATTTTCAAGCAGAGAATGTACTTAGTGACTTAACACTGCAGTCATATTTCATGGTTCTGCTGTGTGTAATATTCCTATAATTATAAAAATGTAAATGCAGTTTTATTACGCTTAAATATTCAAATTCAACCTTCAGATAAAATGCCATAGACTTCATTATTATTGCATAGAAAATAGCATTTTAATTCTTGACAATATAGAGACAATAACAATATAATAAAAATCAAAGGGCAGAGAGAGAGAAAGGATGGTAGAAGTAACTGCAATTGCAAAAAATTCTTTATCTTTCAGAATGGGAGTTAAAGATATCATTAAAAATTGTTAAATAAAAAACAAGCATATATTATTATATATTGGTGCTATTTCATTTATTTAAAAATTATATATAACATATACATGAGTTATATTGGAAACATATCAAAGATTGCATTACATGTATATAAACAATAATAAAAATATGATCAAGACATGTAGGAGTACCCATTGCCTAGCTTAATACATAGGTCAGAATGTATCCAATTAAATTTCCCCACCAATCGTATCCCTTATACTCTCAATGGTGTAGATATTATGAATTTTATGTTTAGCATTTTTTTCTTTAAAATGTTAATACATTTGGATGTTTCCTCAATTTATTACATTGTCAGGAAAGTCATGACACATTTTTCATTTGCTTTTCTATGCAAAAATGCATCCTGAGCTTCTCAACGTCCCAATATTTTTCAAGAAGATTTGCTTTGACCTTTATAAAAACAATGTAATAAAAAGCATATGGTCCAGTCCTATGGTCTAGTGGTTCAGGGAGCCAAATTCCACATGGCCAACTGCAGTCTGAATCCTGGCCCCACATCTTGAGGGACACAACAGGTATGTGTATGAATGTGCCCAAAGTACTGATGACGGAGAAATGAAAGAGGATTGCAACATGACCATGCCCCATTATGAGGTGCTATCTTCCTCTCTGTCTCTCCCTGTGTGTCTGTCTCTCCATCTATGGCAAATGCACATGCTTTCTGACAATTAAAAGAGAAAGAAAAAAGGAAAGGAAGAAATAGAAAGAAAGCATTATACTTTATACAGTCTTCTCTAACATTTTTTGCTTAAATTCTGTATGATATGTTCTTATCATGACAGTTCAACAAATTTCATAGATTGTGATATCAAATTATTGGGTCACCAGAAAAGTCATGATGTATTTTTCTGGTTTTCTATGCAAAAATTCATCAGACTTTTCTAATAACCCAATATATCAATATACCTTAATTTATTTATTCCTTCTCTACAGATGAATATTTGCTTTGTTTATTATCCTTTGTTAGCAAAAACAATACCACTAAGTATGCTATTATTCACTTTCCTGGTGAATATCTTAAATTGTTTCTTTTTCTATGAGTATAATTACTAGATAAAAGATTTTCCCAAGTTAGGCAGTTCCAGTTGATATTTTCCAAACTGCTGTCCCAATTTATATTACTACTGTTTATAAGAATTTCTATTTCTCAGAGTCCAGAGCCTCCATGATCGACCATGGTTTGAGTCCTGCTCAGTAATTATACTGGGCACATGTGTATGTGTGCTCAAAATCCTGAGAGGAGAATGGAGGAGAAGGAATTGCACTGTGGCATGGCAAGGCCATCCCCTGGGGGTGATTTCTCACTTTCCCTTTCACTGTCACTCTTTCTCTCTGGTGAGCTCATGCACATGCACCCTATGACAAAAACCTTAAAAAAAAAAAAAAAAGCAATTTCTATTCCTCTAAATTCTCTCTAAATCTTTGGTATCGTTAGTGTTATGGTAGTAGTTTTCTGTATATGTGTGTATGTTTACTTACTACCAATATAGTGAGGTGTAACATCTATTCTCATTGTAGTCTTCATTTTTTTTTTTTGAGAGGTTTTTGCAATAGTGCGTGTGCACTCACCAGACAGACAGAGAGAGACAGAGAGACAGAAAGTGAGAAATCGCCCCCCAGGGGGGATGACTATGCCACAATCCCTTCTCCTCTATTCTACTCTTGGGATCTTGGTCACACACACACACATGCCTGGCATGACTTTTAAGCCACCAGGTTCGGGACGTGAACCATGGTCGACAACATGGGAGTCCAGTGACATAACCATTATGCTAACTGCTGGTCTCTGTAATTTTTAATTAGCTGAATCTTTCCAAGATTTGGCATTTCTTCATTCATTAGCCAAATACCTCTTCTATGAAATGCTTATTCATATATTCTACCCACATTTATAGCAAGTTTCTTTCTTTCCTTGTTGTTCTCTCTCTGTATAGTATCGTAGGTATCTATAAAACATATCTATCATTTATGTATTTTATACACACACACACACACACACACACACCCCTTTTGTTGATTATACTTGCTGCAACTATCTTTCAGCTTGTGATGTCTTTACCATTTTTTATTTCATGCCAGAAAACACATGCACTTGCCAGAGAGAAAGACAGAAAGAGAGAGAGAGAGAGAGAGAGAGAGAGAGAGAAAGCACTTCCCAATGGGGCATGAGGATGCTATAATCCCTTTTCTTCCATTTCTCTGTCCTGTAGGAATTTGGAATACACACACATATCCAGTGTATTTTCAAGTCAAGACTTAAATGATGTGGTTGACCATGTGGGATTTGGTTCCCTTAGCCACTAGACCATATTGTTCTTAAAGTTTATTTCTTCCATGACAGACAGAGAGTGACAGAGAAAGATAGTCACCCCAACAGGGTTTTCACTCCACAACCCACCCCAACCCCATTCTTAGCCAGCTAAGTTTGTGTGTTGCTTGCTCAGGGACTCTTTGGAAAATGAACTCATGACCTTTCCTATGCGGGTCCAATGTGCTACCACAGTGCCAATACCTGGCCCCATTAAGTATATCATTATAATACCTATGCTTGCTCATATTTTATACTTCTTTGCTTTTGTTTTTTGGTTTTATTTTGTTTGTTTGTTTTTATCATCTAACTTTCATTCAGGTCTAGTAGGTTTTTCAAGTAGGACTTTCCTACTTTTAGTCTTCAATGTTAAGAGAATTTTACATTGGATCCAGCAGGTGGCGTGGTGGTTAAGGTGCTGGACTCCCACATGGCTGACCACAGCTCAAGTCCTGGGCCTGGTGGTTTGAATATCATGCCAGGAGCATGTGGTTGTGTACCCAAAATCCTGAGAGGAAAATGGAGAAGAAGGGATTGCAGCATGGCCATCCTTCCTTAGGAATGGCTTCTCACTTTCCCTCTCTCTGTCCCTCTCCAATAAGTGCATACATCCTATAGTAAAAAAGAAAGAGAAAAAATAAAGAAAATCTGATAACAGTTTTTAAAAATGTTAACAATTATCAACGTAATGACTTTCAAATGTATACTTGAACCTCCCGTAACTTCATGTGAATACAAAGGAGATGCATCATCATTTTTTTTGTCTCATGCTTTACAGAATTATATTTTTAAAGGTATGATTTTTTTCCCCAAATTTTCAAGTGACTGGACCTTGTATTAGCTAAAAAATCATTTTTACCACAAATTCATACATCTTAAGTCCTATGTTTAGTAACCACACTAAGAAATTTCACTTTACAGAAATTTTAGTAGTTGTAATTCTTTTTTTAGAATTATTTTATTTAACTTTGTTTATTTATTAACTTATTTTAATTTGAACGGAGAGGGACAGAGTGACTGAGGGAGAGAGAGAGAGAGAGGGAAAGTGAGAAAGAAAGTCACCAAGTCCAGGACTCAAATCATAGTTGGCCATGTGGGAGTCCTGTGCCCTTAACCACCATGCTATCTGCAGGCCCCTGTAGTTGTAGTTCTAAGGACAATATATACTATACCCCTCCAAGTTGTTTATTTAGGCATCTCCCATTCTCTGGGTCTCACTGTGTTATGATTCTCCTGCTTTTTCCTCCCTTTCAGGGTAAGTAGGGAATCAAACCTCAACCTCCAATGTGGTCTCAAGCTGCTGAGTAGCAGCATCTACCAGCATGTGTGACCATGGCTAAGATTTCCATAGAAAGCTTACATCATTGAGTATGATGCTTACATTTTTTTCTACTTAAAAATTCCCTATTTGTACCAGGAATTATATTTTTTTAAGTAGAGAAATACCATTTTCAATGAAGTATAAACTAGGTGTGGGGTAAAAGGACCTGGGATAAAAAGAGAATATGTGACCTAGACAGGACGAGATGTCAATTCCCAAATTTCTAAGTAGAGTCTTTTTGGTATTAGATCTTAGTTTCTTAAGACAGATATAGACAATATTTTGTTGGCTGAAACTGATAATTAGATTAACCTAATCAACTAACAGTGATTTTTTTTCTGTAATTTTATCCACCTAGCAAATAGAAAAGCTTCCCTATTATAAAATTGTAAGCTACTCTCCGTAGTTTTCAAATTAGTTAAATATCTTTCTCTTTTAATTTTTGTTATTATTTTAATGAGAAGTTAGAAGAGAATATAGTGGAGGTACTAATCTAACTCCATCATGGCCTTGAGAGCTAACAGTCTTATTTATCTTCGCAAATCCTGGTTATATGATTCTTATTCACACAGGGCATAGGGTGAGAAATTAGCTCTGTGAAATCTATTGCACCATATACAGAGACTTAGCTCAAAAAGGAATTTATTTACTGGAAAGCGAAACACAGGCTAGGAAAAAATACATGTAAATTAATGAAAGAAATGGCAAGTTCTTGAAAATTGCCATTGAATGGTGAAGACTTAACTTCTCAATAATCCTTGATGAACCTTGAAAATGCTCTGAAATTGAAACATTCATCATTTCAAAGCGCCAGCATTTAGGAAATTAAAGGATAATGGATGACTTATTGACCTCATTAATCAATTAACAAGTACTGAGTGTTAGCCAGCAAAGTAGATATCCTATAAGCCTGTGGAGTTTGGGTATTTCTGAAATCAATAGCATTTTTATAAGATAATGCAGTATCAAGATGTTGCTAGATGTGGCAACTAATGGTACATAGGATACCTTTGCGGATTCCAAACCCGACAGTTTAAGTACATTTGAAGATGAAAGTTGTGTCAAAGTGCTTCAGAGGTAGGAGTCAGATAAAGACCATTACTATTTAGACACTTAGAGATAGCACAGAGACATTAGACTTTTGGTTAAGGCCAATGCTCTTGCCGGCTTACTAGGAAGTTCTTTGATCATCAAATCCTTTTGAAGAAAAAGTCATAAAAAGCAGCATTTTCTGTATCACCTGTTAGGGGTATATTCGTGGGAAAGCTAAATCAGCTGACTTTCCGTTGTCCAGCTTAGTGACACGAAGCCAGGGAGATTCTTGCATCCAATCCATATATTGGAATTTATAATCATTTCTGACAACTTTTCAGAAGTAAATGATACTCTATTCAAGTAACATTCAATGGCATATGGGATGTGGCAAGGAAGAAGGCACAGCCTAGTTGATGCGGTTAGTTAGCTATATCACCCATGGGAACTAAGGAAATGGAAGGTGCTCTTCAGATCCATGAATCCTAGAAGGCAGGGTGGTTCTACCTCTTCCACTTTCCCTTTCATGAAACAGGTTTCTGATAAGGTTATTATTTTTTTTTTTTTTTGAGAGAGAGAGAGATTATTGCTATAGGGCACATGCACTCGCTGGAGAGAAAGAGACAGAGAGACAGAAAGTGAGAAATCACCACCAAGGTGGGACGGCCACACCACAACCCCTTCTCTTCCATTCTCCTTTTTGGATTTGGGTATATATGCACATGTGCCTGACGTGCTTTAAGCCACTGGGTCCAGGACTCGAATTGCTGTTGACTACGTGGGACTTCAGTGAAATAACCATTATGCCATCTTCTGGTTCCCTGATGAGGATTGTTTTAACACACTAATTTTTTATTCTCGAAAAAAAAGACACATTGATGAAAATGCACAGCTAAGATAAGTGGAATTTCATTTTGCTCATGGAATAGTGACAAACCTCTGTATAACTTTACCACAGACATAAAATGAGTAACTGCTTCCTGTTCACAGGTACCATGCTAACACGTGAGTGGAAAGATAGTCAATTATAGTTCTACTTGGCTCCTTCAGGTTGGTTCAGATGTTCTCCCCCTCTGTTCCCACATCGATTTACACCTCTGCCATTAGCTTATTGTGTCGTGGTGAGATTCTCTTTAGGCATCTTTCTCCTTCGGCCACCACAGTGGACTCCCTATGAGCAGGGATTGTGATCTATTCATTTTCATGTTCTGAACACTTAACACGTCATCTATGGTTGTGCCTCCCGCCTAGCTTGCACTCTCTTTCCATTAATTACTTGTTGAATAAGGACACATAACCACAATATGGTACTGGAGACAAATGTGCAACTGTAGTTGACCATATCAGAAAATCTGGTGGCTATTAGTGCTGTAATAAAACTGAAACTAGCTACCAATCACTCTAAAATTTTTGTGAGCCTGAGATGCAGCTCCCCCAAACAGCTCTCTGAAACATGTTACTTTATTTTCCAAACATGTCACTAAAATAATTAGAGATATTTGACACTCCAAAATCCTACTAATTTTGAATAAAAAGTAGAAGGCATGCATTTTAATAAATGAAATATAATTTAAAACAGCATTCAACACTGGAAAAGCAACAGGTACAGGCCAGCAGGTGGTGAGGTGGTAAGTTGCTGGATTCTCACATGGTTGAGCACAGTTCAAGTCCCAGACCTGGCCACTTGCTTTCTCACTTTCACATTTTTTCTCTCTCTGACTCTCTTTGGTGAGCACATGTTCCCTATAACAAATTTTTAAAAAAATAATAAATAAAATTAAATAAATAATTCTAAAAAAAAAAAAGCAATAAGCCAACACATTTGGTGATTGGATTCTGCACCAATTCATGGTGGCCCCTAAATCCTAAGTATATTCAGCTTTGCTCATGAATATGAATATTATAAAAATAATACAACTATATACTGAGAGGAAAAGTTGTTCCTCTTGTAGGCAAAATGACTTAACTTCATGACTCTAACTAACCTCCTTTCTTTTCATTATTGCAACACCAAGCCTACCAGAATGAAGTTGGAAAGTCTCTGTCAACTATTTCACATATTTCACCACTTTAAATCACAGAGAAACAATATCTACTGAGATTTCTTCAAATAGCAACAACCTTTAGCATAATCCTTGAGTTAATTCTTTCCCTTAAACATCTTTCATAAAGATTTTGATCAAATAGAGATGATGTATGTTCAAGCACTGCAGGAAGTTCAAATTGTTATGCAAATAATAGATGTTTTTATTATCATTCACATTAACTTTGAATATAGTCATTAAAAACAGAAACCATGTTTAATTTAAAGGTGTTATTTTGCTTGGCTTAGATTTCATACTATTATTATTTCTTAGGGTTACGACTTATGCTATTATTCCAGAAAAATCAATCAGGGCAACTTAAATTTTGAATATGAAACCAAATATTAAACTGTAGCTCTTCCTCCCAGTGTTTAGAAAGCAAAATTGAGAGTTTTTTCAGCCATGAAAGTGCCTCTTCTAATAAAAATAAATAAATCAGAGTATTTGACCTTGTTGAATCTATTTGCCTTTAGATTTACAGTGACTTAGCCAATTTGAATACAAAGGCAACCCTGGAATATAAGAAAACAATGACTCTCAGAAACTAGTAGGGGCATATAAAAAGGACTGAAGAGCCAAGTGAAATGGCTAATAGCAAAAGAAGGGACAATTTAAGCACTGCTAAAGATAATAAGTGCAATTGATTGAAACACACTCAATACATTTAAGTTCATGAAGGCATAATGATACTAAACACAATGTATAGCTAGCCTTTGGGAAAGTTGCCTCATTATTTTCAAAGTGATATATAAGAAAAAAAATAGAATTCATTCTGATTTTCTTACACAATCTGCACTTCAAGGTAACCCAATAGTTGCCTAAGGGATATTTCTTTTTATGTAAGTATATTGAAGATGGAGTCAGGATGGTTTAGTCTGGCTCCCTTATCCTATCATGTTTGAAGGCCACAGGGTAAAAAACTTATGTTATTAATTGTACTGATCTTGCCCACTTGTTATGTAATTATGACTTTGCTGTTTTATGCCAATGAATGTAATGCGCATGTGCGTGTGCGCAGTCTGGTTTGGGCAATGAGTCACTATGTCTGTAGCCCCTTTAAGATTAAAGGAGCGCCTGTCCAGCTAACCTTGAGCTCCCCTGCGCTGTTCTGTACTGTCCTACTAACCCTGCTAGCCCTGCTAGCCCTGCTCTGTTCAACCTTGGGTTCAGGTTAGTAAGCCTTGAAGGCTTTGGCTTGGCTTGGCCTGGCTGTGGCTGGGCTCAGCTCAGCTCTGAGCACTGTGATCTCTGAGAGGGAGGAAGCTGCTCTGTGAGTGTTCTCCAGGTGTGTTACTAGCTCTAAGAGGGAAGAAGCACTTGTGAGCACTGCTATGGACTTTGTAGGCCTACTAAGAGCTCTGTGAGCTCCCACTATACTCAGCCAATAAACAACATAACATCAGCACCTTATGTCTTTTTCCAAATCCCTGTGTCTCTCTTTGACCCATCCTTCAAAAGAGGAAAGAACCTTGCAAAACAGTAAGCTTTCCAAGTAGTCAATGGAAAGCGAAGGACAGAATTAGAATATGAGCACTATACAATGGCTAGTGGATTAATGATTCTATGCAATGACTATCAATGGCTGCTAAGGTCACAGAAAAGAATCAACCAAACATCGTACATCTCCTAAAAATAGAACACAACAGAGTGCCATCTTTGAAGTAATCACACAAAAGTAAATAAATAAAAAAGAGTCTGAACTTCATTAAGTCTCCAGCTCTAATTGTTATTATAAATTCAAAAGACAGAGAAACATTTGAAACATATTAACTGCTACCATGTGGGTGCAATCAGAAAATTCAGACTATGGGAAACTCTACAAACAAAAAACTAAAACACACATATCCAGTTTCTTCAAAAACAATATACAAGAGAAAAGAAAACAACCACAAAATAATAGAAATTAAAAGAGCCTTAAGAGACAAACTATATACAAATCAGTTGTAATATATATATATATATATATATATATATATATATATATACCTTATTTACATCCTAAATCAGGCAAACATATGAGGAAGGAAGTAAAACAAGTCAATGTTAAAGATAATCCTGTAAATATGAATATTATTTGGATATTTGGTGATGATAAGTAATTCTCGTTAATACTTTTTTATTGTAAAATGAAATTGTGGTTTTGATAAAACAAAGAGATTCTACCTTTTAAAAATACATCAGGAAATATTTTGAAGTAAAAAGATTGCTTCAAATTAAAGCAAGCAAAATAGATAAGAATATAAATTAAATAAGATTGACCCTGTATTTGATAATTGTTCAATTCACATGAGTTGGAAAAACACGGGGTATATTAAATTTATCATGTCATTCTTTTTACTTTTGTATACATTTGAAAGTATCCAAAGTAAAATACGTTTTTAAAAAAAATCTTATGATACAACTCCCCAGTCAAGTGTGTGATAAATAGATCATGGTGCTCAGTTAACTATCCTGTTTGAGCACACTGATAAAAAATAATAATAATAATAAATAAATAAATAAACAGAAGAAATCAACATTCTCTTTTCAAATGGTAACAAGAATCCGGAGAGTCAAGATGTCTGCCACTGGATGTTCCCTCATCACTTGAGAGCACTCAGTGTTAATTTTTTGTTCCAAAAATATCTTTTAAGAGATAAAATGTATCTAAATGAAAATTAATAAAAATCTATGTAATATCATTCACATCTGTGCAATGTAAGTCCAAATAAATGGGACCAGCAGTTGACATGGTGGTTAAGGCCCTGAACTCCCACATGGCCAACTACAGTTTGAGTGAAGGCCTTACAGCTTGCTTTCTCACTTTCTCTTTTTTTCTCTCTTTGTCTCTATCTGGTCAAATTAAAATAATAATAATAATAGTAATAATAATAACAAATGGAATTAAATAAGTTAATAATTCTTTAAAGAATGGATTTTGGAAATAACATATAAGATAGTTTAGTAGACAACGACAAGCTGACCTTGTCTACCTCATTCTTTAGTTTCTAAGCTCCTTTGAACTCTGGAGGTCAGTTTGCTTACATGACCTCATCTTGAAATACCAACCTGCTCTTTGTCAGTTAAAGCACACTGACTGTATTATACCCATTAAAGTTAGCTAACCATACTGGAAAGGTTAGGCTAGATGATTAAAAAGACTAAAGATCTGTCATGTCAGGAGAGTTTGAAGTAAGGTTATGTTCATGTTATTGGATAGAAGGCTCAGGGAGAAACAGGAGCAGGCAGCAAGTGAGATCAGGGAGTTAACAGCACGGCAGCCTGCTGGTCTATGTAAAGAATGGGTGGCCACCTTATAAAAGGTACAGTTCCTCCCCACTGAACTCAATGAGAAGGGATTACAAGGAGTCCAAAGCCAACCACCATAGGAGGCTTTCAACTGTTTATTGGGTTGTCTAAAATGGTGGAGAACTGCCCCACTGGAGGGGCACATACACGTTAGACAAACTTCTTGCTGTTATGTTATATAGGAAATGCTTTACAGTTCCTTACAACCCTGAGAGTATGAAATTAGAACGATAGTTTATCATAAGTACTACGCTTGTTTGGACGTTTTCCTTTTATTCTAAATGGCAGGTAATTTCAAGGATTATTACCAACCTATTTGTGTCCAAATCACAGCTTCGGCTCGTTAAAATTAGCCACTTTTCCTCCTCCTTCCTGACGCGTTCACTGTTGTCATGATATGTAGCTTAGAGCATAACATTTGATCACAGAAAGGTAGTTGTTACCTAGTTTGAGCTCAGCAAGAAGCAGATGGCTGACTAGAAGATAAAAAGCTTCTATATATACACACACCTAAGCATAAATGATGGGGAAGGGAAGAATGAAGATGAAAAAAAAAATGTGGCAAGTAAATTGTAGCCATTGTGTTAAAAGATTTTTAGTGGAAATAAAAGGCTTACATAGTATTATGTCTGAGTAGAACCTGCTCTGTGGATTTGGATTTCTAATTTACAGAACATCAGGGACTCTGAGCCAGTGAGTGCATTTTGTCTATGTCTGTTGCAGGAGCCTACATTATTCCCTTGTCACTCCTTGACCTAAAGGTGTGAATACTGCCAGAACTCTCAAAAACAAAAAAATTAAATTAATAATATTGACATTATCCTGAGATGCTTGAGTTCCTGCCCTAGCAAGTTTTTTAAATTTTGTTTTGGAATGTGTAGCATCACAGTTAAGTATTCTTTTCCCCTTTATGCCCAACACACTAACTGAGCAATTTGTTGAAATGATAAATATAGAGAACTTTCCTCCCAAGCAGGATAAATTCTGTTTTTATATTACCCTAGATATTTTGCCAAATGTTATGAATTCATGACATGACTAAGTCTAATGAAACCTAATATACACTGAAGACAAAATATTAGACTTCTATTTATATATTCTACTGTAAAGTTATTTCTTTAATCATGTCATGCCACCACTAAAACTAAAATAACACAAAATGACTAACACAAACAATGCTTAGGTTTTATAAATGTGTTTAAATTCCATAGCAGAAATTAGTGTTAGATACAGGCATCAGAATCCAAGCTCTAGTTCTATGCTTTATTAGGTATGTGACATTTGTGAAGGCTCAGTTTACCTATTAGTTAAATAACATATTTGAAATGAGAGCATCTTGACGATTCCTTCTAGTTTTAATAGTTTTAAAATCTGAATTGAGAAATTAGAGCTAAAATAAATATATATCTTGTTCTTTATAAAGCAATCCATAGAAAGACAAGACATAGAAAAATATTAGAAGAAAATATACTCAAGAAATAACATCCTGTTATTGGGTTGATGATCAAGAAATAGTAAGGAATAAAATACTAGTTATCACTAAAAACAATGAAATCCTCTTATCCAAAGCAATGTGAATGAACCTGGAGGTCATTAATTTAAATTAAGTAAGCCAGACACAAAAATAAATTTAAAAATCATGGGTTCTCATTCATGTGGAAACAAAAACAGTAGTCACCAGAGAAGCAAAGGGTAGATTAGTGGTTACTAGCAGCTGGAAAGGGCAGATGGAAGGGAGAAACAAGATGTTGGCTAGTAGATACAAAACTATAATCAGACAAAAGGAGTAACTCCTAGTGTTCTATAGCATAGTAGGGTAACTATAAACAATAATTTACAATAAATTCCAAAATATCTAAAAAAGAGGATTTTGAATGTTCATAATGCAACAAAATAATAATAAATGTTCAAGATGATGAATATGCTAGTCACCCTGATCTGATCATTTCACATTATACTGAAAAATCACCCATATATATGGATAATTAACATGTCAATGAAAGATCATTCAAAACGTAAATTTTGAAGAGATGTTTTGCTAGATTAAAAACAATAAACCACTAGGTTTGACTTGTATCGTATCTGTCTATATTCCATTCCGCTTGACCTCATCAGGAAGGTTAAACATGGTCCCATTCATTTTAAATATTTAAATATTTAATTGAACAATAATGTGGGGACCAGCAGATGGCATAATGGCTATGTTGCTGGACTCCCATGTAGTGGACCGCGGTTCGAGTCCCGGACCTGGTGGCTTGAACTCATGCCGGGCAAATTTGAGTGCGTGTCCAAGATCCCAAGAGGAGAATGAATAAGAAAGGATTGTGGCATGGCCATCCCCTGGTGAGTGATTTCTCGCTTTCTATATCTCTGTCTCTCTCTGTCTTTCTGGCAAGTGCATGCGCTCTATTAAAAATAAAAAAGTAATAATGTGTAGTTTCCAAAGAGTTTATATCAATCATTATAAAAATAAATTTTAACATTTAGGCAATGAGTCAGAGAAGAAATATTTTAAGACAATGACAGACTTTAGATTTCCTTTTTTACAAACGTTATTAAGTAGTGTGGAAAGTAGGTTGGAAGATTGGGAAAAGAAAAAAATGACAGAAAATGAAGAGTGAAAAATTAAAAAATAAATCTAAGGCTCAATTTAATACTATTCTCATGGAATACATTTCAAACTAAGGCATTACACTAATTGGAAAATTTATAGTAAGTATTTTCTTATATTTTGTTTGTCTTCCAGATATATCTACTTGACACCATCCTCTATGTTGGGATTGGTTTTCTTTAAGTATGAATTTCCAACTATAATATTAATAAAATTTATTGAGGAAAGGTTTCCTATTCTTCTGTGCCTTTACAATGCAAAGTATAATCTCTATCGAAACTGCAATGATGTTTTGCAGAAACAGAAAACCCGTCCTAAAATTCACATGGAAACTCATGGGATTCCAAGTAGCCAAAATAAGAAGATTAAAACTGAAGGAACTCACAGCTCTTGATTTCAAAATTTACTACAAAGATACAGTAATCAAAACAGTGTGGTACTGATATAATGACAGATGTACAGACCAGTGAGAACAGAGAGCCCAGAAATAAACCCTATCATATATTTCAAATGTTTCTTGACAAGGGTGCCAAGATCATTTGATAAGAAATGAATAGTCATTTTTTTTTTTTGGAGAGGATTTCGCTATAGGGCACGTGCACTCGCCAGACAGAGAGAGACATAGAGACAGAAAGCGAGAAATCACCCCCCAGGGGGGATGGTCACACCGCAATCCCTTCCCCTCCATGCTCCTCTTGGGATCTTGGGCACGCACGCACACACGCCCGGCGTGAGTTTTAAGCCACAGGGTCCGGGACACAAACCGCGGTTGACTATGTGGGAGTCCAGCGACATAGCCATTACGCAAACTGCTGGTTCCCAGAAATGAATAGTCTTTTTGACAAATGGTGTTGAGAAAACGAAATATCCACATTTAAAAGAGTAAAAGTGGACCCTTATCTAACACTATATACAAATATTAACTCAAAACAAATCAGAGATATAAATGTCTTTTTTAAATTTCTATTTATTATTATTATTATTAATATATTTTTTATATTTGCTATGGGGTGCGTGCCAAGAGATGAGAGAGAACATGAGAAAACGATCCACCAGAGCAGAGACTCAAGCCATGGTCGGCCGTGTGGAATAGAACGCCTCAACCACCATGTAATCCACTGACCCTCTAAATGTAGGTTTTAAAATTGTAAAACACTTAGAAAAAAATATAAGAGAGAACGTCTGTAACATTAGATTTAGCAATTATATTTTGAATATGACACCAAAAGTACAGGCAACATAAAAGGAAATAGATAAACTGGACTTCATGAAAACTTTTAAAAATTTATTGCATCACAGGGCAGCCAGGTGGCAGGGTGGTTAAGGGTGCTATACTGCACATGGCTGACCTTGGTTAGAGTCCCAGACCTGGTGGCTTGTTTTCTCACTTTGCCTCGCTCTCTTTCTGTTTCTCTCTCTGCTCAAGTTTAATAATAATAATAATAATAATAATAATAGTAATAATAAATAAAGTTTAATAAAATAATTCTTGGGACCAGCAGTCAGCATAATGGCTATATCACTGGACTCCCATGTAGTCGACCGTGGTTTGAGTCCCAGACCAGGTGGCTTAAACTCATGCCGGGTGCATGTGCACGTGTGCCCAAAATCCCAAGAGGAGAATGGCGGAAAAGGGATTGCGGTGTAGCCATCCCCCCTAGGGGGGGAGATTTCTCGTTTTCTGTGTCTCTGTATCTCTCTGTCTTTCTGGCAAGTGCACATGCCCTAAGGCAAAAACCTCTCAAAAAAAAAAGTTTAATAAAATAATTCTTAAAAAAATGTATCACATCATGAGACAGCTTTTATGGAGTAAAAATATGACCTGTGGAATGAAAACAATTGCAAATTACATATGTAATAAGAGATTAATATCCAGAACATGTAGAGAACTCCAAGAAGTCAACAACAAAAACAAACAATCCAATTAAAATATGGGCAAAGGACTTACAGAGACACTTCAACAAGTAAATGAAAAGATGTTCAGCATCACTAATCATTAGGGAAATGGAAGTTAAAACTACAATGAGATACTACTCACTTGCATTAGGATGGCCAATGTATATATAATGTATATATTTTATATTATATATATTATATATATTATTAATATATAATATAGATAAATATTTATCTATAGATAATATTTATCTATATAATGCTTATCTATAGATAATATTTATCTATATTATATACATATATATTTTAATCCCTCTCTGCTGAGTACACAAGCTCACAACAAATTTAAAAATATAGAGAGAATTATCATACACATAATCCAGCAATTCTACTTGTGAATATATTCCCCCAAATAATTGAAAGTAGAGTTTCAAAAACGTATTGGTTGGGAACCAGCAGTTAGTGTAATGGCTATGTCGCTGGACTCCCACGTAGTCGAACGCGGTTCACGTCCCGGACCCGGTGGCTTAAAACTCACGCCGGGCGCCTGTGCGTGCGTGCCCAAGATCCCGAGAGGAGAATGGAGGAGAAGGGATTGCGGTGTGACCATCCCCCCTGCGGGGTGATTTCTCTCTTTCTGTCTCTATGTCTCTCTCTGTCTGTCTGGTGAGCGCACGTGCCCTGTAGCGAAAATCTCTCTCAAAAAAAAAAAAAAAAAAAACACATTGGCATGTTCATGGCAACATTATTCTTAACAGCTAAAATGTAGAAGCAACCTTAAGCATTTATTTACAGATGAATAGATGGGCAAAATGTGGTATACACAACAATGGAATATTATTCAGTCTCTTAAAATATTATTCAGGGGCCTGCAAGTGGCATACGGTTTCTGTCGCAGGACTCTCATGTAGTGGACAGCAGTTACAGTTCTGGACTTGGCAGCTTCAAACTCCTGCTGGGTGCATGTGCGAGCGTGCGTGCCCAAAATCCTGAGAGGAGAATGGAGGAGAAGGGATTGTGGATGGCTATCCTCCCTGCGGAGTGATTTCTTGCTTTCTGTCTCTCTGTCTCTCTCTGTCTCTCCAGTGAGTGCATGCACATTATAGTAAAAATCTCTCAAAAAAAAAAATTCAGGAAATTCTGGGGGTCAGTTGGTGGCATAGCAGTAAAACACTACACTATGCCAGGCTGACCCACATGAGAAGGTTTCAAATTCATGTCCAGAGACTTCTTCAAATATCCTGGGCACACATACACCCATGATCTGGGACTGTTGAAGCTGGAGGTAGATCACAAATTCAAGACCATGTTTGCGGTGCTGTCCTTCTGTCATTTTTCTTCTCTCTCACTCAAAAAAAAAGAAAGGAAGAAACTTGAGAAGAAGAAGGAAGGAAATTCTGACATATGTTGTAGTGGTGGATGCAACTTGAAGATTTTAAGTAAAGTGAAATAAGCTAGTCACAAAAAGACAAATACTGGGCCAGCTGATGTTGTGCAGTGGTTACAGTGTGGCTATCCCTCTTGCAAGATGATGTCTCCTTGTCTTCTCTCTCTCTCTCTCTCTCTCTCTCCAGTGAGCACACTCACCCTATACCAAATTAAAACAACAACAAAGGCAAATACTGTGTAATTATACTTCCAGGAGATACTTAGAGTAGTCAGACTCATAGAGACAGAAGGTAGAATGGTGGCTGCCTTGAGCTGGGGGCAATAGGAAGTTAATGTTTAATGGGTGTGGAGTTTCAGTTTTATAAGATAATAAGAGTTATGGAGATGAATGTGGTATGGTTGCACAACATTGTGAATATATGTAATATCACTTGACTATATGTTTTAATTTTTATTTTTATAAAGCAAAAATTATAGAACTTTTGTTTCCAAAAAGAAATTTATAATCCATCCCTTTGTCCTCTTCCACCCACTTCCCTCCCCACAAGTCTCTGGTTTCTACACTTATCCTCTCTACTATCATATCTTTGGAGCTTTCCATTTCTGCCGTAGAGAGCAGACATTCAGTATATATTGAGTGGGGCTATACAGTTTGTATCTTTCAAAGTCTGGCTCACTTTGCTTAACATTAACTCCTTCATAATCATCCACTTTCCATTAAATGATAGGTCTCATTGTTTCTTATGGTGAGTGATAGTCCATATTGTTTATGTCCCACAGGTATTCAACCCAGTCATCAGTTTTTGGACACTTAAGTTGATTCCATGCCTTAGCAATTATAAATAATGCTGCAACAAACATGGATGTGCAAGTGTTTCCTACCACTAGTTTTATAGTTTGAGGCTTTATATTTCAATCTTTGATTCAGTTTGAGTTGATTCTTGTTAATGATGACAGATTAAGAGTCCAGTTTCATTGTTCTGCAGGTTGCTATCCAGTTCTTCCAGCAACATTTGCTGAAAAACTTTCTTTTCTCCACAGCATTGTCTTGTACCTTTGTGAAAGATCAATTGAATGTATGATGTGGGGTTTATATTGGAATTGTCTGTTTTGTTCCATTGACCTGTCTGTTTTTGTGCCAGTACCATGCTGTTTTTATTATCACAGCTTTGTAATATAATTTGAAGTCTGGTAGTGAGATGCCTTCTACTTTCTTTCTGCACAGTATTGTCTTAGTGATATGGAGCCTTATAACCCAGATAAATTTTGTTATTATTTTTTTCTGCTTCTGTGAAGAATGTTGCTAGCACTTTGATCTGAATCATACTGCATATGTAAATTAATTTGTCTAGCACTGACATTTTGATTATATTGATTCTTCCAATCCAAGAACACAGGATGTCTTTCCATTCCTTTGTATCATACTCAATTTCTTTTTTCAGTTTTTCATAGTTTTCTTTATGGAGGTCTTTCACCTATTTGGTTAGGTCTATTTCTAGGTATCTTATTTTCTTTGTGGCTATTTTAAATGGGATTGATTTCTTCAGTTCTATATCAGTATGTTCATTGTTGGTGTATAACAATGTTAAATATTTTTCTAATGGTATTTTTTTAAACATATTTTTTTGCCATTGGGCAAATACACTCACTGGAGAGTGAGAAACAGAGACAGAGAGAGGGAAAGTAAGAAACCCCTAAAGAGGATGGTCAAGTCACAATCCCTTCTTCATTCTTCTATTGGGATTCTGGGCCTGCATGCACATGCACCTGGCTTGATTTTCAAGCTGCTGAGTCTGGGTCTCGAACCTTGGTTGGCCATGTGGGAATATAATGCACTAATGATCATACCAAATTCTGGTCTCTAACTCTTCATTTTTAAATATGGTAAATCATACATGTATTTTAACAAAATTTTAAAAATAAATAAATAAATTGAATAAAATAACTGAGGAATGACTATAACTTATAGGAAATTACAAGAGGGTGGGAAAATCTATTGTACTAAAGAAGATCCTGAGATCCATACCAACTTTCACTTTTATTCTCTGTGATTAAAATAAAATATCTCATACAAAAAGGTTTGGGAGGCAGGAAACATACTGAATTATTTAAAGGAGCATAGGTCATGAAAAGGGTTATTGTGGAATCAATCAGAAGCAAGAAAAAAAGCACATAAAGCTCATGAAACACAAATTAAAACCAAGAATATTAAAATAAAAAAGAAGTCAGAGAAAAAATAAGAGCAGAGATAATTAATGCTATATCAAGTGAATCTGCTGAAAACTATCAGCAAAGTTAGGGTCCTCAAGACTCAGATTTATTCACTAATAGATACCTTTGCCTATTTGAATGCATCAAGGAATCCCCACAGGAAAAGTATAATAAATTTAAAGTTAGTAATCCAGAGGACCAGCAGATGGCATAATGGTTACATCGTTGGACTCCCACATAGTTGACTGTAGTTCAGGTCCTGGACCTGGCAGCTTAAAACTCATACCAGGTGTGTGTGCATGAGTAACCAAAATCCTGGGAGGACAATGGAAGAGAAGGGATTGTGGTATGACCATTCCCCTGGTTGGGGGGGGGGGTGGATTTCTCACTTTCTGTCTCTCTTTCTGTCTCTCTGATGAGCACATGTGCCCAACAGCAAAAATCTCTCTCAGAAAAAAGTTAGTGGACCAGCAGGTTGCATGGTGGTTAGAGGCTGACAGTTCGAGTCCCAGACCTGGCGGCTTGCTTTCTCACTTTTTCTCTCTGTCTCTCTCTGTCAAATTAAAAATAAGCAAATAACCAAAAAGCATGCTCAACATCCCTTATCATAAGGAAGATGTAGATCAAAACCACAATGAGATACCACCTAACCCCAGTCAGGATAGCAAAGATTAAAAAAAATAAAAATGATAAGTGCTGGAGGGGATGTGGTGAAAGGGGAACACTCCCATATTGTTGGTGGGAATGTAAATTGGCCTAGCCACTGTGTAGAACAATATGGAGGTTCCTCAAAGACCTTCAAATAGAACTAACATATGATCCTGCAATTCCACTCCTGGGTGTCCACCTGAAGGGCAGAAGAATGCTGAGTCAGAAAAGTGTTTCCACAGCTATATCTATTGCAACATTATTCACAATTAATGCTATGTCAAGTGAATCTGTCCACAAACAGATGAATGGATTGAAAAAGTGTGGCATATATATTCCATGGAATATTATTCAGCCATAGAAAACAAGAAGGCCCCAGAGTTTGATAGAAAGTGAATGAATATGGAAGATTTGTTGCTGAGTGAAGCAAGTCAGGCTATGAAAGAGAGACATTGTATGTCTCCATTAACATATACCAACTTTCTGCACTCTATAATAGAGACTGAGAGACTAGAGGATATAAAAGCATTAAATTTTTTACAGACACTAGAGACAAAGTAGAAGAGTGTGTGGCGGGGGAAGCATAGGAAAGGAAATTTTAGGAAAAAAATAGAGAGGTAAGTCATTTGTGGGACATAGATATGGTTTATTATCAGTTGATGAGGATGTGTATAGTATTCTCAACTGGGCTGGACTGAGGTATATACCATGCTGGTGAAAGTCTCTTTACAATTTAAATGATATATAGTGACTGAATGTATAAATAATAATAATAATAAATTTTTTAAATGCAAAAAAGTAAATAAATAAAGTTAAATAAAATAATTCTTAAAAAAAGAGTTAGTATTATATTAAAGTTAGTATAGACTGGAGGTTAGGACAAGAAAGATTCAGAAAGCTGCAGGAGAAATCGGTGAATACAAACAAGAATTTCATTAACAAGAGGTGGGATGGTAGAAATCAGGCAGAGACAGCTATGATCACAAAGAAAGGGCAGATAACATTTGCATATTTGACAGAAAACAAAAATAACACCATATGCTTTGGTTTGGGAAGAGATGAGAATTCTCAACCTAAACTTTAGACAAATTCCTTTACCTGTTTATTCATTTCTGCACTGAAGAATGAGCATAATTATATTTTCTACAACAGAGTTATTGTGTTACCACAATAAGAACACTGTTAAAAAGCGCTGAGACCATAGATAAAAAACATTCTATAGCAATACAACTTGGAATACCAGGAAAGGATGTGTGATCCCAGCTGCAGCCACTAAACAAACGCTGCTCCCAGCGCTGAACGGAGGTCAGAGGATGAAGCTGGTATACAAAGAAGTATTTTGGCAGCAGCAGGAGCTGCATGATTCGAAGTTGTGAAACAAAATGACTGTCAGCTGCATTAAAGCCCCATTGTGGAAGGGAATCAATATTTGACAAACATTTTATAAAAGGACACAAATTAGAAAGGCAAAACACTTTAAAATATTTCATAGCAGCTAAACAGTGGGAAGGAAATAAGCAAGGAAATGGTCTTACACATCTCTGAAGGCATGGCTTGGCACAAACACTGGACAAGAACAGCCCACTTCGTAAGAAAGAACCTAAACCAGCTGTGAGAATGCCTTAGATATGTACAATAGATTCTGGATCATCTAAATCAATAACTACTCTACCCTAATGAGAAGCAGACTAAATCCAATAAACAAGCCAGTCAAAACCTGCCTATTGGATTTAGGCTGCAGCCAGGGGATCAGATTCCCATGGTGGCTGGACATTTATTCGATAAACAGGTTTAATAAGTGATTCTAATCAATAGGAAGCAACTACAGGTAAAAATTGAATGATTTTAGGATGCACTGGTTGGTAGCTGGGAAAATATGACTCTAATTCATTGAAAAATATGAAAACTTCCATCTTGGTGGGTTATTCAGATTTTTAGAGTGTCCTCATACCAAGACACATTTTATTCTTATAGCAAAAGATCAGAAAACTTTTTCTGTATAGGACAGAAAGTAAATGTTTTAGTCTTGTAAACCATACAGTCTCTGTCTCATCTCCTTAACTGTATAGTTGTTTTGTACAATCAGCCATAGACTTTATGGTAACAAACTAGTGTGGCTGTGCCCAGTAAAACTATTTACAGCAACAAGTGACACATTCAGTTTGGCTCCTTGTAGTTTGCTGACTCTAGCCCTACAGTGTAAGCCTACTAACTCCAAAGCCTCAACTCGGCAACTGAATACTCAATAGCTTCAGCCTTTATTTAATGGTTTGCCTCATCCTCTCCATATTAATCATCCAGTCATTTGATAGATTCCCTGTTTTAACTCTGCATGCATACCAAGACTATGAGCTTGCTGTTTTCTTATTTGTTTGTCATCTGTTATTTTTTGTTTTTCTCTACTTTTCAGAAGGAATGTGAGCTCAATTAAAGCAAAGAACTTGTTAGTAATCCACAGTACCTGCAGCAATGTCTGGTTCATGGAACCAGAAAATGATATTGGTTGAAAAAAAAACATATTAGGACATTGAATAGGCTTTTATTATTATCTCTGATTTTTAGCTAAAGATGTGGACAGTGGGCAATCAATATTCTTGTATTTCAAAGAAAACTTAGTCAATACATCATCACAGAATTCACTACAATATGGAAGTACTTCATCCCCCAACTACTGTCAGCCTACATCCAGAGAAGACTAGATAGTCAATGAAATTCATGGAACCACAGGCCTGGGAAATAGTCTTGGCATATTTCTGCACTACATTCTTCAAAGCCAAGAGACAGTGGCTTCAAGATACCTACTCTTCAAGGTAATGTATGTCAAAAGAAAAAAGAAGTTTTTTCTACATCCTCACAGGTTACTTGCTGAGCTTCAGGATCTCACAGGCCTAAGCCCATACACTGGGAGAGCTATAGATTTAGTATTAAAACTTAGATATGAATAATATCATAGAGAAAGTGGCTATTTCTAGACTGAACTATTCTGAAATGGAAGAGGTTTCTTTTTTCTTTTTCTTTCTTTTTTTTTTTTTTTTTCTAAAGGTTTTTGCTTTAGGGCACATGCACTCACCAGAGAGAGACAGACAGAGACACTGACAGGGAAAATAAAAAATCATCCCCCCAGGGGGATGGCCATCCGACAACCCCTTCTCCTTCATTCTCCTCCCCAAATCTTGGGCATGCGTGCACACCCACCTGGCATGAGTTTCAAGCCACTGGGTACAGGACTCGAACTGCAGTTGGCCATGTAGCAATCCAGCAACATAATTGCTACACCATTTGCCAGCCTTGAGAAGGTTTCTTGAGGAGGAAGTTCCTTGAGCAGCCTTGTGGCAAGGTAGGAAGAGATGACACTTGATGTCTACTTCTGCTACTTGCAACAGCAAAATGCATATCAGGCTCAGAACATCTTAGACATATCTTGGGTAGATATTGGTCAGCAATGGTGCCTAGTAGGAGGACACAACCTAAACAGCTTTGTTTGGGCAAGACCTGTGGGAAACAGACACAATAGTCAAGAAGACCATGTGTTTTCCATGTTACAAAATAACTTAGGGGTCAGATCTCTGAAAAATATTGTCCATAGAACCCCCAAAAGTGTGTTCATAAGACAGCTGGCTTTGGATTACCTGCTATACAGATGACTACACAAAACATCAGCCAAGTAAACATTAGTTTCTTTCTCTATTGTTCATCTATTTGCCTTCCCTATCACTGGATTATCTCGCAGCTTTGGGAAGCATCAGAGAAAGGAAAAATAAAAGATTAAAAAAATGTAAGCAAGCAGATTTTACCTCTTCCTCATGTATCCCTGAGGGTCAGGAAAGGTGAGAATTGAAAAGTGTGATCTGAATATGAGATTCAACTTTTAACCTTTTCAAGATTGTACTTTAGTACCTGAAAGAGTTTTAATGACCAAAATAAGACTGTTCTAATAAGCAAAAATCATTAGGAAACCACAGATCCCATAAGAAGATGTTATTAAGAGACAGGGAAATAAGATCCAGGGAATGTTTAAATATGATTATTGGGAAAAAAATCAGACCTAAATAGAAACATTTCAATTTATACCAAAGTTCTACCAGTTAGATGTACTCATTAAAAGCCCTTGTTTTTCTTTCCCAATCATATAGTCATTCAAAAATAAAGTGATTTTTGTGTGCCTGGCACACAACACAGAATGAAATAGAGTACAGAGCAAAACTTGCTCACCTTGTATAACCTTCCTCATAGCCTCAGTCAGATACACAAGCTTGCACACCTGTATCTAGCTAGTTTCTTTAATAATGTTCAAAGCCAAACTCTTCTTCCAAAATAAAATAACTTTTCCAATTCATTTACTAATTCTCTATTGCTCCTAGAGAACAAGACTTAGAAATTTTGAGTATTTTCTTATAAATTTCTCCGTTACTTCCTACAATCAACCATTATCTTTCAGTTCATACTCTTTCATGAGTTCTGCTTTATAACGTCCCAGGTGCCATTCTAATTCAGGTGACCACCTAGACTACTGTAATAAACATTCTTAACAATTCAATTGTCACCATGGGAAGACATGAGTAGCAACCCAGATTACTGAATACTATTCAAAATAGTCACTAATACTCTTCATAAAATAAAACCTCATGGGACCAGCAGTTAGCGTAATGGCTATGTCGCTGGACTCCCACGTAGTCTGGTTCGAGTCCCGGACCCGGTGGCTTAAATCACGCCGGGCACGTGTGCGTGCGTGCCCAAGATCCCGAGAGGAGAATGGAGGAGAAGGGATTGCAGCGTGGCCATCCCCCCTGGGGGGGTGATTTCCTGCTTTCTATCTCTCTGTCTCTCTCTGTCTGTCTGGCGAGCGCACGCGCCCTATAGCAAAAAACTCTCAAAAAAAAATAAAAATAAAAATAAAAATAAAAATAAAAATAAAAATAAAAAAAATAAAACCTCAGACTTGCATTAAAAGGTCTCCAGAGCCAATAAGCTATGTATTTCCTACTTACTTATCTCTCACTTCATTACGTAAATCTACCTCAGTTACCTGCTCACCTTTCCCAAAAGAGTCTTTCCATCTCACTTTCTAATTTTACCCACTCCGTGTCCTTCTGCCTCTGAAGGGCCTTTAGATAAGAGGGAAATATAGCCATGAGACTGGGAGATAATATTTCAGACTTTCCCAATCATCATCTAGGTCAGGATTCCCATAAAAAAGGTTACATGGGATTATGCAAATCCATCTCGACTTTAGAACCACAAAAGAAGAAGTTAAATTCTAAAATTAATTTATCGTTGTAATTCCCAAGCATACTATTGTTGCAGGATTTCTGAGTTGCTGAGTTCATGTCTCACGATCAAGAATTAGAAGCATGAACAAAAGGAGGGGGTTATAAAGTAAAGTTTATTGAAAAAGGCAAGCAGTTATGACAGGAGGGTTCCTGAAAGAGGATTGTCAACTTGGAGCCCTCACCAGGGGTTTTTATCCTAGTTAGGAGGAACTTGTGCATGTGTTTCCCTCATGGTGGGGATCACACACCAGGTGGGTCACGCTATTTTTTACTGTTTTGGAAAAGAATCCATGGGTCATAAGACCCTATGTAATGGTGAATTGTCACTTAATTGTCTAAAAGTTTTGGACTATAAAGACCATTATCTTTTGCTCAGAATGTGGTGGGACCTGAAAAAAGTTACAATTGTTATAATTATTTCTTTATTTTTAAGCTAAGCTGTAAGTAGTTCCCTATGTGAGCAAACAATCTCCAGTGATTGATTACTAATAAATATTTGATGAGGGCAACTCCATCTTGTCGGCTTATACCCTAACTATATGCATGCTGCCTATATGCTATCTCACTGAGTCTCATTTAGAAGCTCTAAGGTAGTAACAATAAGTATCTTACCAAGATTTTTAATTGATTCTGTTGATCAGCCAGATAGAACATCTTGGCCTTCTGCCCCAAAATGTCATTCTAGGAGCCTAGGAATCAACAATGAAAGCTGAACATAGTATATCATAGCACACCTCTATCACAAGTATTGTCCTAATTACCATTACAACATGAGGGAACTCATACCGTTTTCCCCTAGCTCATAAACTACCTTTCCCAAGAACCACATACAAGCACCCTGACTAGATTAGGGTTTTCTCTAAAAAGCAGATCACTTGTCCTTGGCTCTATAAGGCACAAGTACCTAGTCTATAGGAATTCAGCCTTTAGGCATGGACACAAAATCCTAATCTAAATAAATGATTTTCCGTTCTGTAGGGAAACAGCAGACATCCTCCAGGACACTGCACTGCCGTACATAGTACCTCCTGCACATAACTTCTGAACCTAAAAGAGAAACCACTGAGAAGAATTTCAGAGTCTATGGCAAAATAGGAGTGGGAGAGTGGGTGCTGAAGTACCTAACAAGAACAAATGTTTCACTTAGCTGGAGGAATGGTCCTTCGTAGAGAATGCTCATTCTTTATTCAGTAAATTCAGTAAGTCACAGGCTGTTTGAACAACAGCATCAGCTTAAGGGCATCTCCAGAGCTAATAAATGTCCTAGCATTAAGATGGCATATTGATCATTTAGATCAGAATGCCCTGCTGAGCTACCTGTCCAACTGGAGTGAGGTAGGGCTGAAAGTTTGGAACCAATTCAACCAAAAGCCTCTCATTCTTTGGAGAATGCTTTGCATTTCTCCTGGGCTACATTATAACCTCACTGTTATAATATTATAATAATTGCCATAACACTTGGTGATTTCTTTAAGAAAGTTTATTAGACAATTTTTCTAGAGGTTATAAATAAGTGAGACTTATTTAAAAAGTCAGACTATTCTCTCCATCCTTGATGAGTTTGGCCTAGAGTCATACATCCACTTCCCTAGGAAAAACTAAGGCCAAATTTGACTCCTTTGGGAGCCAGAGCCTACACTCTGAAACAAGCCCAGAAAATAAGACCCCAGGAATTTTGCTATTTGACAAAGACATGATATACATATTTTTTATTAGTGACTGCTTAGATTTTATTCACATTTTTATATTAAAAAATATAAAGCAAACAAAAAAATACCAACACTTATATTGACTTAAGGAAAAAAATATTCTGTCAAATCAAAAGATGATCAAAGTTAGGCAGTTCCAGAGATGATTCAGTGACTGAGCAATGTTGAGCTTTCAGTGAGCATCTTTGAAATTTTTCTCCTTTCTCTCAGGACCACAAGAGGCCTGCAGTTGTTCCAAGGATCATCTCTTTATGCAGCAATATCCAAAACAGAAAAAAAGAGAATGGAAGAAAAGAGTTGTGTTTACACATTCCTCCTTAGAAAGAAAAATAAATGCCAGAAGCCCCTCCCCTTTCTTGGATACAGTGAGAATTAGCCTCATATCCTTCCCTAGGCAAATCACAAGAAAACAAGACTTCATTGCTTAAGTCAATCATATTGGCTTAAGTCAATCATATTTCATTCCCTGTGGTTTGCCATCTTATTGTAAGATCAAGCACTAGTTACTAGTTGGTTCTTGGGCCCTTCTGTAGGCAAACAATCTCTATGCAACTAGCAAAACTATGGTCTTTACCTGCTATGGGTAAGCATTGGAGGGGGATTTCTTTTTTTTTTTCTTTTTTGGAGAGGTTTTCGCTATAGGGCTCGTGCGCTCGCCAAACAGACAGAGAGAGACAGAGAGATAGAAAGTGAGAAATCACCCTCCAGGGGGGATGGCCACGCCGCAATCCCTTCTCCTCCATTCTCCTCTTGGGATCTTGGGCACACACGCACACGCACCCGGCGTGAGTTTAAGCCACCGGGTCCGGGACGTGAACTGCGGTTGACTACATGGGAGTCCAGTGACATAGCCATTACGCTAACTGCTGGTCTCTATTGGAGGGGGATTTCTAAGGACACAGTTTAATTGTCATTGACAGTTGCATTGTCATCAACAGTAAATGACTGATCCTCTAGAATTTGAGGTGAAGCAGACAATAAACATTTCGAGGTACTTCTGTGTTAGGAATGCAGACAGTAGAATGCCAAACATTGCATTCATAGTTGGCTTGGGATCTACCACTATATTTATGGACTGAATCTAGAGATCACATAGCATGGCACTAAAACGTAAAACTTTATTTTTTTTAATTAAAATGAGTTTTTTATTCTGCTCTGAGAAATCATTGAGGAATCAAACCTAGAAGTGGTCAATGCAAACTAGATAACACACAGAGCCCTGCCATCTGGAACGGCCTTCCCTAGTCAATAGACACTCATAAAATTGTCTTCTTGCAATTTCCTCGCAGGAAACTTGATAATAACTTATTTCCAGATATGTTGTCTTTGCAACGAATTCCTATGAGAATTGTGGCTATGCTACAGAGGGGACACTATTTATCTCCTTTTCCAAGGAAAGCATAAAACTGAGACTATCATCAGAACCAGATTCATGCTATTCTCCAGAAGGACCATATTTAGGAAAACCCATATTTTCTCCTCTTCCAAAAATAATTCATAACGATAAGCATAGTTAGTTAAAATAAGCACTTATAAACCACAGATCTTATTTTTTCTTCCTCAACTCTAGGGCTTTAAAAGGCAATGAAGACTTTCCTACAGCTCAACTATAAAATGCACTCCTAAAGATGAGGGAAAACTTCAATATTTTTTTCCTTTGCCATTGGTCCAATTGATTATCTATGTAACTTTTTATTGATGGCTCTGGATTTAGGTATGGCAGATGGCCATAATATTTAGAAAAAGTTCCTCAAGATTCTGATGCCCTGCCTTCTTTCACTTTCCCCACTCCTCTTACCACACCCTTGTTATCTCACAGATCAGCAGACCATAATCTCTGGCCAACACATGATGTTCTGAGAAGCATAGACACCAAGACTATGATAGAGACCAGTTCAGGGGAGATTTGATGAATCTTATCCTAAAATGAAATGACTAGAGAATTAAAGGTTATATCTCTCCCAGTTTAACAAATGTAAAGGCAATATCTTGTGTAAACTTAGATATTAATACTCACATACACCTATGGAAAGCCTACTCCAACTTACACACTCCTAAACTTGAAAAGGTTAATAGCTAGAGAATAGAAAGAGGGTAGGGAGAGAAGTAAGACCCAGAAGCTTGAAAACAATTAGACTGAACACAAAATCTGATTTAGGGAAAGGGAAGAAGAAAGAATACTAGGAAAAAAACACTTATTCTAGCTAAAGTGTGAATTGTTGAAGCCATAATATGAACACAGATGGGTTGTCCTATAGTCCAAAAGTATTGTGATCTGTTATGTTTTGTTTCTTTACTAGGATTAAGAAGTCTTAAACAGAGGGAAACACAGAACTGCTACTGATCATGTGCATCAACTTAATAGAATGGTGGTAGAACTATTTCAGATTTCCTCAGTTTTCTTTATAATGACTCTGCAAAGAAAATAGAAATAATTATGGTTCCAGCTCCAAAAGCCAAGAGCTATATGGTTTCTGGCTCTTTTTTTAATTCCTTAGGTTAAATAAATAAACAAATAAATAAAATGTTATTTTCAGAATGTTCATAATCTCTACTGTCTCCATTCTATTGTCAATCCTATCTTGGGAAGAAGTTTATTGTAGTTGGTCAGCACTATTATTAGTTGTCAAAAGTCACATCAATGCTGAAAAGAGTCTCACACAGCCACCTACAGCCACCTCCACCTGTCTTTCCGAACTGCATGATTCAATGTTGAAATAGGTCAAATGACCCTCTTAATAGAATATAACTTAGGCCATTCTCAGCTTAAAGCATGAATTCTCAATAGATGCAATAAAATGCTGAAAAAGGGAAAACAAACAAACAAAAAAACCTGTTTGGGGGTAAATGTCTTAAATATTACAATGGTGTCTGGCCTTCCAAGGGCTATACCCAACAATATCAGACTTCTTAGTATTTAAATTCCCTTCTTAGGGAGAATTTAATGTTTCCCTAGGGAGATTATTATGAAAAAAGAAAATTAAAGTTGTGGGCCCAGCAGGTGGTAGGGTAGTTAAGGCAATGGATTCCCACAGGGCTGACCACAGTTTGAGTCATGGACTTGGTGATTTGGAAATCATGCCGGGCATGTTTAACTGTGTGCCCAAAATTCCAGAAGGAGAATGAAGGAGAAGGTATTGTGGCATGGCCATCCTCCCAGAGGTAGTGGTGGTGGGGGAGGGGGAACGATGATTTATCACTTTTCCTCTTTCTTTCTTTCTCTCTCTCTCTCTGATGAGTACATGTGCCTTATGGCAAAAACCTACCAAAAAAAAAAAAAAAAAAAAGAGAGAGATAAAGAGAAAGAGAAAGAAAAAAAAAAGTTGAGACACTGGCTTAGAATCTCCCACACATTTGCACATGACTCAACTAATCACCCTTCTTCCAGTTACTTCAGATTAAGTTTAGGGAGGGAAAAGACTTTTTCAGGCAGAAGTCACAGCAGTTCTAATGTAAATGGTACCTTCTAGAGGAGACTACGTTGAAGATGAAAGTGAAAGGTTACAATTCTTAATATACTTTCAGCAGATGAATAGTCAACCATGATAATACTCATCTAGAAAGGTCACTGAAATGACAAAAAATAAAAATGGGACCTGGGAATGACATAAGTTATTTTGTCTAATTCCTTTTATATTTTATGAAGTCAAATCCTTGAGCAAACAAGTTTTTTTTTAGTTCTCAGATGATTGTCAATATAGATTCAAATTATAGTTTCTTAAAGGAGTAAATAGACTAAATTAATGTTTAACATGTGGGCCAAAGTAAAGACAAAGGAAAGTGCAGGAAAAGAGATGACAAAAGAAATTTAATATTAAAAGCCATATTCCCTATCTTAACAGCAAGAAAAAGGACAATAACAATGTATGAGTAATCATGTAGTTATATTTATCCCCAAAGGAAAGAATAGTCAAAAATCCAAATCAAAGAGACCCCGAAGTTCTGTACACGTCACTTAGAAGAGCCTGAAGTTTCTCTGAATGAAACTAAAACTGTAGCTATCCGGTATGTATGACCAACACAAGGCAGTCAGGTGATTATAGGGTTCAGTACCTAAAAAGGGCGAGGAAAGCAAACAGTTCAAATGAGAAATGTGGGTTTTTAAGTCCTGAGTCAGCTACAAGAAGTAAAGGAGAACTCTCCAAGGTGAACATATCTGAGGTGCTCCTCTCTATATTCACTGACCTACCCCTGTGACAGCTAATCTGTTAGAGTTGGTGCTCTTTTTGACACCCTGATGGCAATTTTCCTGGAGGGATTACTGAAGCATTGCTGTGAGTGCTAAAAAATCAGAGCTTCTGATCACTTTTAAGATTAAGTTGAAACTGTCCAACTTCTTGAAGTCATCTGTAAACACAGGTGTCAGATGATTGATTGTTTTTCTACTGAGGAAGTTGTACTGCCCAGTTTTGATCATTGTTTCCAAGCTCAGTGTTTGTGACTACGGTTAATAAGGTACAATTTAGTGTACAAAGTAATAAATATTAGTTTAGCTTTGCCTAGATCTACCTGTCAATAGTATTTATACAAAACCAGAGTAGCCAATCTTCGACATGCATTGGAATTATCTGGGAAGTTCCAGAGTTCTTGATATCTGGATTCAATGTCCCAAATTTCATGATTTAATTGTTCTGAACTAGAACCTTGCTATTAGAAGTTTTAAGAGCACTCTAAGTGATCTAACATGCAGCCAAGGTAGAGAATACTCCAAGATTCTTTCATTAGGAAACAATATAATTTAAGAGACATGGACTTCTGTTGAAATCCTGTTTTCTATTTGTCATTAACAGTGGCCCCCTTATTACCTTGTCGTACATATATATATTTTTAAAGGGGAGACCTAACTCTTATGTTAAAACTACAATGTGTTTAGTTCTTTGGCACAGATATTAGGCAGCTTAAATGTAGTGTCACAAGTTATGGATTTATTCCTTACCTGCCCTAATACCTCACGTGTTGGGTATAACTTAACTTATTCCAAGCAGTCTCAAAGGGCTACTGTTCCCTTCCTAACAATTTCCTGCCCTTTCAGTAATTTTGCCTCTGCCAGTCATAGTAATTTATACCTAAGGTTATGTAGCCCCACTGGTATTTAAGCTAAAAGTTTCAAATGCTCCAATAGCTATATTCATACATTGCTTGATCCATTTAAAGAGCAATCTTTGTTTGAAAAACTTGGTTCAGCCAATGCTTCGGTAGTCAACAAATGGTATATAATATAGAGCTATGAAGTAATTTGTAATTGAACTTAGATTGCACTCAGACAGTTAGTATATTAATGATAGATAGCCACAAGAAGCAATAAAACTTACCGTATTATTAATATAACCAGAAAATCTAAAAGTATAAATTCTGAACTAAAGAGTATCTGGTTGAGTCTTTGTGATACAAAGGTACAAGCAGTATTTTTTGCCTGAAGACTCTCCAGGCAACTAGACATTTAAAGAACACTGGTTAGTAAGTTGTTTCTAGTTGGGAATTGATAGGAGGCTTCATGCATTTTATCCACTGAAATCAATAAAGATGTGTCCAGGGCCTGTAGATGGTAGCATGGTGGTTAAGGTGCTGAACTCCCTCATGGCTGACTGAGATTCAAGTCCTGGACTTGGCAGCTTGAAACTCATGTCGGGAACAAGAGCATACATGTCCAAAATCCCAGGAGGAGAATGGAGAAGGAATTGTGTCCATGACCATTTCCCCAGGGGATGATTTATCACTTTCTCTCTCACTGTTTTTCTCCAGTGATAATATAGACCCTATGGTAAAACCTTAAAAAAAAAAAAAAAAAAAAAAAAAGTGTCATGAAGGAGATTCTGAATTTGGAATTCAATGAAGAATCTTTCAGCAATCCAACTTCCAGTGTGGACATCCACTTGAAAGGAAGTAACATCTCCAAGTTGGAAGTTTGAAGAATTCCTCTCAGTACTTCAAGAAACTGAATTGAAATATCACCCATGCAGCAACTAACCTACTTGTTCTTCCGTCATTCTCAGAGCAAACTGCAGCCTCTGCTGGGAGGGCATAGTAGACCTAAATGGAATCCAGGATGGTTGGATGGCTTTGCAGCTGATGCTCTTGCTCCTCCTGAAGGAAACATTAACAGTATACTAGCTGAAGGGGTAAAAACAGGAGATATGGCAGGGCAGTAGAAGCTATGACAAATCACCTGGGATAAGAACATTTTATTTGGATTACAATCAGGTTAGCTCTCAGACTCTAGAGTTGTTGGCAGATAATGGATTACAATATAGATTTACAGCATATGGCAAAATGTCAGGAGCCATCTAGAAGCAAGGACACAAATAACTGTCACCTTCCAAGGATGACTTCTAGAAAGGAGAGCTAGCACACTGTAGCAGTACTTTTTGTGACATTTTTTTACCTCCTCTTTAGACTTAAATTTTACCTATAGCCAACCATTATCAATACATTAATATTTTATGATATTCCAGGCTAGTTTCTCAAAAGAGTCATTTGATAACCTGAGATATAGATCAAGGGTTAAAAATATGAACTGAAGCCAGCAGGTGGCATAGAGTTTAAGATGGCTAGATCCAACATGGGCGACGAGGTGGTTCAAGTCCCAGACCCAGCAGCATAAGGCTCACACTGGGCACATGTAAATGTGTACCCAGAATCCTGAGAGGAAAATGGAGGAGAAGGAATTTTGGAATGGCCACACCCTCTGGGACCTGATTTCTCACTTTCTCTCTTTCCCTCTCTCTCTGGAAAGTACACATGCCCTGTAGCAAAAACAAACAAACAAGAAAACACAACTCTCTCTCTCTCTCTCTCTCTCTCTCTCTCTCTCTCTCTCTCTCTCTCTCTCTATATATATATATATATATATATATATATATGTATATATATATGTATATGTATATATACATTTTAATCTTACCACTGTTAGTTACCAGCTGTATGATCTCCACCAAACTACTCAAACTCTAAGCCTCAGTTTCTTCACCAAGAGCATGATGAATAATAGGATTTATCTAAAAGTAATTGCTAGTATATTGCAGCCTGTATGCTATCCTGTGGGCAATTTACCTACACTATTAGGTAAAGTTTATTAGGTAAAGTTCATAGAAATGACTGCTTCTCATAGTTTGATCTAGCATAACAAGATAATTTCCTCTTTTTCAAGAGTAAAAAAAAAAAAAAAAAAATAACAAGTAAGCAGCTTGGATATTATCCACAACATGCTCCACCATTTAAAGAAAAAAGTTATTGGAGTTGGATGTTACCTAGACCACCTAAAGTGAAGCTGACAGGAGCAGGAGAAGAATTCAAGTCTTCTCCTTTGATTATAATACCATTATTATAGATCAAAATGCTATGACATGTTTTTATACAAAAATTGTTTATGATGCTTGGCAAGGTTAGTCTCAATTCTCAAGTAAATATCATACTTTCTCCATACAAAAGAGAACCCCTGAATCCTATGCAGTAACTGTCACTTGTTTTAATAGCATAAGTCCTCCTATTTGAAAACATATCAAGAATGAGAGTGTTAATGCTTGTCATCACACGTTTTACATTATCTTTTACACAAAGGTCCCCTAAGAAGTTTATTTGGTAGGTGATGAGAGAAACATAGTTAGGCACTTTGACCAACCTTTCAAAATGAGTCTCATAAGCAAATAGAAAATGGTCCTAAAAAATTGTTTTAAACTTTCTGCGAACCCACCATGGCATAGCACCCTCCATCTTTATCTTTCAGTCAAACTACGGCATTATGGTAGAAACCCAAAGAGACTTTTCACCCATGTTATACTGAAACCTAACATTAAAGGGAGCTGCATTGTTTACTGAGTTTAAATACTCATATTAGGAGCCAACAGGGTCAAAACTCACATAGCAAGGATTCGCCAGCTGCCTTTTCCTAAACAACTCTCTCTTAGCAGTCTTCTCTTCCTGACGCTACCTCTTAACAGGTAACAGAGGAGGAAGCCCTAGGAAGGGAATCGCCTAAAATTCCCAATAAAAGACGTAGGAGAAAAGTCGTAAGTCATGTTCCTGTCTCAGAGAGATTTGGTGAAAGTAAAATCCAATGTAGGGAAAGCCCAAAGAGTAACAGACCCCCAGAGCATTCACTACCAACCAGACAAATTAAAAATTCTATATCATGTCACTGGCCCATCTCTCCTGCTAATTACAATTAGATTCTTAGCAACCTAGGGGGTGTGGCCTCAAGCCACTTGGCAGCTCTCACCGGTTCTGAAGTCAGGTTGGAAATAATGGAAGCAAGAATGATAATCTACACTTGGAATTCAGCCACCCTCTCCATGATTTAAGAAAGAACTTTGCAAAACATTGAAGGGTTTTCAGCTTTCCTTAGGAAAGCACATGTTACATTTCTTTTAGGAAGTTGATGAGGCCCGGAAGGGGAGTGTAACTTACAAAGATTCAAGGTGTACTTTCTCTGCAATCAACAACTGCCTTAAGTTGGTGAATAATTTGATTAAGTGAAGTTTTAAATCAAAGACATGAGAGTTTAATTAGGAACTATTCTTGTCCTACTGAAGTTAACAGGCAGCTGTGCTGATTTTTTTCCCCCTGACATTGGATTTTGACAAACTCACAGGTAAGAGAGGCTTTGAAACAAATATTGAGCTACAGAGTACAGGGAAACACTGTTAACAGGCAATAGATGCTATCTACACCAGGCATGAGGATACACTGGTGGATGAGTCCAGCAGAAGAAAGTCTAGGGCTTTGGAGGGTGACAAAATTGCCTCCAAATGACACCTGAAGACGTGACTTTTGCTTGTTTTGTTTTTAATGGTCCACTTATTTATCTCCTTAGGTACTTTTTTCTTGCTTCTCAATGTTTTGATTCTATGATTCCTGAACTCCTACTGAGACAGGTCAGCTTGAGGCTTAGCAGGATTGGAGCCATTTTGAAAGAAAGGCCTCTGACAAGAACAGTCTAACCAAGAGCTGAGTCATGGGAAAGTCTGTCTGAGGAAGACTCATATGAGAAACCAGGAATGAGTATTTGAAGAAAAATGGGAATCAGGATAATTGCTCAAAGGAAAGTGATCTTAGATCAAATGTAGTGAGGAATGATTTGCACAAGCTTGCATCTTGCACCTATAAATACTGAGCACATGCTGAACTTTTTTAGACAGTTTGGTGGTGATTGCTGCCTGTCTCCCTGTAACCCAGTTGCAGAAATAAACTCCAGCTTCTGCCTCTCATTTCATTGACCAGGAATAGTAGAAGCAGCTGTTGGCAGTACCACTACCTGGTTATTTCCAAAGATCAAAGTGCATAAGATACACTTTGCAAAATTGTTTAAAATGAAAGCTGCCTCCACTCCCACCCCCAACTTCACTTCCATAGATCTGGGCTAGACTCCAGTATCTCCATTTTTTTTGTAGGTGCCCCAAGTCATTGGATATCATTAAGATGCCTTCTGGCCCTGATGCTTCTGTCCTTTTAGATTTCCACACTTCACCCTCACTATGAGGGGGTTTGAAAAAGCTCATAGAAAAATAGAATTAAAGGATGAGTTTATTTTGGTGCAATAAACTTAGAAATACATGGATAATTTTTCTATAATATACATTTTCCACATACTTTTAGAAGGCCCTTTGTATTACTGTTAGTAATGATCTAAAGATATGAAAACAGTCCCAATAAAAAGCCAAAGCACTACAGAACTGGGATGTGTGGAGTGAAATGCTTTTTCCCCACTCTTCATTTCTATGAGGTACAATTATACTCAACTCTTTCGCTCTTTCCCATGAGGTGAAAAGACTTATCACATTACTAAATCTGAGAATGCAACCTGAGCAAGCTTAGTATTCCTCACCCTTTACTACCAGAAGAGTTTTTCTTGAGAGATTTTACTGTTTCTATATGGAGGAAGTCTTTGACATTGGTGGATAATTCTGTTCAATTTTCTCTTGTATCAGTAAGTTCTGTAGATAATAGGTAACGGATCTCAGTTGTGTGACAATAAACGTGGCATTCAACCATATCTAGTTTACATTTCATGTCCCATCTATTCAGAAAACTGGTGAGGGATGTGGGATACTTCATTGTCATCCTAGTCTTCCTCTAGCCTCCTTCCACATCGTATGTCCTATTTCTATGTCTTCAGAGGATGATTTTTTACTTTTAGTGAACCCGATGGATAAAATGGTTGACTTTATGTGTCAACTTGACTGGGACATGGGGTACCAAGCTATTTGACCAAACATTTTTCTGAGTGTTTCTGTGAAAGTATTCTAGATGAAATTAACATATAAATTGGTAGACTGAGTAAAGCAGATTGCCCTCTCTAATGTGGGCCTGCCTCATCCAAACAGTTAAAGCTCTGAATAGAACAAGAAGCTGACCCTCCCGTGAGTAAGGGAGGATTCTTCTTGCCTGACTCCTTCAGACTAGGCCCTTGGCTTTTTCTGGCCTTCGGACACAAACTGAAACATCAGCTTTTCTGAGTTTTGAGACTGCTGACTTTGGGACAGCAACTTCCTTCTCTCAGTTTGGAGATCCTGTGTCAATGTAAGAAAACCCCTGGATCTTCCATCTGCATAGCCCAGGGTTCTTCAGTGGTAGACAAGCATAGGCTGCCTTTGAAGTCTGCCTGAGAGCATCTTCCAGTTCCATGGAACACTGGAACACTGGAGATAGGTCTCATGGCCTTAGTAACATTTAATATCAAATGTCTCAAACAAGAGCATTTAACATCTCTTTTCACTGGCCATTTTTATTCAAACCTTCCTGCCTTGAGTATTCTAAATTCAGTAGATCCTGGGTAGAGCCAAGAATTTGAACTTTTAGTAAATGTTGTTAGGCTTATGAATCCTGGAATTTTGGTAAAGATGGCCATTACATATGGGCATTACAAAAGAGCTCCCAGTTTTAAGGATAACATATATCTTAAAAGAATTCATACATTTTCTCAGTGGAGCATCCATTCTAAATGCAGGTTCTAATCATAAATTGATCATCAGATAATTCAACATGGTAACTCTATTTAAAGAACAAAATGAGGCCTACGTCTGGATCTTCAGCTAACCACATAAGTTTTTATTTTTTCAATTCCAATAATGCTGATATTTAATAAAGGATATAAGATGGTAAATGAAGAAGTATGTCCAAGACTGAGTGATGTTTCCACATATGAAAATATTATGGTCTGCAGGAAAGGCCACAAACTCTATAGTGTATAAAACAGCAACCCTAAAAATGTTTTTCTGGAATTCAGCAACTCCACTCTGAATCCAAGTTATTTTGACCACTTTCAAGCTTTATAACCAAGAAAAAAGGCTTAACGTTCAATGAGGCTCACTTGCACCATTCATAGAATGAGCTATCAAGATCTATCTTATGGGGCCAGCTGTGGTCTAATGGTTAAGAGCACCAGATCCCACATGGCCGACTACATGGTTCAAGTCCCAGACTTGAAAAATACACCAGGCACATGAGTATGTGTGCCTGCATGCCCCAAATCCCACCAAGATAGAGAAATGAAGAAGGGATTGCAGAGACTATTCCCCATGAGGAACACTCTGTCCCTCTTTCTCTTTCTCTCTTACTATCTCTCTACTAGGTGCATACATCACCCTAAGAGGAAAAAAAAATTTTTTTCAAAAACTAGGAAATGTTTCTTTTTAAGACAAAACAAATAACATTAACACACACCAAAATGCCAGTGCAAGAGTTCACTGAGTCTCAAAAGAGAAAAGTGCACTGAGGTGTCACCATACAACTGGAACCACTGTTTGTGGTGATGGGGCCTTGATGTGCTTGTCAAGGAAGCTGTTCTATGTCTGAGTGGATGTGGAAATGTAGGACAAGAGTGAAGCAAGCCTAGACAAAAGAGCAGGTGGGCAAAGCTTCAAGACTCTTTTCTCCAGTCTAATGTGCTCTTGTCTGCTTTTAAAAAGTAAATTGGCAGGTCACTTTCCAAAAAATCTGGAATATCAAAGAACACTTGCAAAAGTCTAGAATAGATCAGACGTTGCTAGTAAAGTTATACAGGGAGGTTGGTGGGGGGGATTGTTCAAATTGTTGAGCTTTGGCTAGGACCTATTCATTACTATTGGTGGTGGGATGTAGGAATCCACATTCTTAACAAGTTTCTCTGGTTATTCCCCTCTATGCAAAACTTTGAGATCTACTATATTTGAAATCTACTGTTTGAAATCTGTGATGACCTTAAGTCCACAGTAACATGGTCCTCACCTAAGAGGATTGAAATCTCTCAGGAGAATTTCAAAAGCCTCCACTATGTATACCTTTCAGCAAACATTTGTTGACGTTGAGGCAGAAAGTTAGTGTGTGGGCACAATACCCAGTGCAGGAACAGCAGTGAACCCAATGCTTTGTCTCATGCTCATGAAGAATGAGAAATGTGGACAGATAGAGGGGATAGCAAGAGGAGTTTATTGAGAGAGGGATGGAAGAGCAGCACTCCCAGAGAGAGGGTGGGTCTCAGAAAATAGGTTGCTGAAGAGGAACTGAGACAAGGGGCTTTTATCTGGGTCTGAGGAGAATTGTTTGAGCTTATTCTCAGGAGTGGCTAAGCATGCATTCCCCTCACGGTAGGAGTCACATATCAGATGGGTCTGGTTACTTTTCCTAATTTTGGAGTGGGTAGGAAGGTCAGGAGACTCTCTTTGTGTAAAAGCTTTGGGACATAAAAGATCATTACCTTCTTCCTGGAATGTGGTGGGACCAGAAAAAAAGCCTTTATTTTAGGTCATGCTGCCTCAGATAATCATTGAGTTACTACTGCAAGCTGTTTCTTCTTTCTTTTTTCTTTTTTTAGAGGTTTTTGCCTTAGGGCGCATGCACAGTGATAGAGAAAGTGAGAAATCATCCCCTGGAGAAGATGGTCATCCCACAATCCCTTCTTCTCCATTATCCTCCTAGGATCTTGGGCACACATGCACCCTGACTGGTGTGATTTTCAAGCCACTAGGTCCAGAACTCAAACCACAGTTGGCCCTGTGGGAGTCTAGCGAGATAACTGCTACGTTACTGCTATGCCATGGGCTGGCCCCTGCAAGCTGTTTCTTGTGAGCAGGTGACTCAGTGGGCCCTGAGCTGTGCTGAGCTGTTGGGTCTCTATTCTAAAGCTTAAAGGAGCTCTCTCAAATGAGTAGCTCCCCTATGGCAAGAACCTTAGCTATATAAAGCTCTTTTCACAAAGATTTTATATTATTTAGGCTTGTAGTATGGGTGCAATTTTGGTACCCTGGTGCCAGTAATTTTTCTATGGTACTATTCTCTATGTATTTTCAGCTTATCTCATAGTTCCCATTGAGGGCCAGGTGGCTTTTTTTAATCAGATTTAGATAGATTCCGACATTAAGAAATTAACAGGCCCTGAATTTTGATGCTAACTGTTCTTCAGTGTACCCTATGGAGAGGTCTGTGATGGTTTTGTCTGGAAGGGCAAGGGCTAGGTAAGAGGGAAATGAAAGTTTTCAAAGAGCAGGATTCAGCTGATTAGCTTTATGTAACCCCCTTTTTCCTTTTTTGTCAGCATTTCCTTATGACTTTCTTAATGCCTAACTGCATAGCCAATCTCTACTTCAATTTTATAAATTCCCATTTTCCATTCCAACAGTTTCTTAGTTGGAAGTCCCTGTGTAGGCTAATAGGAATCTGTGAATCCCTTAAAAATCTATTAAATTTTGCATACATATGTGCCTTTTTTCTAAGAAAGTGTATAGCTTTCAAGATTCCCACAGGATTCTACAATATAAACCACTCTTGGAGTTGCAAAATTAGAAGATAAAGTCCATCCAGGAAGATAGAATTGTTCTCAATAACTCTTTTGGGTGCCTAATGCATAACAAACTACAAGAATTAGCTGTTAAACTTTGTTAAATGGCCTTATTTGTCTGCATGTCAGTTCTTCATAATTTAGCAGACTTTGAATAATTTGAATTAAGTATGCCTGCTTTCTAAACTCCCCATGCTATTTGCTTTATACAAACAGAGAACAAAAGAACAGAAATGTCTGTGCTCCATTTAGTTACCTCTGAGGAGCATAGGTGTCTTTGCTTTTCTGTGGAATAAATTAACTCTAACATCTTCTCTGATGAGAGTCACAGATTCATCTGATACCAGGTGCAGAAAGAAATCTTTGAAACTCTAGACAGATTAAGGATAAAGGAGGACCTTAGGGCACAAAGCAGATGTTGTAAGCAATCATAGAGACAGAAATTTTAATCAGTTCTTCTGTTTTTCAGAGACAATTCTGTTTCCTAGATTAATAGGGAGCTGTTAAGAGGTTGAATTGCCCAGGTGTGATGAGAAACTGTCCTACCCTCCTAACCTTGGGGAGCTTAGAGCCCCAAATCTACTTCTTTTCAAAGATCTGAAGTCACCTGAAAAGAAAATTCTTTGTTTATTTAAAAATAATAATCCCGTTGACATATAACCTGTTTGGCTTTAGAGTTAAAACAAGAAAGTATATGTGTGTTTGTTTTGGGGGAGTACATACAAAGATCTCGTCAATAGGATAAAAATATTTAATTCATGAAGTTGATGAGTAATACATGAAAACACATAAGACAATCTCCATTTGCTATGTACTTAGTATTTCTTCTTTCTCCCTTTCCAAGTAGAAATGAAAGACTAAACATTTTGAATGGACTGAATTTCATCCCAGTGGTATCAGCAGATTCTAAAATGGTCCCTAATGAGCCCTCATCTCCTGGAATCCCTGCCCTTGTGTAATCTCCACCATTTGAATGTGGGCTAAACTTAAGGACATTTTTCTAATGAATAGAGCATGGTAAAAATGACGGGATGTTGGGCCAGTTCTATGGTGCAGTGATGACACATTTCTCAAGAGCACTGGATCTCGCACAGCAACCATGATCAGAATGCCCAGCCCAATCAGCCTGAGACATATTAAACATGCACCTGAGTCCCCAAGATCTGATGGGCTGAAGAACCGAAAGAGGTGCTCTAAGAGTGACCAGATGCTGTAGAGGGTGTTCATTTCATTCTCTTTCTCATACTCTTACTACACATCCATATGTGCACAAACTCTACCATGAATGAAGAAAAAAACTTTTTAAAGTGATGTGATGTCCCTATTAAAAATAGGTAACAAAAATCTATGATCTCCTGCTCGCTCTCGCGCGCGCGCGCTCTCTCTCTCTCTCTCTGTCACTTTCTCCCACAAGTCTCTTTCAGTTTGCTCTTGTTCTGGAGGATATAAACTGCAATGTCATGAGTTACCTTATAGAGAGGTCCACATATCAAGGAACTGATGTCTCTGGCCCACTATCAGCAAATAGCCTAAAGTCAGCCAAGTAGCCATGTCATTAAGCATTTAAAGGAATCTGAACCTACTTGAGTGTGGAAATGACTGATGTCCAAGCTAACACTTTTTTATTGCAGCCTTAAGAGACACTCAAAGCTAAGGACTCAGTTAACTTGAACTCTGATTCTTGACCAATGGAAACTCTGAGATTGAAAGTGTTTGCTGCCTAAAACAACTGAGTTTTAGAATGTGCTGTTTTATAACAGTATGTAGCTAAAGTATATAAAATAAATCTTAATTATTCCTCATGAGAGGGAAAATAGTTCTATTTCTGTAGACAAGGATAACCCAATTAACTTATGCATTTACTTATTTATTTATTTAAGTTTTTGCTATTGGGTGCATGCAAGATATCATCCCCCAGAAGGAATGGCCACATCACAATCCCTTCTCCTCTCAGGATTTTGGGCATGTGTGTACACATGCCCAGCATGAGTTTCAAGCCACTGGGCCCAGGACTCACACCTTGGTTGGCCATGTGGGAGTCTAGCAATATAACCATCACGCCATCTGCTGGTCCCAGAAAAGGGTCTTCTTTTATCAAGTCCAACAATTTCATTTTACACATGAGAAAATGTTGACTTTTATTTGCTTAGAGCCACACAAATAGTTAAAGTTAGTAAGAATTAAAATCATATCTGCCAAATCACAGCTTTTTACTATGTGTGATCTACTAAAACCTACGTAGTACTGAAAAAGCATCTGCTTTATCTTTTATTCCCAATCAAAAGAGGGAATCAAATCAACCAACACTGAATAATTAAGCCCTCTCAAGGCCAAAATAAAACATAAATATATTGAAAAAGCAACTTTAAGATGAATAGTTAACCACTCAAGGGAAATAATTTTAATTGCAATGAATAGATATTATTAAGGTGCTTTTAAAAATACCAAACTAGAAATCCATGTTCAGTAAAACTATCTTTTAAAACTAAAGGGTTAAAATTAAGATGTTTTCAAATAGCTATTAATTTATCACTAGCAGGAATAATGGAGGAAGTTTTTTTGGCCAGGAAAATAATATGGTTCCAAATAGAAGCACAATAATGTTAAAAGGAAAAAAATAGATTAATGAAATAAGGAAGAAAGAAAGAAAAAAGGCTAAACACATTGGTAAATTTAAGTAAGTATTTACTTCATAAACAACTATAATAATATATTTGGAAGATCTAAAATATATTTAGAATGACAATACATGACAGCAATAATACAAACTGGATCGTTGGAATTATAGAATGTTAAATTTTTGCATTGTTCTAGCAGTGGCACATACTTAAGATGAATCTAATAAGTCAAAACTTATGTGTTGGGGGGCCAGCAAGCAAGTGGTGTGGTGGTTAAGGTGCTGGATTCTCACATGGTCAATCACAGTTTGAGTTCAGACCTGGTGGCTTGAAAATCATGCCAGGTATATGTGCATACATGCACAAAATACCAGGAGGAGAAAGGAGAAGGGATCATGACATGGCCACCCCTCCTGGCCTGAGGAGAGGTGAGGGGGTAAGGGGGACTTCTCACTTTCCCTCTGCCTCTCTATATCTCTCTTCTGCAAAACCCTAAAATAAATAAATAAATAAGTGTGCTCTCTAGGCTAACTACTAAAAGAATGATAAAAGAATTCATAAGTATATGAATGGGGAAGGGAAAACATTTCAAAAATAAAAAAGCAATCAAGAAAAAAAGAACTAGTGAGGCCAAAAAAAATATAGGAAGGCTTGGATTTTAATCTAATTATATTAGTAATTTTATTAACATAACTAAATTTTCCACTTCATGGACTATAATATTCTGGAGAAAAAAATAATATTGAACTATATGCTCTTTCCCAAATAACATGCCTAAAATAGAAAATTTAAGGATGTATGAAGTTTGAAAGTCAATAAAAGGGAAAAAATGTGCATACTATCTTCACAGTAAGCAAAAAGGAGCCAGTGTAAGTATGTTAATAATTAAAAAGTAAACTTTTAGGGAAAAGATATTAATGTAAAGTAACAGAAACAATAGTAACACAAGAAATATGTAATCATAGCTAGAGATGTTGGTAACTTCAGTAATGGAGAAGAGAAATTGATCCAAAAATCAGTAATGAAATAGAAATCAGACATGAAAGTAATAAAAGCAACAAAGTATTAATTAATTCTTTTAATATTAGTTAAGATTTAAACTCCTAACAATCATGTGTTGGTAGTGATGCAAGGGTTTCAGGGTGAACACACCCAACACCTACACCGATTATTAATTTTTTTTTTTTTACTTTTTAAAATTATTTATTTTATTTATTATTACTATTATCTTTTTTAGCTTTAATTTACATATATATTTTTTATTTATTATCATTATAATCTTGTTTACATAACATTGAATTGCATATAACTTTACAGTGTATTACATTGCCTTTTCAAAAGGTATTGCCATGCACGTCAGTCAATACAGAGACATTAATTAGAAACACGGACAAAGGGAGCAGATAGCAAGCAGAGTTTTTTTGAAGGAGGAAAAGCTTCCAGTGGAAGGAAAGGGGCCTGAGAGTGTTATTCCAGGTGGGCCAAAATGGCCTTGTTATGTAGGATCCTTTGAAATGGGCTATCAGCCCAGGTCCTGGAACTCAAGACCTGGGAGTCTTGAGTTAATCTTGGTCCCTGAAGAGAGCCAGATGGTGTTTGTTTTAGTTAATGATGGAGATTTCCTTATCTTTATGTTCCAGACAGTGACTGGTTTCAGTCTGATTTTAGTTCAGCAACAGGGAGTCATAAATTCCTTGGAGACTTGTAATGGGAGCATAGTGAACATTTACCAGACCATAGAAAGCAAAACCACAGTAACTCCATTACAAGGAGCCCCTCCCCTATCTACCTACAAGTGGGTTCTAACTCCTAACTCACTAGGAATGGGATAGAACACAAATGATCAAGATCATTAATTAAAAATCAGCAATACTTCAGATGCTACAGATATAAAAAATGTTAAGAGGAGGCTATTATAAGCAACTTTCTGTTGATAGACTTTGTGAATGGCCAATGTATGGTTGGAGGAAAACAAACAGAAGAATACAATTGACTAATAGCTTCTCTTCTGTGTGCCATTCACTCTTTTATTTCCAGATGCCTGGAAATAAAACTGTAGTTTAACAACTACAATTCTTATCTTCTGGCGATCCCATGATCCAAGTTTGGAGACTACCAGCTGGTTGTTCAACAAAGTATTCATTCAACCAACATTTTTAAGAACTGCATCTAGCCTTCCGGAAGAGCAATATTATTGAAGTGTAACAGTAGCATCTGCACTTTAGAGTCTCATATATAAATGGAAGGGGAGAACTACTAAGTGCGATAACAGAAAAAATAAATTAAATTAAATATCAAAGGAAGTGCTATTCAAACTGATATTCAAGGATGAGTGGGAAACTTCTTAAAAGAAATGGTCTCACAGCAACCAATATTTTAACAGTGTTGAGCACTTTTACAAATACACACACACACACACACATATGTACATACAAAAAAACAGATATATAAGCTTATTTATACATATAAAATAAAATAAATGTGTATATATAGACACACACATATATGTAACACACATATTTGTTAACTTATTTAATGTTCATTCATCCTAAGAAGTAAGAGCTATGCTGTCAACTCAACAATGAGGGAGTAAACAAAGAAGTAAAGAACTTACCCAAGAGCATGAGGCTAAAGTGGAGAAGTCCAAATACAAACTCTGAAAGTCTGTGCTCTTAGCCGCTCTGCATCGGCAAAATAGGACTCTACCCAGATAAGCATTACAGCATGGCTGACAATTGGGGATGAAGCGGGGGTGGCAGCAGGGACCAAAAGTTTGGACTTAATCAAGTATGGACCCATTGAAATACTTTAAGGTCCTTAATACTGGCAAAAAAAAAAATTGCTTTAGAAAGATCACTTCAACAATAATAGGTAGGAGGTAATGATGCAAGATGGGAATCTGTAGTAATCATCCATGCAAGAAATAACTAAGACTTCCTGAACAAAAACAGTGAAGACCGGGATGAAGAAGGGCCAAGCCTAAAGGAGTAGTTTCCCAAATCTGAGTAGGACAGTCCTTATCAATATCACCTGGGAAGCTGTTAGAAATACATATTCTCAAGCCCTAATCTAAACATATGAATCAGAAGTTTTAAGCAATAGGACCCAGGAATCTGAACGTACTAAGCCTTTCAGGTCATTCCCATTCACACAAAAGTTCAAGAACCATAACCCTAGAACATATGTTCTTAATTTGGGGTACACATTAGACTCACCTGAAAGGTTTTCAAGATCCATTAGCCCTCCACTCATCCATTCTTATCTAGTAGGTCCAGTGTGGTGCTACAACATGTATATTTTTAAAAGTTTCCAGGATAACACCAATTCATCCTCTGAGTAAGAACAACTGGAATATAAAATGAAATTTTATCTGGTTCTCTTTTCCTCTGTAAATAAATATATGCCCATCTTGAATAGAAGGCCATCTCTGCTCTAGAAACAGTGTCACCTACTAAAGCTTTGAGACCTTTACCTGGGATGTCCTTTCATGTCTATGGGCATAGAGGTGATCCTGCCCTCAAATCCATGCCCCTCTCACCTTTTAATGTTTATATTCTATCCAGCAAGTCAAAGCAGGAAAAGTGGCACATCCCCTAAATGTTTATTTCTGAAATATATCAGATAATGGTTTCAGAGTGAGTGATTCAGTTCCTAATAATAACACTGTATTAGCTAGTGAATCCAATTTAATTTGAATTCAGGGGAATATTCAAACAGTTTTATACTTGGCAATATTGAAATTTTAAAAGCAAACAAACCAGCAGCAGAAGAGAGGCAGGCAGCTGTACAAAGCTCAGCTCCAAAGTGGCCTCATTTCTTACCTGTCTCCTTCCATCACCAGATTCATCTTTCAGTGCTACCTTAGGCCATTTGAGTCTCTTCTTCCTCCTCTAGGTATGCACCACCCTCTATTCTTGAAACAGGCAAACTTATTTATCCATGCAAACATACCCTGGGGTTGGTAAAAATTTCAGAAACCGTACTACTGCCGGGCACTGTCCCAGTAGGGCATGGTCTCAACTGCAGTCCCTTCTCCATTTTTCCATCCTGCCAAAATTTGGGGCACACACACACAGTGTTCAGTGTTTTTGGTTTTTTGTTTTTTGGTTTTTTTTCAAGCCACTGGGACTGAATTTTAAACCATAGTCACCCATGTGGGATTCGACTTCCTTAACCATTAGGAATTGTACAAACCTCCACATATATCAAAGCCTCTTTTTTAAGAGCCTTAACCCCATTTGTAACATGGTAACTCAAAGAAAATTTAGATACACATACATAAATTAAGAAATAAAAGTTTCTCTCTACTCTTACTTTCTGTTAATTCAGTCCTCTTCATGATGATAAACACTGTCAGCAACGTCCCATTTATATTTACAAAAAAATTTAAGGTGAAAACATAAATGTGGGGAACCAGCAGTTAGCGTAATGGCTATGTCGCTGGACTCCCACGTAGTCGACCGCGGTTCGCGTCTCAGACCCGGTGGCTTACAACTCACGCCGGGCGCGTGTGCGTGTGTGCCCAAGATCCCGAGAGGAGAATGGAGGAGAAGGGATTGCGGCGTGACCATCCCCCCTGGGGGGTGATTTCTCGCTTTCTGTCTCTATGTCTCTCTCTGTCTGGCGAGCGCACGCACCCTATAGCGAAAAACCTCTCCAAAAAAAAAAAAAAATGTGAGTTTCTCTATTTCCTACTCAACTTGGAACATACTGTATAAAGAACTTTCTTAACACTTCACTAAGAAATCCAAACAAGTTTTAAACCAAAGATGTAGAGTACTTTCACATAAAAATCTGAACACACACAAAAATCCATGAAAAGTAATCAAAAGCTAAAGGACACTAACCATTAAACTCATGGGGGGCATGCAAAATACATTTCATGCTATGTAAATGTTACTCTTTTTGTTGGCAGTTTCAAGGAGTTCAAAGGATAATTACTTGGAATCTAGGCAGTGGTAGAGCAGTGAAGCCATGCTCTGCACAGCTGAGCCACCTGGGAATGTTCTAGATTCACATCAGAGACCTCAATGGACACACCAGGCATATGTGCACCTGTGATCTGGAGCTAGCTAATGCTGGGGTAGATTGTAGTGTGGGGACTCTGTATCTCTCTTCTCTCTTTCCATCTCTTTCTCTGTCTCTCTTGCTCATGAGAGAAAAAAATGAATAAACTTAAAATATTGAAATTGAGCGTTTTGTATATGGAAATTAGAGTACACATCTTTGACTCCTAAGAATGGGGTGGCATGAAGTACAAATACTGCCATGAATAACCTGAGTCACCACATTGCTCCTTACCTCTTTGGGTCAGATCTCCAAGAACGAAATCAGAGGGTGAGACTTCGTGAGTCTAAGGCTTTCTTCAGTCTCCTTACTTCTCTGCAGGAGAACAACAGACAAATATCACCCCTCAGTCTCATTTACCAACTGGGCCCTTTTCTCCAGAGCAGAAAGAAAACAAATATCCAAGAGCAACACTTATTGCAGTTACTGACCCAAGAAAGAGAGGTCATTGCTTCCTCATCCATCCTCTAACCTGTACTTGCTCCCTTAGATATTCATATCAAGAGGGAGAAGAGAACAATTTTAATGGTGGATACATCCTTTTCCATTCTAGAAGCTTCCTTCTTATGAAGGGAGGTCAAACTAATATAACCCCTAGTCCCTCTCTATCTTTCTACTCCCTAGGGAGATTCTTATATGGTTGGTAAATATGGGAGGAATAGCTGGGTATGTGTATTATTCTGCTTGGACTACTAAAACAAAATACCACAGACTGTGTGTTTTAAATAAGACATTTATTTCTCATAGTTCTGAAGGCTGGAGAGTCAAGAGCAAAGTGTTAGGGAGTTTAGTTGCTGGTGAGAACTCTTCCCAGCTTGCAGATGGCCAGCTTCTCACTGTGTCCTCACGTGGTAGAGACAAAAAGATAAAAGGCTCCCCAGTATCTCTTCCTATGAGGATTCCATCCTCATGATTTCATCTAAAACTAATTACCTCTCAAAGCCCTATTCCGGTTACCGTCACATTGGGATCCAGGGCTTCCACATATGAACGTGGGAGTAAGCAACTCAGTCCATAGCAACGTGCTCAGCTCAACCCTTTGTCTTATCTAGGGAGTGCACCTGGTCACCAAAAGCTTAAGTCCTTTGTTTGCATGTTATAAGCCAGTGGGCCAATGGGGGTAAGTTGCCTGATTCTTAGGTTTGGGGTTACCAGTTCCATTTGGCTCACGGACCTAAATTCAGGTGCTCCACTGTGATTTTTAATCTACAATAAAGATGATATTCTGGGCATATTGTCATTTTTGCAGTCCCTTTAACCAATTCACTCTCCAACACACATAGGATTGTGAATATTTTCAGCCATGTGCTCCAACAGCATTTAGGCTGAGGTTATATTTCTCTCCCTAGAAGAGTATGTGCATGTGTGTATGTGTTGTGTACATGCATGTGTGTGCTTGTGTATTGAAAGGGGAATTGGTAGTGACAGTCCATCTATAAGTAACTCTCTACTTGGCTGGTTCTCACACATTGTCTACATACCCGGGGCAGTGATCTGACAGTGTGGCACGAGTCTGCCTTTCATGTAACACATCCTCCACAACACATGCTTCTGTAGAAAGGATATGACTCACCGATATTCAAGGGTAAGGTCACTGGTAAAAAATTCTAGTAAATAAATCACATATCCGCCAACGAAAGGACACAGACGCCAGAAGGAATTCAAAAGGGTCAATCATGTTGGTAAGGATGCACTCAGACCAAAGTCACAAAAAAAAAAAATGTCTTGACTCAATAGGATAAGAAAGTAAGACACTTTTTTATCTCAAGTAATGAGACAGAGGGAACAACTCCAGGGTTGATTTATTCAAATGATTCATTTAGATATTAAAAACTCAACCTTTTTCCCTAACATCAGTAATATGTGGATTACTCAAGGTAACTTCTTTCCTGGTTACAAAATGATTAGCACTGCTCCACACATTCCATTCACTGAGACTCCACAAGATGCAGTGGGAGAAAGGGGAGCATCTCTTCTTTTCTGCAGAAGAAATTCTTCACCCAAAGTCCCTCAGGAGACTTCTTAGGTTTCAGGAGCCAAAATTAGGTCACAGTCCCCCCCCTAAAGCTATCCATAAAAAGGCAAATGGGATTAACCCAATTTGCATAGGCAGATCAAGTTTTATACCTCAGTTAACAAGGGAAAATCAAGACTCAACCAGTAAGGAAGAGAGAAAGCTTGCTGACTTGGTGACCAGTAGTGTCTGTTCTATTTACTGGTCAGAACTGATGCATGATGCTAGAATGTGTTCTTTGCAATAGGATGTAGGCTCACTTCTCATATCCAACTGAAGTCTCATCCCCTGGTGTTCCCTGGGGAACTTCAAGGTAGATAGGAAGCAGTGACTGAAAATCATATGGGATGCTATCCACGGCATCAACACGTTCGGATGGGGAGGCAGTGATCACATTTAATTAAATTATGTAAATCTTTCCCCAAATGGATAGTGCTGTTATTTCCTTTCATAAATGGATAAAATGAACAAATAAATTATAGGACTACTCAGATTCTGTCCTGTGGGAACTGTCGCATGATCCTGGGAAATGAACGCAGTAGGGCAAATAGGGAGCATGGGCTTTAATAGAATTTCAGCAAGTCCATATCACTAGCAAGGCCAGGCTAGACAGAGGTTTAAATTAGATGTGCTTCTGCCAATGAGAAAGAATCGTTTTGTTGTTCTGACAGCCCCTTTGCTGCAACCATTTATGTAGAATATACACAATTATTCAAGAAATGCTGGCAGTGATGTTATTCATAGTAATTAGATAAGAACCATCTAAGAATGCTAAAATAAATCCTTTTTTCAGTTAACAATTAAAGACCATTGCATGATAATGAGGGCTTTTAAACATTTGTTTTAAACATTTCAATTTCCATTGAACATATTAATTAAGTTTAAATTATGATAAAAATATATGACGTTTCTGCTTTTCTTTCAGCTATGATGCTAAAAGCCAGCTTGAGGACTGCCTAGACAGAAAAAGGAGTCTGAATTTGCAGCTAGTGTTCAGCTATGGAAGGCAGTGATAGTGTGTGGATAGGTCAGATTCAGTGAGACGATCTGGCCTTAACTTTCATCTCTGCTACTTAACTCTGTCTCTTAGGCAGGCCAATCAAGTACTTCCAAACTGTTTATTTATCTATGAAATCAGGTTAATATTATCTACTGTGTAGGGTTATTAGATAAGACACCCAGTTTAATGTCTGGCACATAGTAGGTACTTAGGGATGATAGTGTTAGCATTTATAGCATATTTCAAAGAATATGCATATACTTGCTGATCTCAGACTAAGTAATCCAAACCTAGACACATAGATAGCATTAACATTATATTTAGAGCCATGTAAATTAAATTTTTGAAATGGGTTACAATTCAGACCACAGAGCCCCAAAGATAAAACTGAAAAACTCTCGTGATAGTTAATTTTATGTGTCAACCTGACTGGGCCACAGTACCTAGGGTATATGAGTGAACATTATTCATGTTTCTGTAAGAATATTTTTGGATGAGACTGACATTTAAATAGTAGACTTTAAGTAAAGCAGATTGCCCTTCCAAATGCAGGTAGTTCTCCTATAATGAGCCAAAGGCCTGATTAGAACAAAAGACTTACCTTCCTGGAGCAGGAGCCAATCCAGTGCAGACCTTCATTTGAACTTCAGCTGTAACATTGCTCTTCCCTGGCTTCCTGGCCTGACAGTTTGGTCTTGAACTGCAGCTTTGGCTTTTCCATGGTTCTCCAACCCACTTCCAGCCTCTGTGATTTCAAAAGACAATTCCTTAAAATAAATATCTACTTTTCTTCCTATTAATTCTATTTTTTTCTGTGGAAATATAAGCTCTGTGTAATAATCAGCAAACACACTTCTTCACACTAATACATGCTAATACACCTCTTAAGGCAAATTAATTAATTAATTAATTAATGTGTCATAGCATGGCAGCAATGGCAGATGTGGTATTAGTATCACAATCTTCATTCTAATCGGTGCTGCTCCCACCTGTCATGCAGATATGTCTCTTACTAATGTTTAAAGGGCATTGGAACCAGAGTCATAACCTACAATTCTCATTCATTCTAAAGAAGGACAATGCCAGAAGTTTAAGGTCTGATTTAGTAATTTCCCCAGAATACCTGCCTTCACAATGTTCATTTCTTTTAACTCTATTTAGAGGTTTATCCATCCTTTCTTGTCAAATGTATTACTCAACCTCTCTAGATTCTCCATCGCCTCCTGCCCTTATCAGTCTATCTATTTTCTGATTTTCTGCACGGTATTGCTTCTCTGTTTAAATGATTTTTCTAAGGAAGAGATCAACTTGTTAGAAGAATGCATCTGTAATTATTTTTCTTTTTCTTTTTTTGGAGAGGTTTTTGTTATAGGGCCTGTGCACTCACCAGAAAGACAGAGAGAGACAGAGAGACAGAAAGTGAGAAATCACCCCCAGAGGGGATGGCCACGCCGCAGTACCTTCTCCATTCTCTTCTCGTGATCTTGGGCACTCACGCACATGCGCCTGGCGTGAGTTTATGCCACTGGGTCCGGGACTCAAACCACAGTCTGCTACATGGGAGTCCAGTGACATAGCCATAATGCCAACTGCTGGTCCCGGCATCTGTAATTTCTAATGGCAAAGTTGGGCCCATTTTTTAGCTAATTTGTGGAATCATACCACTTAAAGATAGTTATACTCATTGGAAATGGTTTTTGGTAGGTCAGGATGAAGTTTATAGAGTCAAATTATTTATTTCTGTGAAAACAAGAGTGGGAAAATGGCAACTTTTTTCTTTCGTTTTTATATCCAAGATGAGAGCTAGGTGACCTAATGTTTATCTAGTCTTAGGAGTTTATCTCTTCAAATCTAGTCTATGGCTATAAAAACCCATTCATAGTAGAACGATATATCCTAGCAAGATTAATGGTGATAAACACAGTTTAGAGTAAGACAAATGTATTGAATTTAAGAATAATAGTTCGGCTGTACTTTGAAACTGGAAAACAGACTGTGGAAGTATAAGCTCTGTGTAATAATCAGGTCAGTATTATGCTATGACCTTGGCATTTATCCCTGAGTTGTTTACAAACTAAACTCTCTTGGAGAAATGACACATTATTTGGAATAGCATATGTGTGCTTCATTTTATCAGGAAGGATGAGGATGGACACCTTACGTGAGATTTTCAAAGTTCAACTAAAAGTGCCTGCTGACAAAAGCTTTTGAAGATACAGATCTTGGAAGAAGTACCTCTATGAATATCTAAAATGTGTCAGATGTATAGCGTAAACATTAAAGGTTATCAATATTATATTAACATTTAAAAAAGATTGAATAGTTCTATCCACAAGTTTTGAGATAAAAATTTCTTAAAACTTGTAGCAGAAACAATTCTAGAGATGTCCTCCAGTACTCCATTGTCTGGTTATTCCAGCAAATACCATCCACATAGGGCTGTCAAGAGACTTTGCAGTTGTAATTGAGGTTATGGACTATAAAAGAGTGAGAGTATCCTTTATTATCCAAGAGGGCCCAATAATCACTTGACCCTTTTAAAGCAGAGAAGTTTCTCCAGCTAGAGTCAAAGGAGAGCTGTAGCCAAAGAAATGAGTCAGAGAGATGGAAGGGAGATGCAGCTGGTCTCTAAAAACTGAAAATGAACAGGGCAGCCAGACCTCAGTCCTACAACAATTTAGAACTAAATTCTGCCAACCACCTGGATGCTCCTAGAGACAGATGGCCTCCCGAAGGCACCTAGCAAAAGTCTAAGCTGGCTAGAATCTTACTTTAGATATTGTTGGACCCAGAGCAGAGCTAACCCAATAAGCTAGATTCTTGACCTACAGAATCATGAGATAATAATGGGTTTAAGCTACAAAATTTGTAATAATTTGTTACATCACTAATCCAGTACTTAAAAAAAGAATTGGCCTAGCCATGTGACATAATAACATGCCAAACTGCAGTGCTGGAAGCCATGTGGCCAACTGCAGTTGAGATCCCAAATCAACCTGAATTATACCAGATGTGCATGTACCCCAAATTCTTACTAACTGAAGGACTGGGAGGATGGAGTAACAGCATGAAGAGACCCTGTTAGAGGTACCTGTCTCTCTTTCTCTCTCTCTCATACATGCACACATGCTCTCTTATGAATTAAATATATATATATATATATATATATATATATATATATATATATATTTCATTCATTCATATATATACATATATATATACACATACACACACATGTGTGTGTATGTATATATATACATGTTATCTAATTCTACTCCCTCTATCCCCACCCCATCTATAATAGCAAAAACATTTTTAGTGGATCCATGAGAGGGAAAAAAATCTGTACTTTGCTGATGCATCCTACAAACTCAAATTAACCAAAAAAAAAAGTATGTATATATATATATATATATATATATATATATATATATATGAATGTGTACTTCCCTAAAATCAGATTGATAAAAAGAAATAAGCATACATTTATATTGATAAAGCAGGGCTTCATATTCTCATTCTGCCACTAACTAGTTTAAATGACTCTCAACTCCTTAAAACTTGGTTTCCAAATAGTTTGGTTGGTTTTCAATAGAAAAAAATGTAACTACATTGCCGTGTCATTGTGAGCATTGAGAAAAAAAATTTTAATGTATTCCTTACTTATGAAAGATTTTAATTTAAAGATGTTAACGGATGAAACTTTATTACCTAAATTTATCCTCTTATTATTATAGAAGTAATCTATATGTATTATGAAATAAACTTCAGAGGGGATGGTAGGGTAGTTAAGGTACTGGACTTCCATATGGCTGACCATGGCTCAAATCTTGGACCTGGAGGCTTAGTTTCTCACTTTTCCTTTCTCTCTCTCTGGTCAAATTAAAATATCATAATAACAAAAAAAAAATAAATAATTATTTTTAAAAAATAAGTAAACTTTAGAAACCCAGAGAAGACAATTAAAACAAATAACTTAAAAAAGCAAAAAGCACAATTTGACAGTTTAGATTAATTTGCACGTATGCTATAAATCTATTCAGGCATTCAATTTTTGCATCCTTTGGTGCATATAATCAACACTGTGCATATGCAGTATGGCAGAAAAACATATTGACACGTTTTCTTTCATTTTCACCACTGTAGAGAACTGAAAGGATGAAAATTGTCTTACTTTTCTTCCCCAAGGTAACCTAAGATTTTATCTAACAAACTCAAATCGCCATATGTGGGACTTCTCGTTCCCCATTCTTCCACCCGTAAGAAAAGAAACCTCCTTTCACTATGAAGGGGAAGGTCACTTAGACTCCTTTTTGTTAAGACTATAACTTTGTTAAGACTAAAATTATGATTAGTTATATTCAGTGTTTATTTTGGGGGGGTACAGTGTGGTTTTTAGTTTGTTTTGTTGTTGGTTTTTAATTCGCTACAGGACATGTGTGTTTGCCAAGAAAAAGAAACTGATAGAAACAGAGGGCGAGTGAGAAAGATACCATGTCTCAATCCCTTCTCCTCCATTCTGCTCTTGGGATTTTGGGCCTGGCATTTATTTTTTATTTATTATTATTATTATTAATTTTTTTGCCATAGAGCGTGTGCGCTTGGCAGGAAGACACGGAGAGATAAAAAGCGAGCAATCACCCCCTAGGGAGGATGGCCATGCCACAATCCCTTCCCCTCCATTCTCCTCTCAGGATCTTGGGCACACATGCACACGCACCCATTGTGAGTTTAAGCCACCGGGTCTGGGACTCAAACCACAGTCGACTACATGGGAGTCCAGCAACATAACCATTATGCCAACTGCTAGTCCCAGGCCTGGCATATTTTTCAAGCCAGTAGATCCAAGACTCAAACCACAAGTGTGCCATGTAGGATCCAGCCACCTTATCCACTATGCCACCAGCTGGCCCCAGTAAAGGCTTTTTAAAGCGTGCATCCAGTGTTAGTCAAATTAAGGATATGCTCATATGCATCATGTTAAACACTGAACATTACATTAATACTCTATTGCCCTCTTTAACGTACACTGAATGTCTGCAGTCTGTGGCAAAAACTGAAGGATTCAAAAGCATAGAAATAGAAAAAGTCATGTTAGACACTGCTTCAAGAAGGAGTACATTGGAAAATCTAATGAGAAATTTTAAAAATCAACTCAAGAATGTAGGTAAACAACGGGAAGATGCTATGAGATAGTGAACCACAGCAGAGGAAAAAATATGGACAATTTAACACATAGCCTTAAAAAAAACTCGTAGAACTAAGATTCCTTTGGCTGGGAACCTCCTGATCAGTAAAGGAAAAAGGCAGGAAATCAGATGACAACAGCTGCAATGACCTTCTAGAAGGGGTAAAATTGGCTCAGCAAGGGTCTGTGTCCAAACAAACCTCAATGTACTAAGAACAGGCTATGTGCCACCCACGAGAAAACAGTGAAATGTTAAATTTTTAAGAATTTATTTCATCCAAAATGTGGAGGAAAAAAGATCTTACTTGTACAGTAGTTTAACAAAAATTCTGTAACTTGTTTTGTTTCCTTAATATCTTAACATTTTTACATCAATAAAGGTAGAACTACAAAATCATTTTGATAGCTACATAATATTCTTCTGGATGGATGCTCTGTAACATTTTATTAATAATGTGTTTTTGGACATCTTAGTTATAACCAGTTCTCATTATTATAAATAATTCTGCTGTCAAGTTTCATTATCTTGAACATAAGAAAAGACTAAGTCAAGGTGACTTATGCTTTACAAGGAGCAAAGCCAGGAAGCTGAGAGACACAGTTGATGGAGGTTAAAACTAAGACACTAATTTATGCCCAGTGAAGCATGAAAGGATCTTATACATGGTCCAACCAAGCATATGGTCTATATACAAACTGTGTAATTCTCTCTTTTATTGTTGGTGCCTCCTCGTTTGGCTTTTCTCAAAGAGCAGTAGCATCTTGAAAGCAAGGCAACCAGTGCATTGTTTTTCATATTCTCCAGTTTTCTTCAATGTTCTAGAGTATAAGTATATACTGTATAGAATAATTATCATAATTATACTTGTTTTGTTAGCTAAATACACACTAAGGTGAAAGGTGAATTATTTTTACTGTAAGCAAGACTGACCTTTAAAATTATATTTTGATTTGGTTTCTCCAAAGAGCAGAAACCTGTGATGGTTCAGTGCTCTATCTAGAATTTGAATTAATAATATGTCTTTAGTTGATTGCAGTTTAATCAATGCATCTGGACTATAAACATGCCTTTTAGCACTAACAAAGCGACAATGTCACTAGGAATTGCATGCGTAGGTTTTCACAAGTCTTTCCTTAATAATTCAATAAATACACATGATAGAATTTGATAGGTTTATGTTTTACTATGTTTTATTGTTTCAAACATTTTCTTCATATTTACTATCACTTCTCAGAGGTTAAATTTGCTTAAACATATGAAATTGTATTTCCAGGAAGAAACCTCAGGAATCTTATGTATGGAATCTCAGCAAGTGTCTTAATACACCACCAAGTCAGATCAACAAAATACTTCTCAAAATGTTCCTTGGTCAGATGCGATTGAGTCTCCCCTGACTTCTGTACCTCTAGGTGCAAATGTCTTGCTAGCGAGAAAACTTCAGAACAACAGACAGTGTGGTCTGCAGCCTGGTTTCTGGCTCTTTTCCCCTGAGCTCTGTACAGGCAGGCAGCCACAAGTTCCTAGTAACAGAGACAGGTATCTTTTCGTAGCCAGAAATAAATGCTTAGTAGTGTCTAACTTCAGCATCATGTAGAAACATGGTCTTGCTAAAATGGCTTAAATGTTCCATATGTGTAGAAGTAGGACGATGGATCCAGGGCGAAAAACATCATAGTCTGAGAAGGCTAGTCTTGCAAACACAGCCCTGCGAAATGGTTTCCTGGCTTCCCAGCCAAGTTTTTGTTTATCCAAGCGTCGCTATTTTTTATTCCCTTAACAAAAGCTCAAAAGTTCATTTTCACACATAATCTTTAATGAATGTAGAACCCAGGAAAATAATGATGTACTTCCACCCTCAATAAGTTACAGGTGTACTTTTTATTTTCAAACTAAGGATCACTTTGAAGGGAAGAAAACGCATGTAAAAGAAGCAATCCAAAGGGAAGTGTGCGCCGGGGAGAGTTCAATTTAGCTTTAGTTTCTTGCTGGGATATGGACTAGAAAAAGAGCCACCATGCCTCACACCATACATACATACACACACACATTAAAAAAAAAAAAAAAAAAAAAAAAAAAAAAAAAAAAGCAGGATCTGAGACTATAGATGTAAGTCACCATGCCCAGATTTTAGGTTGTACCAGGAATCTAACCTGGTTAGAATCGAACCTGTACAACTCTCTCTTAAAATTGATATATTTTGTTTTTTGGGACCAGCAGTTAGCGTAATGTCTATGTCGCTGGACTCCCATGTAGTCGACCATGGTTCAAGTCCCGGACCCGGTGGCTTAAACTCACACTGGGCACGTGTGCGTTCGTGCCCAAGATCCCAAGAGGAGACTGGAGGAGAAGGGATTGTGGCGTGGCCATCCCCCCCCCCCCGGGGGATGATTTCTCGCTTTCTGTCTCTATGTCTCTCTCTGTCTTTCTGGTGAGCGCACAAGCCCCATAGCAAAAACCTCTCAAGAAATTGATATATTTTGTTTTGTATGAGAGATTATGCCATAAAGATAGTACAGTAAACAGCATTTTTTACACATCTTCATGCAGCATTGCTTCTCTTTCAACAGAAAGCACCTAGTTATATCCTTAACTTAGAGTTACTGTTAAGGAACACAACTGGGTCTACTCTCATACTCAGAGAAAAAGTTTCCAGCAGATATGTGCTAAGGAGACGTTTGCAAACTAGGAGAGGAAGAGCTTAGGTGAGCTTGAGATAAAGATGACCAAAACGGTAATTTAGTAAAAGAGAGAAAATGAATTCCTGGGGGAGAGATTTGAATAGACACTTGATAAAAGAAAGACACTTCACAAAAGAAAATATATACTGGGTGTGGGGAGGAGGTCTTCCAAAAGCTCATGGAGAATGCATATTATGAAAAAACTACACATGGGATTCAAAATTTTTTGCACCAAAATTAGCTCATATTTTAATTCTATTTTTCTGTGAACTTTTACCAGAGGACAATTTTCTTGCTAGGCAATGGGACTAGTCTTTTGCAAACTTCTTGAAGTCCTCTCATAGATGGCAAACAATGGAACACAAAAATGCTCGCCATTGTTAGTCATCAAGGAAATATTAACCATGATGAGTGACTCCTCATCTATCCATAGAATGGCTAAAAGGAAAATTAAATGGCAATAATATGGAACAACTAGATCTCCCATACACTGCTAACAGGAACGTAAAAATGATAAAGTCCCTTTGAAAAGCAATCAGGCCATTTATTATGAAATTAAACATATGATTCAGTAATTCTGCACCCAAGAGAAATGAAAACATACATTCATAGAAAGGACTGTAAACCAATGTTCAAAGCAACTTTATTCATAAGAGCTTAGAACTGGGAATGACCCAAATGGTAATGAACAAGTGAATGAATAAACAAATTAATATAATGGAACTCTATTAATAAAAAGAAACGAACTACTGGTACAGGAAATCTCATAAATATATTTTAAAAACATTCTGGAAGCTGGTTATAAAAGAGTACCAACTAAGTTTCTATTATATGAAACTGGAAAAATGCAAACTACTCTGTAGAGACACAAAGATCAGTGGCTGCCTAGGATCAGAGGTAGACAGTATTGATGGGAAAGGACACTAGGAAACTTTGGCGTGATGAAAATATTCTGCACCTAGATTGGACAAGTGGTTACATATGTGTTTATATTTTTTACAATTCATCAAAGTTTATACTTAAAATAAACTTCACTGAAAGTAAATTGTACTCGAATATTTGGCCCAGCCACAGTGACACAAGTGGTAGGGCACCACTCGGCAATGCTGGAAGCCATATGGGAGACCTGGGGTTTGGATTGCAGTTTGACCTGAGCATGCTGGGCATGTGTGCACCCATGACCCTGGCTGGCTAGAATACTGGGAAGTGGGGAGGATGATGGCATGATTAGATCATGTCGCAGGGACTTTACTTTCTTCTCTCTCTCCCTCTCTTCATCTCTCACTTTCATGAAAGAAAATAAGTAAACTATAAAAAATACATATTTATAAACATAGACACATACAGAGGGTAGCTGGGAAGAATGAAGACTATGGTGAAAGAATTAGAAAAGCAACAGTTTTATTATCTGAGAAAGCATGTCAGAGTTAGTGGTAGAAATATAAACTGCTATACTGTTTTAGGTAAGGTAGACATGAAAGGAGAAGGCTGGCAGGGGGGTGTAGTGGTTAAGGCTCTGGATCCCACATGGTCCACTCCACAGTTCAAATCACAGACCCAGTGGCTTGAAGAACATGCTGGGTGTGTTTGCACCTGAGAGGAGAACAGAGGAGAAGGGATAGTGGCATAGCCTTATGAAAGCCACCCTCTTTGGGGGTGATTTCTCATTTTAGCTCTCCCTTTGTCTCTCTCTGGCAATTGCATGTGCCCTATGGGGATAAAAATTAAATAAAAATAAATAAATAAACATTTAAAAAAGGAAAAAGGAAGGGAAGATCTAGTCCTTTGACCATGAGTCAACCTGATAGGTCATCATCAGTCCAGCCTCACAGACTTTTATCCTTGATTGTTCTGATTAGCTATTTAATCCATGACTTAGGTCCTTTCAGGTCTAATATTTTATGATTCTGTGTTCTGCAATAATGCATTGAAATATATTTGTCAAACCTACAAAAAGCTTATACCTAGAAAGGACAGCTAGCTAATACTTTGGATGACAGATCCAGGATACAAAATTATTTTGACATATGGGAATGCTGGACTGAAACCAATAAGATAAAACTTAAAAGGATAAATGTCTACAATTTATGTTTAAAAATTCAATTGTGCAAGCATGGTTTTAGAATAATCTGGCTCTCTTTAAGGAAAGAACATTTATATTCAAAAGGAGAAAAATGCTTTGTAATAAGCTGGGTGTACGTATAGACTTTATTTATATATAACTCCAGAAAGTGCAAACTATTCTATAGTGACATAAAGCACATCATTGTTTGCCTGGGATCAGAGGTGAAGGGGCCATTGACTGGAAAGGTCAAGGAGTATTAGAGGACATTTTGGTTGACGAAAATACATAACTTATTGCAAAGTCCATGAGCCAGATGGCCAATTACTAAGAATCCTATGCAACTTTAGACTACATGATGAAAAAAAGCAAATATTCAGAACATTGTAAGTGTCCTCACTGTGTTCTGTCTTAATCAGACCCTACCCGAAACAGTGTCTAATTTTTATTATAAGGAGGACACTAAAAAAGAGAAGGGGAGGGAAAAAGAAAAATCACATTAGAGAGCCTCCAAAACATGCCAGAGATTGCAATTCTAAAGCAAAGAAAGTCATAATAATTTCCAGATATGTAAAGCACCCACTGAAGCATATAAGAAAAAGAAACAGAAAGTGTACTGTTTTAAAAATTAGCATGAATGCATATACATCCTAAAGAGGGAGAAATACCTTAAAGTAAGAAAAAAGTTGAATGCATCAACTAACTCACAGAGGTCTATCTCTTGATGTACCGTGCAACATATCACTGGAAGTAACTGAGCAAAAGATGCATAATCAAATTACAGAGCTGTCATATGGGAATCCTACCATTAGGTGGGAAATGGAACTAAATTACCCTGATTCGAAAATTGAGAGGGTAGAATTTGACTGATACTTACGTTGGAAAATACCTAGAGAGGCAAAGAAAAAAGGCAAAGAGGGGATGAATAAGTTGGGAAAAGAGATGGTGTCAATAATGGTGCAATAATATAAGAGTCAAAAGAGAAAAGGCTCAAGAATGTCTAACATACTGTTAGAGACAGTATGAGACCATCTTGAAGAGGTGTTAAGGAATAGCACCCAGATTATCCTGGGAAAGTAAGGAGAGCCTTGATATTAGACTTGGAGATTTAATATTTACTATATTGAGCCCAAACCTAGAAGGTGATACTTCTAAACACATGTTGGAGTAGAATGCCTTGTTATCTTGCTCACATATTTAATACAAGGTGACAATTTAAGGGAAGATGTCCTCGGAATTTGCCAATGAGATTAAGAGGTAAAGCAGTTGCGTGAAGGAAAAGAAAGGGAAACTGCGGAGTTTGGAAAGAGAAAGAAAAGACTGAAAAGATAGAGCTACCATCAAATCCAAACCCTAACTTGGATTTGTAAGTGTAACGGAAAATCAAGAAGAGAAGATGAAGGGCAGCCTAGCCAAAGAAAAGGAAGATATATAATATAATCATAGCAACATCCGCAAGAGAAATGATATTACAAGGGAAAGCTGACCTGTGGAGTTGATTCTTACATCCAGCTTGTCGTAGAGGAGACGCTCGATTCCTGAGAAACTCTCAGCTGATGTGTTTTCTGGAGGAGCGCGTACATCACACGTCTGAGGTTCTTTCATTTGCTGCATCTGTGTTTCTCTGTATTGGTTAAGAGGAATGGATTCTTTGCTTCATTAAACAGAATAGTTAAAGCAAGTGAAAATTAAATGTTGACTTGGTTGATTAAAATATAAATCTAAATGCACCATTGATAGAAAATCAGATAGTAAGAAGACATATTCATTGTGTACACACACACACACACACACACCTGTGGGGTCTTTGAAAACTGCGTACATATTACGAAAAAATTTTAGATGGATTAAAAAATTGCAGTAAAATACACTTGAACTTTAATTCCATTTTTGTACAAACTTTTTGAAGTCCCCTCTCATATCTATGTATTTCTAAATACTCTTACAACAGGTTAGAAATCATAAAGTAAATAGACTTGAAAGTTTTACTTAAGCCTACATTTTAAATCCCAGAAGCTAGATATATTTACAAAAGGAAGGTAAAATTCCTGAAGTCTAATGTGAGAGACCCAAAATTCCAAGCTCTTTCTCTTATGAGTAAGAAAACATAGACTTTTAGTCAAACATCAAGACACTTAAATAGCCAATACAGATGTGCAAATGTGTAAAACTTCAGTACTAGTCAAATAAATCCAAATTAAATTAATGAATACTACCTATCTATGGATTGGTAAAAGTAAAGAAGACAATAATATTTATCAGTAATGGTGGCATGGACATAACTGGAAAATAATGATGTTTTCAACTAACTTTCTAAATACATTCTAGGATCAGCCAGTGGTGTGGTAGTTAAAGCAGTTGGATTTCACATGGCCAACTATACAGTTTTAATCTTGGACCCAATGGCTTGAGAAACAAGCTGGGTGTATCCATGCATGCCCAAAATTTCTAGAGGAGAGAGAACTGGAGAAAAGATTGTGGCATGATCATTCTCAATGGAGTTTGCTTTCTTATTTTTTCTGTCTCTCCGGTGAGTACATATGTATGCCCTACTGCAAAGTTGAAAGGAAGGAAGGAAGAAAGAAAGAAAGGGAATATAATACATTGTGCATATTTTGACCCATTTTTACTTCTAGGAAACTATTCTAAGGTAAGTGAGAAAATAGTATAAAGAAGTGAAAACAACGGAACCACTGGACTCCCATGTAGTCGACTGTGGTTTGAATCCCAGTTCCAGAGGCTTAAAACACATGTAGGACACATGTGCGTGTTTGCCCAAAATCCTGAAAGGAGACTGGAGGAGAAGGGATCGCAGAATAGCCATCCCCCTGAGGGGTGATTTCTTACTTCTGTCTCTCTGTCTCTGTCTCTGACTCTCTCTCTCTCTCTCTGCCAAGCGCACATGCCCTATAGCAAAAATATCTCAAAAAAAAAGAAGTGAAAACAGAATATCTGAGGTAGCATTACTTACTACAATACAGCAAATGATTTAAATACCTATAGTAGGAAGTTGGATTACATCATGTCTATTTTACTCATAAAGAGAAATACTAGAGAGCTGTTAAAAGGATGAATTTATCACAAATTAGTGAAATGATTAAATGAAGCAGACTCTGATATTCTCTAAGTTGTAGCCATACCAAAAGGTGACTGAAGTAGAATGAAATGGATACTATTGGAGTGGAAGAGTTCAATCACCTTTGCGGCTGATAATGGAGAGCATCGCCCACATACACGATAATAGCAAGAGATTGCACAGAAACAAAGTGTGAGCCCTGCAGTGTCTTTATCAAGCAGTCCAGAAAGGGATGAACAGTAAGAAAGGATGTAAGGCAGTATTGAGGTGGCACAGATCTCGGATGAGAAAGGATTCTGGCATGAGTTGAGAATGACGAGAAGGAGAAATGGGGAATGAGGGAATATTTACAACACTCTAGAACCTGCAGTTCAGGAAATGAGTGACCTCCAAGGTCAGGACTATGAGGGAGGCTGTACCCTCAGAGGAGACCCAGTGTTCAACAAGAACAGGTGAAAAGGTCATTCAGGGAAGATCCTCCAATTCATGTAATCATGGGAAAGTATAAGAAACCATGATTTAGAACATAAGTCCCCTGCTACTCCACCACAAGAGGTGAATCAGAGAGAGTTTCAACAAGGATGCCAGGAATTGTACATAAACTTGTTTCTTATTGCGTTTATTCAGTAGTCTGTAGAGCTACTTGCTGGCAGAAGTATATAAAGCTAGGAGAACTCATTTTCCTCTATCTTTAGAAAAAAAGGGGGTAGCTATAAAATAGTACTGCAAAAAAACCTGACTTGCAAAACTATGACCCTGTACTCCAGGGGATACGTATGCCTAGGATTAGTAAAAAGTGGATGAGAGAACTGTGAGGATTTAAGAGAGACTTCTGATGTATAAAAAATCATTATATAAGTTTAGACTACATGAGACTAGCTGGATAGGCTCTACTGGAACCAAAACCCTTAGAGATCAGGACGCCATGAGCCCTAGGCTAAGTAAATGTGCCATTCCCTAGGAGGGCACTAGGAAAGGACTAGTTGCCAAACTGCCCTGTGATGGACATGATGACTCCAGTAATAGAAGTCCACTCCTCCCGTCCTTGAACTGAAGCCGAGACACAGTTTATAAGTGCATGACTTGGTAGGAATATCAGCTAGGCAACAAGTGAAATGAGGTATATGGCCAGCTTGAGAGAGGTAGGAGCACAACTCACCTCAGATCCCACAGAGTTCACAAGAGTCTCCCAGAGAGTCAACCTCAGTCCACAAGAAACCACCCAAATTCATGGTGGTCAGGTGGACACAAAGAAGCTCTGGAAGGAGCCAACATGTACGTAAACTCCTCACATGTGGAGAGGAGTCACTGATAATCCTGCAGACGCGGGAGAGAAGTGAGGCTCCAGTGCAAAGCCTGCTCCTCTTCTTCCAAGGTATGCCATTTCCAGAGGAATGTTTGGGAGTACCCCCTTCTGGGAACAGTAATGGCGTTGTGCTGACAGACATCCCTTACACCTTGACCCATCCTTTTAGACAATCCCAGAGGGCACTCTTTCTACACCTGCATGGTATAGAACATATCGGTGAACCTGTCACACACCTTCTACTTCACTACTCCCACTTCCCATCCTTGTCCCCACTGGTTTCAAAATAAAATTGTTCTGGACTTTCCTCCCCTGGTATGAATGTGGAAAAGAACTTAGGAGAAATTAGAACACAGTCATAGGCTAACAAGGAACCAGGCAGTGATCTCACCTCAACACAAGTGAGCATGTCATTTTTCTTATACTTTTTACCTCCTTTATGTGTCTCTCCCCGCTCAGAGAGACACAGTATTTATTTATGTGTGGCCATATTTAATTTTTTGAAGATACTACTTGACACCCTCCTCCGACACACTGTCATCTTTCTCAAATCTATCTTAGAATGGCACAATTTGAAACTAAAAGGGTAGAAAAAAAACCCTTACATTGTAAGTTCCCCCTTCTCTTTTCAAAAGGACAAAAGCAACTCAATTATTTTGGATCGGTTAGGAGTCCACTAGGATGGAAATGTCCTTGCTCAGCAACCAAAGTTGCTCACAGGATACGTTTGGTGGGGAGCTCTGAAATGAACTAGAGGACACGAACAAGCCAGCCTTCCAGAGACTTGGTCTTTGCCCTTTCTTGGCATTTACTTAAGAGTCCATTACTCAGAATGAACAGTTGTCTTATCATTCTCAACAATTCTCAAAATCGTTCAAGTCAAAACCACTGCATGTACACAGAAGGCCAAATGGCATTCACATCATTCAAAGTCACTTAACCTGCATTGAATTCTTTTGCCAAATCTTCTACATTTAATCTTAATTATACTTGTCTGCTCTTGGATTTCATGACAATCTTCAGAAAAACAGTTAAGTTATGCAAGAATGATAGGTAGAGAGTGACACCCGTGAGTCAGAGTCAATTCATTTTTTAAAATGAAATAATCACTGATCCCTGCAGCATTAATTGGACTGAAATACAAAGGATTGATTTGTTCTTGGAGGTTACTGAAATAGCCAAATCAAGGCATATCCAGGAGGATTATTCTTGTCATTCTAAAAATAGGTTCAGATAAACCAGACAGTGATCTACTTCATTATTTGGTTTTCGCCTATTATGAGATCCAAAATAAAAATTAATGATGGGACAGTCTGAGTATTCTTCACAGATGAAACCTGAAAGTATCAGTTATAGACATAGGTTATTTTCCCCACTTTTCTAAATAATCAATCAACTGGCTGGCAAAAGTCTACAGACCAAGCACTTCACCAATTTACCAATCAGTAATTCCACCCTGAGAGAGACAGCAGACAGAGGAAAAGAGAGAGAAACAGAGAGATGGTTTTCCCTGACCCTTGTTGGCTCTCACATTTATGAGTAAAGAAAGAAACGAATATTTCTTTTTACAAGCCCTATTTAAAATGTGAAGTATGCATTACCCTTTTATTATAGAAAGTTTTGGAAAGTGTCCAGCCATTTAAATGCTTTTCATTAGTTTTGCGATACACTTTACCTCTATCTGCCTTTCAGTGCAGTGTGAATGAGCTGAGATAACAATAGTCAAAGATAATGTAACACCCACCCAACAATGAACCACCTGGCCAGGTGTGATCTGCAATCATCTTTCCCATGCTTCCACTACCAAAGAACAAAAACAAACAAACAAAAAATTGGGTCGTTGTGAAAAATGACCAATGGCTGACCCCTAACCAGGGACAGAATCAAGATTCTCTATCAAATCTAAATATTCATAATGATTAAAAGTTCTCCATAAGTCTATTTTATATATTCTATTACTTAATTATTTAAATGTTGATTCTTCAAATGTCAAAAACTTATATTCTATAGTTTTCTTATAAAAATTAGCATAGTGCAAAAGACTGTAAGTGTGCAAATACTGAAATAAGGAGAAGGCATTTAAAGGTAAATTAAAGATTCAATTAGATAGTCCTATTAATATATATATATATATATATATATATATGTGTGTGTGTGTGTGTGTGTGTGTGTGTGTGTATTAATCTGGAAAAAGCATTGTGAAAAATGCTTTGTATTTATGTAAGACTATAGTGTTTTAACTACTTTAAACACTCAGGTTTCTGATACAGTATTTTCAATGTGTCTAGAGGCAAACATCTGTACAATGTCATATTTTAGGCAAAAAATAAGAAACCTGCTTTAAAAATGAACCAAATAAGATCCACTCATATGTGTCAATGGCTAAGAATACACAATGAGTATAAACAGGTGGAAAGAGAGTGAGCGGTTTCCAGCATCAGGAAAGACATTGGGAATCTTGCAAGCCAATTCACACAACAAATCACAGAACTATGATAAACAGATAGATGGACAGACAAGCCACCAGACAAACAACTATAAGCAACAATCAGCCTACGGCATTTTAGAACCCATGAAAAGACTAATCTAATACTGACTGATATTTGAAGAAAAACTTTATTATAAAATTGTCCAGGTGCAGGACCAGCAGATGGCATAATGGTTGTGTTGCTAGACTCCCACGTCGTCGACCACAGTTCAAGTCCCAAGGTCTGTGTGAGCGCATGCCCAAAATCCTGAGAGGAGAAGGGATGGTGGTATGGCCACACCCCTGGGGGGTGATATTTTGCTTTCTGTCTCTGACTCTGTCTATCTGGTGAGCACAGGTGCCCTACAGCAAAAGTCTCGCTTAAGAAAAAAAAAAAAGTTAAAGTTCAGTGGCATGCATTGGGCAAACTCTAAGACAGGATTTAGTATAGATATTTGAAATCTGTAGGATCCCAAGACTGAGCTGATATAAAATGATAACATGTAAAACAGACACAGGTCAATGTTTCCCAGAATGGGATACATACTCCTCAATGTTCCCAAAATGGTTTCAAATAGTCTCAACTCACGTAATGACGTTTAGTTCCTCTTCAATCAAAATGACCAAGTCAAAGATCAAGTTTCATTAGAGTGCTACTGGGTCCTGAAAACCTCTCTAGCATGTGGTAAACTCCCCTTAGTAAACAAACCACCAAAACCAAATGAACCATAAGCAGACCTCTGCTTGACAGGCATCTGAAAACACTCTACTTTGTCCCAGGGTGCAAGTTACGAATCGAAATTGAGGTCAGGGTATTTCACCAAGGGCTCTCCAAAAGCGTGTCTTCCTCTGCTTTAGACATGAAGTAGTGTCTAGGGAGCTTCAACACTGACGTGCTTTCATAATTGACCGACTTAAGGAGTTTTCTTGGCCTCATAATTCTGTGTACAAGATTCTTATCACATAAGAACACTTTAGCCTTGGTGTTTCATCACAGCTGCTGATGAAGATTTATATATATATCATACAAAATATATATATTAATATAAATGTATTTATATATTATATAAAATATATATTAATATAAATGTATTTATATATTATATAAAATATATATTAATATAAATATATTTATATGTTTTATATAAAATATATTAATATAAATATATTTATATGTTTATATATATATTTATAGGTGCATTTGATAGGGTGCATATGCTCACCAGAGAGAGAGAAGGAGAGAAAGAGAGAAAGAAAGAGAAATGTATATAGAGAGAATTAGAAAGTACCCTCCCGGGGGGCATGACAATGTCACAATCCCATCTCCTCTCAGATCCCTTCTATTCCATTCTCCTCTCTGGATTTTGGTCATGAATGTACATGCTCTCTGTGGGCTTTTCAAGCCACCAGTCCAGGACGCAAACCACACAGATGTCCATATGGGATCCAACCACCTTAACCGCCGTACCATTTGGCTGGCCCACAACCCATGGGATATCTGAGTTTCGCTGGGCTATATTTGTACCTTCCACCAGGCCTGATATTAACCAAAGCAGATAACTAGCATCCTCTCATTCCTGTCCACTGGAAATTAGTCTGAATGTCACACCAAGAATACAATCACAAAGATATTATTACGTGTCCAGACAGAATTCTCTTCTACTTCACATGTTTTTAGAATTAAAATAAAATAAAAATAATATTTTAATTTAAATAGGCTAATAAATATCTTTATAAAACAGCATATGAAGAAGGTAACAATAAAGAGAATTTTTGTATACATGCTTGGTCAACTTCCACAACGTCCATCAGTGGTTTCTGGCCAGAAATTTCCCCTTAAGAAACCATGGTCCACTGGGGCCCCTGCACTCCAGCAGCTTCACACCCTGCATATGAGGTCTAGAGAAACCCAGGAATTTTGTCCATGTTGCTGCCCCTTTCTTAGTGACATCTTCTGCCTCCTTCACAGCTGAGTCTCTGCTACTGTTAGAATCACTTCTTCAGGAAGTTCATTTCAGTTGCCTTTTGAAGTGCTAGATTTTCTTTTGTCATACATGTCAGTTTCTCCATAAAAGTCCCTTCCTGGGACCAGCAGTGGGCGTAATGGCTATGTTGCCAAACTCCTATGTAGTCGAACGCAGTTTGAGTCCCGGACCCGGTGGCTTAAACTCACGCCGGGCATGTGTGCGTGCGTGCCCAAGATCCCGAGAGGAGAATGGAGAAGGGATTGCAGCGTGGCCATCCTCCCTGGGGGAGGGGGGGGGTGATTTCTCACTTTCTGTCTCCCTGTCTCTGTCTTTCTGGCACGCACGCACCCTATAGCAAAAACCTCTCCAATATAAAAAGTCCCTTCCCTTAGTGTGATGGTACGGAAGACTAGATTCTGTCATCAGTGAACTCCAACCATAGGACGTAGCAGGGTACCCGATCTCTGGGAGCTATGGAACGAATGTTGGAGGAATGTACAACTGAATACCTTTCAGATTTTCTGTAGATTCCTGCCCTTGTGCAAAGAAAAACCCCTCACAACTTTTTATACATGTTGTCGGGGTAGCCCTGGGTTAACGGAATGATTCTCCAAGGTGTATTCATCAGGAATAGGGGATAAAACAAAGCCCCAGTTTCCTACGCTTTAAAAATCCTTGTTATTGAATATCTCCTCCTTTAAATATTTAGCTGAGACTGCTACTATTTACAGGGAACGTGCATGACAGTCTTGCATTTGTCATCTAAATAGGGCCCTTTGTCATTTTTCCCTTAGTTGGTTAGTAGCTGTCATGTATAAAATTACCACGAATAAAAGAAGGAGGTGGAATATAAATGTTCAGAAGCAACACAGCATGGTAGGCAGAGGTGAGAAAGGAGCTTGCAAAACACTTATGTGGTTCCCCAGGGGACTAGGAATGTAGGGCAGGACACATCAGGAGCCCAGTGACTGTTCAGCTCAGATGCGTACGTATATACGTATGTAAGTATGTAGACTATTTTTTTCTTGGAGGTACAATCTTCTAGAATCTTTCAAACTCGCTAAACTGTACAGGCACCTGCTGCTCATAACTTAAAATATCATACCTCTTTTTGTTGCAGGTAACCAGATCTACACCCGTGCCTGTAAAACCTTCTTCAGCTCCCAGGCTCTTTCACAGAGAAATTTCATTTCGGTAAGGAAGAGAAGACAAGCCAGAGAGGGGTTGTCCCAGGTGGAAAAGCAAATGAGGAGGGGAAGACAGAGGACACATGCAACGACTTCCGAAAGACTGTGCCAAATGTGCATCATGAAAACTCTGCAAGGATTTCAAAACTTCTCGCACCAAAATACACTGGTACTTTCATGTCATTTTTACACACATTTTTGAAGTTCCCTCGTATTTTGGCTCCATAAGTGGAGTAGCCCACTCTGACCCACCCCCAATATAATTAAACTGCTATCAGTGTGGACAATGCAGTGCTAATGAAGAATTCTAATCTGGGATCAGTAAATGACATAATGCTTACATCCCTGGACTCTCACTTTGGGCACGTGTGTGTGCATGTCCGTGATCCTGAGGGGAGAGCGGAGAAGAGATTGTGGCAAGGCCATCTTTCCTGAGGGGATGATTTCTCACTCTCTGTCTCTCTATCTTTGTCTCTCTGGCAAGCTCATGTGCCCTATAGCAAAAAATCCTTTCTCTCAAAAAAAAAAAAAAAGAAAGAAAAAGAAAAAAAGAATTCTAATCTGAAATGAGGCATGAGCATATTTGATTTGGGGAAAGGACCATCTACTACAATATTGGGGTGAATTTTGGTTGCTGGGAATATCTAGATGGAAAATGCATAAGTCAGTGATAAAGATGAAAGCATTGAGGGAAATACATTGAGGACCTCTCTTGACAACAGTGAAGGGAGAATCAGAGCTCTGAAAGAGGTGACCTTCAGACTTGAGAAGCCCCTTTACATCATCTGCCATTACTTCTACTTGTCCTCAAACTGAAGAGTCTCCTATTGCATTTATATAATGCCTATTCTGCCTTTAACTCAGAACCTTGGATGAATCACATAGCCCTTCTGTTCTTCTTTATCATCGGATAAGAAAGGGCAACATCTTAAATTATTCCCTGTACCTCCTACGTTCAACCCCATTTCCCAAGCTCGCCTCTCTCCCCCAATGAAAGCAAAGTGGGACTAGTTAATCAATATTACTCAATCAGTCAGACTAGATCATCTCATAATGGAACTCTCCATTTCTGGAAATCTCAGACTAGAAGAGGCATTCGTGCCTAGGAAATTCTTAGAAGTTGTCTGCAATGAGTCTAACAGATATAAGGTTGTGAAAGTCCCTTAGTTAGGGACTTTCTTTCTTAGTTAGGGACTGAGTGATTCGGCAGAACGACAGTATTTCCCTAATGGAAATTACAATATGAACAATATACTTCATTAGGAATCTCTGATCAGTCTTTAGTAACATGATGGAGAAAGTTCTTCAAGGACTCTGTGGACCAGTGACACCAACACACTTCTTCACAGCTTCATGGGTAGAACAGGACCATGAACAAGAGAGCTGGGCTCTAGGTCAGACATTGGTTCAGATTAGCTAGGTAATTCAGGACAAGCCACTTCTCACCCTAACAATGAACTATATTACCTATAAAATGAGGAATTTGGACTCTGAAATTCTCTCCAGCTTTGATGTGCTGGGACTGGGGAATTTCTATAAAATTTAGTTTTTATTTTCATGAACTTTAGCCAGTAGGAGCCACCCACTTGTTCAAGGTAAATTACTTTACCTGGAATTTTTTAGGTCAAAAGAAATACTGTGGTTAAAAACTGAACTGATATTTCCCTTCTTCTAAGCCAGCCGCCAAACATCAGTAATGAGAAAAGGCTTCACATAATAGTGAAACAGCGTGTTCTAAGGAATGCCATGATTTACAACATACTTCATAGAGAATGCATCGCCGAGCAAAGGAGACAAAAACTTCTATATTTTTTCCACTTACTTAAATGTTTTTTATTGCACTCACTCTATGCCCACAGCTTTAGAGTTGCAACCAGGTGCTTCAAAGCCGATGAAAGAGAGCATGGAGCATTTGATGACATTTATCTCCTGCTCTGCAGCAGAACCACAAATTCAGAGCTGTGCCCTCTAGTGGAGAAACACTCTAATTGCATTTTTAAATCACATTTACACCTGTTTGGGATCATTTGTTTGTAAGAAAGAGGAGCACCATTTCAAATGATTTCTGTCTTTCGTGGTCAGATTCTCATTTTTGGTACAGTGTAAAGAATTGTTACTAACAGATCCTGAACCTGAATGAGTGCCGATTTGGCTGTTGTGGAGCTTTGTGAGTTCAAGATCAGTCCCAGCGTCCCATCAATTTTGTGATGAACCCCATGCTGGCTTTAAGTAATGCATTCATACATTCTTTGTTTCTGGTGGTCAGCCCTTGGTTTGTCAGTAAGGCGGCTGGATCTGAATGACCCACTGCATGGTTGAAGTCCCAGACCTGATGCCTTGTCAAACGTACCCCACAAGCATGTGTGCATGCCCCAAATCCTGAAAAGAGGGAGAAATGGAAAAGGGATTGCAGGTTGACCATTCCCTATGGGAGGCAGTGGGATACTCTCACTTTTCCTTTTTCTTCGTATATCTCTGTCTCTCTCTGACAGTGCATCCTCTAGCAAATGAAAAAAAAAAAAAAAAAAAAAAAAAAAAAAAAAAAAAAAAAAACCTTCAGCCTATCAATTTCTATTGTTTAGTAACATTTAAAAACTATTTCTTTGGTGGGACCAACAGATGGCATAATGGTTACATTGCTGGGCTCCCATGTAGTCAACCACAGTTTGAGTCCTGGACCCAGCGACTTACAACTCACACTGGGCATATTGTGTGTGTGTGTGTGTGTGTGTGTGTGTGTGTGTGCCCTTGGGTGGGGGGGGTAATTTCTCACTTTCTGTCTCTCTGTCTCTTCTCTCTGATGAATGCACACGCTCTATAGCAAAAGTCTAAAACAAAAAATCTCTTTGGCTTCTTGAATATGTAAGCCAATATTAATTTAATAAAAAAAGAAATACATCTCTGGGTCCAGCAAGTGGCATGGTGATTAAGGCGCTGACTGGACTCTCACATTCATAGTCACAGGTTGAGTCCCAGACCTAGCAGCTTGTTTTCTCACTTTTCCTTGCTTTTTCTCTCTCTCTGTGTCTCTTTCTGGTGAGCACATATGCTCTATAGCAAATATAAAAAAACAATAATAATAAATCATTATTTTTAAAATGCATCTCTAAATAATAAGTAAAATTGTATACATTCCAATAGGGGAAAAAGAGATCCTTCTACATGTTCTCCTTTGTTAATCACCCCGCATGCTGATCTAGGGTCTTCCTTGAACTCATAACTATACTCTCAACTAAAAAGAAATCTTAGAAGAAATGTGAATATTTAAGGCATACCTCAAATCAACTGAAGAGTTATAAGGTATGTGCAAAGCTTTTTGTCTAAAATAAAAACAAAAATTATAATACTGGACAGAATCAAATAAATTAATAAAAATTTCAACTATTAAAAACTCATTTTAAGACCAGCCTTATGGTGGTTAAGGTGTCTGGATCCTACGTGGCCATCTGTCTGGTTTGAGTTGTGAACCGAGAGGCTTGAGAAACACACCAGGCATGTGTGCATTCTTGCCCAAAATCTCAAAAAGAGGGAGTAATCGAGGGGAAGAGATTGCACATTACCATTTCCCATGGGGTGGGTGCTTTCTCACATTTTCTCTCTCTTTCTGTCCCATATCCCTACCCCATTAGAACATATGCCTTCTGGTAAATGTAAAATAAAAGAAGAAAAAGAAAATAAGAAGAAGGAGAGGAAAAGAAATTCATTTTAAATGCAAAGATACAAGTAGGTTAAATGTAAGAGTATGGAAAAGATATCATTTTAGTTGAGTTTATAAAAAGATTTCTTTTTGAAAAGCTTCTGTACAAGTTACTTAATTTCTCTCTGGTAAAAGCATCCTAAACATGAATAACTATAGGTAATGAGATTATTTTATTTTCTTCTTTTCATTATGTTTGATGTGAACAGTACATCACCCAAAATTATCTTTACTCTGATAAAAGCATTATTTCAAACCAGTTCAAAAGTAATGGGTAGTTTGATACAAAAGTGACCTAGATGAATTACCTATTTGAAATAGAAACCTACATCCCCACAGTCTAATGGTTAAGGAAGCTAGATCTCACATGGCTAACCACAGTTTGAATCCTGGCCCAGGTGACTTAGAAACCATGGCAAGTGTATGTGTATCCATGCCCCAAATCCCAACAGGATGGAAATATGGAGGAGTCAGTATAGCACCGTGACTATGTACCTTTGGTGAGTGCTTTCTCTATATATTTTTGTCCCTCTCTAATGAGCAAATGCATTCACCCTAGGAGAATTTTTTTAAAAAGTGGAAAGAAAGAAAGAAAGAAAGAAAGAAAGAAAGAAAGAAAGAAAGAAAGAAAGGAAGGAAGGAAGAAAGAAAAAGATAAAGGGAGAAAGAAAAGAAAAGAAAAGAAAAGAAAAGAAAAGAAAAGAAAAGAAAAGAAAAGAAAAGATACCTACCTTCCTTCTCACCCTGTTGCCCACAGACAGCCACCGACTATTCCCCCAAATCATTCTTCCTGTTACCCCGGATGTGTTTCTATATCATCCCAGTCTACACAGCACACTCAACCCTCTTCCCTCTCTTGATTACACATTTTCAAGAGTACTTTTGAAATTAAAAGCATATCCAGTAATTATGTAACAGATTTCTTTTTTCTGTTTAAAACTAGGCAGTTAACACTCCTTTACGACTAAAGTAAATGATCCCTCTGGGTCATCCTTTATGGTAACACTACACAGTCAAAAAGAAAAGCCATGTGCAAGATTAGCAAAGAAAATGAATGAGAAGTGGATGCCAGGAAAGGGCAGTGACACTGAGAATAAGAAAGGGGGTGTAATATGGAGCCCATTTGAGGGTCTAGAACAGATATCAGAAGCAACATGCATTCAGGTGGGAGCGGGAGGAATCAGCATCTAGCCCAGCCAGGAGTCTGTGCCCTCTGCCGTGTTCTGACACCACTTTAAACCTCCTGAAAATCCTAGACACTGTAGAACTCTGCTTTGAGCCACAGGAAAGTTTTAACTCCCCAGGGACATTAGACTGCCTTCTTATAACCCCTACCCACCAAATCAAGGCCTGCTCTGCTCTCTTACAACACCCTGAACTTTCCATCACAGAACTTGTTACATCTGAGGTATACATCCATGTGGTTATTTGTTTAATATTTGTGTCTTCTACTAGACAATAACCTCTGTTTAGGAAGTTTCTGTGTATTCACCACTGTACAGCCAGTGCCCAGTACTGAATACATAAATGCTCAGTGGGTGTTTGTTGAATGAATAAAGAGTGATGTGGAGGATAAGCCCATCACTATACTTCTCCAAAGGAATTCTTCTCCCAATCCATAACTTGATTTTGCTCTTTCCTGAGCAGTAGCCTCTTCTGTGAATTACAAATCCAGTGCAATTGCAAATCAAGAATTTGCTGATAGAGAAATTAAAATGTTCCCAATTTTCACGTATTCACAGGAAACTCACAACGACTCTATGGACATTTGTTCAAAACTGTTAACCTAGTTAACATCGCCAAACCTCTCCACCAGGCAGAGCAGAAGAAAGAAAACATTTTTATTTATCTGCATTGAGTACCAGTGATTATGGGTCTAAAGCAATTTAATTTATGCAATGAAATTACTTACAGGAGTAGATTTGTCATAACCAATCTCCACTGTCTAGTCAGCTCTCTGGGAAGCACAGTAGAACAAGTTTAAGAGCATAACTGGGGTCGGCCCCATGGTGCAGCAGTTAAGTGCTGTGCATAGGATGCTGGATCCCACGTGGCTGACCGAGATTCAAGTTCTGGATCCAGTGGATTGAAAACGGCACCATGTTCATGTGTATGTACGCCCAAAATCAGAAAGGGTGAAAACATTGGGGATGCTTTCTCTCTCTCTCTCTCTCTCTCTCTCTCTCTCTCTCTCTCTCTCTCTGGTGAACTCACATGCCTTGAAGCGATTTTTTTTGAGAGAGAGGGATTTTGCTATAGGGCACATGCGCTCACCAGAAAGACAGAGAGAGACAGAGAGACAGAAAACGAGAAATCACCCCATGGGGAGATGGCCACATTGTAATCCCTTTTCCTCCATTTTCCTCTTGGGATCTCGGACATGCACACACACGTGCCCAATGTGAGTTTTAAACTGCTGGGTCCAGGACTCAAACCATGGTTGTCCAGCAATGTAACCATTATACCATCTGCTGGTCCCTGCCTTGAAGCAATTTTAGAAAAAAAAAAAAAGGATGGGGCCAGCATGTGACATAGTGGTTAAGGCACTGGACTCCTACATGGCCAACCACAGTTTGAGCCCGACACCTGGCCACTTGAAAATCATGCCAGCCATGTGTGCGTGTATGTACAAAATCCCAAGAGGGTAATGGAGGCGAAGCGATTGTGCATGACCATTCCTCCAGTAGGGTGATTTCTCAATTCTCTTCTCTCTCTCTCTCTCTCTCTCTCTGTCTCTGTCTCTGTGTGTGTGTGTGTGTGTTTCTACCTCTCTCTCTTCCTCTCTCTCTGGCAAGTGCATGTTCCCTATGACAAAAACCTAAAAACTAAAAAACAAATTTTAAAAAATAAAAGGAAAAAAGGATAAAAAGAAAAAGCATAAGCTATAGAGTTGCAACTAATTCTGTAACTACAAAAAGGTCTCCTATAACCCTAATCCTGCCTCCATGGCACCAAGTAACTAACCTGCTCAGATACCCAGTCAGGACCCAGGAGGCCACGCTAATCATATAAAGCCACGTACCCTTTCTTAATTTGTTCTCCCACCTCCAAACATCTCAACTTCCCTCTTGGTCGTCTGAGATCAGCTTCCAGCCATCAGAGTAACAGCTGAACTGGGAAGAGAACTTTCCCAAGCCATTTAATGCTGAATTAAATTTTAAAAATGGAAAGATAGTTGTTTTTTTTAAAAAATCATTTATCTATGGTAAGTGATAGGGTCTAAGGGGATGCACTCGCACGAGTCGCGCGGCACGAGGCACGCACCCAAGGCAGGACCGAGCTACCCCCCACGCCCGCCAGCGAAGCCGAGCCCCGAACATGGGCGAGCGAGGGACATCTGCCCTGTGAGCGGACCAGGGCCCTGCCAGCGCTGCAAGGCAGAAGGCGGGGGAGCGCGGTCAAGCCGGAGATGCCGCACCCCTGCCTTCCAGGCACTGCCAAGAAGCCGGTAGGAGAGCGATAGGTAATCATTTATTTATGGTAAATGATTTTTTTAAAAAAAAAACAACCATCTTTCCATTCTTTTTTATTTAATTCAGCATTAACTGGCTTGGGAGAGTGCTTTTCCCAGTTCAGCTGTTATCCTGATGGCTGGAAGACTGGAGAACATAAAAGTATTAAAAATTGTAACTGACGCTAGAGACAAAGTAAGTGTGGGAGGGGAAGGACGTAGGGAAGGAAATTTGGAGGGGGAAATGGAGAGGTAAGACGCTTGTGGGATACAGATAAGTTTATTATCTGTCGACAAGGATGTGTATAATAGTCTCAACTGGGCTAGACGGAGGTGAAAATCATGCTGGGTAAAGTCTCTTCACAATCTAAATGATGTACAGCGATTTAATGTATGAATAATAATAAAAAATTTTAAAATTAAAAAAAAATATTTAACCTATTAGAAGCCTAGACAATAAAATTTCTCTCTACAGACATCAAAATGAAAATTTGAATTCTGCTAACCCGTTCCTAGAAAGAATTATGATGGTGCTATGTCAGAGAACCATTTGGACGAAGCTGTGAGCAAAGGCTTCTTTGGTTGAGTTTCTTCATCGCCCTTTTCAGTTTTCAAAGAATGTTTCTCTTTATACAGTCGTGTGGGTCCTAAACACCAATGGAGTGTATGCTTTTCCTTACGAAGGAAATTTTACTTTCAGTCATCAATGTACCACCTGCGCTTTGAAAAGAACCCAAGGAAGAAGAAAACGCTTACACAAAAGTAGTGTCCTTATTCAGAACACTTATTGTGGTGCATTGATTTTGTTTTGCTTTGTTTTCATTGTCAACAGAGCAATCTGCTGTGGGGTAAAAGCTTTGAGGCCTCCCTGAAGGAAGTGAGGTTGGTCTTGTACAGAACTCCTTGTCTGCCTCCCTACCTAGGGAAAGATTAGCCACCTATTTCTTGAAAGGTTCTATCCACAGGCGTTTTATTTCCATTTCCTTTTTCATTTTTATCCCCTCTATTGAGTACTAAAGGGATCGATACCATTAACTGGATCATGAGGTTGAGAACTTATGATGTCGAAGTTTCTTTATAAATATAATCTAATTTTTACTAAAATCTGTATATCCTCTCTTAATAAAAAGATCTATATATCTTAAGGGGTAGGGGAAACTGTCCTTATTATTAGTAACAAAGAAAACTCAGACCTAAAGGTATTTGTAGTTTGTAATTAATGTGTAAGTGTCTTCTCACTCACAATGATTTCCCTTTCCTTGGGCCTCTTCCCTGAATGTATCTGTGTTTCTTCTTTTTCTCATTGACTCTGACATCTGTGACTGTAACTGATTGGCCAGCCGTAGATATCTGATCCAAGCTGGACCAATTAAGTACTCATCTTCGGAAGTTTGGACTGGGTTCTGAGAGATGTCCTATCCGTATCTGAGTTGCGATGTGTCCAGGGTGGGGGTAGAATCATTTCAGTGGCACGATTCCCAACATGAATTCAAAGCTTCTACTATTTAAGCCCACAGAGTTTCCTTGGATCCCACTGTTAATTAAAAATTTTATGAGGCCATTGTTTTGGACTAAGCTCATGCTCTAAGATCCAATGGACCAGACCAAAATGTAGTAACTCATGCTAAAATGTCACATTATCAAACTGACACTTTACAGGAGCTGATAGGTCTCCAAAATAGGCCAATTTCTCCTGAAAACAGATTCCACTCTACCTCAGTCGGCGCATGAGGATATAAAACATACTCCATTTTGTGGCTTTCTCAGGATGTGCAATTCAATTTGGACTTTTGTTTTATGAACATCCTTATTGCCCAAATATATAGACTCACTGTCTCCATACTTCGCTTAAGAGTAAATAAAGTGATTCCACGTGATCACAGGGTCATCTGCTCTCCTTATCATAGGGGAATCTTTGAAACTCACAATGACCATGTAGAACTCATGTCAAATTAAATCAGAATTCCTTTGAACGTTAACCAGACATCAGCAAATGTGCATGTTGAGAATCACTTTATCTCCAACTCCTTTAAATGGCCCTCATACTATTCCTTTTTTTCTTTTCTCTTTTAACAACAGAGACCTCCAGTGAACTAACAGCTCAGAGCCTAAGAAGAAGCAGAGAAGGGGCAGAATGAGGAGGAGAAAAATAAACAAAAGGCTGACCTGGTGAGCAGCAAGCACAATATGTTGTAACAGTATGAGCAAGATAAATTAAAATAGAATTAATAAAAGACAGATTTCTTTTATTGAAATTACATCGACCTCAATAGACAAAATCTAACAAGAAAAAGATGAAGTTTGGAATTAGGTAAAAAAAAAAAAAAAAAAAAAACAACTAACTTACAACACATAGGATGAGGAGTAGGTAACTAAGCCCAAACTGAAGTTGAGAAAATTTAGGTGTGTATTCATCTGTTGAGGCTTCTTTAATAAAATATAGACTGTGTGGATTAAACAATGGAAATATATTTTCTGGAAACTGGAAGTCTGACATTCAGGTGCCAACACGGTTGGTTTCTGATGAGGACTGCCTTCTGGGCTTACAGAAAGCAGATTTCTTTTCTTCTTCCACCTCTTTTTACTTTATTTTTTTTAATTTTCTATAGGGCACATGCATTCGCCAAAAAAGAAAAAGTAAGAAAGCACCCCCATAGGTATGACCAAGCCAGAATCTCTTCTCCATTCTCCTCCCAGAATTTTGGTCATGCACACACACATGCCCAGCATGTTTTTCAAGTCTCCAGGATAGAAACTAGAACCATGCAGTCAGCCGTGTGGGGTTCAACTCCTTTTACCATCATGCCCCTTGGCTGACCCCAGACAGCTGCCTTCTTGCTGTGTGCTCCTATGATCTTTGCTGAGTGCATGCAGGGAGAGCTCTGGGGTCTCTTCCTCTCCTTTTAAATGCACCATCCTTATAAAATTGGGGACCCACACTTATATCTCATTGAAACTTTACCACCTCCTCACAGGCTCTGTCTGCATGTACAGTCATATCGGGAGTTAAGTCTCCCATATAGGAATCTGACTTGGGAACAGGAGACAAAATTCAGCCTATAACAAGGTGCTTTGGTTGAATCTAGAGAAACTATATGGCAAGGATGACCCCCAAATTTAACTTTATCTCAAGATTCATAAAATAATAGCGATTATGGGACCAGCAGTTGGCATAATGGCTATGGCACTGGACTCTCATGTAGTCACCCGTGGTTCAAGTCCCGGCTTAAACTAATGCCGGGCACATGTGTGTGCATGCCCAAGATCCAGAGAGGAGAATGGAGGAGAAGGGATTGTGGTGTGGCCATCCCACTAGGGGGTGATTTCTCGCTTTCTGACTCTCTGTCTCTCTCTGTCTTTCTGGCGAGCGCACGTGCCCTGTAGCAAAAGCCTCTCCAAAAAGAAAGAAAGAAAGAAAGAAAGAAAGAAAGAAAGAAAGAAAGAAAGAAGAAGAAGGAAGGAAGGAAGGAAGGAAGGAAGGAAGGAAGGAAGGAAGGAAGGAAGGAAGGAAAAGAAAGAAGGAAGGAAGGAAGGAAGGAAGGAAGGAAGGAAGGAAGGAAAGAAGGAAGGAAGGAAGGAAGGGAGGGAAAGAAAATAATAGTGATTATTTATTGAAGTCTATCAAAGTCTATCATATGACCCATATTGTAATACAGTACACACACATAATACATGGCATCATTTAATGTATGGAGAAAGACAAACAGAATTGCCCAGAAAAAGCCTCTGGAAGTTCACAACAACCTATTGCTAGTAAAAGCTATTATAAATGTGTCCACATCAACTTATGTGTCCCCTGTTACCAGGGACCCACATCTTCCAATACCTTGAAATCAGTTTCTTAGCAAATCACCAGGTACCAGCAGCTGGCTCTTGGACAGCTCTCTACAGTTGTTATCCAAATGCCCACCGTTTATTTCCTGAACCCATACTCACTTTTGTTGTTGCTGTTGTTGTTCATTATAGAGCACAGGCGCCTACATGTGAGAGAGAAGAAGAAGGAGAGAGAGAGGAGTATCCTCTACAGGGTCTGGTACACTATAGTCCTTTCCGCCAGTTCTCTAGCCCATCAGATACTGGGCACTCATGTGCATCTGGCTTGTTTCAGGCCAACTGAAATGGAGATTTGAACCATGGTGAACATGAGGCAGCTAGAAGTGACTTCAGAAACAGTAAGGGGCCACCAGCTTGATACTACTGGAACTTTGCATATGTATGTATATATATATACATATATAATTTTTTCTGAAACCCATGACACCTAGTACATAAAAGAATTTTTAAAACTATAGGTAAGTAAGTGAGAATTCTGGGACAGATACAAAGGTTGAATAATGTTATTTTCTTCTAGACAACCAAAAGAATAGTTAGATAATAGATAGGTAGATATTACAAACACATATACGTGTGTGTGTGTGTGTGTAAAATATACATAGGTTCACTGTTCAGTATTAGATATATTTTTATTTAAATTTGTATAAAAATATATAAAAGCATGAATATAGCATAGAAAATAACAATAAGGGACCAGCAGTTAGTGTAATGACTATGTCGCTGGACACCCACATAGTCGACCGCAGTTCGAGTCCCGGACCCGGTGGCTTAAAACTCAGGCCAAGCGCGTGTACATACGTGCCCAAGATCCCGAGAGGTGAATGGAGGAGAAGGGATTGTAGCATGGCCATCCCCTCTGGGGGGTGATTTCTCACTTTCTGTCTCTCTGTCTCTCTCTGTCTGGCGAGCGCATGCGCCCTATGGCAAAAAGGAAAAAAAAAAAAAATCTCCAAAAAAAAAGAAAAGAAAATAACAATAAAGAAGCGAATACTTTTATCCCTCATGCATATCCTTGGAACGGGCTGATCAGGATCACTTAAAAACTTAAAAATAATACCAAAACCACATGATTTAAAATACAGATAAATTCAAAATAGAGAGAAATTAAACTCATGAGCTGGTCTCTATTCTGTCCATTAAAATAATTTAACAAGAGTTTCAAAGTAATATTGTAACCAAGTTCATCTATTTGCATATTCATCTGAATGCAAAGCACAAGATTAAAGTGAATTGCTGTTTAGCTTTCTTCCCTAGAGTTCTCTGCATGATCCTCTTCTGCTGACAGGCACACCAAAGCCCTAGGGAAGCATTTACAAAATGGGTTTACAAATTTGTTTATGTGTAATACCCTTCTCACCAAAAAACAAAAATCACCATGATCATGCCACTAAAGCAACTCTTTCCATTTAATCAGCCTCTCCTACTTATTTTCCAATCTATTCTTACGCTTACAGCTTTAAGTTGAACTTATCATTATTCTAGTTAAACTTTTAAAAGTAACTTTTCATGTGTAGCAAGCTATCAAATATTCATTAAGAACCTCTTATAAGCCTAGCTCTACAGTAGGCACTGTATAGAGCCAGATAAAGGTTTTAGTGAGTACATTTCTTATTAATATAAGAATAAAATATACACACATTTAAACTCCAAATACATTTTTAAAAAGACATTAAACTGACTTGGTTCACCCATTTGACACCTTTTCTAAATGTTTTAGCTACTTTTAATTATTTCTATACCCTTTCAGAAAGTATTTGCCTATGTGTGGTTGAGTATGTACTATATAATTAATGTATATTCATATCTTTCTATATTTCCCAAGTAAATTTAATCTCCCTAGTAAGAAACTCATCTTCCACTTTTGATGCTATTCTCAAAATAACACATAATGCTGACTCTTGAATAAATGTGCCTGACAACGTATTTGTTAACTCACCAGTCCTTCATATCCTATTTCCACTCATCCATTCTAGTCTGGATATTTTTTAAGAGTTATTTCATTTAACTTTAAATATCATTTTATTACTTATATTTTTATTTTTTCATTTGATCACAGAGGGACAGAGTGCAGGGGAGGAGTGAGAAAGCAAGCCACCAGGTCTGGGACTTGAACTGTGGTCTACAATGTGGGAGTCTAGTGCCCTTAACCACCACAATGCCTGCTGGATATTTAACTCGATGTATGACTATTCCCTTCAACTCTTATTACATTAAACAGCATTTGATCAAATCTGAAGTTAGACATTTTCAATCCATTAACTTATTACTAAACTATTAGGCCCCTTTCAAAAAGAATTACTCTGCAATTTGTCTATTTTTTAATTCTACTATGTTATACTGATTTACTTAAAGAAAAAAACAATTTATATATACCGGTTATTTTATAGTAGTACACTAGTAGTTACTGCAGTTTTATAATAAATCCTGAATTTATATAATATGAGTCTTCCACTTTGTTTTGTATCCTAATATAGCTTTTACTATTCTAAGTCCTTTAATTTTCATATAAACTTTAGAATTATCTTTTTAAGCTGTATTTAAAACCCTACTAGGACTTATATAGAGATTAAAAGAAATCTATAGGTAAAATTGGGAGAATTAAAATTTTTATTTTGACACTTTTAAAACATGAACACAACATATGTCTCCATTTTTGTCTTCTTTAATTTCAACAACATTTTTTGTATACCTCATTTCTTTTTCTTATCTTATGACACTGGTAGACTATAAAAGTGGTGAGAACAGATAACCTTTCCTTCTTCCTGCTCTTTGGTATAAAAATATCTAGTATTTCACCATTACATATGATTTAACAGTAATTTTGTTTGTCTTTGTCAAATGGCACATGCACTTATCACAGAGGAACAGAAAGTTAGAGAGGGAAAGTGAGAAAGCACCCCTCATTCCTGTGGGGAATAGTCACACTACAATCCTTTCTCCTCCATCTCTCCCTCCTTTCAGAATTTTTGAACACAGATGCTCATACCTTTGGCATGTTTTTCAAGTCAAACTCCACAGTCAGCCTTGTGAAATCCAGCTGTCTTAACCACCACACCATCAGCTGACCCAGCTACAGGTTTTTGATATATTTTTTTAAAGAATTTTTTAAAATTAACTTTATTTATTTATTTTAATTTGACTAGAGAAGGAGAGAAACAGAGGGAGAGAGAGAAAGCAAGTCGCCAGGTCTGGGACTTGAACCACGGTCGGCCATGTGGGAGTCCAGCGTCCTTAACCACCACACCACCTGCCGGCCCCAATATATGTTCTTTATCAGACTGAGGAAATTGTCTTCTATTCCTATTTGTATGTTTATCATGAATAAATGCTTAACTTTGTCATATTCTATTTCTGTACCTATTTAAATTATTGCAATTTTTGTTCTTTTTCAGTCTGATAATATGATGAATTACATGCAGTGATTTTCAACCAGCCCTGTATTATTTGGAACTATTTTCTTAATATTTCCATATTTCTCCTTATTTTCAGTTTAATTTGTTTTTCTTTTTCAAGCTTCTTTTTTTTATGGTAATTTTTTTATTGCTTTTACTTTTCAATAAAATAAATACTTGCTACATAGTCGTGCCTGAAATTATAAATTAATTGTTCGGACTTAACAAGAAATTAATTATTCACTTTGTAAAACTTTAGAAAGCTTTTTAAAGAAACTTTTGTTTCACTATTCATTATTATACAGGAAAGCTAAATTATGATTTCAAACTTGAGAAATTTGCTTTAAAAAGTACATTAATAAAGGTATGATTTTAAGTATAACATACATATATCCCACAACCTGAATCTATTTAACATCGATATTAGCCTTTCTGTTATTTTTCTCCCCCCCAAAAACGTGGTCTGCCTTTATGAAACAGCAGTTCATAAGTGACTGCCTTCCCAGGGGACATCTGGCACTACCTGGTGTAATTCCAGTTGTCATGGGAGAAAGGGTGCTAATGGCACTTAGTGTGTAGAGCCTCAAGATGCTACTAAAAATCTTACAATGCACAGGATGAATCACGACAGTGAAGAACCTTCCAACCTAAATGTCAATAATACCAAGGCTAGAAACCCAACTGTAGAGTAAGACTCTATTTTAAGAGTAGTCTCTCTGTCCATGTGAATTCTGAAAATACAGATTTTTGTAATTGCTGAATACTTTAGAAGATTTTAGCTAACCAATCTCATTACCAAAAGCAATGGTTGCCTTTAAGTATCAAAATGATACTTCTAGAATGATAGAAGTTAGAACATTTAGCACTTAATTTCCCTTAGGCTTAGACTGCCAGTTTAATCTGTTAATATGGTCTGTTAATTAGATTGGTTTGAAGTAGCCAAGCAAATACTTTCTTTTGCTTATTTTTCTAGACAATGACAAAAATTATATAAAATATTTGGTGAACAGAAGAGTGCTTTATATGTGTCTGAAAATATCTTTTACAATAAACTAAAACTGGAAAAACTTCATTTATTTGTTCAAATTTGTCATAACTGGGGGTTTGGACAGGGTCAATTTTTATTGTTCTCTCTCACTTTACAGTATTTCTTATAAATGTCTTTTACAAAGAGTAGCACATATATATGCAGTATGTGATACAAAATTACAAGTCAATTATTTTTTTTCCTACACAAACTCCAATTATAAAGTATCATATGAAAGTTCTCCTAAAGGAACTAAATTTAAAACAAAAACCATTCTAAATTTACTAAGTAGAGAATATTTTCAGTAATCACTCATCTATGCTTTCACATTCTATAAATTTTTTCATGGTCAGCAAACTGATTTAAATGATTTAAGTTATCCCACCATTTAAACAGAAAATTATCTGTAATAATTTTAAACCATGGAGTTAGCTTAACTTCACCAAGGGCTGCTTTTTTCAGAAGTTCCTGCAGTTCTTCCTTTGACACATAACAGTAGCTTTTAATCTCACCAGGATCTGGATTCAAAGTTATGTTCTTCCTCACCAACAAGATGTAGTCAATTTCGTGTTCACCCCAGATACCATCAAACTGAGCTTTGTAGTACATTTGTGTTAGATAATTCATTTCTTCTGGCAGAACCTCTTCCATGGGAATTCCTAACTCGGCTTGTAAACGCCTCTGTGCTGCTTGTTTTACTCCAATGGCATCGTTCTCTTCAAGCTCGCCTGGGTTACTTAATTAATGGATGACTACAGCAAGTATTGGTAAAACAACCTGGAAAGGTAATTTTCGCATCTGATCTCTGTTGTAGCAGGAGCTTATTCTCACTGTTGAATAGGAAGACACTAAAAGCCGATGCAACAATCCTTTCTCAATGTTTTCACTCAGATGACAATTCCTCTTGGTCTCAGCCCCAATTTTATTGTCATTTTCATCAATAAGAATACACATCTCTTCCAGGAGTTGTACCTGTTTCCCATCAAGGTGGTCAGTATTTATTTCAGGCATCCTTGCAAAATGTCTGATGTGTCCTAGGATGCTCAAGCCGGCGACGCAGGGACTCGGATTCGGACTCTTTTTCAAGCTTCTTCATAGTGCTCATTTATACTTTTCTTCTTTCCTACTATAAGCATTCAGTACTATAAATTTTCCCTTAAGCACAGCTTTAGTTGCATCCTATTAATTTTGGCATGCTGTGTTTTCATTTTTACTTCATTCAACATATCTTTTCTTTTTTAATATGTTATTAGATCCATTGGTTATTTAGAAGTGTATGATTATATTGTAATTGCATAAGAACTTTTCTCTGTTATTGATTTTTAGTACAACTTTCTGTGTTCAGAAAACATATCTTCTTTCAATTTTTTTAAATACACTGAATCTGTTTCTGGCACAGTAGACAATATAAACTCAAATTAAGTGTCCTAAGTGCACTTTCGATAATGTGTATTGGGTTGTTGTAAAGTGAAGTTTTCTATAAATGTTTATTATGTCAAGTTGGTTTCTATCTACTGGTTCCATTACATATGAAAAGATAAGGACTGAAATCTTCAACTCTAATTAGATTTTTCTATTTCTTCTTTCAGTACTATTATTTCTGACTTCCTGACTTTAAAATTATCTATTTAATTTTGTTTATTATTATTTTTTAGTGTTGCTGTAGGGCACATGTGCTCACCAGAGAGAGAGGGAAAGTGAGAAAACAAGTTGCCAGGTTTGGGACTTGAACCGTGGATGGCCATATGGAAGTCCAGCACCTTAACCGCCATTCTACCTGCCAGTCACCTCCTTCCTGATTTTTTAAGATCCTTTATCAGATACATGCACATTAAAATTGTTTATGTTCTCTCTGTGAATTGACCTCTTTATCATTTTCAAAAAATACTGTTTCTTTCATATTTTTTTGCTTTGGAATCTACCTACTCTGATATTAATATAGTTACTGCAGCTTCTCATGAGTGTTTTAGTGTTATATCTTTTTCATTCTTTTAACTTAATTTGAGTGTCTAATATTTAAAATATTTCTCTTAGAATAGATTAAGTCCTTTTTTATTTTTTTATTTTTTGAGAGATTTTTGCTATACAGTACATGTGCTTGCCAGAAAGACAGAGAGAAACAGAAAGATAGAAAGTGAGAAATCACTCCCCAGGGGGGATGGCTACATCACAATCCCTTCCATTCCTTTCTCTTCTCTGGATCTTGGGCACATACACAAACGCACCCGGCGTGAGTTTAAGCCAAAGGGTCAGGGACTAGAACCATGGTTAACTATATGGGAGTCCAGCAACATAGACATTACGCTAACTGCTGGTCCCAAGTAAGTCCTTTCTTATGCAATCTGAAAACCTTTGCCTTTTATTAGGAGTGTTTATTTATTTTTCTCCTTCCTTAAACTTTCTTGAAATATCATTTATGCACCATAAAATCTAATTTGAAGCATACAATTAAATAATTTTAGCAAAGTCACAAAGTTCAGCAATCATTATCATAGTTTAATTTTAGAATATTTTTATAACATAAGATCCTTCATATTTTTTTAAAGAGGTTTTTACTATAGGGCATGTGTGCTCACTGGAGACACAAAGAGAAACAGAGAGACAGGAAGAGAGAAATCATCTCCCAGGGGAGATGGCCATGCCACAATCCCTTCTCTTACATTCTCTTCTCAGGATTTTGGGCATACATGCACACACACACTGCGTGAATTTCAAGCCACCAGGTACAGAACTCAAACCACGGTTGACCACGTGGGAGATCAGTGCCTTAACCACTACACTGCCTAATGGTCCCCTTTCAGATCCATTTTCAAGAAATCCTCATGTCTATGCCCATTCCAAGGCAACTACAAATACACTTTTTATCTTTACAGATTTTCCTTTTGTGGACATTTCATAAAAGTTGAAATATACGTGGTGACTTTGTGTCTTTTTTGCACCTAGCACAATAATTATCAAATCTTTATTCACAGAAAATATAATTATCCAATTGAAGAAACTCTTATTTTGATATTTATCTATGGAAAAATTTCACAGTAAGTCACTTTCACAGGAAGCCCTGGGGGAAGTAGATATCACTAGTTAATGTTTTTATTCTAAACAGGGAAGCAAATAACAGACTGGGTTCATATCTAGAAAGCTACATACCAAGTAATAGCTTGTGTACACATAAGCAATGCCAGTGAGGACAACTTGTACAAAGAGTACACTGCAGCTATTTACCAAAGACAGATTCAACAGAACCAAAATTCCTGGCCAACAGAAACTACCAGTACCCAAGATTCCAGATACTACCTAGGGAGTCACCATAGAGAGTATTAAGATAAGGTAAGGCAACTGTGCTATAGATTCTGAGTTTTACAACATGTAAAGTTAAAAAATCAGAGGTGGAAGGAAAGTAGAAGATGCACTTTATGAGAAACTACTCTGGGAATAGAGCTCCACCAGATGGAGAGAAGAATAATAAATCTGATAGGATCCAGGGTCTAGAGGTAAAGGGTCTAGGTCATAATCGGTAAGCTCAACTCTCTTATAGAACCAGATAAATTCAGTGATTGGCATCACATAATGCCAGTGACTAAAGCCAATCAGACAATAGGAAGTGATGGATAAATGACACACTAGAGTGTTCTCTCACCTGAAGGAAGTAGTGGGGCGACTCAAACCCAGCTGATATTTGCCACTATCGAATTTGGGTCCAGTGTTGTCATATTGCCTGATTTTTCTAGAAGAACCAGAAAAAGTTTGTGTGAATTAAAAAAAAAATCAGAAAGCTATGTTAACAACAAATTTAAAATTTTCTTTATTTATAGATCAATCAAAGCATGTCTATAGGCCCTTAGTTTGTTATCTCAGTAATTGTCCTCAGATTACTGGCACCTTAGGAAGCTGTTTATTCCTACTGGGGCTTACCATCCCCTTATCCAAGAAGAACAACACAGTCTTCCAGAACAGTGAATTTGACCAAAAAGAGACATTTTTTTTTTCTCAGATAATGTATAGTTACTACCAACCTTGAATTGCAGATCTGCCATCTTCCCAGTTAGTGATGTTAGTTCAAAATACACTTCAAATATATTTTATAAAACCAGAAAACTAAAATAGGACTATAACTTGCAAATTTCACACTGGTTCACAGTGATAAAATTCAAGCTTTTTTCACCTTACTAATGAAAATGGCCCACTGACTGGGCATTTCATGCCTTTATCATTTTATGAAATTGAAAATGCTGATATAGCACTCTGAAAATAAAAGCAAAGAACCGTCCTCCCCCCCCGAATAATTAATTCATTAATCTTCCCACTAAGATGACCAGATATTTTGATGTTGCTGAGGTACAAGATGTTACGATCAAGGTCAGCACGGTGCATTTTAAGAGCAGGGATTAGAGTTGATATTTTGCAAGTCCTGGTACAGTATTTAATTTATTTCTAATCCTTTTTTCAAATGTAATAGCAATTCTTTCCTGCAAGTTTATTTATTTCTTCCATGAAAAAGAGAGGCACAGAGAGAAGGAGACAGAGAGACAGTGCTCCCAACAGGATCTTGGACAGTTCAACCCATCTCAATGTGTTCAGGGAGGTCTCTGGACGTGAACTCAGAACCTTTCCATGTAGCTTGGTCTTGTAGACCATCACTTTTTACTGCTGTGCCACTGTCAGGCCCACTATTTTAAATCTGAAGGAAATTGTTTCCATATGAACAATTCATGCCCTTCTCTCCCATCACCCCGTCTCTTACCACTCTTGTTCCTACCAATAGAATTTGGTCAGAATGAGGGAATTCATAATTGGAAAATGCATTGGAGATTATCCTGGTGAAATCTCTCACTGGTGGGGAATTCATGCTATAGAACCCCACAACGCCCCCCCCCCCCCCCACAACAGACGATCATTTAGCTAAATGGTTGGTGAATTTCATCCAGGATGGCCAGTATGCAGAATTTAAAAAGTATGTCTTCGAATTCTTTCCTTTCCCCCTTCTCAAATTCATGCATAATAAAATGAAAGATCCCTGTTATCAACTCACCTGTCATATACTGCTCTCTGGAGAGTAACCCTCAGCACCAACCTATACCCAAAAGACTGGAACCCCAAGCACCAGTCGTAACTCATGAGTATCTGATTATTTAAAGCACTTAAGTATCACATTTGGCACCTTTTCCAAGAAGCAGCTGCTGGGTTTAGCTAGTGCGTGAGCAGTTGGTGGGTCCTGCCCACTGGCAGGCCAAGGCAAAAATAGCCAGTGCCCACGTCAACAGTCAAAGCCACATGGTTTCACTGAAATCCCAGAATTAGTAGGGCTAACTTAGGAGGAGACAGAAACTGGTATGAAACTCGAGGCAAATAACCTACCTTGTCTTCTGGCCTATCTGAAGAAGATGGTAACCACAGAATTGGTCTGAACTGCGTAAGTCTGTAATAAAAAGTACACCACCATTAGAAGTCAAATAAATGAATTAGGGGAAAATAATTTCAAAATCAAAATAACACATTATTGTAATTCTTTACAGAAAAGTATATCTGCTGTGGAAGACGGGCACATTTGAAATATTCCATTTAATGTGGGGTGGCATCTCTAACAGTACAGGTGCCTAGGGCTTCTAGACTTCTTCGAACAATGTTCTGGGAACCACTTGTCCTCATTTCTCCTATTTCTGTCCATGACACAGCTACTAATTTTGGCTTAGTTTACACATTTTGAAAGTATTTTCCAATTAACATCTTTCTGCTTTCTTTTCAGTGAATTCATATAAAAAGAAGTACTTAATTTAATGCACTTGATTTTTATTCATCTTTTCCTGTATAAGTTGTTTCTTACTCATTTAAAAAATTTCCCATGATAAAATATAGTTTTCCATGTTTTCTCCTAAAAGGTTTACAATTTTGCCTTTCAAAAACAAATCTTCAATCTAGCCAAAATTATGATATGGTATGAGGTAAGAATTTAATATCATTTTTTCCCAGCATGATAAAAAATTGCTACTATTTATTTTCTCACTAATCTCTAATGCTACTTCTATTGCATCTCAAAATGTCACAAATGTAGATTGGTTTCTGACCTCCAGGTCCTTATTCAACAGTCCATTGGGCTACTAGGCATAAATATCACAGCATTAAATACTGTAACTATAGAGTACTTTTTGGTATCTTGTTATAACAAGTTCCCACATAAGATTCTTCTTCAGCCAACTTTTGCCATCTTTCTTCCCTTCAATTTTTTAGAACCAACTTGTGAAGTTCTTCAAAAATTCTAGCTTAATTTTAGATTGTAGACATCTCTATGATGCTGAGTTTTCCAATCCACTATCCTGTTATATTTTTTATTTAATTCTTTCTTAACGTCTTTGAAAAAAAGTCATAATTTTTCCATATTCTTATGTATTTTTGTTAGAGTTCTATTTACCCTTATACTTTCTGCTATTGCAAACATTATTTTATATTTCTATATATTTACACTGTATAGAAGTTTAGTTAAAATTTTATGTTTATCATCAGCAACATCTTGCTAAAATCAAAACATCACTAAAATCTTATCAAGTATAAGAACACGTTCAAAGACATTTTGGGTTTTTTCATTTGGGCAATTAAGCAAATAATGACAATTAAGTTTCTTCCTTTCTCTATATCTTTTATTATTTATTTTCACTATTCTGACTGTACTTAATACACCAAAAAGCAGAAAATAATGTTGAATAAAGGCCATTTTGTCTGTGCTTATTGTCATGTAGCTAATTTTACAGATAATCCTTTTATTGTTCACTAATGATTTTTAAAAGTATTTTTGTAGATGTATTTTTTAAAATTAAGATTTTCTTCTATTTCTATTTTTAAAATAGTTATAACAAATAAGAGAGGGCTGAATTTTATCAAATTTATTTTCTATCTTTTGACCAAAATCCTATGTCTATTTCTCTTTTAATCTGTAAATATAGCAAATTTAATTTATAGACTACTTAAACAAATAAAATACTCTAGAGTGAGGCAGGTGGTGTGGTGGTTAACGTGACTGGATCCCACATAACCAACTGAGTGATTCAAGTCCCAGACCCAGCAGCTTAAAGAACATACAAGGTGTGTGTGTGCATGTGTGGCCAAATTCCAGAGAGGAGAATGAAGAGAAGGGATTGCAGAGGGCTCATCCCCCTGGAGCATGCTGCTTTCTCTCTCTCTCCCTCTCTCTCTCTCTTTCTCTCTGGTGAGTGCATATGTCCTATAGCAAAATAAATAAATATATACAATACACTTGAGTGTCTGAGTGTGGAACAGAATTCATAATTGGACGTATGATCTCTCTACGTGTAGCTATTTAGTTTGCTAGTATTCAATGTTCTTGAGCAAGAGGCCTGTGATTTTCTTTTCTCAAGGTTCTCTTGTGTGGTTTCGGCAATATGACCATACTAGCTTCTAAAATATATTGAAGACATATTCTATTATTCAGTTTTTTAGACAGATAAATATTAAAACTATCCCTTGAATATTTGATAGAATCTATTGTGAATAGTCTATAGCTAGTTTTTTTTCTTTGGGGGAATAATTTAGAGTACCTAATTTCTTCATGGTTTCTTTTTTTTCTTATAAGGCATGTGCACTTGCCAGTGAGAGATGGAGAGAGAAGAAAGTGAGAAGGCAACCTCCAGGGGGATGGCCATGCTGTAATTCCTTCTCCTCCCTTCTCTTCTTGGGATTTTGGGCAAGCATGCACACTTACCTGACATGTGTATCAAGCAACTAGAATTGTGCAGTTGGCCACGTGGGATCCAGCATCTTAACTATCACTACCACCAGCAGTTCCATACTTATTTCCTTAAATAGTTACAGAAATATTCATGCTTTCTATTTTTTCTGTAGTCAGTTTAGGTAATTCCTATTTATGTCTAAGCATTTGTCCTTTCCATAGAAATTGTCATATCTATGGATATTAATTAAGCCACAGCATTTTCTTATTTTATGTTATTTATTTCATTTTTTGAATCTCCTCTGTATCTGTAATTATAGCTGTTTTCTATTCCAAATATTGGGTATTTGTGCCTTCTTTACTTTTGATCAGTCTCATCAGACATCATTATAATTTTCAAAGAATAACTCTTGGTATTTTTATTCTTACCATGTTATCTTTAATTTCTTTTTTATTTATTTCTGTTTTTAATGTAAGTATAGTCTTTCTTCTACATTTTCTTGGATATATTCTCTGTTCTTTAGCTCTTCTCTTAACGTGTATACTTAGCTCATTTAATTTAAAGATCTTCTTTCCCAGCAATAAAAGATGCTAAATTAGCATTTGTTACTAATAATAATTACAGATATTTTCATATCATATTTCTACAGTTGCTGATATCTCAAATTACCATTTATACTTATATCTACCATGAAATTCAAAATTCATAGTTTTTTTTTTAAATATACTTTGCTTAACCCTTTTTCTATGTAATTGTTTTTCTTTGTACTTCGGTGTATTTTAGTTCATGTATAAGGGTTGCTATTCTGAGAGCACATGAAAGAACTGGTGTGCTTCATCAGATTTCACAAAGGAAAAGCAAGGGTAAAAACACCTCTAGAAGAGCTTAATTCAGAATTCTCAGATTTAGCCTCCTCACTTTTCCAGGGGCCCAAATTTCTAAATATTAGTGCCAATATAGATATTTTCTTTCATGTATACATTACTATATATTACCATTCTCTGATTTGCTTTCTTTTTCTTTTTTCTATAACTTACTTCTCTTGTACATGTTTTTCAGCTCACTGAGCTTTTTTTTTGTTTGCTTTTGCCCATAGATATTTTTCTCCGTTTATACTAAACCTAATAATGCACTAAATACAGTATTTGTAGTAACTTTAACAGATCCCAGTGAACTTTCACAAAAGGATCCCTGAGACTATATAACCCATTAATCTGCTGCAAAAAGAAGTCTTGCCCAGGATTTTCCAACTTTTATTTAAGCTGGAGCAGGAAGAAGAGCTACTATAATTTATTTATAGTTCTGAACTTTAGATTTATATTCATAAAGGATTTTATCCCTTGAAGAAAAGTCTTGTCCAGTGAGACCTTCTACATCTTACACATCTAGCCCTGAAGCATTCCTTCCTAATGGTAACATTCAAAACTTAATATCTGAAAACCTTGTTCTCAGGTCTTCGGCATCTACTGTTGTCATCTCTTTTGATAGAATCACATACATCAGCCTAATGAGATAGATTCCTATTAACCACACAGGTGATTCGTGAAGTGCAGCAGGTGCCTTGATGCCCCATCAGGGTCCGGTCTCCTTGTCCTCTCTCGATATTCTCATCCCTCCCTGCCAGGTGTCAAGGAGACTCTGAAACTGTCATTGCCATCACCCAGAGAGTTCTGCAACTTCAACTTTTCTCTTAGAATGTTGCTTTATGAACAGATGCCAAAAGAATTCTCTTTTCTTATATTCCGTGGTATTCATCCTGATTGATCGCCTATTCTTCCTCTTTCTTTCAATATTCAGAATCTCAGTGACACTTTGCAATTCCTACCCAAAGTGTAAAGGCACACCACTAATGCAGGAATTGTATTTTTTGTTCTTTGGAAAACTATATAATTTTTCTCTCTCTCTCTCTCCATACACACACACACTATTTTACTTACATATATAATATATTATGCACATATGTGTGAAGGGTACCACCTCCTTCACTAATTTATATTAGTGTCATCTCCTGAATACTATTAAGGCTAATGAGAGTGGCAATATTTGATACATGATTTTATTTTATTTTTTCTTTGCTGTCAAATAATTCTTGATCTGGTTGCTCTCATTTGTATTTCTCCAGCCATACATAAGCAAGTATGCCTCACAATATCTTTACTGACTTTAATTATTCTCATTATATTTCAACTTTTCCAATCTGACAGGTAAAAAAACTTTTTAGTTTTAACTTATGGCTAGTGATGTAAATATTTTATGTGTGTTTTTAGAAGAGTCGACTGAGTTATTCTTTGCAAACTCATTGTCCTTTCAAACTTAGTCCAGATTGTGGTTATTGTAATAATAACTTTTTGTTTTCATATAATCTTGTTGAATAAACTGCAAGAAGTGTGGATTTCTTTTTACAGAGTCTTTTATTTTATAAGATTTTTTTGCAAAAGGGCACATGTTTGCCAGAGACACAGAGAATGAATGTGAGAAATCACCCCCTAGGGAGAATGGTCATGCCACAATCCCTTTATCTCCATTCTCCTCTCAGGATTTTGGTCATGGACGCAAGTGAGCCCAGCACAAATTTAAAGCCACCAGGTCTAGGACTCAACCCTCAATTGGCCATGTGGGTATCTGGTACTGTAACCACCATGCCACCTACTAAACCCATGTAAGAAGCAGTTTCAAAGATGATTAGATAGAATCCTAATTGCCTTATTGCTCAAATTCATACATCATTTCTAACTCATTTGCTTTAAGTATCGAGGGATTAAATTAAATAAACTGAATAATTTGAAGTACCTGAATAATTGGCTCCTTTTGGGGTATAAATACAGCCTTAAGATATTTTTAGAAGACTTCAAAACACTCACTTGATTTAGTCACAGTTTCAAACTTTTAAAGATATTTAGAAAAGAAAGGTCCTGAGAGAGTGTAAAATCCAGTCTTCTTATTTTATAAATCTGGCAATTAAGATCCAGAAAGAAAGGCTGATTTATCAACATCACAGAAAAAGTTTTTGGTGAATCTGGAATCATAACCTAGGTATTCTTTTATTTCTATTTATTTTTAATTATTTTGTCACCATACATGTTTCCATACTGGGAAAGAAATTATGACAAATAATACATTTTATGTATTCATATAGATATTTATATGTATACAGAGAATATCAAATGGTCCCTGACTAAGGATATCAACCTATTGGGGTGGGAGGACTATGATTAACCCATATTTAATTTGATTTTGTTTGATCATTTTAAACTATTCAAAAATAATTAGATTACATACCATTTAGGAAGTGTGTAAGATAGCCACCAATAGATTGGGCCTGACATAATGATACTTCTAGTGTCTTTTTTAAAGAAATATATTTCAGTTCCACTTCATAAAGTACATGTCTTTGGACCAGCCGTGGTGTAGTGGGTAAGGCAGCTGAATTCCACATGGCTGACTATACATTTGGAATCCCTGACTCAGTGGCTTGAAAAATATGCCAGCTGTTTGGTCATGAATGCTGAAAATCCTAAGAGAAGAAATGGAAGAGAAGTGATTGCAGCATGGCCATGTCCACTGGGGAATACCTTCTCACATTCTCTCTCTCTTTTTCTCTCTCTGGTGAGCACATGTGCCCTATAGCACATCAGAAAAAAAAGAAAAAAAAAAAGAAAGAAAAGAAAAAGAGACTGGGCAGAGTTATGAGTCAATAAGAAGTCAATAAGTGACTGTTTTACACAGCATCAAAGTGAACATGGAACTTGGTCCCGATATCAGTTTCCACCAGAAGACCCAGCTCACACAAAGAATTTGGGTATATAGAAGATTTCTTTTGACAAGCTGGAGTCTGTTATAGTTCCAAATTTCCACATAAAAGACTATTATAAACAGCAATGAAGTTGGAAGGAGAGATTTGTAAGGGACCTATTAGGAAGGTTCTGCACTCAAACTCAGTATTTTGATTAGATTGTATTTTTCTTTGAAGGATCAAAAATACATTCAAATAAAGCTTTTTTATTTTCTTTCCACAAAAGAACTTTCTGGTCAATGTACTTTCAAAGGTTTCTCCTGGATCTTTCTTGCTGCAGCAATCAGTATACATCATCTCATGACTTCTAACTTATGAGCCCTCTAAGTTTCTCTTTCCCTTTAGAAAGAGCAAGAAATCCTTCCCATTATCAGATATGACTTCTGCGAAGTCTCAGCAGAAGACAGAAGTGTTTTCTGAGGATACTGAAGTAAAATTCCAACCAGTGACTCTTTCCTCTGTAAGAGCAATTCTGATGGCAGGTGTTTAGATAAAATTTCTTCACCATATGATGCAGTGAACAGAGAGTCAGCTCTGAGGATTTTGTATAGACACAGAGTTTACCACAGCCCTTGTTCAACTATCCCTCAATTGCAGTTACCTTTGTATACTTCTCTAAATTCAATACATTCCTAAACAAGTGCTTCTCTCTTTGTGAAAAGTGAACATTCTCTTGTTAGTTTACTTCGTGTCTTGTTCACAGGCAAAATGAAAACATAAAGCAAAACAAAAATAAAAATGTTTCAAGTCTACCTTTCCATTGAAGAGGATAAACTCTTTTCCTTCAATTTCCTACCTCTTCTCCCCCAATATAGCTGTCATCTCTTCTTTAGCTCTCCTAATAAAGGAACAGTTAATCTAGTAATCATAAATAAAGGAATATTAATCTAGTAATCCATTACCTTTACTCAACTCTGAAAACATATTCTTCTCCCTCCTTATTCTCGGTTCTTGGCTTTCAACCAAGCACTCAAATATCTATTATTTTTCTATTAATATTCTAGAGTTTTTTTTTTGTTGTTTTTTTTTTTTTTTTTTTTTTTTTTTTTGGAGAGGTTTTTTCGTTATAGGGCGCGTGCGCTCGCCAGACAGACAGAGAGAGACATAGAGGACATAGAGACAGGAAGCGAGAAATCACCCCCCAGGGGGGATGGTCACGCCGCAATCCCTTCTCCTCCATTCTCCTCTTGGGATCTTGGGCACACACGCACACACGCACACGCGCCCGGCGTGAGTTTTAAGCCACCGGGTTCGGGACGTGAACCACGGTCGACTACGTGGGAGTCCAGCGACATAGCCATTACGCTAACTGCTGTTTCCCAATATTCTAGAGTTTTGAAGGAAAATGTCACAGACTCACATCTATGTGCTATCATTAGCACATACTAGCAGTAATTTGAAACTACATTGAAAATACTCCCAGTAAAAGTTTCTTTTTTCTACCAAAAAGATCCCATGCAAACACTGAAGTTAGTGTCTTAGTCCATCCCAGCTGCTATAACAACTACATAGAGTGGGTGCCTTACAACCGACAAAACTTAATTCCTCTCTGTTCCAGAGGATGGGAAATCCAAAACAAATGACTATCAGATTCATTGGTGAGGGTTCACTTCCTCCTGGAAGGCTGTCTTCTCACTGTAACCTCACCTGGCTAAAAGATAGAACAATCTCTCTAGGCTTTCATTCATAAGGCGAATAATCTGGTTTTTTTGTTTGTTTGTTTGTTTGTTGTTGTTTTTTGAGAGGTTTTTGCTATAGGGCTCATGACTCGCCAGAATGACAGAGACAGAGAGGCATAAAGTGAGAAATCACCCCCCCAGGTGTATGGCCATGCTGCAGTTCCTTCTCCTTTACTCTCCTCTCAGGATCTTGGGCACGCACACACACGTGCCTGGCATGAGTTTAAGCCACTGGGTCTGGGACTCAAACCATGGTCGACCACATGGGAGTCCAGCAACATAGCCATTATGCCAACTGCTGGTCTCTCTTTCTGCATTTTAACATAACTATTTGGCTAGACAAAGAAAGAATTCAATTTAGAAGGAAGGGGTAGGGAAGCAGAGAGAGAGAGGGTGGACAAAAGCTCAGACGTACACAAAGATAATTAAGTACACACAACCTAGTGAGCATTAGTACAGGAGGCAAGTAGGCAACAGCATTGTTCTTGTAAATGGGACATTATATGGAAAATACCATTTGAGTTTCTTGAGTGTGGTAACTACCCCATCTATTGAGACAGGCTTAGTATGGATGAACAATGATGTGTAAGGTAAGTTTAGATGTAAAAGAACTTCATGTGTCTAACATTTTATGGGATTCTACAGTTCAGAGTTTTCTTTTTGTTCTAGTTATCAAATAATTAAAATTAACAAGGACCCTCTCCTAGAAGAAGAAGAAGAAGAAGAAGAAGAAGAAGAAGAAGAAGAAGAAGAAGAAGAAGAAGAAGAAGAGGAGGAGGAGGAGGGAGGAAGAGGAGGAGGAGGAGGAGGAGGAGGAGGGGAGGAGGAGGAGGAGAAGGAGGAGGAGGAAGAGGAGGAAGAAGGAAAGAAGAGAAAAATGAAAATGAAAATGGAAATGAAAAGCACTCTTTAAAAAAAATACTGAAAATACTTTCTGACCATTAACTATTTTTTTTAATAACTGACCTCAATTTCTTCAGAATTAGTCACATCATTGAACTGCCACATAAGGGATGATCCCATAGCAGAGTGGTTAAGCACTCTGCATAGAGAACTAGTTTCCACATGGCTGACTGTGGTTTAATTCCCAGCCCTAGAAGCTTGAAAAACATGGAAAGCACATGTGAGTGCATACCCCAAATCCTCGTGGGATAGGCAATGGAGGGAAAGGATTGCAGCCTTGAGCATGCCTCATGGCAGAGTGGGTAGAGGTTCTCTCTCTCTCTCTCTCTCTCTCTCTCTCTCTCTCTCTCTCTCTCTCTCTCTTTTTCCTCTCTCTGGCAAGTGCACACGTATTCTAGCAATAAAAAAAGAAAAAGAAAAAGAAAAGCTGCCACATAAATGAATAGCTAATAACTACTCCTTGAATGTTGGAACATTCTTTAATACATGCTTAATATCACTAAGCTTGCTGCTACACATAATTCTTGTTGTTTTTCAATTTTGTGATCACTTATTAGCCAGGGGCTAAGAAAGGAAAAACAGATGCATTATCTTGAAAAGACAAGAGCATTACTGACAAGCAAGAGCTGGCCTCCAAGCAAGTTCCAGTCAATTTCCTGAACAAAGATTCATTCTCAGTCTTTCTTCTCACATGAGACAAACCTAACTGAGGGACTCTTATATAATTCAAGATCTGCAGGATCATTATAAACCAGAATTAAGATGTTGACTCCATCAGGTAAATGGTGAGGCTAAAAGTCTTCTATTTAGGTCAAAAAGGAAATGAGATTTAACGGAAAGTCTTCAAGGTGCCAATTCTGACTTTATCATTTGTAATTCATCAACATGTTATGAGTTTTCTTTCTTTTTTTTTTTAATTCCCTTTTTTTTTTTTTTTTTTTTTTTCTTTTTTGGAGAGGTTTTTTTGCTATTGGGCACATGAGCTTGCCAGAAAGACAGAGAGACAAAAAGACAGAAAGTGAGAAATCACCCCCCCAGGGGGATGGCCACGCCACAATTCCTTCTCCTCCATTCTCCTCTCAGGATCTTGGGCACACACGCACACGTACCCCGGCATGAGTTTAAGCCACCGGGTCTGGGACTCGAACCTCACTCGACTACATGGGAGTCCATCGACAAAGCCATTACGCTAACTGCTGGTCCCAGCACATTATGAGTTTTCTATGCTTCTTAAAGTTTCAGGAATCCTCCTATTTCTCACCTACATTTACACTCCACTTTTCCCACCTTTATAGTCTGTGTGCTCTAGGACCCTAACTACTTTGAACACCTTAATGTATATGATCTTTCAATACTTTCATGTAACTAGAAACAAATATTCAGATTGAGAAAATCTGCATCAATTTTTTTTTTGTAGGTCAGATCATCTTCATTCCAATTGCTTTTTCACAAGAGTATTATTTTCTAATTTAAATGTTTTGTGGCTCACTTAGAGAATCTTTAAAATGTCTCATGTATCTAATCTGGTGGAACCCAAATGAAGACTCTAGCAACTCTCTGAATAATGACTATGAATGCACGTCATAATACTTGCAAGTTATGCAACTTACTGTTGTGAACATTTGATTGAGAAACATGTAGTCAGAAGAGTGATGATTTCCTGATGATTTCCTTAGCAGGGCACAGGGACAAAAGTGGGCTGGTAGCAATCCTTCTGTGTATTTCTACCTCATGGAGAAGAAAACATAAACTCCCACAACCATTACCCTCCATCTCTGATGGAAGTGCCTCACAGACTTCCTGCTTCCTACTCTGAGTTACCAAGGAAACTGCATGTCACATAAATATACTTGATATTCAAGAGGTATTCTCTGAAGACCAACTCCTACATTTGTTTGTAACTAGGTCTTTTTACTGGTAAATCACTAAATATACAGCAAATTCTAGTCAATGGTTCTCTTAATTTATGAAAGATCTTTCCAATTGGGGAATTTACAATGCCAAAAATATGGGAAAATTTGGTGCAAAGACAGTATAAGAGCATAGTAATGGTCCATCCTAGGAGATAACCTCATATCCAGAAATACCTAAAATTGGGGCCAACAGATGGTATGGAATTTAAGGCAGCTGGATCCCATATGACTGCTTACATAGTTCAAGTCCTGCATACAACAACTTGAAAAACGCAGGGTGTGTGTGAGCACCTGCCCAAAATCCTGAGAGGAGAATGGAGAAGGAATTGAAGCATAACCATCCCCAAAGGAGGTGCTTTCTCACTTTCTCTTTTTCTCTCTTTCTCTGTCTGTCTCCCATGAGCACATGTACCCCATAGCAAAAAAATAAAAGGAAAAATAAGAAAACTGAAAAAAGAAAATAAATACCTGAAATCATTCAGGTGTCAGGTAATGCTTACATGCCAAAAGTCCCGGAAGGCCTGAAGAGATTATTCATCCTCTCCATTCTTTTTTTTTATTATTATTATTGTGGCTGTTGTAATTTTTTAAAACTTTCTTTTAATTTATTTTTTAAATTTGTTAGAGGGCATGTGTGCTCACCAGAGGAAGACAGAGGGACAGAAAGAGAAGAAAAGTGAGAACGTACCTCCTGTAGGGAGGATCTTCCCTAGGGTCTTCAGGCACACACACACACATACAAATGCCCAGCATGTTTTTTAAGCCACAGGATCTGGGACTTAAACTGCGCAGTAGACCATATGGGATCCAGTCACCTCAACTACCATACGGATAGCCATGTAAATTTTTTTTTGTTGAAGAAATTAGACCATTTGTCTAGTTGATATGTGGATGATTTCATCACTCTGGTCATTTAACATGTTTCTCTGATCCCCTGCACATTGATAGTTCTGCTTAGAGGATCGACGAGATTCAAGTTCCTTTTTGTTGTTGCAAGAGTACCTGGGAAATGAAGTGTGTACCTTCATTAGAAGGCACTTCATGACCAGATGTCTTCTTTGGGGGATGCTAGAATCCACTGTAATTGCTTAGATCCTTTAATTCACTGGGGGGGAATTCAAACATATTTAGGCAAGTCATAATATACCAGAAATAAGAATTAGCGACTTAAAATTGGTAAGACATGGTCCTGCTCAGAAAAAACCTTATCGCTTAAGGTATGGGAAACAAGAAACAGGCACTGAAAGAGACCTTTATAATGACTAAGCATGAGACTGGGTCTCGCAGAACAACAAAGACAGGCTAAAAAGTGAAGGGAGACACCCCAGGTAGTCAGCATCAAAACAAAACAGTTCTGCAGAAGATAACTGGAAGTACCTGGAGGAAAACCAACCTCTCTGGATTTTCTTTGCTTAGCTATACAATGAGAAGGCTTATCTAAATGTTCTCAGAATCCTTCTTACCTCTAAAGTTGTAGCCGCTCATATGTTTAACCTGCGAGGCAGCCAAAAACCTTACATAGGAAATGAAAAAGTAATTATCAGTAAAGTAAATGATAACAGAATTCAATACAAACCGTTTATTTACTGTTAAATTCTGCAGCTTTGTCAATGAAAGTTTCAATTGGAGGAAGATAACTCAGTAGCTAAGATATTTGAAGCATTTTTGCAAAGACTAGCTGACTCATTTAGAGGATTTTCAAGTGTGATATTACCAGCTCTTTTTTTTAATCCCTTCTACTTCATTCTCCTCTCAGGATTTTGGGCGCGCACACACACACACACACACACACACACACACGCCTGGTGGTCGAACTGTGGTCGACTACATGGGAGTTCAGAAACATAACCATTATGCCATCTGCTGATCCCAAGACAGATGTTTTAAAAAGCAAATGAAGCTGTAGTATCAGGGCCCTTTCTGAAATGAACTCCTTCCAATGCCTTAGGCATGGTTGTAAGTTCATAACTGTGCATTCTCTGCCTTACAAAGGAAGCCTCAAATTAGTCAGTTGCAAGTTCCCATAATTTGGACCTATTCCTTACTCAATGCACTGAAAGTTGGCTTCTATGCTAACCAGTCCTTTGAAGTTATTCTGACAAGGATCACAATTTAACTCTTAATTGATACATCTATAGGTAATTCTTAGTCTACAAGGCCTCTTTGTCACTTTTGTCATAGTCAACCATTTTCTTCTTAAAACATTTTAACTTTCTTCCTTCCCTGGACATCTTTAAACATCATTTGCTCTTTTTTCACTCTTTCATTGCCTACTCCTACATTTAATTAATTGACAATACTGTTATCTTCTTCTTAAATCTCTCCTTTACGTTGGCGGCCACCTTCTGGCGTTACTCTCAGCCTTTCCTCTCACATGCCCAACCCCCATGATTAGGTCATCTCTCTGCCTTCATCCACCCTCATCTTTAAACGACTTAAAGGTAAGCCTACAGCTTGGTACTAAAAACAAAAGTCCTTGCAGTGATATGTAAAGCCTTCCATTAAGTCTTCTGTCCTTCTCCAACCTCATTTCAAAACCTGGCACAATAACTCATCTACACACTTCAACAAAAATACTCGCTTTTTCCAGAAGGCACATCTGCATTTTGGCTCCTGTGCCTGAGGAGCGATTTTACATTTTATCCCACCCACCATTCCACTTAACTGCTAAGGTGAGCTTAAGAATCACCTCTGACTACCCTACGCCTATTTTAAACTGAGTTCGTATTCCTTGTCTAGCTACAATAACATCCTGTGTAAATCTCTGTTACAGAATTTATTAGTCTATGTTCTAATTATTGATTTAGCTGTCTGATTCCCCAACTGTGTAGAATTCTTTCAGAACAGGAAAGTGCCTATCCCATGAAAGTGCCTATCCCATTTTATGCACTTAGCACTAAAATGATTCTTGAAACATAGTAGGTTCTCAACAAGTGCTTTTTAAATAAATGAATAAATAAATTAGTAAATACTCAAATTGCTTCAATAGAATAACTTTAGGAGTTTCTTTCCCTTCATATTTTTCTGCCTAAAGCTTCTCTTTAAAAATGTATTCATAAGGTGAAAGTCTTGCTCTGTCTGAAGCAAAGCTACTAGTTTTATTCTTTTTGAATATTTTATGTTCATAAAATATTTTTTTCATCAGCCTAATCAATATTTATCCACTGCCACATAGTACATGTACTGGGATCACTGGGGTTTCCACTATGAAGAAGCAGTCGATGGAAGGTCAATCAGGTGGATATTCTCTATGACTATCAGTTCACGCTCAAGTTGGGAAAAAAATGTATTCATATGAAAGGGGTCAGAGATATCAGACATAAGTGAAATACTCATGGAGACCTCATTTGAATAAATAGCATTACAACGATTATTGGTAGGGTCAGCCCATGGCATGTGGTTAAGGTGGCTGGATCCCACATGGCTGATCATGCAGTTTTATTCTCAAATCCAGTGGCTAGAAAAACAACAATGGGTGCATGCATATACATGCCCAAAATCCCCAAAGGAGGGAGAAATGGAGGAGAAGGGATTGTGGCCTGACCAGGTCCTATGGAGAGTGCTTTCTCACTTTCCCTCCTTCTTTCTATCTCTAACTGGTAAGACATGGACCTTTCAGCAAAAATTTTAAAAATTAAAAAAATAAAGAGAAGGCCAGCAGATGGTGTAGTGCTTATGTCACTGGACTCCTAAATAGCTGACCATGGTTTGAGTCCTGGACCCGCAGCTGGAAACTCATGCCAGGCATGTGTGCATGTGTGCCCAAGATCTCAGGAGAAGAATGGAAGAGAAGGGGTTATGGCATGGCCATCCTCCCTGAGGGGGTGATTTCTCACTTTCACTTTCACTGTCTCTGTCTCTTTCTCTCTCCGGCAAGTGTATGCACCCTATGACAAAATCCTCTAATACAAAACAATAAACAAAAAGAAAAAGAAAAAGAAAAAGAAAAAGGAAAAGAAAGAAAGGAAGGAAGAAAAAGAAAGAAAGAAAAAAGATGAACCATGAACAACAAAATTAGAGTATTGGAGAAAAAGACCTGAAAAACTAAATTTGACACCCACCAAACCTGTTTTTCTAACCTAGAATTGAAAAGCCTTCCATCAGCTTTGTACCCTCCCAACTCATCATGAAAACCCAAGTAGGCCACCATGAGAGGCCACCATGAGAAGTATCGCGATGCTACAGGAGAGGTAGGTTAAAGAAACAGGCCAAAGAAAAGAATGGCACATTTGATGAAGCTCGAATATCAGCAAAGCATAAATATAAATGAGAAAAATAACTGGGAAATATATTTGAATCATGCTCCAAAATGAAACAGGCAGTTGATGGATATTCTCTTCCTTCTCTGTCACTGAGACATGGCGTTGTGGGAATTTTGGATGCAGTGTTCTCTAATGCTCCTTTTTCCTTTCTCTCTTTTTGCAGAGGGTACCTTCAATTTATGAAGAACTGTGTCTCTTAAAAACTGGAAAAAGTTCGGATTGGAGTCCAGACGTAAAGAAAAATAAATAAATAATAAAGTACATTTTATTAGGATTAAACTCTACATCCTTTTAGGTCCCATGCTTAAAGAAAAACTTAAGGGTACCTGTAGGTTTTCTTTAAGGTTGGTCTGCCTAATTCACTTGAATTGGAAAAGCCAAGAACTTGGAGGAAAGGGAAAGGCATTCTGATCCAGAGTAAATAGTATTCATTTTTTAAAAAGTACTAAAGAAGTAAGTGTTTTAAGTGTCCCTTCACACCTTAATAAATATTTACAGAATGCCCACTGTGACGCTGACATTGTTCCAGCTACTGAACACACAGAAGTGCACAAAATATACAAAAGTCCTGTCTTCCATGAGCTTACATTCTAATGCAAGGAGCCCTGCAATCAACTAAATAAGCAAATTCACAGTGTGTCAGATGAAATAAGTGCCATAGAGAAAAACAATACAGAGAAAGGAGATGGGGAGTGTTGGGCTGGGCGGAGATGATCATTTAAAATAGATTGTTGTGAAAAGCCTTATCAAGGAGGTGACAGCTGACTAAGACCAGAAAGAGGTGAGGGAATGAGTCCTTGAATGTCTGGGAAAACAGGGACTGAATCATGGGGGCACCTGAGAGATCAACTTTCTAGGAAAAGGGAACCACCAGTGTCCAGCTTCTAAGAAAGTAGTGACTAGCATTTTAGAAATATAAGGACATGAGACAGTTAGTTGTCTGGAGCCCATGAAGAGAGCATAGAATAATAGAAGCCAGACAGCTCCCTGGAGGATAAATCAAGTAGGATCTTGAAACCCAGAGGCAGGACGAAGCTTTTACTGAATGAGAAGGGAAACCAACTGTTGATGGGATTCCTTCGGAGGATGGGCATGATGTGACAGGTTGTAAAAAGGGTGCACACAGGCTACAGAATGCATTTAAAGCCATGAATGTGCTATTTAAGTTATAATTTTTGAAATCAAATATCTTTTACATATCTGATGGCATTTAAGTTAAATTCTTTCATTATAGGAATATTATTGTCAATTTTATAATATTAAGAACTCTAAGGACAAATGTCCAGGTTTGTTTACTAACAATGGCAAATGTGTAATTTACTTTTTTTGGGGGGGAGAAATTTTTACTATTAGACATGTGTTCGCTGGAGAGACAGAGAGACAGAAAGCAATAAATCGGTCCTCCTCCAGGGGACGATGGCCACACCGCAGTCCCTTCTCCTTCATTTTCCTCTTGGGATTTTAGGCACACATGCACATGTGCCCAGTGTGAGTGGCAAGCTACCAGGTCTAGGACTCAAAGTTGACCATATGGGAGTCCAGCACCTTAACCACTATGTCACCTGATGTCTCCATAATCTACATATTTACTTTAAAAACTCATGGGACGATTAAGGGTATTTGAACATTGATTAGATATTCGTGATATTAAAGATTTATTGTTGGTTTTTTTAAGTTCTTTGAAAGTCTTTCTCTTTTAGAGACAAAGACTAAAATGTTTACAGATTAAATTATAGAACATCTGGGATTTGCTTCAATGTATCCCAAGTGGTGAGAGATTGAGTGAAGAAGTAGATAAAATAAGACGGGCCACATGTTAGTTGCTGAAACTGAGTGGCAAGAACATGGGGATTTATTTTGCTATTATCTCTGCTGTTTAAAAAGTTCCATACCATAAATTGTTTAAAGAAAGTAAGTTGGGGGAACCAGCAGTTAGCGTAATGGCTATGTCGCTGGACTCCCACATAGTCGACCACGGTTCGCGTCCCGGACCCGGTGTCTTAAAACTCACGCCAGGCGCATGTGCGTGTGTGCCCAAGATCCCGAGAGGAGAATGGAGGAGAAGGGATTGCGGCGTGGCCATCCCCCCTGGGGGGTGATTTCTCGCTTTCTGTCTCTCTGTCTCTGTCTGTCTGTCTGGCGAGCGCACATGCCCTATAGCGAAAACCTCTCAAAAAAAAAAAAAAGTTGGATCATTTTATAATGGAAAACAATGTAGTTTAATAGAAACTACAAGTTGAGATTAAAAAAAAAAAGTTCAATGGCCTTTAAGAAAATCTCCACCAATTCCTATCCCTGATAACTATGGCTTTCTATATGTATTTTAAGCAGCTCAGTGTGGCACAATGGAAGAGCATTGGACTGTGAGACCAGATTCAGGCTCGTGAGGCTTCTCTTGCTAGCTTGTCGCCCTGAGCTACTGACATAAGGACCATGGAGTTCAGTCTTCTCTAAAACAATAAAGGAGCTATCCCATATGATCACTACAATTGCTTCCAAACCTAAAACAATCTTTGTCATGGCTGATTTGCATTGAATTTCATTTTAGTGATTTCCCTAAAGCAAACATATGCTTCTAAAAGATGCAAAAAAAAAAAAAAAGGTATAAGCCAGAATTCTCAGAGATCTAATTCTATTATTTCAAATCCAGATTCCTCTTGTAACAAGCTAAATAATAAAACATAGAGAATTCTTTTTAGCAGGAGTCTGCACATTTTTTCTGTAAAGAGCCAGATATAAAATGTTTAGACTTTACTGGCCAAAAGATCTCTGTTGCAACTTCTCAACTCTGGTCTTTGCTGCCCCAAAGCAGCCATGTGGAATGTATACACGCATGGGGGCAGATATTTCAAAAACTTTGTTTATGAAACAGACAGCAGACAGCATTTGGCCCATGGGATCTAATTTGCCAATCCCAGGTCTTTAGCATAACCAGATATTACTGTAAAGGTCTTACTATAATCAGGTGATAATATAGATATTTCAAGTCATATTCTCCTTCTCATGTTCTTCATTTTCATTTTCCTGTACCTAATGATGAGAGTGACTTACAGTGAGACTTAACGTTGTTGATTTTTATATCCTAAATACAATCCTTGCCTCAACGTCCCTTGCCTATACTATTGCAATGTACCTCAGGATTTTTGTCCAGTTGCAAACCATTCACTGTGCGACATTTAGAGAGATCCTCTCAATGAGGAAATCGGATCATGTCAGTATCTTGCCTAGTACCCCCATGGCTTCTGAGCCCGCTCACTATGGCCTGAAATCGCTCTCAGACCTTTCCTTTCTCCATCTTTCTCCTCGGTTTCTCTTCCTTTTATTCTCAGTGTCCCAAGCATTCTTCCAACTTCTTGAGCACACTGGTTGTATCCCTATCTCAGGGTGTCTACCTGTCTGGAATGCCTACTTTACAGCTCATCGTATGGCTACTTCTCCCTCGACATTTAACCTCAATTCAAATATCACCTCCAAACAACCAAAGCACGCTTCTCTGCATCATTTCACAATCTATTACAGTTCTTCCTAAAAGTACTGTATTATCACAGTTTAAAATACTATTTGTTTGTATGTTTATTGCCCATTAATCCCATTATATTGTGTGTGTGTGTGTGTGTGTGTGTGTGTGTGTGTGTGTTTTATGTTTATTTAGTTCTTCCAAGAGCAAGAGAGAGAGAGAAAGAAACTCCATTTCCAGCAGGGTTCTGGCACAGGACCCACCCCCAGCCCTCAGCCAGCTCCAGATCATGGACCTGCAAGTGCCCCTCATGTTCAGGGAGGTCTCCAGACTTGACCCGGAAACTTCCCTACAGGTATTGCCTTGCACAGCATTATATTTTACCACTGTGCCACTACCTGGCCACTACTCTGAGTTTTTCAAGGGTCAACATTTTATCTTCTTCATTCCTCTATCTCCAACACCTGGAACAAGGTTTGGCAAGTAATTGAAAATGAATAACTGGTAAATAAATGAATAAATCATTATTCAATATTTTGTATGTTTAAAAGCCTGTTTTTTGTCCCTAAAATAAAGTTACTCTGTGTGTTTACCTTAGTTTATGTAGTCAAAATGTTGTAACAAATGATCTCCAAAATATATTGTTTCTGGCACAATAAAATTTCATTTATTGTGGACTAGATGATGGTGAAATAGGAAAGCACTCTGTAAAGCAATCTCACATGAAAAGATTCCTGATTCAAGTCCAGAGACCTCCGTTGAGTATACCAAGCACATGATTGCCCGTGATCCAGGACTGGTTGAATAAATATTTTAAAAATTTATTTCTTGCCTATGTAACAATGCTGGGCAGACAGACAGTTTGGCATCCTCCTCTATCAGCATTCAGGAGCCTGAGTTGGCAGAAACTTCGCTATCTTTAGTCAGTGGCTTCCCAGGCTGTCCTGTAGCATCTGGCATCTAATCTGTCTCCAGAGTGAAAGGGAATGAAAACAAATCGAGTAGGTTATTTCAAGGGATAAATTGGAGGTAGCACATGCCATCTTTGTTCTCATTTCATTGACTAAAACTCAGTCCTACGGCTAGACCTAGATGCAAGAAATGCTAGGAATTGTGGTTGTTAAATATCCAATCCCAGTGACAACTACTCTCCTGGAGTGGGCGCCCAAGTCTTTGTTGTTGGGTTGCCATCTCTGCCAGAGAAACCACTCATTACCACTTTTCAATGTGGTAACTCTAGTGCTAATGCCATAGAATGAGTATATCCATACAAGTGATTTTTATGAGTTCTATAGCAATTTAAGCTTAATAAATAAAATTCAAATGTCTAATATAAATCTTTACCTTTTAAAAACCTTATTTATTTGATTCTCTATAGGGCATGCATGGTCACCAATGAGAGCAGTATGAGAGAGACAGAGAGAGCAAAAGTGAGAAATCACCTCCCAGGGTGTTGACCATACTGCCATCCTTTCTCCTCCAGTCTCTTCTCAAGATTTTGGGCATGTGTGATTTTCAAACCACCAGGTCCAGGACTTGAACCATGCTGTTGGCTTTGTGGGATGTGACATCTTAGCCACCACACCACCACACCACCACACCATACCACCATCCTTGCACTTTTACCTTTCTTATACCTGGTTCAGGTATAGTTTTCTTTTTCTTTTTCTTTTCTTTTTTTTCTTGAGAGGTTTTTGCTATAGGGCGTGTGTGCTTGCCGGAAAGAGAGAGAGAGACAGAGAGACAGAAAGCAAGAAATTATCTTGTGGAAAGATGGACTGGCTGCAATCCCTTCTCCTCCATTCTCTTCTTGGGATCTTGGGCACACATGCACATGCGCCCAGTGTGAGTTTAAGCCACCAGATCCAGGACTCAAACCACAGTCAACTATGTGGGAGTCCAGCGACATAGCCATTACGCTAACTGCTGGTCCCTGAACAAGGGGTTTTCTAAGTCATAAAAATCAGTTAGCATCTCACTCTTCTAATCCATTCATGGCTATGTCCCAAAGCCTTGATTTTCTCCCCCACAATTCATTTTCCTCTGACTAGCTAAGAAGTCGTTCCTGTGATTTTCTAGATTCTTTCTTCATCTCACATCCTGATGTGCTTTTCTAAAATCTTCTCAATATGGAGTCTCAAAAATTCACAGTTGCAGTGGAAATCAATTTGTACTTAAAATATTCACAAAAGAGTGACTACATATGTATGTAGATGGCCAAAACATGAAATGATGTACCTCTCTGAGTGACAGCAAACTGTATTTTTATATTGTTCTCTTTATTATCTGTACCTTAAGCTATTCTACATATATGTCCTAAGTAAAAATAAAATACAAGTCCATTCATTCCCAGTCAACTTGAAGGCCCTTGTGCTGCCTGAGTTTCCCCTTACCTAATTCCCAGTTCCCCATATGCAGTTCTCCTGCTTTCGCTATATTTTGAAAGAAATCTTGTTTCTTTAAAGAGAAGAAAGTAGTGTCTGAAATCCTGCATATGGCAACTTTTCCTTTAATCATGTCACACACTTGTCTGGTAAAGGGCTTTAGTATAAAGAAAGATAGATTTCTGTGGCTACAAAATCTAAGACAGAATGGGACGTCAAACAAGATTTGAGCTTCTCTCATTGTATCACTAATAGGATTTTATCTATACACGAACAATTCAGGAACCTCATTTTAAGTAGCCGCTTCAACTTTTTCTCTCTAATTTTCTCAGAACTACTAAAAAGAAGGAAGACCAAAAAAGTTTAGTTATCTTTTCTTCACTTAAAGAAGCATGGGTATGGGAACCAGCAGTTAGCATAATGGCTATGTCGCTGGACTCCCACGTAGTCCCCGCAGTTCGGTCCCAGACCCAGTGGCTTAAAACTCACGCCGGGCGCGTGTGCATGCGTGCCCAAGATCCCAAGAGGAGAATGGAGGAGAAGGGATTGCAGCGTGGCCATCCCCCCTGGGGGGTGATTTCTCGCTTTCTGTCTCTATGTCTCTCTCTGTCTGTCTGGAGAGCACACGCACCCTATAGCGAAAATCTCTCATTAAAAAAAAAAAAGGAAGCATGGGTATTGCCAATATTAGGTAATATAAAGAAATAACTGAAGGAAAAATCATCTAAAAAGTGGACGACTGTCCTCTGAATAACAGAGTTGTTAGCACTTGACGTCACACTTGTCTTCAGGATGAACAACTGATCACTAAACCACTGGAAGCTCTTTCTCTCTCTCTTTCCAAGCCTTATAAACAGTAAGCAAATATGTCTCCAAATTTAAAAATGTGTTGGATCTTATTATCTCTTCTAAAATCAACAGAAATGGGCATTTGTTACCCTTCCGAAATCTCAGAGTTTAAACCCAAGTGAAATGTCATTCTGATGCCCTTACAGATGATCACACGCAGACTTTGTTTCCAACCAAGTTTACACACACACACACACACACACAACACTTGGATTGACTTAATCACATAGCACTCATGGCTGGAGTCATTCATGGGCACATAAGACTGTATCTGGGGGACAATGTTGTGATTTCCATTCATTAAAATGGTGACACCATGGTTCTGGCTTCAACCTCTTGCTCTTGGTTAGTTTTATTCCTAAGTATCTTATACTTCTTGTGGCTATGGTAAATGGAATTATATTCTTCAGTTCTGTCTCTGTCTGTTTGCTATTTGTATATAGAAAAGCTATAGATTTTTGTAAGTTAATTTTGTATCCTGCCACTTTACTGTATGTATTTCTTATTTCGAGAAATTTTTTTCATGGATACTATTGGGTCTTCTATGTATACAATCATGTCATCTGCAAGCAGATCATTTCAGCTCCAATGGAAGAAAAGAGATTGCAGTGTGGCCATGCCCCTGTGGGATGATTTCTCACTTTCCCTCTCACTGTCTTTCTCTGTCGCTCTCTGGCAAGCACAGGTGGCCTGTAAAACAACCTTAAAAAAGGGAAAGAAGAAAATTAAAATCATGATGTGAGTCTACTACACACCTCTTAAAATGGTTCAAATAAAAACGAACTATTCTAAGTGAAAAGAAAAAGGAAAAAAAATTCTTGCTCTTAGTTTAACCTGTTTGAGGTCCTGGATTCCCTGAGAACCTGGTGAAAGCTGTAGATCCTGACCCCGTAAGATATCTACAAATATACACACAGAAAACATGTGATGTATAATTTCAGGGCATTCACAAACCTCCCTGAGGCCTACAGAACCCCAAGTTTAGAATTTTGAGTCCCAAATTGGGAAGTAATTGCTCTGGGAATGTAAAGGAATCAGTGTTTGACCCAAGAGTATAGAGAAACCAGTATCAGGTTGTAACATGGCTTCTTCTTCAAGGAACTATGTCCCCCCTTTTTTTTCTTTACCCTTAAATTTTTGAACATTACATCACTCTCTCTTTATCTCATTCTTTCTTTCTCCTATTTCTCTCAATACGTACATAGTCTGTCCTCATTCTCCTTCACTCTCTCTCATTTTCTCTCTGCTCGCAATGTCTGAATCTCTTTCTTAGTATCTGATTCTCACTATCTTATCTCCTCTTGTCTCTCACCATTTCCATCTCTCCCTTCCTCCCTCCTCCCCACAGAGACATGCAATGTCATCTGCTTCTTCTATTATAAATGTAACTTAAGAATTTGATATTTCAATACCACCAGAGCTTGCCTCTCCAGAATTGCTCTTCTCTGTACTCATTCAATCAATTCTAATTTTTCCACATCATTTAAATTCTTTCTATTGTGTTACTCTTGTTGAATAGCAATCACTCCATCTGAACTGTCATAGTCTAGTGTCTGAATATAAAAGTTCTTTACTAATAAAAATTATTTATCTTTTCAGTCTTCACATTGTGGCATGCTATGAAATGCACCAGTGCTTTGACGGCAGTCTCCATCCCTAAGCGTATTTAAACTTGTCAACCTAAAAATGACATATGCAATAATATTTTCTATATCAAATCAGATTTTTCACACTAATGTCTGCATTTTCTTTCCCTAGCAATGAAATCTCATTGTGTGCTTATGTAAGTGAAACCAAACCATGCACATTTCTATGTAATGTAAGAACCCACGCATGTGCACATATGCACAGAAAGACATGCATGCAGAGTCTTGTAATGAGATAGGTTTGTGGTAAAGAAAGATTTGATCAATAAAGGCAGTTGAATAACTACAGAAAGGAAGTAGATTCTAATTGATGAATTCAACATACGGCATTGGTACCCTAGAAGCGAGTTAAACATCCTTGTTTTAAGTTGTAATACCAGAGCTTCACAAACACTCCTACTCTCATTCCATAATACACAACCCTTATGTGTACCCTTCCCCTCAGCCATCATCTGCACATTGAATCACTGAGTGATAATTATTATTTTACTGTTATCAAGCCAGGATATTTTTATATCTCATTTTTACTTATGAATTGCAAGCACACTATGAAGTCAGTATATTTTCAGTGATGCTAAAGATTTTAAACTGACAACTAACTTGCCAATGGTCAGGAGTCAGTATGTTGGAATCAGGATAAAAATTAAAATCTCTCTGAATCCAAACACCATGCCTTGTTGAATTTAACATTAATTTGTGCCTAACCTATCTACTTAGCTTCCTTTTTGTTTAAGTGGCACTTTTAAGTATAAATTTTGAAAGCATATGGTTATATCAGTAGAAAATAATTATATTTTACCTCTATTTTCCAATTTTTATATTTCAAACATATCCCTCTAGCCCAGTTATGTAAGCTACTATTTTCAGAACATTGTTAAATAACAGTGATGTCACTAGACATATTAGCTTCATTGCCAATCTTAAGTCTTTTGATACTTCTTGATTAAAAACTTGCTACTCTGGGTAAGAAGGATTTTTTTTCCAGTTTAAAAACCCTAAAACTGCCAAACTTAATAATACAGAAGTTCCTCAGGTGTAGAACTATAACATGTTTTAGAATGATACTAAATAGACATAGACAGCAACTACTTAACAAAAATAAATTAGAAAATAATCTGCCTCTTGAACCCAAACTTAAGAAAATAATCTCAACTCAATGAGAGTAAATACATTGTTGGTGTATAATAATGCTATAGATTTTTGTTTATTGATTTTTCTTTGTGCTACTTTATCAAATTCATTTATCATTTCTAGAAGTTTTTTCATGGATTGCTTTGGATTTTCTATGTATGTAATTGTAAACAGAGACAGTTTGTTTCATCTTTTTCTATTTGAATGTCTTTTATTTTGTTCTCTTGTCTGATTGCATTGACTAAGAGTAGCCAGAGTTTTTTATTCCAGTTTTTAGTGAGAAGGCTTACAGCTTTGCCCCATTTAGTATTATGTTAGCAATGGATAACTTTTATTGCATTGAGGAATGTTCCTCTATCCCTATTTTGCCAAGAGTCTTGATTATAAAGGGATGTCATATTTTATCAAATATTTTTTCTGCAACTATAGATAAGATCACATGATTTTTATCTTTCTGTTTGTTAGTGCCATGTATTACAGTTATTGTTTCATGTATGTCAAACCACCCTTGCATCCCTGTGATAAAGACTACCTAGTTGTGAAGTATAATCTTAATATGCTGTTGGATTCAGTTTGCTAGTAGTACCTTGTTGAAAATTTTTCCATCAGTATTCATCAGGGATGTTGATATGTAGTTTTTGCTTTTGTTATGTCTTTGTCTTGTATGGAGATCAAGGTGAGGGAAGCTTTATAGAATGAGTTTTGGCATGTTCTTTCTTTATGAATCTTTTTTTTTTTTTTTTTTTTTTTTTTTTTTTTCCTCCAGAGAGAGGTTGCAGAGAGACAGAGAAAGACAGAAATTTCTTTTTGGATCTTTAGAAACAGTTTGAGGAGGTTTGGGGTTAGCTCTTCTTTAAAAGTTTTGGAGAGTCAAAATTGAAGCCATCAGGACTTGGGCTTTTCTTTGTTAATAAACTATTTATTACTGATTTAATCTAATCTCTTATTATTGGTTTATTCAGGCTTTCTATTTCATCCTGATTTAACCTAGGTAACTCGTATATGTCCAGAAATTTGTCCATCTCATCTAGGTTTTCGAATTTGTTGGCATATGGTCACTCATAGTCACTTACTCTCTCATAATTTTTGTATTTCTGATACATCAGTTGTAATATTAGCAGCTTCATTACTGATTTTATCTACCTGGTTTCTTTCTCCATAATTCTTGTTTAGTCTAGGTAATGACTCAGCAATTTTATCTTCTCAAAAAAACATATTTTTGTTTCATTGATTTTTTTTGGTATAGTTTCTTTATTCTCTATTTCACTTATTTCATCTCTAATCTTAACTATTTATTTTCTTCTTTTGGGAAACTTATTATCATTGATTTTCTAGTTCCTTAACATGTGATGTCAAGTTATTTCCTACCTCCCTATTTTTTTCTTATGAACACTAATGAACTTCTCTCTGATCACTGTTTTTGCTGTGTCCCAAAGGTTATGTAGAATTGTATGTTCACTATCATTGATTACAATAAACCTTTTAATTTTGGTCTTAATTTCTCCAGTAGTTTGAAAGTCAATCAGAAGTAAGTTGCTTCATTTTCATGTTTTTGTATATTTTCCAGGGCTCTTTCTGTGGTTGACTTCAAGTTTAAGTCTATTGTGTTCAGAGAAGATATTTGGTATAGTTTATGTTCTTTTAAATATATAGAGGCTTGTTTTTTGGCCTATTATGTGGTCAATCTTTGAAAATGTTCCACATGAAAATAAGAAAAATGTGTATTTTGTAGTTACTTGGTGGAATGTTTGAGATATATACATACACATATATATATGCATGTGTGTGTATGTGTGTGTATATATATGTCAGGTCCATTTGGTTTATGGTATCAATTAGTTCCTGTGTGTCTCCCACAGTGTCTCTTTGTTTATTTTTTGTCTAGATGACTTGCCCAGTGCTGACAGTGGGATGTTGAAATTCCCAGCATTTAGTGTGTTGCAGTCTATATCTATCTCCTTTTAGATCTAGTAGTCTTTTTATTTTTATTTTTACATATTTGGGTGCCCTGGCACTGGGTTCATACATATTTATGATTGTTATATTTTCTTGATTAACTAATTGTTTTAGAAATATGTAGTGTCCTTCTTTGTCTCTTTTTCCTCATTTCATTCTAAAGCCTCTTTTGTCATTTGAGTAAAAGTGGATGAATATATGACTTATTGTTGAACGAAGTGAGCCAGACTTTTTGAAAGATACACAGTGTATATTCCTATTCAATTTGTTTTAAATAGCTCCACTCTGTGGCAGAAAATAAGGGATCTGAAGATATGATAGTAGAGAGGATAAGTATAGATATCAGAGACTGTAAAGAGGAGAGTGGATGTTAAAAAGTGGGCAATGGAAAATGGGTGTGAGGTGCAAAGGGAAGAAATATTTTAAAAGAAAGTAAAGCTCTCTGTTAAAAATGTATATATTATATACATTCATTATGAAGACTTTATGTACAATGTGAAATTAATTTTAAAATAATGTAAAAGTAAATAAAAATTTAAATAAGAGTGACGTACAAATATTTCTAGCACTGTAGAAATTACAGCATGATAAAAGAGTGCTATAAAAAGATCATGATTTAGTGAAATAATGGTTAAAAATGCCACTAACTAGAGAAAATATGCCATAGTCATTAAGATATACATTTAAGAAATGTGATAACACTGTTTAAGAAAAACTATAAATTATATAGATAAGTATAAGCTTACAAAAAGACATATTTTTTTAAAAAAGTATGCCCAGGAAGAAACAAAATATAAACAGTGGTGTAGCTTTAAATAATAAAACTGTAAGTTTAATCTTTTCATCTACTTTGATGTGTGGTCCTGTCCCCGCGTGCCGTGGCCGGGGTCTGCCCCGCGTGCCGTGGCCGGGGTCTGTCCCACGTGCCGTGGCCGGGGTTCTGCCCCGCGTGCCGTGGCCGGGGCCCTGTCCCGCGTGCCGTGGCCGGGCTCTGCCGCGCGTGCCGTGGCCGGGCTCTGCCCCCACGTGCCTTGGCCGGGGTCTGCCCTGCGTGCCGTGGCCGGGACTCTGCCCCGCGTGCCGTGGCCATGGTCCTGTCCCCGCGTGCCGTGGCCGGGGGTCTGCCCCGTGTGCCGTGGCCGGGGTCTGTCCCCGTGTGCCGTGGCCGGGGTCTGCCCCGAGTGTCGTGGTCGGGGCCCTGCCCCGCGTGCCGTGGCCAGGACTCTTCCCCGCGTGCCGTGGCCGGGACTCTGCCCCGCGTGCCGTGGCCGGGGCCTGCCCCCGCATGCCGTGGCCGTGGTCCTGTCCCCGCGTGCCGTGGCCGGGGTCTGTCCCCGCGTGCCGTGGCCGGGGTCTGCCCCGAGTGTCGTGGCCGGGGCCCTGCCCCGCGTGCCTTGGCCGGGACTCTGCCCCGCGTGCCGTGGCCGGGGCCTGCCCCCGCGTGCCGTGGCCGTGGTCCTGTCCCCGCGTGCCGTGGCCGGGGTCTGCCCCACGTGCCGTGGCCGGGCCCTGTCCCGCGTGCCGTGGCCGGGACTCTGCCCCGCGTGCTGTGGCCATGGTCCTGTCCCCGCGTGCCATGGCCGGGGTCTGCCCCCGCGTGCCGTGGCCGGGGTCTGCCCCGAGTGTCGTGGCCAGGGCCCTGCCCCACGTGCCGTGGCCGGGACTCTGCCCCGCGTGCCGTGGCCGGGGCCTGCCCCCGCGTGCCGTGGCCGTGGTCCTGCCCCCGCGTGCCGTGGCCGGGGTCTGTCCCCATGTGCCGTGGCCGGGGTCTGCCCCCTCGTGCCGTGGCCGGGTTCTGCCCCACGTGCCGTGGCCGTAGCCCTGTCCCGCGTGCCGTGGCCGGGGTTCTGCCCCGTGTGCCATGGCCGGGGTCAGCCCCCGCGTGCCGTGGCCGGGGTCTGCCCCCGCGTGCCATGGCCGGGGTCTGCGCCGCGTGCCATGGCCGGGACTCTGCCCCCGCGTGCCGTGGCCGGGACTCTGCCCCGCGTGCCGTGGCCGGGGTCTGCCCCTGCGTGCCGTGGCCGGGTTCTGCCCCGCGTGCCGTGGCCGGGGCTCTGCTCCGCGTGCCGTGGCCGAGGCTCTGCCCCGCGTGCCGTGGCCGGGGTCTGCCCCCTCGTGCCGTGGCCGGGTCCTGCCCCACGTGCCGTGGCCGGGGCCCTGTCCCGCGTGCCGTGGCCGGGGCTCTGCCCCCGCGGGCCGTGGCCGGGATCTGCCCCGCGTGCCGCAACCGCTGATGGCCGTCTCTGCTTTCCTGAGCCGCGTTCCTGAAACTGTGTTCCATGGAGATTCACCTACATTTGCAGGGCTGCACGAGACCCACCCTTGGTCCAGCCCTGAGTGCAGTCTACGTTTCCTATTGTTGGGAACTTTATGATCTGATAATTGGAAAAAAAAAATCATGTTTATCATAAAAAATAATTAGAAAAATAATAATAATGATTGGGGGAAACATAGGAAAGATATTGAATGTTGAAGCGGGGAGATTAATGTATCTGTACTGACTGACATGCATGGCATTCCCTTTTGAAAAAGCAATGTAATACACTGTAAAGTTGTATGTAATTCAATGTAATAAAAAAATAGATAATAAAAAAAAAAAACTTTTAAAAAAAATGCTGAAAGGTACATTCACTTGCCCAAGAGAAACACAGAAACAGAGGGAAAATGAGAAACACAAACCCCCTGGGGGATGGCCATGCCGCATGGTCCCTTCTCTATTTCTCCTCCTGGGATTCTGGGCATGCATGCACATACACCCAACACGTTTCCCAAACCAGGAGTCCAACCAGTCGGCAATATGGAATCCAGCTGCCTTACTCACCAGCTGAGCCTTCAAACTTTTCTTTAGTACATAAGTGTAAATAAATGATGTACTGAATAGTAGTAAAATTTATTGAATAACAGAGAATTTGGTATAAATGAGTAAGCCAAGCAAAGACTCTTCTCCAACATTCAGAAGTTTCAGGTGATTTCAGATTTCAAACAAATGAAGAGCAACTGATTGCTCAGCAAATGGTATATTTAGTTGATTCAGTTAGTTAATTAATTTTTAAAGTTTACTTATTTATTTCTTCTAGGATAAAGGAAGACAGAAAAACAGGTGAGCACCCCAGTAGGATCTTCATGCTGCAATCCTACCCCAGCCTCAGCTAGCCAGGAGCACAGGTACATGTGTGCATGTTTCATAGGCAAAGGGAGATCTCAGGATATGAACCTGGGACCTTGCCATATGGGCTCGGCATCACAGAACATTGCTTTATTGCCATAGCAACACAATTGACCTAAACTGATTGTTTTTTAAATAGTTGGCAAAGAGATGCCATAGAATTGGTTATTTGGGGGCCTACAGGTGGCATGGCAGTTAAGGTGCTAGACTTCCACACGGCCAATCACAGTTTGAGTCCTGGACCCTGCAGCTTAAAAATCACACCAGGTGTGTGTGTGTGTGTGTGTGTGTGTGTGTGTGCGCGCCCAAAATCCTGAGAGGAGAACAGAGAAGAAGGGATTGCATTGCGGCCATCCCTTCCTGAGGTATGATTTCTCACTTTCCCTCTCTATGTCTCTCTCCAGTGAGTGGATGCATCCTATGGCAAAAACCTAAAGAAAAAAAAAAAAGAATTAGTCATATGAACCCCATATTTTGGCCTTTCATATACTCAGCTGGAGAACAATAATGTAGAAGAGGGTGTTCTTTCACACCAGAAATCAGAGCAGCAAGTACAGTGATGCCTGGTTGCCTCCATCAGTACAAAAGAAGAGGAATGTCAAGTTATGCATCTCTTCCCTCAACCTTCTTCTCCTACCCCATACATTTTTTAATTACCTAATATAAACTTCATATATTTTCCCCTTTCCTTAGTGGCATTTATCTTTTTTTTTTTTTTTTTTTTTTTTCTTTTTCTTTTTTTCGTTTTTTGGAGAGGTATTTTTTTGCTATAGGGCGCGTGCGCTCGCCAGACAGACAGAGAGAGACAGAGAGATAGAAAGCAGGAAATCACCCCCCAGGGGGGATGGCCACGCCGCAATCCCTTCTCCTCCATTCTCCTCTCGGGATCTTGGGCACGCACGCACACGCGCCCGGCGTGAGTTTAAGCCGCCGGGTCCGGGACTCGAACCGCGGTCGACTACGTGGGAGTCCAGCGACAAAGCCATTATGCTAACTGCTGGTCCAGTGGCATTTATCTTTAAGAAACAATTTATCACAGTAAAGAAAATGGAGACTTGGAGAAGACTTAAGATTTACTTGAGGGAACATCAGGTGGTGTGGTGGTTAAAGCACTGGATCCCTTGTGGCTTACCACAGTTCAAGGCCAAGACCCAGCAGCTTGAAAATCACACTGGGTGTATGTGTGCACATGCCCCAAATCCCCAGGAAGGGAGAGAAGGGACTGAGGCATGGCTATACCCCCTGGGGGGTGATTTTAACTTTCCTTCCCTCTTTCCCTCTCTCATAAGGCACACGCACTATAGAGAAAACCTAAAATAAAAAAATAAAATAAAAAAAGACTTACTTGAAGACGATGCTTCAAACCTCACACTGCTACTGTTGTGCCTACATCCGAGTTCCAGACAAAGGCAGTGTCCTGATGTTTTAACTCACCTCACCTCTCACCCTGCAGTTACACCTATTCCTTTTCATTTTGTCCTTTCTGGGTGTAATATACTTGATAACACACAGCACCTATGTTATGAAAATAATCCCATTTAAAAAGGACTAAAAATAATCACTCATCATAATTGCCTACTCAGTGGTCTGTCACCCTTCAGCGTGTGTCCATCATTCTTATCTTTTAACCAGAATCTTCAAAGATTTTTGTCCTGATAGAAACTTCTAGGCCCTACATTCCAAGCTTCATTTTCACATCACTCTTCATATTGGCAGCTTGCCTTTCCATTATCTTTCAACTGAGTACTTTTGTAAATTAGTCAGAGCTTTTTCTATTAACAACCTGACAGCTCTTTCTGTGTGTAATATCTTGCTGACATAAATATAACTTGGACTTGAAGTTAACAGACAAATCTGTGGATTTGTCCAACCCACATTGGTGGATTTCCATATTTCTACCCAAGAACATCACTCAGTGATAGCCATGAAGTTACTGGTATGATTGAGTTTGTGTCAGGGAAAAAAAAATTCAACCATAGACCCAGGAGGCACTTTAGGGTACTTAATATTGGGTCATTGGGAAAGTCACGACGCATTTGTGCATAGAAAAATACATCATGACTTCTTTGATGCCCCAATCATTATCCACTATTTAAAGGAAATATATGACACCCATCATTTAAGCATACTTTCACTTTTGTACCTCTTTCTAGATTTTATAAGCTTCAGAGTAAGGTCTTGCTGTTGCTGATAACATAGAGCTGAAGGATCTGAGATCGGAAGAAGCTGAATAGCCATTTGCCAAAGTCAATGAGTTAATAGCAGAAAAGACATTATTGTTCAGTCTTATCAATATGAATAGGCAGTAACATTTACCCATGAAGTAAATCTAAATTTTAATAGCGATGGAATCCTGCTATTGTATATATGTTAAAGAAAATATATTATCTGGTCTGCCATTTATACTTTTATATTAATTCTTCTAATGTGTCTCATACATGTGTTTTATTTGCATAGTTGAAATCAAACTGCACATATATATTATTTATTTAAATTATAACATGTGCTTATTGAAAACATCATTTTAGGATCAGCAGATGGCATAATGGCTATGTCACTGGACTCCCACATAGTTGACCACAGTTCAAGTCACAGACCTGGCAGCTTGAAACTCATGCCAGGTGTATGTGCGTGTGTGCCCAAAGTCCCCAGAAGAGGATAGAAGAGAAGGGATTGCAGCATAACCATCCCTCTGGGGGGTGATGTTTCACTTTCTGTCTCTCTGTCTCTCTGTCTCTCTCTCTCTCTCCAGTGAGCACATGCACTCTATAGCATAAATCTCAAAAAAAAACCATTATTTTAAATATCTCCATAATCATTCATCTAAATTTATTTAACCATCTCCTTTCTGTTCACGATTTAAGCCTTTCCATATATGTGTGCCTGTATGTTTTCTAAACATGTTTGTCCGTGAGGCTCTCTAACATTTACAGTTTCCTTAGATAAATTTTGACCAGTGGATGAAAAAATAGCATTTTTTTAGGTTCTTGATCCACATTGGTAAATTGCTGTCCAAAAGATTGCATGATCCCATGGTAATATTTAATAAAATCTCTGTAATATTGTTATTCCTATTTTTTTATTTAAATTAGTTTTATAGTTAAACATAATACTGTTTCAGAACAATAATGGCGTTATTTTTTTTCTCTGTAAAAATGCATCATGACTTTTCCAACAACACACTCTTTCAATTGCTATTATTTACTTATAACATAATTTTTAACATATGTATCTAGCCATTTAGACATTTCTATTTCTACTTATCTAAAATGTTGACCACCTACTTAGAACCTTAGCATGTTTTATTCTAAGTATTTAACTTATGCAATCATATAACTTTATGAGTTCTGTATATTAAATATTTTGACCCTTTTAAAATATCATGTATTGTAAATGTTTACCAATGTTTTAGGCTATATAATAAATTTGTCTTTAATTTCACACAAATATATATTTTTAAACATTTCATTGTAATGAAAACTACTATCATTGTCAAGGCAATTTCTTCCATTCCTTTTGAAGACAGAGACATCCATGAAGAAATTTAGCAAATACTCATTTATATTTTCCTGATCTTTTATAGTTTATGGATTTATTTAGCCATGTAACAATTTCAATTAATATATTTATGTGTATTATATATGTGAAGAAAACTTGCACTGATTAATCATTTAAAAATAGATATTGATTAGTCAACAGTCTCAGTAAAAGGTATTGAATGATTCATCTCTGACTGATTCGTGTTATTTCATTAATCATATGGTATACTTTTACATACAATAACTTGTTTCCCACCCCTCGCTTTTTTCATTTTTGTTTATTTTTATGCAATTTTTATAGTTTAAATTATTACAGCAATTTGAAGCATTTAAAATCTGAAGAATTGATTCCCAGTTCAATACTTTTATTTCCAAATGCTTTTACCTATTTAACACTTTGAAAGAAATGTCTATTCCATATTTTTTACATTTCTAAGTTCGAAGAAAACCCAGAAATAAAAGTTAATTTGAGAATAACGTATTTTTTTCTGTTTGGAAATCTTCTCCTTATGTTTTTTTAGCATGTGTGTAGGATTCATTGATAGTATCTGCTATTTGTTTATTTATTTATTTATTTATTGGAGAGGTTTTTGCTATAGGGTGTGTGCGCTCACCAGACAGACAGAGAGAGACAGAAAGCGAGAAATCACCCCCCCAGGGGATGGCCACGCCGCAATCCCTTCTCCTCCATTAGCCTCTCGGGATCTTGGGCATGCACGCACACGTGCCCAGCATTAGTTTCAGCCACCGGGTCCAGGACTCGAACTGTGGTCGACTATGTGGGAGTCCAGCGACATAGCCATTACACTAACTGCTGGTCCTGATAGTATCTGTTATTTTTAAAAGAGAATAATATATTGCAAAATATAGGGGGGAAAGACACATGCCTTACTGTACAGACAGGAATAACAGACTAAAATGCTCTTGCAGAAAGGGTTCGTTAGGCTGGATCACAGGAGATCCCAGGAAGCAGCACTCAGTACCTTGATAGATTCATCACAGTCCAGAGTCTGTCTCCCACAAAGACAGATCACTGCTAATTTAACCCAATGTACTGAGGCATAAGATTTGAATACAAATTATTGGTAAGGGAAATTGAAGAACCACTATATCTATAAATGAATAGATGTATTATTTTCATAAATTTTAAAACTCAATAATGTTATGAAAATTCTTCCTAAATAGATTAAACATAATCACAATCATAGTTCTAAGTCTTTTTTTTTTTTTTTTTTTTTTTTTTTTTTTGTAGAATTAACAAGCTGAATTGAAATGTTATATGAAAACAAAAGATCTAGAATCATCTAAATTATGTTTGGGGGGAAAAAAGTCAGAAGACTCACACCACCTGATTTTAAATTACGATAAAACTAAATAAACAAGACTATTTGCAATTATAAATTGTTGGAATAAAAAAAGAGTTTGAAAATAGATCCGTGTGGGAACCAGCAGTTAGCGTAATGGCTATGTCACTGGACTCCCACATAGTCGACCACGGTTTGCGTCCTGGACCCGGTAGCTTAAAACTCACGCCGGGCGCGTGTGCGTGCGTGCCCAAGATCCCGAGAGGAGAATGGAGGAGAAGGGATTGCGGCGTGGCCATCCCCCCTGGGGGGTGATTTCTCGCTTTCTGTCTCTATGTCTCTCTCTGTCTGGCGAGCGCTTGCACCCTATAGCGAAAAATAAACCTCTCTGAAAAAAGAAAATAGATCCGTGTATATGGCTAATTTTCCACAAAGATGCCAAGATAATGCAAAGGAGAAAGAATAAGTGGTCTAAAATAAAATGGATTAAATATGTATTATATAAAAATTAGCATTGACTATTACCTCCCGCTATACACAATAATTAAACTGAAACTGAAAAAGAACCTAAATATAAAAGCTAAAACTGTAACACTTTTGGAAACACAATAAAAAAAATCTTAGTTACCTTAATATAGTACACAAAAAGGATAAAACAGAAATAACAATGATAAATTGAATTTCATCAAAAATTAAAACCTATTGCTTTTTGAAAACACCGTGAAGGGGGGGGGGGCAAGAAACACCTTCAAAGAAAATACATACCTGGAAGAACAAAAACACACCTTGCAGAGAACATACCTGGAAACTATCAAGAATTAAAAGAACTCCTTAAATTCAGTAAGAGAACATTTCCCCAAAATGGCCACAAAAACCCTCAAAAAGAAGATATATAAATGGGCAATAAACACATGAAAGGACCCAATTTCATTCATCATTAAGGAAATACAGATTAAAATCACAATGAGCTATTACTACATACCCATCAGAATGGCTAAAATTGAAAAGCTTGGGAGTGTGAAGTGACTGAAACTCTCATATGCTGCTTAGTAGAAAACAAAATTGCAAAAGTTTTGGAAAATAGTTGGAAATTGGAATTTCCAAATTTGGAAAAAAAGTTGGATGACTTAACATACAACCTTATAACCCAGCCCTTCTGTCCCAAGACATTTACTCAAGAGAAATGAAAAGGCATTTCTTCACACAAACTTGCACACAAATATTTACAGGAGCTTTAATTGCAATAGCCCAAACCTGGAAACAACCCAAATCTCTATCAACAGTGAGTAGATAAACTGAGCCATATCCATGCAATGATATACTACACAGCAATACACACATGAGCTCCTGACATACAGAAAAACATGGTCAAAATACTTATGCTAAATAAAAGAGCCAGACAAGAAAAAAAGAACATACTATGTTTCCATTTATGTAAAATTCAAACACATGGAAACTCATCTACAGTGACAGAAAGTAGTTTGTAGTTTTCCGGAGACATGAAGGATAAGTCGTAAAAGGATATGAGAACATCTGGGAGCCGAAGCTTGTGATGTGAGTTGATAGGTGATGATGATGGTTCTAAAGGTGAATATGTAAGTCAAAATTGATCAAAGGGTCATTTGAAATATGTGCAGTTTACTGAACATCAATTATGCCTCAATAAAATTATTTGGATTTCTCCATATAGTCCTATAACTATAACCACTAATATTACATAGTTTTCATTATATTTGTGGATTTTATGTTGCTAGTAAGGTATTAATTTCATGTTTCTTTTTTATTTATTGTATTTCATCACTTTATGAAAACTTACTAATTTCAATAGTTTTCTTGGTTTCTGTGGTTTTAATGTGCATTTACATTTTCTACCAAATTATTATTATTATTATTTTGGCTGATAATATGTATCCAAATGACATTAACCATGAAGGTGCACAAGAATAGCTACTATTACTGGAGGAAGAGGGATGCACTTGTTACAGAGGTTGAGTCACAAGACCCCTGTGGATATTCAAGGCAACAATGTATTTTCATCTTGGATAAAAACAAGTGGTAAGTGTTGCCAAGAAAAGAGGTTGGAAACACTTCTTTCTTTACTATCTTACATGAAAAAGGTGCTGATTATGTGCAGAGAAAATAAATGGAAAATATCTAGGGTTCAGAGAGCCAGAGAGTTGGACAAGAAAGTGCTATAGCAACCCCAACCCAATTGAGTCAGGTTCTAAATGTCTTTTGAAGAAATTAATGAAGATTCAGGATTTAGGCAACGTCCTACTAGCAAAAACATAAGAATATGGGTCACACCGACTGGTGCCTAGACCAGATCACAAGCAGATCTGATCCCTAGTCTCATTTCCTCTGATGTCATCTCTGCTCTTGTCCCTCTCCCCAGGACTTTAATCGTGCTGTGGTGTTTTGCATCTTCTCTCTTTCTCTCTCCTTATCGCCTTATACTTTCTCATACTCAGCACTTTCCTCTCTTCTCTTGGCAATGACCTGCCCTTATGTTATAAAAACATATATTCTTTTGACTCTTTGAGAATATAAAGTATCTGTTTTCCATTTTCCTTCTTTGTAGTAATAAATCAACTTGACTTTCCCCTTCAGGCTTTTACTCTTGATTTACTGCAGTATTTTTTTTTTTTTTGGTTTTATTTTTTGATTTTTTTTCTTTTTTCCTAATGCCTTACTGGTGGTTCCTTGTTTATTTGTCCTTAAATGAAGACAGATCTAGGGAGATATGTTTTTGCCAAGAACCAATAGCACTATGTACAAGAACTATTCCCTTTCCTAAAGCCTACTAATGTGTTAATTGACTGCTAGTTTCCCCGTATAAACCTAGAGGATAATTTTCTGTGAATAACTAAGTTCAACACCAGGACCTACTAGAAATTGGTCCAGAGCAACTTTGCTGAACAGGAGTTCTGTGGTTGGCAAGAAGAGAATCTGTGTCCTGAAGAACTAAAACCAGCTCATAATTACTTTTCTTTGGCTATAAATACAAAACCACCTTCTCTCACACACACCACTTTCTTTCTCTGGCCCATGAAAGCTCTTACTAATTTTAGGATTTCATGTCCCACCCCACCCTCACCCAATTGTCCCCCTTGATTGAGGGTCTTCAAAAGTTCATGGAAGATGCACAAGTAATCTATGTATGAATTCCAAACTTGTTTGCACTAAAATAAACTTATACTTTCAGTTCATTTTTCCACAAGCTTTCTAAAATCTCCTCATCCGTTCTGAACCACATTTTCTGCGTGTACTGCATTCAGGTGGGGTTGCTGGAAGGTAACAGTCTGAGATGCTAACCTCCATTTCTGTTTGGTGTTGTTATTGTGTTGCTAAATTCCCACAGGCAGCTTGGACATGTCATAGTTCTTCCTTTGTGCTTTCAGATTTACCCAGGGGAACATTTCAAGGCATCTATTTCTCAGGTCATCATTCTTGTAGCAATCAGTAGAAATTTCTCCTGAATTTGGCATATGGAAGCTTTCTGTGTCTTCATGGGCACCATCGAATCCAAGCACTTTTAGATGCAAGTGCTTGGCCTAAACAAGAAGCGACCAGACTTCAGTGGGAGGCTCACAAACCCACGGTTAAGCAGCGCAGGTGGGACTTCATAAACAGATGGGCCTAGGGTGTCCAAGGCAGCAGCAGCCTGTGCCTCACTGCAGCGTCCTGGCTAATGTCTGCTGCTGGCGACATCTGACCTACTTTTTTTTTTCTTTTCCTCTGGGCAAATCATCTTTCTCTTCGTCTCTTGCACATGTTCAGAACATCACCTCAGCCTTGGAACTGTGCGTCTGGGCTCGAGAGATACCAAACGACAGACAAATGCCCTAGAACTAGGTCCACATTCCAGAGGGAGGATTTCTGATTGGTGAAAGGGACCGTTGATCTATGCAGCCACAGCAAGGTGGTCTCATCACGTAATAAACCAAACCACCCTGCCTGGCTTGGGGTGAGGGACATGATACAGAGAGGGATGAAGAGAAGGCAGTTTTGTTTTTCTTTTTCTCATTTTCTCACAAACCTTTTTTTTTTTTTTTTTTTGAGAGAGAGAGATTTTCGCTATAGGGCGCGTGCGGTCGCCAGACAGACAGAGAGAGACATAGAGACAGAAAGCGAGAAATCACCCCCCAGGGGGTATGGCCACGCCGCAATCCCTTCTCCTCCATTCTCCTCTCAGGATCTTGGGCACGCACGCACACGCGCCCAGCGTGAGTTTTAAGCCACCGGGTCCGGGACGCGAACCGCGGCGGTCGACTACGTGCGAGTCCAGCGACATAGCCATTATGCTAACTGCTGGTTCCCTCAGAAACCTTTTTTAAAATTTGCGTTCAATTACTGTACACCTTTTCAGCTTGCAGCATGGTTTTTCCCAACATACACAAAGTACATGTCAATCAACTCAAAGATAATACCATATACATCATCCTTCACAGGTAACTTGCTGTTCTTGCGTCTGTTCAATTTCTTCTCCTGAGCCCTTCCTCCCCACTACGGTCTCTGTATCTCTGCTTGCCCTCCCTGCTGTTGTACTTTCCACTCTGTTTCTGACATAGGGTGCAGATATCATTCTGTATCTATTGAGTAGGGACATAGGACTTCTGTCTTTCATAGTCTGGCTTGTTTCACATAGCATTAAATCTTCAATATTCATCTACTTAGTATCAAATGAGAGGTTTCATTGTTTTTCATGGCTCAGTAGTATCCAGGCAGATAATTTTTTAAGATAAACAAAGAGCTGATTCTAGATTCATTAACAAAAAAGTGAAGGATGGTAAGTCAGACCAAACTCACTTGCTGCCATCTTACTCAAGGACTCTTAAGTATACATTAGTTTTAAGATTAGATACTCTCTTACAAGGAAAGTCTTACACGAATTTATTTGAAAATTGCAGGGCCAACTGGTGGCAAGGTGGTTTAGGTGGCCAGATCCCATGTGGCCAACTACACGGTTACAGTCCAGGTCCTGGAAGACTGAAAAACACACTGGGTGTGTATGTGTGCATGCCCAAAATCCTGAGAAAAGAATGGACGAGAAAGGATCATGGCATGATCATGCTCCGTGAGAGATACTTGTTCACTTTCTCTCTTTTTCTCTCCCTCCTCTCTCTCTCTTTTTCTCTCCCCAGTGAGCTCATGCATGCTCTGGTAATAATTTTAAAAAGAAAGAAAATTGCTGGGGCCAGCAGGTGGCATGGTGGTTAAGGTGCTGGACATTCCCACATGGCCAACCATGGTTCAAGTCCTGGACCTGGTGGCTTGCTTTTTCATTTTCCCTCTCTCTCTTCCTCTCTGTATCTATCGCTGGTCAAATTAAAATAAATAAAATTAAATAATTCTTTTATTTAAAAAAGAAAGAAAATAGCAAATAACATAAAAAATCAATGGTTTCATTTTTCTCAGTCTCATCTTGCACCTGTGACTATGGTTAAACATTTTCAAATACCTTATCACAGTTTTTCCAAACATATACATGTATCTGTATATACCCATACACAGATAGCATACATTTTGAAAATATTGTATACATAGTATTTTCATTTTGATGTTCTCATCTAGCAATGTTTCTTAGCAATTTTCCATAAGTTATTAAGACATTTCTATTCATGTATATGTTTCCTTGTCATTTTTTGTACTCATGTGAAAAATCCATAAATTTTAAACATGTATTTGGTGAAAGAATAGGCTTTTTTAATATTTAATATTTTATTTGGTATTTGTATTTTTTATTTTTGCCATTTTTGTGCCCCTACAAAATAACGTAAAAAAGAACCTCTAGCTCCACATTATCTTTGATAATATGCGTTATAGAGTTATATCTACTTATTTTAACTTGCATGTTTTTTTAAGAGAGATTTTTGCTATAGGGCACCAGAAAGACAGAGAGACAGAAAGCTAGAAATCAGCCCCAGGGGGGATGGCCATGCAGCGATTCCTCCCCCATTCTCCTCTCATGATTTTGGGCATGCAGGCACACACACACACATGCACACACACGCACCTGGCATGAGTTTTAAGCTGTGGGATCTGAGACTCAAACTGTGGTCAACTATGGGTCCTCACACCACAATTTCTTTTCCTTAATTCTCTTCTCAGGACTTTGGTCATGCATGCAAATGCACCCAGCGTGAGTTTTAGACCTGCAGGTCCGGAACTTGAACCATGGTCGATTACATGAGTGTCTAGCAATATAACCTTTACACCATTGGCTGGTCCCAACTTGCATGTTTTTAACAGTGAATATGAATCTTCTCTCAAAAGAGTAAAACAATGTGCATATCTTTTCCTGTGACTTTATTCTGTTCCTTGCCAGTATTTCTATTGACTCTTACCTAGTTGTTATTGATTAGTGAGAACATAACCTGTTACTGATGCAGTAAATATGTTTTAGAGTTTGACTTTTGATTGTTTTTATTTCATTTATTTTTTTAAGAGAGATTTTTGCTGTAAGGTATGTACACTCACTGGGAAGACAGAGAGACAGAAGAGACAGAAAGCAAGACATCACCCACACAGGGTAATGGGGTTGGCCACGCTACAATCCCTTCTCCTCCATTCTCCTGTAAGGATTTTGGGTACTCACACACATGTACCCACTATTAGTTTTAAGCCACCAGGTCTAGGATTCAAGTTGTGGTCAACTTACGTGGGAGTCCAGCAATGTAACCATTATGCCATCTTCTGGTCCCTTGGTTGTTTTTAATTTTATAATGAACTCCTAAATTTTTCATTCAGATGAAGTTATCATTTAGTTTTAAATTTTTCAGTGTTGAGTCATTTATTAGAAATAATGTATCCATAACAACATTATTCCTGAACTACTCTGTCCTTAGGGAGCTTTACAGTGTCGTTTTACTTTGCCTGCTGTTATACCCACTTCACAGATGAGAAAAATAAGGCAATGATTGGCCGAAGGTCACTTAGCTATATGAAGTCAGAGACGGAAGCTATTAATAGTATTCTTGACATCAGACTGTCTTGAAAAAATAATTTATTTAATTTTTATTTAAACTATTAGCATTTAAATTTTCTATAGGTTACATGTACTCACCAGAGAGAGAGAAAAAGTAAGAAAGCAAGCCTCCAGGTCCAGGATTCAAACCACATTCGACCACATGCCTTAACTACCATGCCACCTGCTGGCCCCAACATCAAGATTTAATTAATACATTATATGTACTCATGCACCAGAACCAAATATACATGTAATTAATCCAGCTTTGCTGTCACCACATAACTCTTATTTTTATTTTTTTCTTACTACTTTTATTTTTAAAGAAACTTTCTGATTATTTTCTCAGGATTATTTTTTCCATGAACTTGGACACAAATTGCCAAGTTCTTTCCAATCCTCACTGTTATATTCCATGTCATCACATCGAATTTATGTTAAGGTACAAAGACTTAAATTAATTCTTTCTTATCTGAGAAAATATCTTTCTGTTTTATTCATATGTTTTCATCTCTACGTAAAGTTTGCTGTAGACTAGTTCAGACAAGTTTTATAAATACCTTGATAGGTTTGTAAGCTTTTGCCCTTTGTCAAATATGTCTTTAATTCCACTACTTTTTTTTTTTTTTTTGAGAGGTTTTTGCAATAGGGCACGTGCGCTCGCCAGACAGTCAGAGAGAGACAGAGAGACAGAAAGTGAGAAATCACCCCCCAGGGGGGGATGGCCACACCACAATCCCTTCTCCTCCGTTCTCCTCTCTGGATATTGGGCACGCACGCACACGTGCCCAGCGTGAGTTTTAAGCCACCGGGCCTGGGACGCGAACCACGTTTGACTACATGGGAGTCCAGCGACATAGCCATTATACTAACTGCTGGTCCCAATTCCACTACATTTTCTGATTGGTTGCTATTGGTATACTAAACTTTGTTCATTTCTAGCATTCTTTTTTTCTTTCCATTTGCTGAATTCTCTCATTGTTTGAAAAATATTTTCAGTAAACTTTCTCCAATTATTTTATACAAATTTTCATATCACTTGTCAATAGCAACAGAGTGGCTTCTTCCATTTCAATGTCTGTATTTCTCATTTCAATGTCTGTCCTTTGGAATGTCAGAAAAACATGAAATATTATTGGTGCTACTGAGCATCATTGTCTTTTTTCTAAATGTAATGAGAATGTTTCAGATGCCTTATGATTTTAGTTTTCTGTAAGAGCAAGTTTTTTTCCTATAAGATTAGGTTTATTTTTATACATGTGGAATCAGACCTACACCTGAGAATATGTGTATTTCTTCAAAGGAGGGATATCAATATAGTTTTTCTTTTTCTTTTTCTTTTTCTTTTTCTTTTTCTTTTTTTTTTTTTTTTTTTTTTTTTTTTGGAGAGGTTTCTCGCTATAGGTCGCGTGCGCTCACCAGACAGACAGAGAGAGACATAGAGACAGAAAGCGAGAAATCACCCCCCAGGGGGGATGGTCACGCCGCAATCCCTTCTCCTCCATTCTCCTCTCCGGATCTTGGGCACGCACGCACACGCACCCGGCATGAGTTTTAAGCCACCGGGTCCGGATTGCGAACCACGGTCAACTACGTGAGAGCCCAGCGACATAGCCATTACTCTAACTGCTAGTTCCCAATATCGTTTTTCAAAGTACATATTTAGTCTCTACTCAGTTCAAGCACAACACAGTATTTTTAAATTATTATAATTCTCTCTTTTTTTCCAAAGTATTTACTCCGAACTATAACTTTGAGAAATACACTATGGTCCCTGCCAGCTCCTTAGCACCTTGATGTTTTTGTGACATCTCTGTACTAAAAATTAATAAAAGGTGGTTCTGCACACAATTTAACTTTGCATTTCTGTTTGTCTCTTACACTTTGAAAAGTTTTAATACAATATTTTTAGAGTAAATAACTTTACTCTAAATCATAGACAAGTCTCAAGTTATTTTGAACTACTTCTTTCATTTATTATTATTTTTTAAATTAGCCAGAGGGTGCCTGCACTCACCAGAGAGAGACAGCGGACAAGTGAGAAAACACGCTCCACGGACAATGGTTAACCTCTTCTAGTTCTCTCTCCTTTAGGAATTTTGGGCACGCACATGCACCTGATGTGTTTCTCAAGCCACCATGTCTGGGACTCAAACTAAGCAGTTGGCCATGTGGGATCCAGCCACCTTAACCACCATGCCATGGACTGGCCCATCATCTGTTTCTTTTTAAAAAAGAATAAATGAGGAATCAGCAGTTAGCATAATGGCTATGTCGCTGGACTCCCATGTAGTCGACGGCGGTTCAAGTCCCAGACCTGATGGCTTAAACTCACACTGGGCACATATGTGTGCGTGCCAACAGAGAGGAGAATGAAGGAGAAGGAATTGCAGCGTGGCCATCCCCCCTGGGGGGAATGATCTCTTGCTTTCTATCTCTCTGTCTTTCTGGCAAGCGCACACGCCCTGTAGCAAAAACCTCTCAAAAAAAAAAAAAAAGAATAGATGATAAGAAGCCAGATGATATAAATGCAAACTCTTTGGAAAACATAAAACCTGCTGAGGATTTTGTTGTATTCATGTTAAAATATTTAGTCTCTGCTTTCGATCACAGCGAGGAAACTGTAGCACAAATGAAGAGTTCTTTGCTGCAACTTGAAAGTTATTGCCAGCCTCAGCAACTGTTCTGATAAAACGCCCCAGACTACCCACGGACATAGGACAGGCAGGCTGTAGCAGAGTTTGTGACTGCCTTCAGTAAGACAAAAAACTAGGGGACCAGCAGTTGGTGTAATGGCTATGTCGCTGGACTCCCATGTAGTTGACCATGGTTCGAGTCCCAGACCTGGTGGCTTAAACTCACGCCAGGCACGTGTGCATGTGTGCCCCAGATCCTGAGAGAAGAATGGAGGAGAAGGGATTGCAGATGGGGGGGGGGGGTGATTTCTCAATTTCTGTCTCTCTGTCTCTGTCTTTCTGGTGAGCGCCCACACCCCATAGCAAAAACCTCTCCATAAAAAGAAGAAAAAAAGACACTGTCTTAGTGGAGGCACATGGTTGGTTTCAGTTTGATTAGATGATTTTGAAAGGATATTATGAGTGTTTGATTGCTTATAATGTAATAATTAACGTTCCACTTTGATTTGTTCATTTCTTTTGACCACAAAGGGGGAAAGAAGACCAAATATTACACACAGCATTGTGTTTCTTTGAAGAAATTCATTTTTAAAATGCCTGGCTCTGTTTCAGACCTTCTGTCTTCATAAACAGCATAATCTGCCTGCCAGGGCTGAAATGCTCAACATATGGATGTTTGAAAACCTCTAGATGAAAAGCAAAATGTTTCCATCTGATGTCATGTTGAAACAGCTGTAATACGTTAGTTTGTAGTAGTGTCATGGAAAAACGTTACATAAATGGATATTGCAGATAAACATATCCGTTTTCTAATAACCTCTATTACTGTCTTCCCACAAAAGAAACATCATGAGAATCAAAGTTTGCATATTTCACAGGAATAAAAAAAATGATGCTTTTAAGATAAAAAATAATGGGTAATATTCATTCAATCAAATATTTTACAGAAAACATTAGATAGTTTTATACTAAAAATGACAGCAGGTTTGTGTTATATGAGTTTTGTCCCTGGGACAGACATTCTATGTTCAAATCGTACCCTTGAAGAAATTCCTTCATCTAATCTCAACTTCCTTATCTCTGGAATGGAAATAGAATTGTTCTGAAAATTAAATGAGAGAACACATAGAAAATGGTTTTGTACAATTTTCTTTTAATGTGTCACTATATAGTTCTGAGAATCTTTCTCTTTTTTCTTTGTTTAAGTTTTTCTCATAGAGCACATGTACTCGCCAGAAAGGAGCACATGTGAGAGACACAAAGAGTGGAAAAGTGAAAACTCACCCCTCCTCTGTGGGGTATGGCGATGCATCAACCCCTTCTCCTCACTTCTTCTCTTGGAATTTTGGGTGCACCTGCCTGCGTGTCCAGCATGATTTTCGAGCCACCCAGTCCAGGACTTGAATCACGGTTAGCCATGTGAGTCCAGTGCCTTAATCACCACGCCACCTGCTGGCCCCAGGCATCATATTTTACTCTTAAGAAGTTTTGAAATTTTATTACAATTAATTATAGCTTGTGTTACTAATGTCCAAATTTGCCTTTTGCTTTCCTCACAATACAGATAATTTAGCAATGGAATTGCATGCATTTGTGGTGAATTTTCATCTATCCATTCATTCAGGCATTCATTTAAAAATATATAGAGAGACTTAGGCTCTCTCTATATATAAAAATAGAGAGAGAGAGACTCAGTTCAAACTGAACTGCAGTGCTGGAAGCCGAATGTGGGTTTAGATCCCTGGTCCAGCCTGAGAACACATGTATATATTCTCCAGATCTTGAAGAGCTGGAGGGTTGGGGAGAGATGATTGTGGTTTTGTGGTTTGACAAGATCCTATGGAAGTTTCTTTTCTTTCTTTCTGTGTGTGTTTCTTCTTTTTTTTTTTTTTTTTTTTTTTTTTTTTTTTTTTTTTTTTTGCTATAGGGCACATGAGCTCACTAGAGAGACAGAGAGACAGAAAGCAAGAAATCACCACCCAGGAGGATGGCCACAGCCACACCACAATCCCTTCTCCTCCATTTCATCTCAGGATTTTGGGCACGCACACACACGTGCCAGCATGAGTTTAAGCCACCAGGTCCAGGACTCCAACCTCAGGAGACTATGTGGGAGTCCAGCAACGTAACCACTACACATCTGCTGGTCCCCTCTCTCTGTTTCTTTCTTTCTCTTGTATAAACATATGCACTCTATCATGAATAAAATTTAAAACTTTAAAATATACTATATGTATAAATATATGTACACACCTACACACACACAAACACACGCACACAATAGAAAGAGAATCTACATTTACAGGTATATATTAAAAAAAAAAGGACATTATCCCCACTTTGTGTAGTTTGTAACGTCATGCAGAAGGAAGATGTTACCCAAATAATCAATTAAATGTAAACTTGATAACATGACGGGATGATTTTCCCTGGCCAGGGAACTCAGTAAAGGCTTCTCTTCGAAAATTACGCTGGAAAGGGTTGTTTGGTCTTAGGCTAAATCCCTGGTACAGGATGGAGCCAGCCAGTACACAGGAAGTAAAGATGGTGCATATACTTGGAACTGAGCAAGCATGCATGAGAGGGTGAGACCCAGCGAAAGGTCATGGGAGTCCTGTGGTATCGTTTGTATATCCCCCCAAAATTCGTATGTTGAGATTTGCTTGTGATGGGATTAAGAGGGTAAAAACTTAACCAGACTGTGGTGTTGAAAGGTGAAGCCTTTGAGAAGGGGTCAAGATTAAGGTCCTTAGGGTGGGGCTTCCGGTGGCTTTATAAGGAGAGGAAGTGAGACAGACAGCAACTCTTAGACAAGGACGCTCTACTCTGCTCTCTTCCTTGTGATATTATCCCTCAGAACTCCACGAGGCCCCCATCAGATGTGGTCCCTGGACCTCAAAACTCCAAACTATGGCCTGGTTAAACCTCTAATTTTCTAAGTCATGCAATTTTAACTATTTTCTTTTATTAACAACAGAATAGACTAAAACAGTCTATTCTAAAATTTATATTTGCAAGTGACAGGAAAGGGAAGGAAGAACACATATTAAATTCAGTTGATTATGAGAGGTCTAAAAAATACTGAAGCAAAAGGAAATTTTAGCTCGTGTCCAGAAAAACCACAAGGTGAAGAACAATTGCGCTTGCAGGTGTGGAATAGCCGGGAGGTCAGGAAGTCCTCAAAAATGCTGCCAAAGAACAGAGTGATGCTAGAGAGGTGCCCGCGTGTCTCCTGTTCTTGTTTATATTGTCAGCTGAATACAGAATTCCCTTGGCCAGAAAGCATTCAGTCACAGAGAGGTCAGGGAGCTGCAGAGACGCCCTACTGTTGCTGCGGCTGCTACAATTGCTTCACCCTTGACCCCACACAAGCTTGTGGACACCAGAGACATTCCCTAAAACGCAAATCCACAGATTTGGAAAATGTCTTACAATTGTTTTTCAGAGTTCTTACTTCCTCCTGAATTGTTTCCTTCCAGAGTCATACTTTTCCTGTTTAGGTGTTCAGATCACATTTAATATAGATTTTTTTTTTAACCTTTACTAGACTATTACCTTTCAGGGAATGGTCTTTTTTAAAATTTCTTTTCCTTCTTTCTTTCTCTTTTTAAGAAGAGACTAAGATTATATAACTTCTAAACATGACTGCTTATGCAACAACAGGACTACAAAGCAATCTCTGGAGGGGACAACTGAAGGCTCTGCCAGAGCACTCAGGCGTTGAGTGACACCAGACGAGGAGCCTGTGGCCTCTCACTTACCTGTCACCCCTTGTTGTGTACCTTTTGGGAGTGAGCAAGGCCAACTGTGGGTGCTCTTGCCCTATTCCAGGGACACAATTAAATTCTGCAAACTCGAAGAATTTATGTTCACTCTCTTCTTTCTAGAAACTATCAGAAAATTCTTGAAGTATCTGATTATACAAAAATAGTCGGTTTTACCTGCCATGTTAGTAGTTTTTAATTGCACGATTACTGGCTCTGCTTAATTGTCCTCATTTGTTAACTCCGAAAACACCACCTCAGCACGATGACATAAACGAAATCAATAAAGAGAAAACAAAGCAAAATAGCAAGCAAAGAAGAAAAGACCAAAGAAACACACCCCAAAAGGACAAGTTTTCAGAGCAAAGGGCTCAGAGAGTAAGATTTACTGGGCCTAGTGGGTGGTATGGGTAGTTAAGGTGCTGAACTTCCACATGAACAAGCCTGGTTCAAGTCCCACACCCAGGGTGAAAGGGAGGGCATCAGGGGCAGGGGGAAGAAATAAAATATATAAGAAATAAGAAATGGACAAATATTTGTTAATGATAACATGCATGGTAATATCCTTGGTTGAGCCAATATACAGTATATTCTAAATGGGAAAACTGATTTTGTATGCTGCAATGATACCCAGTGAAAGAAAATAAAATCAAAAAAAGAAAACATGCCAGGTGCATGTGCATGCATGGTCAAAATGCTGAAAGGAGAAAGGAAAAGGGATTGTAGTGTGGCCATCCCTGAATGGGGGTGCTTTCTCACTCTCTCTCTCTCTCTTTTTCATATATACATCCTGTACAAATTTTTAAAGTGAAAGAAAATAATTTACCTTTATACATTTGTTTTCTTTAAAAAATAGTCATTGTGTAAAACTAACCTTAGCCAACTATTAAATCTGCAAGTATGAATGCTATGTGAGAGTAAAGGCTGTTTATGACATTGTGGGCATTCATTAATTACTAAATTTTATTGGTTATTCCTTTAAAAAAAAAAAGTCACAACAGGCATATGTACATGTGTGCCCGTCAGTGTTTGTCCCAGGGCTTGGGTCTGGCTAAATTATGATTAGGGGGCTGTTGGTGAGGAAGAGAAAGAGGGCGAGAAAGAGAAAGCCTCCATCTTGCTAGGACTTGGGAATTGGAAAGAATGAGACTAAGAGATAGAGTAGAAATGGACACAGGCAGCCTGAGCCTAGGTAGCCCAAGTAATTTGTGTCGCTTAGACGAACTGGACGTCTTTATTTCTAGTATAAGGAGACATTACATATGTGTGTTTTATGACATTTTATAGATTGGTTGTTAGGTTATAGACAATAAGAAGTAATTAATAAATTTATGAGGGCTTAGTCATACCAGGCTAGGTGTATCCCTTGGTGATAATCCCATTAAGAGAATTTTTATTTTTAATGTAGAGAATTAGCTGTTAGGTGTGGGGAAGGAGCTAAAGAAATTTTTTTATAAGGAGTGCACCACCACACTCAGAGTATGCTAAAGAATTTTTTAGATATAGAGCAGGGATTGTATTTTACTAATTGGGGTCAAGATGTTTTTTGAAGTCTATCAGATGTGTCTGCTGAAACGCCCCTAATAATTTCCACACTTGCTTTGTCTGCAGCCAAGGTTAAAAAAAGACAAGTTATAAGGTTTTGCTAAACCCCAAAAAAGCAAATAGTGTTTGCTCAGCGCATGTCTCTATACCTCAAATTCTCTCTCTTAAACGTGTCCCCACATGTGCCCAAAAATACCAAGAGAAGAATGGAGAAGAAAGGATTGTTGGGACCAGCAGTTAGCGTAATGGCTATGTCGCTGGACTCCCACGTAGTCCACCACGGTTCGCGTCCCGGACCCGGCGGCTTAAACTCACGCCTGGCGCGTGTGCGTGCGTGCCCAAGATCCCAAGAGAAGAATGGAGGAGAAGGGATTGCGGCGTGGCCATCCCCCCTGGGGGGTGATTTCCTGCTTTCTATCTCTCTGTCTCTCTTTGTCTGTCTGGCGAGCGCACGCGCCCTATAGCAAAAACCTCTCCAAAAAAAAAAAAAAAAAAGAAAAAAAAAAGAAAAAAAAAAAAAAAGAAAGGATTGTGATGTGGCCATGAGAGGTGATTTCTCACTTTTCCTCTCACTAGCTCTCTTTCTCCCTCCAGCAAGCACGCACACCCTATGGCAACAAAAAGAAAATAAAAAACACTTAAAAAAAAAAAAAAAAAGATTTACTTAGGGCACAATATAGCCAGGGCAAAAAATTTCAAGTGGATGAATAAATCATCTAACACGTAATTGGAGTCATAAGCCATAATTAATGTCTAAATTGAAATGGCATAAATCAGCTATATGCTAATAGTGACCAGTGTGGCAGGTGTAACCCAGATACACACTGTGTGGTTTTACTCAAAATGCAGCATAAGTGAACAGAAAATCATCAGAAAGAATAACATGATAACCATCCAGTTAGTACACTTTCATTTGAAACAGGATATTGATCACTGAGATGATGCGCATTTTTTATGCGCTAATGCATTTCAACATACCAAAGTAAGATGATAGATCTGAAGTAATTATATAGAAATTGACAGCACATTTATCACTGTTTGGGGTTATTTCACAGCACTGGCATTTCTATAAATTATGGCATGTCACCTCATGTGTTCACAAATGTTAAATCATTGATGGCAACAATTGATCACTAAATATAGCATATGCTGAAGACTGGTATCTATAATACTTTCAATTAAAAGAGTGAATTTGGTGCTTAGGTTGTGCAATTAATTTGACAGGCATGCTGAAGTTTTAAAGGTGACTCATATTTCATCCGTTTTGTTGTTTCCATCTATAAAATGTTACTGAGATGAACTACATAAGCATGGAGAAATCTTGAAAGTATTTTTTAATACAGAAAAATAGCTTCAAAGTTGCAAAACCTGTGTTGGGAAATAGGAAGAAGTTGAACTCTGGAAGGAATGGATCTATACACACCCCATCTACCAAGAGATTTTTTTTTTTAAGAATTATTTTATTTGAGACCAGCAGTTAGCATAATGGCTATGTCTCTGGACTCCCATGTAGTCGACCGCGGTTCACGTCCCGGATCCGGTGGCTTAAAACTCACGCCAGGCACATGTGCATGCAAGCCTAGGATCCCGAGAGGAGAATGGAGGAGAAGGGATTGCAGTGTGGCCATCCCCCCCAGGGGGTGATTTCTCACTTTCTGTCTCTCTGTCTCTTTCTGTCTGTCTGGCAAGCGCACACGCCCTATAGCAAAAACCTCTCCAAAAAAAAAAAAAAATTATATTATTTATCTTCATTTATTTTAATTTGACCAGAGAGGGATAGAGAGAGAGAGAAGAAAAGTGAGAAAGCAAGCCACCAGGTCCAAGACTCAAACCACAGTCAGCCATGAAGGAGTCCAGTGCCCTTAACTGCCATGCCATCTGCCAGGCCCCCAAGAGATGTTTTTTGTCCAGATGTTGAAGCAGCTAGTAAGCTGAGTGGTTATTAGTACCCTAGGACTGAAGTAAGGAAAAAATAGAATGATGGAGGGGGGACTGCAACATAAAAAAATAAATAACTATAAGCAAATAAAGGTCAAAGGAAATGGAGATAAGCTGAGGAGATAACAGGAGAAAAGAAAAAGAATAAGAATTAAATTGCAGTACAAATGTTAGATTTGAATTCAATTTAATTCAACAAGTATTTAAAGAGTATCTACTAAGGTCCAGTCACCTTGAACTTCTTTGCTAAAATCAAGGTCTTGACTAAAAGGCTCTTGGATTTGTTTCTTCTTTCTATTTGCACTATAGCTACACAAGTTTAGGTCCTTAAGATCTCATTCCTGGATTATTTTTAAGAGGCTTTTAACAATCTTCAAGATACATAGTCTCTAAAATATTTTTTTTTTCTTTTTAGGTTTTTGCTATAGAGTTTATGTGCTTGCCAGATAGAGACAGAGAGAGGGAAAGTGAGAACTCACCTCCCAGAGGGGATGGCCACACTGTAATCTCTTCTCTTCCACTTTCCTCTTGGTATTTTGGACACACATGCACACACGCCCAGCATGAGTTTTAAGTCACCAGGTCTGGGACTCGAACCACAGTCACCTTTTGGGAGTCTAGTGCCTTAACCACCACATAGTCTCTAAACTCCTGCATTTCCTGTACATCAGTGACAGATTAATATTCTTAAAACTGTCTTTGAAAATATTTCCTCATTTCAAAACCTTTCAGTTGTCTATAGGAAAAATTTTACTCAATTCAACTTTTTGTACCCCCATCTTTGGGGACAGCAGTGTGCTGGTAAACTAACTCTTAAAAATAAAAGGAAAGAAAGCCCTAATTTTTAGTACTTGCTGATTTCCATGGTATAAATATTCCTACCATGGTTGATTTCAGGTTACTCCCTAATGTCCTGAACGCGGAGTTAGGAGAAGACAATTAAGGAGACTGAAAAGTTGTGGGGAAAATGGAATTAAAAGATAAAAATTCAAAATACAGATGTTATTTCTCAACATAAGCTCCATCATGTTGAAAACATTCTTGTAACCAATCATACCAGCCATGTAGTCCACCTCTAAAAACTGAGGCCTAGGAATTTAACCACATCGATGCAATCATTTTTACACAGTATCTTTAACAACGTTTTATGATCAGGGAACAAAACTCTGAAGGACTCAAATCAGAGCTGTAAGGCAGATGCCTAATGACTTCCCACTGAGACCTCTGCAAAATTGTCCTTCTTTGATGAGTAAGAGCATCCTCATGGCGGAGGACTTTCTTGAGAAGCTTTCCCAGATGTTTTTCTGCTAAAGCTTTGGCTAACTTTCTCAAAACATTCCCATAACTTAAGCAGTGTTGTTCTTCAGCCCACCTTGTTCCCATAAAGTCCACGAGGAAAATGCCTGAGCCTCCCAAACACTTGGACCTCGGATTCTGACCTGTCAGGTTTGCTTTGACTGGACCATTCCACCTGCTGGTAGCCATTGCTTTCACTCTACTTTCTCCTCAGGATGCTATTGGGAAAAAAAGTCTCATCTTCTGTTATAATATTTCAAAGAAATATTTCAGGATCTTGGGACCAGCAGTTAGCGTAATGGCTATGTCGCTGGACTCCCACGTAGTCGACCGTGGTTCGAGTCCCGGACCCGGCGGCTTAAACTCACGCCGGGCGCGTGTGCGTGCGTGCCCAAGATCCCGAGAGGAGAATGGAGGAGAAAGGATTGCGGCGTGGCCATCCCCCCTGGGGGGTGACTTCCTGCTTTCTGTCTCTGTCTCTCTCTGTCTGTCTGGCGAGTGCACGCGCCCTATAGCAAAAACCTCTCCATAAAAAGAAAAAAAAAAAAAAATTTCAGGATCTTAATCCTATTTGTTTAAAACTTCCATTAAAAGCTCTGCTCTTACCCATACTTGATCTGATGCAAATAAATCAGAAATTTTGCACAACCTTCATTCTTTTGGTCAGAATTGTGTAACCTGAACTAACTGAGATGTCTTTAGTCTTGGCTCTTTATTCTGCTGTTAATCATCTGTCCTTTTAAGTGGGGTGAAAAAGATTCATTTTTTTCCCTTGAAAATTGATTTGGATGATCTACTCCTGGGATGTTACCTTCAACATCACCTTGTCCCTTCTTAAAATATGTTATCTATTTGTAAACTACTGATTTCTTTGAGGCATTGGCTCCACATTTTTTTTTTTTATGCAGCAGCAATTTAACCATTCTTCTGCTCAAGTTCATCATAAATTTTATGTTTGTTCTTATTTCAAATATAGCAGAGTTTGTATTGCTCTGATAGAGGCTTTTCTAGAACTGCTATCTTTCTTAATGTCTCAGACTGGACCCTGTTCAGACATGTTATGACAAGTTAGTATGAGTTTATTTTAGTAGAAAAAACTTGAAAACCATGCATAATTTTTTTCATAATGCACATTTTCTGTGAAATTTTTGAACCCTCCCCTCATACATAATTGTCTCTCTTGAGTCAATATGAATCAGCTCCAAAAAAGAACTGGGGACACATATTAAAATAAAAACAGCCCCAACCTTATAATGAAGTAAAATCCCATCAGTAACCTAATGGCTTTATATAAAATGAGAATTCTTTTTGTGAATTTACTAGCATGTATTATCTTGATAATTCATGTGATAGCTCTTTTTTAATGCTCCTTTTTAAAAAAAAATATTTTTTTTTAAATTTGGTTTTATTTATTTATTTTAACTTGACCATAGAAGGACAGAGAGAAAAAGAGAGAAAGTGAGAAAGGAAGTCACCAGGTCCAGGACTTGAACCATGGTCAGCAACGTGGGAGTCCAGCGTCCTTAACCACCATGTCACCTGCCAGCCCCTCATGTGATATCTCTTGTACAAATAGTATTATCACATTTATACAACAGCATCCTTACAGGTTAGGGGTCAAAGACTCCATATCCTACACCTCTTTGTAGATAGAGCATCTGCATCAGCAATCTAATACAATACTCTACACATAGCAAACACTCAACAACTAAATGAAGTCAAGTGCTTGAGGAAGGTGAAGACGAGAATGAAATGAAATCCTGACAATAATCGTGTCACCGTTGTCCCAGACTCATAATGTTGTCATCACAGCATTGTTTCAGCGTCTGTTTGAAATAAGACCAAAACAAACCATCCGTGTGTATGCCATCAGGTATTTCCCTGGCTAAAGCTGCTGAATCCTTATTTTTATTTTGTGAGCTAGATTTCATTCGAGAGAGATATCTTCGTCATATATTCAGCTTTTGCTAGGTTGCACTGCATAAGAATGGCATCCACAGATCTCTGGGACTCTCAGAAGATTAAATCTCCATTGTGATTTATGTAGGCTTCAATGTTGTTCTGTTCCAGCTGCAGGTGGGCTATATTTCTGCTCCACTGTGTTTTCCCAATCAATTGTCTGGGCCAAAGGAGCCTCTATGTGGGAGGGACTGTTCTTGTGGAAAGGGAACTAGCAAAGTGGTTGGCAGAAGCACACAGTGACTCCTACAGCTTCTTCCTGGACACAGTCAATGTCAAATTAACTTATACGCTATTAATCAAAGAAAGCGAAACAAACCAAGTATGACTCCTCTTACAGAAGGTGCCGCAAGACAATGTTTTGAGATGTGTAATCTTATAAAAATGGAGTAAATATTTGAGAACAATAATACAGTCTACTGTACTGATCTAGCTCATTAGTTACCTAATGGACCATTTTAGGACTATTTCCTCTTACTACATACAATGCAGAACACTCTGGAAGCATGGTAAAGGCTCAGTGGAAGATCTACATTTCTCCTAGCAATGAAGTTTCAGACACATCTGAAGTAAGGCCTAGTATTACTTTATAAAACAAACCCTTAGGGACCAGCAGTTAGAGTAATGGCTATGTCGCTGGACTCCCATGTAGTTGAACGCAGTTCGAGTCCTGGACCTGGTGGCTTAAACTCACGCCGGGTGCATATGCGTGCATGCCCAAGATCCTAAGAGGAGAATGGAGGAGAAGGGATTGCAGCATGGCCATCCCCCCCAGGGGGTGATTTCTCGCTTTCTGTCTCTCTGTCTCTCTCTGTCTGTCTGGCAAGTGCACACACCTATAGCAAAAACCTCTAATAAATAAATAAATAAATAAATAATAAAAATTAAACAAACCCTTATTTAAAAAAAAAAAAAAAAAAAAACCATTGAATTACTGTTGCATAAGAATGTTTCAGAGTGGAAGGCCTGGACCAAGTTTCATAGAGGAGCTGTCTTTGTACCTCACCTCTGTTTTCAGTCCATAAATGCTGCCTGACTATGTTTCATTCCAAGGTTCTTGGAACCTAATCTGATTCTAAGGACTGCCTTCTACAGAATTGTTCTTTGCTCTGTTGAATTCTACTAAATTTAACTTGTCTAAGGGTTTTGTTTTGCTAAGCATATTGGTGACCCAGATGAGATCTGAAAGAGAATTCCAGAGACCCCAGGAGCACAGAGTGACCAAGTAAATCTTGTGGGCTTATTGTGCCCATTGATCTTTCACAGTAAATGAAGGTCAAAGGTGAGTTTTCTCTAATTCCAAACTGCATTAATTTGTATTTAAGCTCTTCAAGATTATTAGAGTGATTTGTTTTCTAATTTTGTTGGACTAGTTCTCTATTATATGGAATTTGATAACCTACTGGCTTGGTACAGTTAAAATGCTTCAGATAGGTATTTTTGATATTGGGTTTGTCACAATCAAAGGAATATAGAATTCTACCTTCTGGGGCTCCAGCTAAATAAGTTTATGTATAAAAGGTGTGAATCCAGACCCATATATATTTTAAAAATAGATTAACCTTACTAAGATTAGTAGAATTCCAGTGGCCAAAGCAGAGGTTTTAAATTGAACAAAATGTTTACTTGCAATAAAAACAAAACAAAGAAATCAAAAACTCTATGTGAATAATTGACCATATTTTTAATTGGTGTGCAGTGTATCTAAAAGATTAAATAAGCCAACATTGTCTCCTTAAAAGATCCCTAACAAAAAGCCAATTAAAAGCAACAAACTGAGGACAGAATAAAAAGGACCATACCTTGACTGACTGAACCCCAATTACTCTTTCTTTTTATCCATCTTTACTTCAATATTCTATGCGACAATTTGTATATGTTCCCCCACAACTCATGTATTGAACCATTGTAATGAAATTTAAAAAGTCAAAATTTCATCCAATTATGTTAAAGGGTGGAGCCAATGGGAGGATTTTAATGATTGGGTGGTTAGGATGGGGTCCCTGTGATTGAGTGACATTGAGATTATAAGGAGAGTAAATAAGATGGGCAGAGGCCACATGGATACAGAAGATGCTCCAGTCTGTTCAAAGTTCTACTTTTTGTCATTTTGTGATGACTTTCCATCCACCAGAACCATGAAACTCATAAACCCATATTATTTATAAATCACTCAGTCTCAGATTTTTTTTTTTTTTTAGAGGTTTTTGCTATAGGGCACGTGCACTCGCCAGAAAGAAAAAGAGAGACAGAGAGACAGAAAGTGAGAAATCACCCCCCCAGGGGGGATGGCCATGCTGCAATCCCTTCTCCTCCATTCTCTTCTCGGGATCTTGGGCATGCACGCACACGCACCCAGTGTGAATTTAAGCCACCGGGTCCGAGACTCGAACTACAGTCAACTACATGGGAGTCTAGCGACATAGCCATTACGCTAACTGCTGGTCCCTCAGTCTCAGATATTTCTTAAGCAACACAATAATAGATAGTACACTTTGAGTCCACTAGCCTTTTTGCTCAATTGCCTTTTCACCTTGAAGATAATGAAAATGGAAAAATTGGACAAATGTCTTATAAAGTGAGATTCTTTAACCAACTAGGTCTTCCTGTCATAACCACTTTTACTCTATAGTCTAAAATTGGGCTTAGAGCCATGAAAGTCTTCATTACTCTGAAAGAAAAGCCACAAAACTTTACTAAGGAATTTAGACTTCTTATAGAAGCTTCTGACCCAGAGCTTCCTGACCCTTACCAATCTACTCATATGATACTGGGACCTGGTGAAGCTTGGAAATGAATGGCATCCACAGAATGAAGAGAATCTGAAGAGGATACTAGAGGCGCAACAAAACCTCTTCAACAGAAGGGCCAAAGTGAGCTCAACGAATTTCTGAAAACCTTTTATTCAGTCACTAATGTTTTTTCACACACACAAAACACACAAAACCTAATTGGCACATCATAAACTCCTGCAGAAAAAGAAAATAATAAAGACAAACTAGTTTCAAGTTACAGAGCTCATTTAGAAACGCTATTTGTAAAACATTCTAGGCTCCAAGTACAACAAAGGAGCTTCCTACAGTGACTAAAATGGTATGACCTGCTCTCTAAAATAGCTGAATGTTTGTGTGCCTTTTTCTCTACTGATATAATAAGGATTAAACATGTGGAACTATCAAAGTTCAAATAGATCATTCTAAACCTTTACCTAAATTATCCCGATATCCATTGAAGACTGAAGCTGTCCAAGGACTGTAACCAACTTCAAAAGATTTCATTAAATAATGATTTATACTTCCAAGTGCCAGCCCTTATAATATTCCAATTCTACCTTTAAAAAAACAATGGAAGCTATTGGAAATTTGGTCAAGGTTTACAAATTAATAAATTTATGACAACAAGGTTGCTAATCGTCTCTAACATGAATGCCTTATTGCCTAATGAGCCTACTGATTCAAAATATTTCCCAGTAATGGAGCTTTGTCAAACTTTCTTTTAACATTCTTTGTACATTATTTGTTGCTATGCCCTTCCAAGAAATAATGTGAAATGGTCTCAACTTTCTTCTTAAAGCAACTCTTGTGTAAAGACCACTAGGTTTGATAGAGGAACCACTTTTCAAGGGAAAAGGTTGACAATTTAGGACATTATCTATCTGCTGAATAGATTTTCTCTCACCTGAGAGAATAAAAACTTTTCCAAGTATTCCCAAGCCTGCAACTAAAAGACAAGAGGGTTTTTTTTTGAAATTTCAGCAAACTGCAGCCCTGAGTCCCAAACTTTTTCCTAAGTGCCTCGCCATTGCGTAAAATCACTAAAATGCAGCACCAAAGCCCTTACCCAGGGAAAACCATCATAGACTTTTAAACACATGCAACTGGTCCTACAACCAGTTTAAGGACTTACAAGTTATGCTAGACCTTTCATCTTCTGTGTTTGTAGGATAACAATCAAGCATGAGGGCTCTTACACAAGAACATGAGAGGAAATAGAGACCTATCACTTACAGTAGCCTGTAATTATTTTCAGAGATAAGGCAAATCCCAACTGTTTAAAAGCAATAGCAAAGGGGCCAGCACTTGGTGGTGGTTAAGGTGTTGGACTCCCACACGGCCATGGCCAACCACGGTTTGAGTCTCGGACCCAGTGGCTTGAAAATCATGTCGGGAGCATGTGCGTGCATGCCCAATATCCTGAGAGGAAGAATGGAGAAGAAGGGATTGTGGCATGGCCATCGCCCTGGAGGGGGGTGATTTCTTATACTCACTCACACTGTCTCTCTCTGATGAGCACATGTACCCTGGACAAAAAAAAAAAAAACTAAACTAAAAACAAACAAAAGGCAGTAGCAGCAGCCAGATTGGTTATCTCATCTGAGCTGGTTTTAGGGAATAAACTTCTCTTTCAAGTCCCACATGCTGAGGGACTATCAAACAAGTTTAATATCAAATTCCAAGCAAACAACATTTTTCAGCAAGTAAGCTAACATATTATAAAACTCTTTTTTTTGTCTCCTCCATCTACAATTCTGCAACTTAATACTGCTAATTCTACTACCTCTACCTGATGACAGTGGAGACCACAGCTGTGTGAGTATGGTAAAAGAATTAGTGGCCCCTCATGTTGACCTGTGAAATATTCCATTATATAATCCTAAATTAATATTGAGAAACATGGGGCATATAACAATTAAATGCAAATTTCAGAAAGTACAAAAATAGTCATTAAAAATTAGACTTCAAATAAATACACTCCTTTCTGCTACCCTATCGCCATTACAAATTGTCATTATTATTGAAGCATATACCTATAAAACTAAACCTGAATATCAAAGAGATGACCTGGCAGATCTTTGTGCTTAACCATATAGTGATAAAATGGTTAGGATATACAGTTTGAATGGACTCCATAATATTGATCCCAGTCAATTTCCCTATTATGACCTATTTATAAACAATGCAATGCACCTGATTTGAAAAAAATAAAATCAGTATCTGAAAATTTAGTGTTGTATGGAGACTCACAAAGATCCTAGACAGCTGCCTAGTCCTCCCTGAGTCTTTGAAGGTTCTATTGTTTAAAGTTATGCATGGCACTATTCATCATGGAATAGACAAGATGATCCAAGTTACAAAACATAGGCTATGAAGGAGAGACATTGTATGTCCCCACTTAACATATACCGTTTGTCTGCATTCTATGTCTGAAACTGATTGACTAACAGTTGAACAAACACAAGAGATGGGTGTGAGTGTCAGATGGGGTGTGTGTGGAGGAGTGGGGCCCAACGAAAGACATTTGGAGAAGGGATACAGAGGTAGAGCATTGACGGGATGGGGAGGTGTGGTGTTATCTGTTGAAGATATTTCGATCAACGGGTCTGGGGAGAAAGGTTCACATATCGAAATGGTCTCATTGTAAGCCAAACAATATGATTGAAAGTATATACAAAAATAAATAAAGTAATTAATAAAAAAGAAAAAAAAGAAATAGATGGATGAATAAAAAAAAAAAAAAAAAAAAAAACATACTGGTGGAATGCCTGTTCTAAAATAGCTAGAATGGTCTGTAAGCAGTGTTTGGTCCCAAGCCCATAATCCTGGGAAGACAGTTAAAACTTCTGGTGATGTATTCCCACAGCCTGATGATACGTCATTCAACTGCTACCCTCAATGGAGTATCTGTATGTTCCTGGAATAATTCGCATGTTTTCTGTTTGGATAGAAGTTTTCCCATATAGGAATACTGAAACTGTGACAGTCACTAAGAAATTATCAGAAAGTATGCTTCCTTTATGGGGCTCTCTGGAGAAATCTCCAGCAATGGAGTAACCCATTTTGCTGAAAAAATTATAAAGTAGTTAAACAAGGTATAGTAAACACGATGGGACTCTGTCTTCTGGAAAGACTCAAAGGACAAACATCATTTTAAATCCAAAATTAGTAAAGTTAACACACTCAAGTGGATTGCCTTGGCCAAAGGTGATACCATTAGCTATTATCAATGGCAGTCAGACCCACTCCTACTAGATAACACACAGTGGGTCCTTACGAAATAATTAGTGGAAGGCCTGTGTTCTTAATAGTACTTTATGTATATTCTGCTCTCCTAAATTCTGATACTGTAAGACTTTAAAGCAGTATGCCAAAGTATATTTTCACCAAATGAAACAAGCCATGATTCTCTGACAGAACCATCCGTTACTCCACAATGTAGAACCTAGAGACTAGGTTTCTGGAATCAGCATCGAGAACGTCTGCCCTTGAATTCTATTGAAAAGTATTATAACAAGTTATTCTAACACATACACTGCAGTAATGCTTCAGGGCCTCAAATCTTGGATCAGCATCTCACAACTCAAAAGGACCTCTCCAGAGTCCTAGAACTATACATCTGTTGGAGTCTTTAAGATAAAGCTGACCATGGGACCAGCAGATGATGTAAGATGATGTAATGGTAACATAGTCAACCATGGTTCAAGTCCCAGATCTTGTGGCTTAAAACTCATGCTGGGCATGTGTGTATGTATGCCCAAGATCCTGGAAGGAGAATGGAGAAGGGATTGCAGTACGGCCATCCCCTATAGGGGGTGATTTCTCACTTTCTGTCTCTGTCTGTCTCTGTCTTTCCAGTGAGCTCACGTACACTATAGCAAAAGTCTCTCTTAAAAAAAAAAAAAGATAAAGTTGACCAGGGAGGTTTTTCCACAGAAGCAGACATCTTAGACATGAACAATGTTCTCAAGATTGCATATCAAGATTTCTTTGCATCATAAAACCACTTTTTATCCCTTTCTTTCCTATTTCCTGCTGTTTTAATCCTTTCCCTTCCTCACAGGAAAATCCATGATACTGTAACCTATGAATAGCTTTAGCAAAGATTTATGCACTCAAAAGAAATGAGAGCAAATTATAGGTTTGTGAGCTAATGCAAAAAAAAAAAAAAAAATCAGGAAACAATTCTATTAATGCTAATGTGTGTCCATGCTCCAAATGACAGTCACTCTGAAGCCCCAAAGGAAAGGTAGAAAGTTAGCTTTGATATTTTAAGTATCACTACTACTTATGCTTCCTTTTCTATATTTGCTGGAAGCAATGGACTAAACTTTCCAATTAATAACCTAATTGCAGCAACAAAAACACTTAATGGAACATTATGCAGCTTTAAATTTCCTCTTTGCCCAAGTCAGGTATTTATGTACGGTGCTGAACAAAATTGAATGCTACATTTTATCTTACCCCTGGCTTTACTACTACAGAGAGCTTAATTAAAAAGGTAGCAGATATTGCTGTTTCCCTAGAGTGTCTAGAGAAACACAATAAGAAAAGGAATACATAATATAGTTATGGGAATTGCTAGTGGTTGTTTTGTGGGCATCCAAAATGGTGGAGGGCAAGCTTGGCTATTTTAATTGTTTTTAATATTTAACATGTTGTTTGCTTGCTTTTGTTTTTTAGTGATATCATATTATAAAGACTTGTGTTACCAGGCTAACTATAAAAAAAAAATACCTCTTTAAATCAGGCTGTTTTACAATGAACTATTGTTCTTAAATGCTATTATACCCCTACAAAAAAATCTATGATGGGACTAGCAGTTGGCGTAATAACTATGTCACTGGACTCCCATGTAGTCCACTGCAGTTCGAGTTCCGGACCTGGTGGCTTAGACTCATGCCAGGTGCGTGTGCATGCGTGCCCAAGATCTCATGAGAAGAATGGAGAAGAAAGGATTGCGGTGTGGCCATCCCCCGTGTGGGGTGGTTTCTCACTTTCTGTCTCTGTCTCTGTCTTTTTGGTGAGCGCACTTGCCCTATAGCAAAAAACCTCTAAAAAAAAATCTATGTTGAGTAGGTAGAGTGTTGAAACATCTATATTGCCCGAGCAATTTAGAGATTGATGAAAAGATGAAAATTGTTAAACTGAGCTGAATTTGGTTTGAGAATGCTTCTGTACTTGAGTCTATAGATAACAAAGTACAAACTCACTTAGCACGTAAAATAACTGAAAGTAACTTTGGAGTATACCCTGGTAACAGGCTGATTAGGCTCAGTCAATTAAGCAGCTGAATTCAGTCAATCACATACAGCCAGCTGATTCGAATAAGGCAAAACGCCAGGCTGCAACCAATTAAGCTGTCTGTACCTCACTTCCGTTTTCTTTCTGTAAGTGCTGCCTGAGCACATTGCAGGCCAGAGTTCTTAGAACTAGAATCCTTTCTGGTTCTAATTCACAAAATATTCTTTGCTCAAATAAACTGTATTCAATTTAACTAATATAAGATTTTTCCTTTTAAAAAGTTAGAACCATTCCAGACCTCACTGCTAAAAATCTATCGGAAGGATTTGACGTACATATTCTTGGCATTACCTTTGTACTGTTCCCAGCTTTCCCAGCCTGTAGAGGGGTGGCGATCAGAGCAGAATCGTATCAAAGCCAAGTAAAGTGGTGAGCCAACCAGCTGGCTGCTGGGGCTCGTACTTGAGAAGTGGAGCTGAAATATCACTGAACTGCATTGAAAATACAGTATCAAATTTTCAGAGCTCCATGTACAACTTTTATTTATTTTTAAGTTACAGGGTATGTGCGCTCCCCAGAGAGAGACAGAGAGACAAGGAAAGTAAGAAAGCATCCTATCAGGGTGCACAGCCAGGCCACAATCCTTCTCCATTCTCCTAATGAGATTTTGAGCATCAAACATCAAACATAGGCACCCAGCCTATTTCTCAAGTCACCAGGTCTGGAACTCACTGCCAAGTCACCCATGTAGGACCCAACCACCCTAACCACCACACCACCCAGCTGGCCCCATGTACAACTTTTAATAACCGTCAAAATGTAAATTGCTCCTACTCCTTTCAAAGCCAAGAGTTTTAAGTATATATTAGATTTTTAAAAATTACATAGGTAATACTCATTTTCCATTGGGTATTTCAACAACATGCCATGCCTTAATTCCAAGAGTCACTCTTAAGACCAGCTGAGGCCAGGTAGGTACAATGCAAGGCTACCTAAAGGAATAAATTATTCTTTTTATATTACAAACTTATGTGGTGACAAATACCTTCCAGGAAGTTGTAAGGATCAAAGCAATTGTATATAGTAAATACCTAGCATCGATGAAATGATAATGGTAATTAAATAGTATTTACAATTCCTTACTTTGACATTTTAATAAAAAAGGTTCATAACTTTTATATATAGAAGTTGAAACAAAAAGTTTCAACATGTTAAACTAAATTAAATGTAGCTCAACTAGGTACTAAATGAACATTTAAGGAACAGAAGTTTGAAGAAAAATCATATGGATGCCCATAGTCTCTATGGAGTCCTAGGTCACATTCACAGACCAAACAGTAATTTCGCATACTTAACCCTTCTGTACAAACTCCAATTTGCCTCACAGTTCTCCAGGAAAATTCTGAAAATAAGCAGGGTCTCTGGTGTGCTCTGTCACTCAGCTCTCTTGCCTGCCACATGGTAAAGGTCACCGTGTCCCTGATGTCTATAGATTTAGTCCCCTCTCTCTGCCAAAACCAAATGCAGAAAATCTGCTCTGGCACCCTCCAAAAGCACAGCTCTCCATACCTGCCAAGCACTGCAGGGAGTACCTGTGCCTGCCAAGGTCCACCAGGCTGCCAGTTCCCGCGTCAAGGAGATTGACATTTGTACAGAGGGCAATGGCGCCTGATGTCACAAGTCCTGTTATCTGTGCTGAGTTCCCTGTCTCTTGTCCTAACGAAAGCCGCTGGCATTGTCCTGTAGTGACTGTGAAATGCTCTGGCATGAACGCTGCTCATGGCATCCTCAGTGCTTCAGACTTTTTAGTATTTACTTGGTCTTCCATTGTCCCTCCTGGCAATCGGTGACTCGAGTCCATTGGACTGGCTGGAAGCTGATGAGGTGCTGGAAACCATGTTTCCCGTGAACTCATTTCACACAACCACCGAACCTGCTGTGCCCTTTCATTTGCTCATAGGTAGAGGTTTGCCCAATCAAAGTAGCTGGGGCTCAAGATTCTGATCCAGCCTGAGAGCAAGGACTGGCTGGGCTTTTGTGGATGCCAGAGCTGGAAGCAGAGATATCGTTCAGGGGTCCCTGGAGCTGAGTCTGTTTCCTCTCTTCAGTGAGAAGGTGGCCATGCAGATGCTAAACCAGTGGAGCCAGATTTTGGTAAGCTCTCCCTTATAATAATGAGTGCACGTTGTTAGTGTACATTTTTTGGAATGGAAACCTACGGCTGAATACAAAAGGGCAGATAGAGAAGATTTGGGCTTCTTTCTCAACTCCGTTGTACTCATCCTGTGGGAAAGATGTCACAGGCAGCCATGTACTGCCATAGAAGACCACAGACAAAGGAAATGCCACAGACAACTCTCCCACCTCTACCCCTTCTTCCATCAATATTATTGACTAAATAAATCAGGGACATGTAATATGTTGGTGTGTGGCATCCTCCTACCAGTCTAACTCGTGGTAGTTGTGTTAAATGAAAGTAGTAACTTCCCAGATAAAATCAGAACTGGGAACCAAAGGGGCAGTCCAAAGCATCAGTTCCAAAGGTCTAAGTGCGGCTAACCCAAGTTTGACATTGGATTTGTAACTAACCAGTGAGATAGCTTACTAGTTGATGTGTTAAATCTTCCCTTTGTTCTTAGGATATTTACACCAAGAATACGAAGCTGACTCCCCTTGACCAGCACCTATTCATTAAACCAAAATTAAGAACTTAGAAGAGTAAAAAGAGGAAGATCTGGAGAGATTCCTCCAGATATTGTGGGAAGAAGCATAGCACGTGTTTAGGAGAAATTTGCCATACCTCAATATTCCCACAGTGAACTCAGTTTTCCCTCAAACCATGATCATTATTATATATTCAAAAAGATAGTACATGATTTCTGTATTAAAGCTGCAATCGCAATAGCCAACTACTTGCCAAGTTACGTTTGACCACTTCTCCAGAGATAGAGAACGTCAGCTAGAGCACCATACAATTCTTATCTATATACAACCACCACTGTTTTAATAAATAGGATCTGGTCAACACCGTTAATGTCTCAGTGTGCAGAAAGAAGAAATGGAATGTTTCCATTTCTACCTAAATGTCATGTACAAATTATACTGAACAGATAGCTATGATGCAAAAAAAAAAAAAAAAAAAAAAAGTGATTATGGATGAAAATGTCCTGCACTGAAGTCTCCAGCATCTGAAAGGCATCTAAAATATATTTATGAGATACATTAAAGAATTTATTTTCCTAGTGCCCAACTCTAAATAGGCCATTTCTAGTGTTCTCTATAGTATATTTTTATAACAGCATCAATTTATTATAAAGGTCAATATTTTTTCTCTTTCAAATTCTTTCAAGTGGATTTTTAAAGTCCATTTTCTGAAGTATTTAAAATTCTAATCAACCACTGCAAAATTGCCAGGAAAGTCCTGTGGGATTTAAAAAGAAAAAACATACCATTTGATGTAACACGAACCCAGGTTACAATAAAATATCATTAGGAAAAGGTCAGTATGGGAAAACGAAGAACAAAGGCAAAAAGTGCTAGGCATCTTGGATACACTGGAGTCAACAGAACTCATTCAATGCAGGCATTTGGAATGTGAAGCTTGAAATCCTGAAGTATTAGTGCTCTTGAGATGTAGAACAGTCAAATGTGAAGAAGAAAGCTTTTTTAAAAAAGAAAGAAAACAAGAAATGAGAATACCCACCCCACAGTTAAGTGGAATGTGACATTCTCAATTAGCCCTATCCTTGTCCCCAATAGCCCTTGGTCTGACTTCTTCCACCGATACAGTGTCTCTCAAAGTAGATAGGAGCTTTCCATCATTCAGAACCATTTCTTAGTGATCTTTGCAACCACAAATTGTATTCTGGCAAATAGGGCTTGAATACAAAAGTTTGATAAATGAATAAATATTTCCTGGGCCCCAGGTCAAATAAGAAATTTAAGAAAAAAAATCATCTCACAAGTCAGTTACTAACAAGATGCCAATATTTGTCTTGATACTTTTTCATTTGACTTTTCCAAACAGGCCAATGATTTTGTTACTGAACTAGCATGGATGGAGTTTTCCCCTGATACCCTTTTCTCAACCCTCTACCAAGCCTGGGTCACGGTCAAGGGAAAGAATATCCCATGATCTGCTGTGCCCGAGGAGAACTCTTCTTACAGTGAGCCTGGCTGAATGTGTTCTTTCTTCTGGGCAAGCTTTCTTGGTAAATGATTCCTTCTGAGGGCAGCTCTCCTAGACCAGCAGAACTATAGATTTGGATGTGAGTGTTTCTTTTTTAAGTTCCCTCACTACCTAGTTTTCTCTCCCACAGAGGAATGAGATTCTGGGGGCGCTTACAATAAAGGGAACAATGATCACATGTTTTGAGAACATAGGTCTATCTTGAGTCCGGATTGGAGTGCCCACCCTGCAATCCAGCAAATATTGCCAACTATATTGCCGTTTAGGAACAAAAACCTAGATGATGACTGTGCTCCTTGTTCTGATCTTGTCCTTCATGCAGTCTGCTTCCCTCAGAAGCCTGAAGGAAGAGAAACTATTTGGGTGGGTTACATTTCAAAGTTTGTCTGTGTTAACAGAGTTTAAATGGTGGGATGCCCATGGTTTACTGAAGCCTAGCTGCTGTGATTGGCTATAACCTAGCAACAAAAACAACAACAACAAAATGAGGTTGCAGTTTGTTTATGGAAACCAAGCCAGTGTACAAAATCCTTTCTGCTATTCTTTAACAATTCCCCTTTTGGTAAGCCCCTCAATTTGGAAAGCTTGACCTAGTATGAATTCAATGTGAGTGTTAAATAGACAACCTTGAAATTGTCATCTAGTTTTAAAATGTAAGAAATGTTGATATATATATATATATATATATATATATATATATATATATAATATATAAAGTTTATGCAAGGTAACTTTGTCCATGATGAAAGATCATCTTGCAGAAGTTACCTGTCATATCTGTCTCTGCAAGAAGACAAAGAGAATTCTTCTTCCTAACCTCTGCTTAGGTACCTTCTGAACAGACACGGTGGTATTTCAGTTGGCTGTATCTGAATTGATGTCATCTGGACAGTGACCAATTAGGAGAACAGAAAGGGCATTAGCTCAATCACTGCAGACATATCGACCTGTGCAGAAAGGTCCTCTTGGGCATTTTTTACTGTCAAGACCCTCTTACCACCAGAAAATAGATTCATGTAGAAAGGCCCCCAAGCAGACTTCTGCCCAGTGTAGGCTCAATGTGAAACACAACTAATCAATCGAGAAAAGAGCACTGGATTCCCCAGGGAAAATAACTTTAGCAAAATCTTGTCTTTTTCCTTTACCTTCAGAATCCAACCACAATCTTACCTCCCATCTATAGTCTAAAATCCATGCACCTACTGCCACTGTGTAAAGGGACCATATGTGAGACCAATCTCTTTCATTTATTTATTTATATTAAGGTTTCTTGCCATTGAGCGCATGCACTCACTGGAGATCAGAGAGACAGTGAGAGGAAAAGTGAGAAACATTCCCCCCAGGGGGAATGGCCGCACTGCAATCCCTTCTCCTCCATTCTCTTCCTGGGATTTTGGGCACGCATGAACATGAGCCCAGTGTGTTTCAAACCACCGGGTCCAGGACTCAAACTACAGTCAGCCATGTGGAACTCTAACACCATAACCATTATACCACCTGCCATCCCTGAGACCAGTCTCAATCCTCTAAATAAAAACTTGAAAAGGTGAAGTTAGTGGTTTTAGTCCATTATTTTGTTGCTAAACATAAATACCTGAGCCTGAGTGATTTACTAAGAATAAAGGTTTCTTCGGCCCACAATTCAAGTGACTGGAAAGTCTGAGAGTATTGGGCTGGCATCTGGTTCTACGTTACAACATCGCCAACAGAAGCAGAAAGAAAGTGAATGCCTGCAGTTAGAGGGACTTGCAGGTTGCCATCTTTTTTAACAATCCATTCTCCTGAGAACTAATCCATTTCTGTAAGAGCAAGAACTGACTCCCCACTTCTTTCAAGAGATGGTTAATCTACTCATGAGAATAGTACCCCCATGATTCAAACACCACCCACTAGGCCCCTAAATCCCACCACCTCTTAACACTGTTACATTGGAACTAGGCTTCTAGCACATGAAACTCCTCCAAAACTGTCTCTAGTATCCATGGTAGCTCTCCATGCCTTTATATCTTCCAATCTTTCAGTTTCTGCCAGAGTACAGACACATACACAGGATTTAAATCAGAACATGGATTCTAACCCAGAGTCTTCCACTACCTACCTGTGTTACCATGGGAAAACTGCCTCCCTCTCTAACCTTCAGTTCCTTCAAACATAAAATGAGTACACCATGGACTTCCTTGACTAGCTTCCAGAGCTGCTATGAAGATTAAAGCTCTGATTCTTAAGATTTAGCAAGAAGCATGAATCAGGATCACCTGGAAAGCTTGTCAAACCTCAGGTTGCCAGGCCCTAGAGTCTCTCATTTAGGTTGAGAAAACAGAGCATTTGTACTTCTAACAGGTTCCCAGATGCTTCTAAAGGTGCTGATGTAGAGACCACAAGTTGAGAGCCACTAGATTAAAAAAAAAAACAGATAAATATTCTGCATCAGGCAACACAAACTCTAACCCTGCTCCCTCTTCCTAAATTTCTATAATCCTAAAAAAAATTTGTTTTTCCTTTTTTAATCACCTCCCATTTTTGATCATTATATCCTCAAAGCCCAGGAGAGGGGCAGACTCCATGTTGGGCATTCATTAAAAACAAAAACAAAAAAAAACAGTGAAATAAAGTAATATATTTTAAAGTATTTCAAAAGAATAAAACATTAGGGACTTACAATAGTCATGAGATAGACTAAGTTATATAACAAAGATACCTGAAAAGAGTGCACCATGGGGAGAACAACTGTGCTCCATGAGGTGATTCAAAAATTCCAAGTATCTTCCAACCTGTTCTACCATCTTCTGGAGTGTTGTTCTCATCCATGTGGGTAAAAGCAGTTCATAACCATGACCATAAAAATAATTTACAACAATGATCATATTCTGGTGTCTACTAGAAGAGTAAGAGGGAATTCAACACAAGGGAGATGATCCAGAAGTTAAACACACCCCTTGGATAGCAGCTGGGCTACATTTGACATCTCTGTGTGTGTATACATATATATTAGCTGCAGGGAATCCTGGGAAATGTAGTTCTCCATATGGTTGTTCATGTGTCCAACTAACATTCAAGGGTTCTACTATGAAAAGAAAACAGATCAAATGCATACTGAGGAACAGATAGAAGTAACTACCATGGGGGATACTTTTGGGGCACCCAATTGTCTATGTATGTCCATGCACAGAAAACACTCTCAACCCTCCTCTCCCGGATTTAAACCCCAAAGATTCATCTTGTTCCTGACTCCGTTCAGAGGCCAAGATCTGACTTGTGTATAAGAAAGTGAGAGAGGAACTCCTGGGAAAGTAGTTCATATTTAAGAAATTGCATCCTTTACTTTTCATATCCCATTGGCTCAAATTTAGTCGAGTTCTCAGCAAAGAAGGCCAGAAAATATAGTTGTGAGCCAAGGGATGAGGGGTGGGGGGCTCAATCCTTGACTCAATTACAGGACTTGGACTGAATTCTTCTTATAAACTAATTCAAAGGCTTACTTTCCTAAAGGAAACTGAAAAGCAATCAATTTCTACATCATATACTATTGCGTGTCTTTCATCTTTTTCATTCAGTTAACACTTTATTTTCTATTATATTGAGCAAAAGCCAAAAAAATATCAAGTTAATTTTAAAGGCAAATCTTTATTCCTTAAAGAAAAAGAAAAGCCATGGTACTTTTACAATAGACTGCATTTTACCTAGTAAAAATAAATCACTAGTGTGTCTGTATGCTGCATTTCCTTAAACTATAGTAAAATAAACCACAGCATGGGTGGAGATTGGTTTGCTTTTTGGCAGTAAATAAACATCTTTGGAAAACACACAGTATTTTTTATTTGTGTGTGTGTGTGTGTGTGTGTGTGTATGTGTGTATGTGTGTGTGTGTCTTCATCATCTACAAGTAGACACTGACATAATCAAGCTTTAATAGCCATTATCTCTTCCCCCCTCATCCAAAGTAGCTACTGCCTCACTGCAATCCCCCAAATCCTCTACAGCCTCCTCCATTAGACCCTCTGTGGTCTCCTGCACAGCCTCTGGGGCCACCTCAGGAACCTCCTTTGCAGCCTCCATGAACACCACCTCCACCAGATTCTCCCTGATAGGAGTTGGAGCCCCTCTGTAGTCTCTACCACCTACATAGCCTCCACTTCCATAGCCACTGCCATAGCCTCACCACCATAACCAGAACCCGCCCTTCTATATCATTTCCACAGTTGGTTACTAGAGAAGTTTCTCTGAATGCATAGACCATGAAGATGGCCCACTGTGAAAATAGGGTGGACATTCATCTTTTTAGCTCTCACATTGCCTTGTTCATTATAGATACTCGGTATGGATTGGCTGAATTGCTTTCCAATTAGAAAGGCATCTCAAACAGGAAGCCAAGTGTGTAGACCAAAGCAGGTTCACACTCTTGAAATAATTTACCAATTAATTTACTACCTAATATATGATACTATTTTTTGAGCATGATAAAGATAAAAAAGTTCTTAAGTTAGTAAAACGTATATAACATGGTCAGAGATTTAGTGAGGATCATGGTGAAGTGAGCCTTTTATGAAATATTACAAGGTAAATACAAGATGTGGTAATATCATGAACTATAAAGCCATTGTCTATAATTTGATAACTTTCAAAATTATTCAAAACCTAAAGAGCTGGAATATTTTTTCCTGATTATCTGCAGCATCAATATACACAAACAGTATCTACAAACAGGCAGAAGTCATTATCATTTATTAGCATCCATAACACATAGATAGGCTAGCTGATTCATGTGTATTATTTTCGCCATTTCTCAACACTTTTACAAGGGGGTAATTTTGTTCTTATTCTTAAAATCATAAATTAAAATTCAGAGAGGTTAAGTAACATTTTTTTGACCTGCAACACCAGATATTTGGTACTATGAAGACTATATAAGGGACCAGCAGTTGGCCTAATGGCTATGTTGCTGGACTCCCACGTAGTCGACCATAGTTTGAATCTCAGACCCAGTGGCTTAAACTCATGCCTGGCACATGTGCGTGCATGTCCAAGATCCCAAGAGGAGAAGGGATTGCAGCATGGCCATCCCCGCTGGGGAGGGTGGGTGATTGATTTCTCACTTTCTGTCTCTCTGTCTCTGTCTTTCTGGCAAGTGCACGTGCCCTATAGCAAAAAACTAAGACTATATATAGGTACAACCTTACTTAATCAAACATTCAAACATTTAGGACCATAAAGACTTAACATGTAGGGCCAACAAGTGACATGGTGGTTAAGGCACCGGATCTGACATGGCCAATTCCATGATTCAAGACCCAGAAGCTTGAAAAGTATGCAGGGCGCATGTGTGTGCATGCCCAAAATCCTGAAAGGAGAATAGAAAAGGGGTTGTGATGTGGCAATCCCCCAGGTAGGGCAATTTTTCACTTTCCCAATCTCTGTCTCTCTCCAGTGAGTGCAAGTGCCAGATGGCAAAAATGTATTTAAAAAAAAAATATTTCTTAACATGTAAAGATTTCTCTTCTCATTAAAGTGTGTGATGCACAGGACTGATAACGATAACGTTATTACTGAGAAAGAGTTCTGTTATGGTATTATGTTTCCCAGATTTCATCCCATTTTTCTTTATAAGTAAGAGCATTTACACAAAAACATAACCGTTTCTGGAGTTTAGATGTTTATGTATTGCCTGAAGTCATGATTTTCCCTTTGGATGTGACAATTACTTCCATCACAACCAATTGAGGAATGAAATATAGAAGCAAAATTGTTTTAAATTAATGGATTTTTAAAGTTTCCTGGGGAGTTGTCAAACAACTTTAAACATTTTTATGTTTCCTATCAATTTCCAGCATAGAAAAATGGCAAACGTAGGCTGAAAGGAAAGCAAAAGGAACCTTTGTAGTACATTAAACTTTTCCATCTGGACATGTAGCAAAATACTATATTACAGAAAGGAATTGAAAGCAAGATTTACACTAGTAAGTGTGGCAGGTATTGTTAAATCCAAGTGTGAGTTTAACTTGCAACGATGTTTACCTAGCTCAGTTAGCAACAAAATATCCCTGAAGAGAGCCCATCTAAAATATCCTTTCACATCACATGAGTAAGACAGGTCTAAGCTCATGTGAGATAAAGATTCACATCTTCAGCCCTTCACAGGCTTCTGACAAATCACAACCTATCAGAGTGTATTTGCCCAGCCATGAGAACACAGGCACATACTCTTCATGATCTACGCTTCACACACTTGCAATTGTAGAAGACAAAGTGTTCCCTTTCACAAAGTACCTAATTTTCAGAGTGAGTGGCATTCAATAGTTCTCGATTGAGAGTATTTAGAGAATGGAATTGCTCTTGGGCCATTTAGGATCATTATGGCTGAATGCACATGTAAAAATTGTAACCTGAGCCCACATTTCAGCCGTCATCCGGCCATGAGTGGTGGTTTCTCTACAGCTAAGCATGTGTGCATCTTTGCCCCTGCTGTTGTTGTTGCTACAAATAATAATAATCCTACGGATCCTTGTCAAAGGAAGAGTTGTGAATACTGACAATATTAAAGAACAGGTATTAAAAAAAAAAAAAAAACCAGATCAACCCTTAACGTAGAAAAGAAAAGTGGGCGCTGAGCAAAAGAGATGAGAAGAGATCTCAGTTAATCCAGATTGGATTCATAACCCTGGCATGGAGTTTATGCATCCTGTCCCAAACTTTCAGACCAGCAGGGTCTGAAGGGCATGAAAGTGCAGACCCAGAACCTACAGCTCACATACTAAGGTATATAGCTAATGGTAATTGTTAAATCCGTGGAGTTATGTGCAATTAATATTTTTATGTTTAATAATTATGCCAGCAATTTTAATCTTTATGAGTTAATGATTAGCAGTGACAAGTTAAGGAATGATTAATGGTGATAAATAAATTAATGGTGATAAATTATACAAAATTCTAAAAGAATAACCAGTATATAGCAGAATAAAAAGAGCAGTAAATTTTAAGCTCTGAGTCACAACCATACTCCGTGATGAGGAAGGGTTTTCTGTTCTCAGTGCTTAGCGCAGCCTCAGAGATGTACTAAGTGCCCAATAATCACTGCCTGAAATACATTTCAGCAGGATGAGTATGTGACCATTTGGATGACTCAAGAAGAATATTTTCCTTTAGCAGAACCTAGACACCTGAGGTCTCATTTTCTTGAAAGTAGAAGCTGACAAGACCAGCAGTGAAAATGGGAAAACTTTTGAGAGTAGTCCTAGGCTTTTTAAATCTTACTGGTCCAACAAGGATGATCAGCTGGCGAGATGGCCCTAGAGGACATGTGGCAATGTCACTATCAGAGGTGTGGGACGAGGAGGGCGGGGAGTGGATGCTACTGGTATCCAGTGCCTACAGGCCAGAGGTGCCACTACATGTTGTACAGTGCACAGGACAGGCCCCACAACAAGGAGTTATCAAGTCCAAAATGTCACTAGTACTGGAGTTGGGAAATCCTGACCTGAATGAATGGACTCCTCTGCTCATGGTGCTGCCTCTCTACCTCTGCCTGCCAGGCACACACTAACCCATCCTTCAAAGTCCAGCTCAGCTGCTCTCTCTTCCCTAGAGCTCAATCCTTTTACATCTCTTCAAAGAGAATTACACAGATCTCTTAAAAAGTTTCTAAAAAAAGAAAAATGAACATTATTATTAAAAACAATACATTGGGCCAGTAGGTGGCCTGGTGGTTAAGGCACTGGATTCACACATGGCCAACTGCAGTTCAAGTCCTGGACCTGGCAGTTGCTTTCTCATATTCTGTGTGTGTGTGTGTGTATGTGTGTGTGTCTGGTGAGCCCTTGTGCCCTATAGCAAAATTTAAAATAATAATAAATAAAATAAAATAAATAATTGTGAGAAAAACTACACATGGATTTTTAGATTGTTTTGTACTGAAAAAATATGCGTACTTTAATTCCACTTTTCCATGACTTTTCAGAAGTCTTCTTGTAGGTGTCTCTTTACCTAAGACTTGTGTCCCAACATTTTACCTGTTTCTAGCATTGTACTTATCCACATCATCATGATTTACAATTGTACTTAGAGATCACTTCAGCTGAAATGAAATAATAAAAATAGCTGCCATGAACTGAGCATTTACTATTTGTAAGACATGTTGCTAAACACTCTAGGTAATCTTCTTTAATCCATGAACAAGAAGATATAAGGCAGCTATTATCCTCATGCTATAAATGAGGGAAATGAAGAGAAGTTAGAAAATTGTTACAAGATCACAGAAAGAGAAAGCAGAACTAAGATCCAAACCAGAGTTCTAAGCAGCTGTGGCATGTGTCCCCCAAATATAAAGATAGAAAGTATTTGATGGGAAAGAACTATTTTTATACTTTAGAAGCAGAGAAGATAAAAAGATTCATGGCCAGTGGAACCCACCCGTGAAGATGAGTAAGGCGAAGGGAAATAGGCCTAAATGTTGGGCTGACAGAGGAGAGGGTCAAGGAGAGTTTCCAAACGGTATAGAAGCACTTGGTCAAAATGCCAGCAACCAGGGATAGATAAATGAAAATGGGCGGAATAAAAGGATGAGTAAACACATCCTTGTGGTCAACTGTTCCATCATGTGGTAAAAACCCTACTACATGTCATCTGGGGTCATGCCCAGACTACAGCACAAGGCAGTCAACATCCAGCCTGGGAAGTCAGTCAGCATTCTGTGAGCTGGAAACAGGAGAGGGTCTGGCAAAAGTAATACAGGAAGCTAGCCCATGAAGAGGTAGCCATACAAGCCACTTACCAGGAGCAGACCTAATGATGTGGGTTACAGAAGACAGATAAGCAGAGATTGAGGCCTGGTACCAGTTTGGGGTGTTATGGCAGCGAGGGAGAGAAATTAGGAATTGGTTAGGAGATGAAGAATGTGGTGCTGGAGCTGATGGCATTCAGGAGAGAGCAGGGCATGGGACCAGGAGCAGAGCTGAGCCCACAGGGAACTCTCACTAGACCAGAGCAGGGATGGTAAAGCCTGGTTCAGGTTGATCATCTTGCCTTTGAACTGGAGGTGGTAGGCTCCCTCTTGGACTCAAAGTCAGAGTCCTCAAATGGTTCCGAAAGTATATATATTATAGATGTACATAGATTATGTTATAGACAGAAACAGTTTTAGAATCAGAAAGGAAAAAAATGAACAAAATCTGGAAATATAACATTTGCCCAAATAGAATAGACTTTTTTGGTACTATTTGGACAACTTTTTCAAAATTTAAATCACTTTTTTTAAAAAGCCAAAACCCTCTGTCTCCTCTTCTTACATGGGGTGGAACACTCCTGGACAGAGGAACAGAATGGAAATGTGTTGCCCTTTGTAAGATTCCCCCAGGTGAGTTCATTGTGAGCATCTCCTCCCGTGAGTTGATGGGGTTGGGAGCATGGTGGTCCGCGTGGATTCCACTGTGTGAGATGAAATTTAACCATTCCATACAGTCCAATGCCCCAATTTCTCTGTTGCCTCTCTAGAACCACACAGGCAACAGACTCCCATTGTTATTATGACACCACCATCTGGGCTTGTTAAATTTGAATGATAGATGTTATGTTCCTGGGAAGGCTACTTACCTTCTCAGAAAAAAAAAATAAAATAAATTAAAAAATAAAAAAAATCCTTCTGTGGTCCCCACAAAATAATCCCTTCTCTAATCTCCCAGTAGGAATCTCCCTCAAATCTTTTAAAATGTTCCTACTGCAAATTAGCTATGTGCACTTGACAATACAGAAGACTCTACTCAAAATCTATTCAATGTGACATTAGGGGCACTTCTCAAGTTAAGAGCCTCTCTCTGTTCATGCTTCTATAAGCACCAGTGAACAACCTGACCTCTTTCCCCAGAGAGCTGGAATCTACCTATTTTTCATTTGGTCCAGTAACCCAACTTGTATTTTGACATTAGAAGCAGTATACATTTTTCTAATTTTCATCCATTGTGTTTCCAGCCAACCCCAAGTAGAAAAGAGGAAAAAGCTGATTACGCATAGCCAGTAGCTAGAATCATTTAAGCTAAATTAATAGGGTCTATAAATAACTTTGTCCTTCCTTTAAAAAGAAAATAAGGAGAGATTGTGTGGTTGGCGAACAATCAGTGGAATGGCCTATTTTCTTCATCAGATTGTCACAATCTGAGTAAATCTTCAATTAGTTTCAGGGAACATGTAGCAACCCAGAGCAGCACGCTGTTTGCAGAGTGGGAGCAAATAAGGCCTGCTAACTAAAATTCCGACGTACCCCATTTACCAGCTCACTCGTCAGTCCTTCTTTGAACAGCCACTAATAATGCATTACTTTGTTTCAATGTGATTCTTTTTTTTTTTAATCAGTGGATTAGATTTTAGGCTTGGCATATTGACATTATTGATTTTTCTACTTTAAATAATTTGTAAACCCTAAAATAAAAAGCGTTTTGCACAGAACTTTCCAAAGAATATATAAAATGTCTTTGAATGGATGCCACAGATCGTAAGAGGACCCATTATTTTCTATACCAAGGAGAAAGAAATATACTGCCGGTTAAACTGTGACATGATGTGTTCTTATCACCTAGAACTTTATTATATGCAAATTGACAATGTTCCTTTAGATGTATTATGTTGAGTTTATTTCTTTCTTCCATGAGAAAGAAAGAGATGGGCAACCTCAAAAAGGCCCTCATGAGACCAGCAGGTGGCTTGGTGGTTAGAGGGCCTAGACACTCCCACATAACTGACTGCTGTTCACATGGTGGACCTGGTGGCTTGCTTTCTCACTTTCCCTCTCTTTGTCTCTCTCTGATCAAACTGGAAAATAATAATAATAAATAAAGTTAAATAAAATAATTCTTTTTTTTTTTTTTTAAAAAAAAGGTCTTCACATTGCAACCCACCGTCAGCCCCAGCCAGCCTGACTCATGGGCATCTGTGTGCTACCAGGATTACGTAAGAAGACCTTGAGTCTCAACCTCAAACTTTCTCATGTGGCTTCAACAATGCAGTGTTCTGTTACTACTGCCACCACGTTGGTTTACGTGTATTTAGACACACACACACACACATAAATATATATATTTAATTGCCTATAGGGCATGTATGCTCACCAGAGAGACAGAGAGAGAGAAAGTAAGAAAGCATGCCCTGAGTGAGACTGACATACCACAATACCTTCTTTGTTCTCCTCTTGGGATTTTGGCCATGCATGCACATGCACCTGCTGTGTTTTTCAAGCTATCAGGTCCAGGACTTGAACTGCTCAGTCAGCCATGTGGGAGCCAGCGCCTTACCTGCCATGCCACCTGACTGGCTCTAGACACATTTTTATCATCTGTTACTGTTTTACACACATTAGACAAAAATATACATGAACTACATTAGTTAATGCATAGTCCTAGGATTTCTTTATGTTCAGAATCTGACTCTTTCGGATTACTTTTGAACCCAGAGTAATTAGAGTCATGCTCCATACGATGTGGCTGATACAATATTTTTTAAAAGAATCTACAAAAAGACCTAAAAGCCTTTGGTGCTGCGCTTTCAGCAATCACAAAGAGCTAGAACACTCTCTTCCCTGCAACCATTTGGTTCCAGGGTTTATAAAAGAGTTCTCCATTAAATTCTCTGGGATTTTCTTCCAAGCAGCTGTCAGTCATTCTACAACTTTTGAGGGTAAGTCTTTTGCTGTTTGCACAGCTCAGGCAGTTTCAAGGGTATTATGCCAACCTAGCCGTCAGCAATGGTTCGAAGCTATTGATTGTAAAATACAACCTAACACCCAAGACATTAAAATTTGCACACCTTAGAACCCATCAGATACAGTATGTGGTCATTGAACTATACAAGCTGAAAATTTATTTCCTGAATTGAGAAACTCTCTTCTCGATTCTCACATCTGTTGAGAATTGAAACCCAGAGTTTTTCTGGAATGACGTCTTGGCAGCTATCTGTAGTTGTTTCTGGGCTCTTCTTAGGAAGTTTTCTCCTCCAAATTTGTCATCTAAAATTTGAAGAAGATATTCATTCATTTGAATAAGTTTTTGGGGGTTTTTTTGTTTGTTTTTAGAGAGTGAGAGCGAGAGATTTTTGCTATAGAGCATGTGTGCTTGCTAGAGAGACAGAGACAGACAGAAAGAAAGCAAGAAATCATCCCTCCTGGGGAGGGGGGGGGATGGCCATGCAGCAATTCCTTCTCCTCTTGGGATCTTGGGAATGCACAAACACGAGCCTGGCGCGAGGTTTAAGTCCACCTGGTCTGGGACTTGAACTGAGGTCAACTATGTGGGAGTCCAGCAACATAACCATGACGTCATCTGCTGGTCTGTTGTGTAAGTCTTAAGCTACCTGTGGCTAACTTGCAGCTCACAGGAAGTAATACAGTAAGATACCTCTACAAAGCTTAGCAAGATATAAAAGGGGAATAACTGACAGTGTGAGCAGATGGAACCTGTTTGAATTATGACCTTTCAACTCCCTCACCCCCCAATAGAGCAGATGCTTGCACAGGATGTGAAAGGGAAATGAGATGACCAAGAAGATAACACAAGGCACAGAGAAACGAGACATGGGAGAAGGTGAATGCCATGCAAAACAAAGTCTACTTCTTCTATTCCTGCAACTCATCAATCAGCCAGCCAGTATCTGTAGTCTTTCATAAATGCAAGAAGCAAATTTCGGTGCTTCTTCCAATTTTGACGCATGTCCATCTTGCCTCAAAGACACAGATGGGGGACCAGTAGTTGGCGTAATGCCTATGGCACCAGACTCCCATGTAGTCGACTGTGATTCGAGTCCCAGACCCAGTGGCTTAAACTCACGCCAGGCGCGTGTGTGCATGCCCAAGATCCCAAGAGGAGAATAGGGGAGAAAGGATTACAGCGTGGCCATCCCTCCTGGGATGTCTTTCTGGAGAGCGCATGCGCCCTATAGCAAAAACCTCTCCAAAAATAAAAATAAAGACATAGATGGCTGCCCCAGACTCCATTGATAACTTCTCTCTTCCATTTCCCACTCTTTGATGTCTTAAGGGTAGAGAGACTAAAATAGTGTAGGATCAATTTTGCCCATCCCTTACCTGAATTAACAAAATATTTCTATGGGCAAATCAGTATGCCAGAATGCATAGTGTACCCATATTGACTCAGCTCCAGCTTTATAATTCTTTAAAATCAGAGTTTTTTAGAATTTTAGTGATATTGCAAGCTTTCTACCAAATTAAATTTGCATCACAATACTTTTCAGATCCTCCACTGCAGGACATATGCAGCTTATATTAATAGGAATTAAGGTTATTCATCCAAACAGCTGAAATTTGTCCTGGTTTAACTCTGAAAGACTTTGATGGGTATTCTTTCTTTTAGTTATTTCTTCTAGAAATGACCCAGCACTGAAAATTAGGCATTTTGTTATTTTTTCCTCAGACAGCCTAGGAACTAGGTTATTGCTTTCCAAACTTCAAGTCAGAAATACTCGCTGTTCTTTTTTTTTTCTTTTTCTTTATTTCTTTTTTATTTATTTATTTTTTTAAGAAATGCTTGTTGCTTTTCTTCAGTGTACTTTTACAAATCACTGGGGCTGTGCTGGATATAGGCCACATCTACAGCCTGCTGAACAAATGATTAGACCCAGCATAGGGTGTGCTACATTTTTCTGTGAAGTGGGATCCCTGCATACTGTGACAGATAAGAGCCTGTGATTGTCCGTTTCCCTGCACTCTAGCCACTTGAAGTCAACTTGCCATGGCCTGCATTAGAGTCATTTCATTGTTTTTAGTCCTGGCCAGACCCTCCTGCTTGCTGCCTGGTTGTCTCATATGGGACACGCAGACCCGTCACAGCTGCAGGTTATCTCTTGGAAGTGATGTCTGTGTTGTCTCTTGCAGAACTCAGGTTTCCTTAAGTCCTCTGTGTTTCATTTTATTATGTTGAAACAGCCTAACATAGTGACATGGGCTCTCATTTAAGTTTCTTTGTTTTTGAAGCCATTTTCAAAAACTCTTATCTGCACATTTAATTTGAAATTTTAAAATATCTCATGAGCAGTCATTGTTTTTTACTTATTTAATTTTTCTCAACTCTAGCAGACATAGAAACTGGGATAGGACCCCTGATTGGCAGAGGAAGCTGGGATGGGAAGACACAGTCACTGGGTGTGACATTTGTGATCCACACACTCAGGACACACATCAGCCTGGAGGAGACCTAAATGCCAGCTTCTAGTGACCTTGAAAGCTCATGTTGAGCCCTCAGTGAGTTGATAGGATCCCAACAAGATAATTAATGTAGTCAATTATTGACAAAGTCCATCGATGTAGATAACATAATTGATGAGTCAATTATTGACAAAGTAATCAATTATTAGGAGTCATTTTTGTTCCAGTGATAAAGATGTGATATAGTTCCCAAGCTGTTTAAAGCCTAGCAAATCAGCAAGTCTTGAGGTACATTAGTTATGATCCCATCGATCTGGGAACATGTTAAATAAGATTATAAAGTCCTTGACAAGCATTCTCACCCAGGAGTGTTTTGCAGCAGTCATCCTATTCATTTGATGATGGAGAGATGGCTGGACAAAGGTGCTTGGTACCACATCCTGAGGATTATTTGCCAACTGCTGGGCTTTGTGTGCAAAGGCTTATCGTCAAGAAATTAAATTCCTTTGACAAAAGAGAAGATATAAAAATGCTCCTAGAGTAAATTCTCACACTGAGAACTGATATCTAAATCCTGCAAGGCCTGCTGAGTCCTAATTTTATCCTCTTCGACTACCTACACTACCCTTTAAAGTGGAGCAGGGAGCATTTATTATTTTAGTTTATGTACAAACTGTAATTCTAATATGAAATCAAGTAAAACCATTGAAAAAATCAAAGCTAATGTTAACACGATGATCTATTTCATCCCCCCAATAGAAGCTAATGAATCATTGTGAATTTATTGTGATGGAAAGACAGTGGCTGCTGGCAATTACACTGATGAGCAGAAATCCTCACAAGTGGGTACTTTAAAGCAATTATTTTCCATTTGGTTCTAAAAAAGCGTCTGAGTACAACTAAGCTTTGATTACCTGGCATCTGAAAATATACGTTCTCAGAGGGGTATTTGTAATGATTACTTTAGTGGAAAGAAAGTAAACAGCTACTGTTTGTGGAAGCTTAGTTGTGAGCCTCTTCAAAGTTTAAAATATGAATTGTGCAAAAGATGGAGCTCTCACTTAACAGACGCACATCACTCCGTGTTCCCAACTGGCAAGAGTCAAGAACTTACTGGGTGCCTGATGATCAGAACGCTATTTGAAAACATAACAAACCTCTTCAAACTCAAAAGCCAATGTCATTTTTACCAATAGATTCTCCAGTCCAAGCATACATCTCAGTCTTCCATTTTTTTCCTCTTTGGCCTCAGGTTTATGAAGAAATGTTGTATCAAAGAATGGCACACAGTACAGAGCTCACCTTGTACATTATAGATTTCTTCAAGAGAAGCAGGTCAAAGGTCATCCAAAGAGAGAATCAGGTAGAGAGACTATTTGATTTATTTTTCAAGTACTGGAAGATTGAGGGTTCTTATGAAAGAACATTTGTGCCATTTTCTTGGTAATTCAGACAGTTTATTGGTACACAGCAAAAGTCAAAAGGCCACATTTTTAAAAGAATAAGGAATGTGAACCAACCCAAGGCTAAATTTAGGCTACAAGAAAAAAAAAGTGTCTAAATTATAAACTTAGTGTACAACTCAAGGTCTGGAAATGGTGGGCACAAATATTGATAGACATTATCAAATTCTTCACTTATCTTGGGTACAACTTTTCTCCAAATGGGAGAACTATTAAAAAGGAAATACAGTTGAGATACTTCAATGGCTAAGAAGAAGACAAGACTAAAGGAAGTGTACCAGATTGTGTGACCAGAAGTTACTGAACCCATAATCATTTTATAATAATCTTTTTATAATAATTTATGTATTTTCAAGCTCATTAGTGTTTGACAGCATGCCAAGGAAACTGCATGGATTGTCCTGTCACCCCTATAAAAGCAACCACTTGGCCAAGTTCCTACAACTAACACGTTGTAGAACTTGGACCAGCAGCTGAATATGGTCTGTCCGTTTTGTTCTTGACATGAAAATAACACATGTTCATTTTGGAGAAAGTACAAGGCAGGAAAATAATAAAGCTATTTAAAACTCAACCCCAAGGCCAGATCCATGGTGTGGCGGGTGAAGACAATGAAATCCAACCCCAGACCACCTCCATGGTGTGGTGGTTAAGACAATCAAATCCCACATGGCCAACTGTATGATTTGAGTCCTGGACCCAGCAACTTGAGAAAAACACTGTGTGTGTGTGTGTGTGTGTGTGTGTGTGTATGAGTGTGTGCCCCAAATCCAGAGCAGCATTACTATTTCTATGGGCAGTGCTTTCTCCTTTCCCTCTCTCTCTCTCTCTAGTGAGTGCACATGCCCTCGAGCAAACAAACAAACAAAAAAGAATAATCCCAACTTTTAGAGAAATAATTAAAATTTTATCATAATTTCTTGATTTTTCTATATTTTTGCTTTGCATATTTGATACTATTTTCTGTTCTGCTTAAAAATATTATCATATGCATTTTCTAAGGCCTGAAAACTACATGTGACTATATTATTTTTTACTTAAAAATGTCACAAGTTAATTTTAATAAGTAAAAATTAGGATATTTCATTTTTCTTTCAGCAATAGCAATTTCTTTCTTTAAAAGTCAGTGAGGGTTAAAATAGGGGCCAGAGAGATTTCAGTGAATGCTGATGTACACACAAGCGGTGAAGTGTAAAGAGTCCTGGATGGCCCTCTGAAGAGGTGGGACCTCGGAAGCAATGTCTTCCCCGGCAAACACGTGGTTCAGTTAAATTCTTCTCCCACTTGCAGAGGGTTCTACAGCATTTCATTGAACAACAAACTGTTAAGCAGAGGAGTAAAAAACACTGAGAGAGGATTGCAATGTCAAAGTGGCCCTAGGCAGTTACCTGGCAGTACTTGGTCTGAAGGCAAGGTTTTCCAAAAGGAGCAGAGAAGTTGGTAGCACACAGTCTGCCTCTTTCCTCACTTAGATCCTTACAACAAGACAAGATGGGATGAGCACAGCAGGTCACATCACCAATGGCCTCCCAAAGCAGCTGAAATGTGTTAGAACCCTCCACCCTTTCTGGGACCTTCGTTCCACTTCTTCAGCAACAACCAAATGGAACTGTTTTCTCAATAAGGCTCTCATCTCTCTCCCCAGCTGCACGTGATGCATAAAGTGGGCTTCGCTATTCAGAAACCACCTCTACCACTTTGGCTTCCCTCCTCCCTTCTCCCTTCCCCCTTCCTCCTTTCTCTCTCCCTCCTCCAACTCCTCCTCCTCCTCCTCACTCATGGTGTCACTGTCCACATCTCCAAGCTTGCCGCCCACTCTCCAGAGCAGCTTTGGCCTTCTCTTCTTCCTTCTATTCTTTCTTGATGACCTGGGGAGCCACTAGAGGAGACTCTTGACTTTCACTCTCATTCTCTCCCTTCCTCTTTTGGGCTTTGGCCACTCCAGCAACTCTTTGCAGTGTTTTCATTGCTGCTACCTGTGGGGCTTGGACTGCTTCAGCAACCACCTCTCTGCAGAATCACTGCAGTCAATGTACTCCTGATTCCAGGCTGTAGGCATGCTTTCTGTGGGTTCTCTGTGCTTTTCCAGAAGGCCCTGCTTAATCAACAGCCTCTTCTTACTTGCCTTCAGACCTAAACCCCACTTCCAAGTGTGTCTCTCTCCATGATCACGCTCTCTTATTATTAGAGAGAAATTTTTGCTATAGGACGGAGAGAGACAGAGAGAAAGAAAGTAAGAAGCCACCCCCCAGGGTGATGGCCATGCCACAATCCCTTCTCCTCCATTCTCCTCTCAGGATTTTGGGCATGCATGTACAGGCACTCAAAGTCTTTTAAGCCACCAAGTCTGAGACTTGAATTGTGGTCAACTATGTGGGAGTCCAGAGACGTAATCATAATGTCATCTATGGATCCCTCATCATCACTCTCTTAATCTTGGCAACTCTACGATAGCCACAGGAGGAGATTACTGCTATCATCATTATTGCAATAGCCATGCAAGTTGCTTCCCCTTTGTTGGGGATGACCATGATCTCCTGATTGACCTCAATGCTGTCCTTATACCAGGGAACACCCAGAAGCATGATCTTGGCCCCATACCAGATCACATGCACTACACTGTCTTTCATAACCAGCCACTTAAGAGATGTCAGCAGCTTTTTCAAAGGGTAAACAACTCACCACAGTTAACTGTCATTCCTGTGGTTATCATACAGCCACTGTGCATCGAGCCTGTCATGAACTGTCGCCATGTGGTCCTTTTCACTCATGACTCTAGAGCGAACCCTCTGAAGTTCCTTCATCTGACCACCAACTCTCAATAGCAAACTGAGGTGCATGCACGGTGGGTGTCCGAATGTAGGTGCCAGCCTCACAACTAACCCAGGAGGCTCCTAACCTTCTTTCTGGATTGTATTCAATCGTTTTGCTCTCCTAGATGGTCCTCAATCTGAGCTGTCTCTTCACTGCTATAATGCAGTAAAGAGTAGGGGGTTGCTGGAACAGGGCACCTGTCAGAGTTTCTAGGGCTGTAGAGAGCTGCCCCCCCCCCCCCCACTTCAATAACATTGTGCAGCTGGACAATTCCCATATACTCTTTGCCTGCAGTCTGTTGGGATTTCACCAAGTGAGTGGCTTGTTCTGTGCACACGATTAAACCGCTGTTACTTTGGGATCCAGATCACCATTGTGTCCTGTCTTCTTCACCCAAAGTATTCATTGAATCCAGGCTACCACCTCATGGGAACAGGGGTTAGAGAGCTTGTCAAGATTAATGAAGCCTGTGCTAACAAAATCTCCAATCTCCCGCTTCAGAGGGTTTGAACCATATGGAAGAAGTGTAGAATGCGTTGTCCTCATGTTTAGCTTATCAGAATTTTTGAGCAACAGGGGCCGCTGAGATGTGTCCAGCTGAGCTACTTTGGATTCAGGTTTCATAAGAAATTCTTCAACCTGCCATATTTCGGCATATCTTCTTCTAGTAATGATTTCTGGCCCTTTTTTTTCTTATGCTTCTTTGGCAAGATAATTACTTCTGCGTCCCTGGTGTTGCCCTGAAGCGTGTGCCTGCTGCCAAGCCAATGCCTGAACTCACCACCAAGGGATTACTGCCTGCAGACTGCTGCCTGACTATCATATCTAATGTCTGCAATTATTTCAAATATAATGTTTCTTCCTTTACTTAGGCAGTTCCTTATAGCTGAGCACTTAGAAAGTCTTAATTTTTTTATTAGTATAAACTCCCTTACAAAAACATCTGAAATCAAATTTCTGGCCTTGAAGATGTATCTTTTTTTTTTTCTTTCCAATTGCCAGAGGGTGGGTATGCTCATGAGAGGGACACAGGGATACAGAGAGATAGAGAAGGAGAAAGCGCCCGTCAAGAAGGTGTGGTCACAGTGCAATCATTTTGACTGCATTTCTCCATCCTGTTAGAATTTTGGACACCCATGTACACATGCTTGGTGTGCTTCAAACCACCTAAGCCAAAAACAAACCATAGTTAGCCATGTGGAAACTGCCTTACTTAACCACTAGGCTACAAAGAAAGTCTTAAAACCCTTTTATTTGTATTTCTGAATTACTTTCTTGAAAGGTTAAAATATTGCACTTTCAGCAGTCCTTGGAGTGCCTACTTTGTGACATTAGCCAACATTATGTGTTCCCTTTCAAAACAGGTTATGTATTGATATTGACTTCATATAATTTATTTGTATCTCATTTTTACACAAATTTTGTTCATGCAATAAGTCAAATACTTTTCTAATAGTTACTATTTATCTGTATTTTCTTTTTGGTGAAATGAAGCATACATGATCTTTGCTCAATTAGTTATTATTATTTGGAGTCTCAGGGATTTTTCTCATTGATTTTTAAAACCATGTCTGTCATGCATGGTACCAGATTCCTAGCACTGCATGTGACCAATAAGAATTAATTCATTGGGTTTTCTTTAGAAATTAATATTGTTAAGCATTTTTATATATATAATAATGATTTTTCTTTGTCATCATTTAATTTAATGTGCACAATGTAAACTTTTGAAAGCAGTTGAACCTCTCTTTTACAAATTCTTCCATTTGGTTGAAGTATAGAAGATCCAACTTGGGAACCAGCAGTTAGCGTAATGGCTATGTCGCTGGACTCCCACGTAGTCGACCACAGTTCGCGTCCCGGACCCGGTGGCTTAAAACTCACACCGGGCGCGTGTGCGTGCATGCCCAAGATCCCAAGAGGAGAATGGAGGAGAAGAGATTACAACGTGACCATCCCCCCTGGGGGGGGATTTCTCACTTTCTGTCTCTATGTCTGTCTCTGTCTGTCTGGCGAGCGCACACACCCTATAGCAAAAACCTCTCAAAAAAAAAAAGAAGATACAACTTAATGTAGAGCATTAAGATAAACAGAATTTCCTTCTGGGCATTATATAACTTAATATTTATAAGTTAATAGTAATATGAAATTTATTTTAATATGGGATAAGAATTGAAGGCAATATTTTTAAACCAACTTATTAAATAATCCTCCCCTTCTATAAAGGTGTTTTTAATAGGTCATCCTCATATATTTAATTTGTATGCCTACAAAAATATCCTTTTGTTATTATTCTATTTCTTTGCTCTTTCTGAAAATGCTTATGATTGTATAACATTGAGGAGTAAAAGCTATATTATAGCTCTATATATTGTTTTAATATCTTGTAATAATTTTCCTCATTGATCACCTTCCTCATATTAAATAACATTCTTATCTACATATTTTTGCACATAATTTTAAACATATATTTTAATAACAAGGCCTTAACTTTTATTGGAGAAATACATGCACACTTTTTAAAAAAAGATAAGAAGGAATATAGAAAACACCTACGGAAATGCAATCATCTTCCAATTAGCCTTTCCCACCCCTATTCTCTCAGTCTTTACCTAAAACTAGGTTTCAGTCTCCTCAAAGTTTATGTTTTTTATTCATCTGGTAATTTTGTTCAAAAATTTAAATAATATGCTTATGCTAATACATTTTAAATTTTATCCATTTCAAACATTATCTACTTCTAACTAAATAGGTAGAATTCGACTCCATAGCTCTGTAAAGCTCTCCCCTAGTCCTTCTACTATAGTTAAATCTCTACTATAATTCATCTCTCTCTTAACTTTGTAACTTTAATTCACATATTTTTTAATGCATTTCTTGTTCAAACTAGAGATTTTCTCTGGATTTCTTGCTTTACATAGTGAAGGATTTAGTGTTCCTATCTAGTTCATCACCTATCTTCCCTCTCTCTACTTACCCTCTGTCATCTGTACATTTATGATATATTAGCTAGTATATAGGCTGATCTGCAGCCACCATTCATCAACGTTCACTGACTTATAGAGTTCCAAAGACTCAGTAACTATGACTGTTCCAAAAGTTCTTACCCTTCCCTGAAGAAAGAGATAAATGGGGTGTTTTACCCTGTTATTTCCAGTCAGTAAAATAATGTTGTGAGTTTTCTCTCATCTGGGAAAGTGACCCCAAGAGGAGTTTAGAATATGTACCCTGTTTGTAGGGAGACCTAGTAAACTGATGCCCAACTCCTACTTGGAAGTCTAAAGGGAAGGTGATGGTATTGCCAGCTGCTTTGATGGAGGGATAAATGTGAGTTGACTGCACTGGGATTGGGTAGCTTTCTCAGAATTTGTTGAGTCATGAGGACATCCTGTGGAAGAGGAGAGCAAGAGATTGAGAAGAGAAAAAGAAAATGAATTTGTTGTTTGATGGAAAAGGGCTAAAGAAGAATCAAGTGACCAACAGAAATAGAGATGCATTTGTTCTCCAGAGAACTTCAAATGAAAGATCACTAGTGATGGAGAATGCCTAAAGCATCCCAGAAGAGAAAAAGGCAAGCTTTCATCCCCTGCCAAGTCTAGAGAACATAGGAGCTGGATCCCAACCAAACCAAAGGAACTTCTCCATTTTTCCCTCTTCTCTATCTCTCTTCTGATCTTTGAAAGGTAAAGATTAGTCATAAAGATAGAAGAGAAGAATCCCAGATGCAGTGGCACAAATAGTAGAACGTCACTGCATGAAGATATGACCACATGGGAGGCCCAAGTTCAGATCCTGAACCAACCCAAACACTCCAGACATGGTAGTACATGTCTGTAATCCCAGCTCACTAGGAGGCTGGGGAGGACAGCAATGGTGAGACCCAGTCAAAAATATCTCCCTCTTTCTCCCTATCTCATAGGGGATAAGAGCTATATTATTAGAAAATAAAGAGAAGAAGCTTTATCATTAAAACAAAACTGGAATTTTGATTATTATGAGATTGGACTTTTAAATATTGAGTCCAAGTTTTAAGACTTATGGTTACAGAAAAACTCTGCATTCCACAAAAGTGACCACAAACTGTCAGACCTTTTATTCAGGATAGAAAAAAATTCTTTTTTTTTTTTTTGGAGAGGTTTTTGCTATAGGGCGCGTGTGCTTGCCAGACAGACAGAGACAGACATAGAGACAGAAAGCGAGAAATCACCCGCCGGGGGGATGGTCACGCCGCAATCCCTTCTCCTCCATTCTCCTCTCGGGAACTTGGGCACGCACGCACACACGCCCGGCGTGAGTTTTAAGCCACCAGGTCCGGGACACGAACTGCAGTCAACTATGTGGGAGTCCAGCGACATAGCCATTATGCTAACTGCTGGTCCCCAGAAAAAAATTCTAAAGAGTAATTTCAGTGAAACGAAAAAGATGAAAAAAGTATCTTCATTATATTTCCTGTAAGTTATCCTTATTTAAAGTAATGGTTATATAAAGTTAAATACTTATTTAAGCCTTGGGGACCAGCACGTAGTGTGGTAGTTAAGGCACTGGACAAGCCCACATGGCTGGCAATGATTTGAGTCCTGAACCTAGCTTTCTTTCTCACTTCCTCTCTCTCTCTCTTTCTCTGTCTCTCTCTCTCTCTCTGGTCAAATTAAAAAAATGAATAAATAAATAAAATTAAATAAATAATTCTTTTTTTAAAAAAAAGACTTACATAAGCCTTATAAGATGGAAGTTAGAGTACATGACATTTCAAGCCTATTTTGACCATTCAGTTCCATTTCTTATTTTTAAATTTTAATCTATATTGATATCTACAAATATTTAGCTCTATGTATTTCTTACTTATTCTTTACAAAGAAATTCTATATAAAGATTTTTTAAAATTTAATTTCATTTCTTCTTATTATTCCTTTTTTTGTCTTTTTTTTTTTTTTTGGAGAGATTTTCGCTATAGGGCGCGTGTGCTCGCCAGACAGACAGAGAGAGACAGAGAGACAGAAAGTGAGAAATCACCCCCCAGGGGGGATGACCATGCCGCAATCCCTTCTCCTCCATTCTCCTCTCGGGATCTTGGGCACGCACGCACACGCGCCCGGCGTGAGTTTTAAGCCACCGGGTCCGGGACGCGAACCGCGGTCGACTACATGGGAGTCCAGCGACATAGCCATTACGCTAACTGCTGGTTCCCTTATTATTATTATTTTTTAATTTGGCCAGAGAGAGAGAGAAAGGGAAAGTGAGAAAGCAAGTTGCCAGGTCTGGGACTCAAGTCGCTGTCGCCCATGTGTGAATCCAGCACGACTCCCGGTCCTCTATATAAAGGCTTTTAAACCCACATGTAAGTATCCGTATCTACTCTTTCTCTCAATCAGTAGATTCTATAGGAAAGTATATCGTATGATGTGACCAAAACTTGCTGTGTATCACTAATGAATATATGGCCATTTGTTGGCTAGAAATATCCACCAGTAGTCACCCTAGCAGTAAAGAGACAAACCAAAACACCATTATCTTTTTATGTTGCTATAGTTTATAGAATCATTATCTCCTGGCCTTCTGAAGAACTCTTTTCAGACTTGCCCCTAACAGTTTGTTTATACTTTCTAAAATAAAATTCATGTATACAACAAAATTTGGGGGGAAAAATATCAAAGATATAAGGAAGATTAGGAGGAAAAAAAAGGTTAAACATGAGGTTTGATATAATTATTGTGATTGTCTATTCAATTTTGCTCTGCATTTCCTCAGAGGCAAAACAAAAAAATATATATGTTAAATTCTTAAAGTTATTTGTTTAAATAAAGCAAACCACCAATTTAAAAAAAAAAGAATTCTTGCAGTACACATACATTTGTCAGAGAGAGAGAAAGAGGAAGAGAGAAAGTGTAAAAGCATTCTCTGGAGGGATGGCCCCTTCATAATCCCTTCTCCTTCATTCCCTTCTAGGACTTTGGGCAAGCATGTGTAGTGCCCCATTCACAGAATTCCCAAAAAAAAAAACACAAGGAGTCGATTCCACTGTAAGCACATGAGGGTCGTTTTTATTTGGTCTTGAGCCAGGATTCTCAATCTTACTGACAAAGCAGGGTCAGAGTTGAGAGCCGGGTATTAGTCGAGCTGGGTTTTTATTTGGCTGTTAAGGGGGAGGTGGGGGGGGTACTGAGGAATGCACTCACGCAGCTATATATTGGCTGTAGATTTCAAGAAGCATCTTTTACTGATTGGTCTTCAGACCGTTATGTTGGGCAAGAAAGTTACTTCAGGTCTCTGGTATTTCTTTTGTTCTTCTCATTATGACCCTCTCCTACTTGAGATGGCACCAATTCTTAGCAAGGTGGTTTTAACAAAATGGAGTTGCCCTCCAAAGAAGTGGAGTCACTCTGGTCCTTCACATGCACTGGCACCCGGTGTGATTTTCTTTTCTTTCTTTTTTTTTTTTTAAAGAATCATTTTTATTTAAATTTATTTTAATTTGACTAGAGAGGGACAGAGTGAGAGAGAGAGATAGAGAGGGAAAGCGAGAAAGCAAGTCGCCAGGTCCAGGACTTAAACCACAGTCAGCCATGTGGGAGTCCAGTGCCTTTAACCACCAAGCCACCTGCTGGCACCCAGTGTGATTTCCAAGCCACCAATTCTGAAGATTGAATTGTAGTCAGCCATGTGGGACTCTGGTGGCTTAACCACTATGCCACCTGCTGGCTCCTCTTCTATCTTGTTTTTATGTTTACTTATTTATTTATTCTAAGGAACAGACAGATAGCACCCCAGCAAAGTTCCCCTATCATGATTCTCCCCTACTCTCAGCTGGCCCAAATCAGGGCACAAGTCCCGTACCTAGAGAGGTCCCAGGACATGAGCCTAAGACCTTTCCTACGGGGTTCCAGCTGCATTACTGCTACGGCACTGCAGGTTTTAAGCAGGAGTTAGTTGGCAGATAGTTTGAGGTCAAGTGCCCAGCAAGATTTCCCAAGGGGGTGCTATTTGTCTTAAGAAAGGCATATATACATTACCACATTGGTGAGCACCGGTACTAATGCAGTGGCCCAAGGACTATGCCTTAAAAGACATGCCCAGGCAGTAAGCATCTACCGTACTCATAAACTGAAGTTCAGCAACTCCTATGTGTCTCTGAAAATATATTGATTTCTTTCTAAGCTTTAAGTCAATAAAATTGCATTACTCTGAACAACAGGACATAAGTTTCCAACAATATTCTGTGTAAAAACTTGTAACTTCAAGGTTCTCAAAATGAAGTCTCTTTCTAGAAACCAGTTTATATCCATTCAAACTTTGGAAGCATAATAAAAATTACAAATATTTTTCTAGTGTGCTATTTCTTCTCTAAGTTTAAAAAACAATTTCTTTGGTATTTTGCTATTTCAAGCCTTTTAAGTAAAACCCCCAATGTAGCCTGCTTATTAAAAGAAAAAAAAAGTGTATTTGTCTTAAAGTGTTATGATCATGCTAATGTACTTTAAAAGTCAATTATACTTAATCTAAACATCTCGAGAGAGGATGATTTATTCTTTTTTCATTCAAACCACAAAGCTCTTAGTAAATGCATTTTCCTGCTGTGTTGGGAATATGTTATGTCCAAGTAAACTGCTAAAATGTCACCCAGTAAAGTGTAAGCCCAGCATATAGTTTGGAAGAACAAATGTTCGAAAGTTTAATACACTCAGATTAATAAAAGGCTGTAGTGATAGATGATGATTTTTATGATGCCCAAAGAGGATGCTAGACAAACTTACAGAATAACATGGAAAGCTCTATAGCAGTTTCTGGATGAGAAACGAAATGTATAATACATTAGGGCTCTCTTAGCTTAAAAAAGTAATCAAACCCCAGAAAAATATTTGATATTATAGTCTGAAAGGAGGTCACAATCATGTTTTGACAGCTGACTAAGAATTAGATGAAACCAAATTGTTTACTGACTCTAATACACCCCCAGCTGTCTAAACAGTCCAGATAAGGACAGTACAATAAAAATGCAAGCTCACCAAACAGGGTCATTTTAATGAAGTTATGACAATCAGTCAATTAAACCCATAAGCATTATGTTCTACTAAAATGAAAATCTCCCGATAAATAAAAAGTCATCTCCCTGAGGACAATTTTTCTCTATCTTTGCTTCTACAACTGTACTGAAATATCTGAGTCATCTTTCCCCACTCTATCTCCCACCTAATGAATCCCAAGCAGTCACAGAGTCCCTATTGTAGACAATCCCCTGCAATATACATTAAAGAAGAATAAAGTTAGTTCCAGGACATATTTATACACCAAATAACAACCTAGCTGGATAACTGAAAACATCAGGAATGCCACTATGTAAAATAATGCATGAGCCTGCAGGAAGAATAGCAGACTGAAATTAAATATACAAACAAAAAAATCATTGTCATAATCTAAGATTGTAGATTATCTTTTTCTTTATTTTCCAAGTCATCGATAATATTAATTTGTTGATTTTACACAAAAGAGAATATTTTCTAAATTGTCATAATATAGTGAGAGAAAGAAAAACAAAAGTACAAAAAAAAATGAGTAAAGAAAAAATTGAAAAGTAATATATTAACCATGTGAAAAAGAATATGCTGGGGCCAGTAGGTGGCATAGCTATAAAGGGCACTGGACTCCCACATGGCCAACCATGGTTCGAGTCCCAAACCTGCTGGCTTTCTCTCTCTGTCTCACTCACTCTCGCTCTCGCTCTGCCCCTCTCCAGTAGAATGAAAATAAATAAATAAAGTTAAAAAAATATTTTTTTAGAAGAATATGCTATAAAACACACTGAAACTCTTAAAAAATAACTTAACGACTGTGGTTGGTTCTGGGTGGCTTCCTGAAGGAAGTGATTTTCTGGACTGTGGCAAACAATGCTGTTCTGCAACAGACCATGATAAATTGATGAGGATACCAGAAAAGCTGGAGCGGATGTAATATGAGTTTGTAAGAATGCTGAGTTTGCAAGAAAGAAGACAATTTCCTAAATATTGCAAGTATGTAAGGGGGAAAAAAATGACATTTTCTGAAAAAAGCATTTGTGGAGTGGCAGGGAAAAGACTGTGCTAGAAATTAAATGACCTGGATTTTGTGCTGGGCCTGTCAGTTGTGTGACTTTGAGCATTTTGCTTAAATTAAAAGAATGTCAATTTCCTCATGTGCAAAAAGACAACAATAATTATACATAACCTCCCACCTTCATTTGTTATTGTAAAGGTCAGATGTAATGCTGTTTCTCAATACGAACGTGTAAAATGTTACTTGGTGAAAAGGGTTTATCCAAGAAGCTTGTTACCATGCAACTGTCCCAATGTCCCTATGGAACAGCTCTCACCTATAGACTCTCCAAACACTCTCTCGACTGAACCTTACTCACACCCATGACTTCCACCACCTTCTATAGCCTGATGGATCTCTCATCAGTATTTCTGACTGAGCTTCATTTTCATATTAGATATTTCCAAATGAAAATCCAAGTGTACTTAAAACAGCATGTCCCAAACTGAATTTACTATTCTCTCTCTGAACTCTGCTCCAAACCTGGTGCTATGGTTTAAATATGACCCCAGAAGTTCATGTGTTGCAACACGGTTATACTGTGAAGATATTAAGAGGAAACGTATTCTGATTATGGTGATGAATGGACAGGTCTTTGGGGAGCAATTACGCATCAGGGTGAAGCCCCCATGATTGAATCCTGCTAAATTTATAAGGAGACAAAATGAAATGGAGACATGTGGACACAGACACATGCACTTCTGCTCTGCTGTCTTGCCTTATGACCCACCAACAAGAAGACCATCAGCATATGTGTGGCTCCTGGGCCTTGGACCTCCCAACCATGAGCTAAATAAACCTCTATTCTAAGTCAATGAGTTTCAGGCATTTTCTATTACTATCCTCAGAATGGACAATAACACCTAGTATGATCTACCTGAGTAAAGTGTAAAGTCAACATCTCTCCAGTCCTGAGTCGAGTTCCACAGAAGCAGACCCTGAAATGAACACTCAGTTGCAGTGACAGAGTGAGGAAATGCCTCCAGAAGAAAGTTCTAAGGGGAAAATGGAAAGAGGAATGGAAAAAGGAGGAAACCAAAAAAACAGGGGGATTTCAGTCCAAGAGCTAACCTCAGCATGGTCCCATATGGGAGCTCTGGAGTATCCATCACGTTTCAGTCAGAGCCACCCAAGGCAAAGATGCTGAGCTTTCACATCCATGTGCATCAGTCTTTGGCTAAATGCCACCTTGGGGTTGGGCAAGGGAACATAAACTCTCAGGCACTTCCAGTTCTCCGCACTTGTAAAGAAAGTAGTTCAGGAGTCAAGCAGTCATTCAAAGAGACAAAAGGTCACAGAAACCTGGGTCCTCTACAGAGATCTAGAGGGATCAGAGTGTAGTTTGCACTGTTAGCATCCCTAGAAACACCAGACCCAGAAACCTACCAGGTACCCTCCAGTCATCATCCTCATCCATCCTAAGCATTGTATTAATCACTGAGTCCAACTGAGTCTGTCACCAAGTCCAATAAAGATTCTGGATTTGTCTCAAACTGTCTCTAATCTCTTCTTTCCTACTCCTTGAACTCTCATCATTCCAGCTTGAACTTGTAGATGGTTATCCTACACCATCACTGAGCCTCCTCTCAAAGCCTCCATTAATCTATTCTCCAAGTACAGGCAGACTATTTGGAGATGAATTATATATTGATAAAAAATAATGTATGTTATGAAAAATAACTTCATTTTCTAAAACAAAAATGTTAATGAGGGGCCAGCCCATGGTCTGGTGGCTATGGTGACTGGATCTCACCTTGCCAACTGTGTGGTTCAAGTCCTGAACCTGGTGGCTTGAAAAACACACCAAATGCATGTGCAAACATGCTCAAAAATCTCAAAAAGAGGGAGAAATGCGGGAGAAGAGATTGTGCCGTGACCATAACCCATAGGGGATGTTTTTCTCTTTCTCTCTCTGTCTTCCTGTGTGTGTCTCTGGAGAGCACATGTACCCTCTGGCAATTTTTAAAATTTCAATTTAATAATTTTAAATTAATGAGAAGAATGGCAATTTTGTTTTATATTTTTGGCAAATGTCTTTACATTCTGCCTTAATATAATAGATTCTCACATCTGCATTCAATCTTTTTAACACTTTGTTTTGTTATAAATATGTGAAGAAAATCTAGCCTTATACAATTATGTACTTGGAAAATGAAGAAGTATTTTAATAGGCTTTGCAGATAATCATGGATATTATTACTGGATAGAATATCAACATTTGACAAGTGATATTCTCATTAAGACTGCAGTGTGGAATCTGAATCTACATTAATAAAACCCTGTTTTATTAAAAAATGCTCCGTTTCATTCAAATTCATTGCTTTGTATTTTGCGTGTATCTTTTACTCATGCATGACTTTGTAGCATCATGAATTGCACTTGAAAAATAATAGTTCAGTGAATTGTGCAAATCTTCCAGATGTTAATGTATCACTACTCACTACTCTCTCTCTCTCTCTCTCTCTCTCCATATATACACACACACACACACACACACACACACACACAAATACACACCCCACATGTTAGTAGTACTACTGATCTCAACAGGAAAATCCTTACATATTGGGGGAGCTTTAAATCTCATAGGTCAGAGAAAGGTTTTCAAAATTCTAACTTTTCTTCAAAAGCTCAAATGTCCTTATCTGAAACAAATACTGCCTGTTATTTCCCTTGAAATAGCAGGCTCACTTTGTCCATTGTGATAAAAATTGCCAAATACCCAAGTCTGAATAAATCTAATCATTCTTCTGAGTGAAAACCAGTGGTCAGTTCAGCTTGTAACTCAATCACATTAGTGCTTTCCTTCAAGACAATCATTGTACTGTCGATTTGTTGACCGTAAGTCTTCATTAAGGCATGTGGTATAGTTTTCATTTTATCACACCGAATCTTAAAAACATGCTGAGAGTTAATGTAATTAATCATTTTTACTGCTTTACCAAATAGACTCTTAAATGAAACTGGCTTTTTTTCTCCAGCCTGTGTGTGTGATGATGAAGAACAAATAACTACCAGTATAATTTGGTGCCACTGTCCTGATTTATGGTAAGAGATTAGTCCTTTAAGACTGAGTTTATACTATCAGCACAAAGGTCAAAACAGTGAAAAAGGCAAACATCTTAGGATTATTATGAAAGTAATTTGCACTTTCCAAATTGTCTGAAAGTGTCTCAAAGATCCCCAGAGCTCCATGGATCATATTGTGAACATCACTGCTCTGGCTCATACCCTAACATTCACCATTATAAACCCTTCACTAGTCCTTGACTTTAACTTAAGTTACAAGGTCACCAAGTACCCTTCTTTCTACTTTATGTAGAAAACTTTCTCCTAAATAAATCCCCATCTCAAAAGCAGAAAGTCAACTCCATTTTCAACACCAATTTAAGAAGACATATGTTGAACACACATAGAATCAGCGTGGGAGCAGGGAGCAAGTTAAATAACTTCCCACCCTACCTTCTCTTTCACACTTACCCTCAGAATTTCAGCTTTTCCTGCAGGCAAAGAAACCTGCATCTGCATTTGACTTCTGAAAATTTAATAATCTTGTTCTTAAAAAGACATTTTCTCCACTTTAACTCATAATTTAATAACCTTCAGTTACAAGAAAAGGTGGCAATGATCACAAATGAAGTATCTAATGAAATTCCACTCTCCCTTCCCCAAATAAATATATCTTTTTATTGCTGGTTTAGCAAGGCGGGGACCATGCTTTTATATGGAAACAAATAAGAATAAAGAAAGGGATAGAGGGTAGCCACAGTGGTGCAGGCAGTGGGGTACCACTGCACAGTACTGGAGACATACAGAAGGCCTCAGGCTCAGATGTCAAGTTGACCTGAGTGTGCTGAGCACAGCCATACACATACCTGTGATGCTGTCTGGAAGGCTGGAGGATGGGAGACCACACCATAGTGAGATCCTGTGGAGGAAACCTATTTTTTCCTCTTTTTCTCTCTCTTTCAATAAATAAACTGAAGAAAAAGGAGGGGGAAATCTGTATGCTTTGGAGAATTGAGCTCCAGAAAAGAGCAAGATGAGGATTGAGTGGAGCTGAAATTGTCCTTCAGCACAACCCTCCCCAACGCCAATACTGTTCACAAGATACAGGAATGGATGCCCCTTGTCTAGCTCCACTAGAACTGGGTTTCTCCATCTTTGGCCCTCTACAGGACTATGCAGCCTTCCTCCTTTTTTCTCTCCCTTTCTGGGACAGAGACATGTGCAGATCTAGGAGGTTCACAAACTTCTTCCAAGGCACACAGTTTGTTTGAGGCCTCTCATGCCAATTGTAACTTCACAGGCCTTTATCAGTTCGTGATCCCTGAATCCACACATTACATGCTTTGTTCTAATTATACCTTTGCTCCTAGTCAAATCGTTTCATCATCTCTTGTTAGATGCCATCCCTAATCCCAAAAATTTTTTTTTAGAACTACTTTTAAATTTTATTTATTTATTAGTATAATTTTGTAGTTTGATGAGGGAGAAACAGAGAAGGAGAGAGAGAAAGTAAGAAAAATGACGAAAGCAAGCTGCCAGTTCTGGAACTTGAACTGTAGTCGGTCATGTGGGAGTCTAGCACCTTAAACACCATACCACCTGTGAGCCTCAATCCCCCAGATGTCAAAGTCTCATTTATATTAGTACTTCACCCTGCTACCCCAACCCCAAAATTCTATTAGCACCTAGATATGCTTCTTTCAGAACATAACATACTTTTTACCTAATCATTGCTTTGTTTATTTATTCTTCCCCCTATCGCTAAGTTTTCTGAGGTCAAAGACTGTTGAGTTTTTATCCCTCCATGTACCAACCCACACCTAGGCAAATACAAGGCAGTTGACAAATATCCATTTATAAATGTTTGTTGATTAATGCCACATGGCAATATGTCAACTTGGCATCTGCACTGGGTAAAAGGGTTATGAGACAGGAAATAGAAAGCACTTGAACAAAGAATTTTTGTTTATCTTTTGGAATGAGATAAGGTCAAAGAAGGGAAAATAATGAAAAGATTAATGAAATAGTATATGCAAGGAATACGAGAAACCTAAAATAAAAATGGAGAAATAGCAGCATAATTTAGATAGATCTAGGAGGTGGATTACACAAGACAACTTTGTTCCTAAATGTGTGGTTAATAAAGAAAGTACAATAAAAATTTCTACAAGTTTTCAACATAATACAAAGTAAATAATATTTTATCATAATTTTTTGGTTATTAAAAGGAACATAAGTACTTGGGAACTTGATTTGAAATCTGGTTCCTCATTAAAAAACTACATAATATTGTATAAATTTCTCAGACACTCTAATTTATATTTTTTAATAAAAAATGTAAAAAAGTAAGCTATGACAAAACTCATAAGCTGAAGTGAGACTAAATATTACATAAATAACATCTAGCACAGTGCCTAGTACATAATTATCACTTACTTTGTTATGAATCATAGTGACTGGAACACTGACAACTACTTATTATCTACTTCTGGGGTTCTACCTGCACTTGAGTAATTATTTGGGAGCTAGACAAATTCAAACACCTTTCCTGGAAATGATTTGCAAAAGGAAAATGTTCTGCTACCCTAACCCAGAGTTCCTTTAGGGCTTCAGAATTGGGATGCTCTAATCAGAGAACACACCTGAGGTCCATTCAAGAATGGATTGGAGGGAACCAGCAGTTAGCGTAATGGCTATGTCGCTGGACTCCCACGTAGTCGACCGCGGTTCGCGTCCTGGACCCGGTGGCTTAAGACTCACGCCGGGCGCATGTGCGTGCGTGCCCAAGATCCCGAGAGGAGAATGGAGGAGAAGGGATTGCGGCGTGACCATCTCCCCTGGGGGGTGATTTCTCGCTTTCTGTCTCTCTGTCTCTGTCTGTCTGTCTGGCGAGCGCACGCACCCTATAGCGAAAACCTCTCAAAAAAAAAAAAAAAAAAAAAGAATGGATTGGAATTCTGAGTCATGGAATTGAGGTATGGCCTAATCCTCTTGCCATTTTCTCCAGAGATTTGACAGTGGGAAAGCATGTATGAATCCAGACAATCTATTTCAGCTTCAAGTTATGACCTAGAAGCCTGAAGAAGTAGAGCAGATGGCTAACTTCATGCATCGTTGGAAGGCCTATAGTTCTCTCACCTATTTGGCAATTCAGTTAAGCAAATAAGACAGCCCTAACTTCAAGTACAAAGTACAGTCCATTTTACAACATAGTATATCATCATGTGGGAAAATGCATCATTGTATGGACAAAATGTAATGTCGTATCAACAAGGGGGAACAAACAGGTATTTAAAATATATATATATATATACACACACACACATACACACACACACACACACACACACATATATATATACACATAGCTATACACTATAAATGTATAACTGTGGAAATAAACTGCATTTAAGGAATCCAAAGTATACATTAAAAAATCTTATCCATAGGCCAGCTCCACGGCCTGGTGGTTAAGAAAGCCAGACCCCACAAGACTGGTCACATAGTTGGGGTCCCAGATCTCTTTCTCCTCTCTTTTTTTCTCTCTCTCTCATCTGTCTGTGAAGAGCATACATCCCCCTAGCACCTATGTGTTCATGTGTTTGCATGCACACACACGCAAGCACACACACACACACACACACACACACAAGAAATCTCATCCACAGAATGGGCTCTTTTATATGTGTAATTCATCTCACATATAGATTATTTTCATGCATTTAATTCATAGTCAGCAGCATGGATAGCATAGGTGCTGCCCATGGAAGGTCATTAGTAGGTTTTTCCATGAGTTTTCTCATGATCCCAGAAAGAGCTGGAACCCAACGATTTGAATGTAGCAGAAGATCTAAAGCTATTCTTTTTAATTAATTTAGGTAGCCACACATATAGGAGATAGAATTTCAGAGAGCACTTTAGGCTATATTACCGCCAAATACTCCCAGTCGCCTTGGCTTAAGATCTGCTGTAGTTCTACCATACATTCATCCCTGATGAGAGACTCCATATTTAGATAAGGCAACCGCAACAGGAGTAAGAGAAGATAAGGGGAAAATGAAAAATAGTATTTGAGGTCTACTATAGAGCTAGCAGAGAAACTATGAATGTCTTACTAGTACAGGTCACAAATAGGATACAAGGGCTTACTATAGCAGAGGTGAGAGATTTTTATTATATGCTAAATTTTATTAAAAACGTACCTATCTGGGATCAGCAGATGGTGTAATAGTTATGTCACTGGACACCCACACAGTCGACCGCAGTTCATGTCCCAGACCCAGTGGCTTAAAACACGCAGGGTGTCTATGTGCATGCCCCAAGTCCTGAGAGGAGAATGGAGGAAGTGAGATTGCAGCATGGCCATCCCCCCGGGGGTGATTTTTTGCTTTCTGTCTCTTGGTCTCTCTCTGTCTCTCTGGAGAGCACATGTACCCAATAGCAAAAATCTCTCTAAAAAAAAAAAAAAAAGATGTATACACACACACACACACACACACACACACACCCCTATCTAAGGCAATCCCCTGATCAGATTGTGTTGGGTATAGTAGCTCTCAAAAGATAGAGAAAGCATTAACCTGGATCTAATTTTGACCAAGGACATTTATTTTGGTCAAAATAATTTGTAAGTCTTTCATCTCAACCAGACACCTATTTATTGAACATTCACTAAATACAAAAGAGTCCTGTTACACTCAACATTTGGCATAAAGATGAGAAGAACAAGAGTTGAGATATTTTGAAATCGAACATAAAAGATTCTACATTAAATATATTCAGTTATAATTTTAAAACTACGGTTATAGATTAGATGCCTATGTGGGGTCCCTGAATTGGATTGGTTTTATTATCATATCTGCACTTCTAATGCTAATCAGGGGCTATAAATAACACACATTGATTATAGAGAGACTAGTAAAAAGAAAATCAATGAATAAGAAAAAAGCCATCAAGAATGCTCAAAAAAGTCAGAGGAATATTAATCCACTGTTCAGATTATGGAATTTATAACTTCCCTGTACTATTTAAACCAAACAAAATAATTTTAATGAGTGGCTTTGTAAAGTAGTTTAGTAGAAAGATTTTCAGGTAAGCTACTTTTTTTGCTAACAAATGTGAATCTGAGAAAAGAATTCCCTATTTCCAGGTTTTAATCATTTCATCAAATACAAAAAAATCTTCCAGATTCCACGTGTTTTTGTATGTATCCACCTCTTGTAGAAAATATGCTGTTTTCTATTCCTCTCACTCCACCAGACTCTAAATTTCACCATACTAAGAGCCCCTTACTCTTCGGTGATTCCATGACAAAAGAAAAAAATCTAGACTCCTTCCTTAGAGTTGATTATTTAAATAGACATGGAGATCTGACACATAGATCAGTGATTCTAGAACCCAGATTATTCTCAGAAACAGTTTTGGAACTTTAAAAAGATGTAAATTCAGATTTTATGAACCAGAATTTCTAGGATCTGAAGGCATATTTTTTTAAAAATTCAATAATGGCAGTTAAGCAATTCCAAAACTCCCATCATAGTTAAAAAGAAAGAGATGGAATAAATGAAACTATACAAAACCTACATCTGCAGCTTAACAAGACAGGAAACATCAAAACTTCAAAAAGCACTTATACAGAAAAAGAAACAGCAAATCCCAACAACTTATATCCAAAATCTTTTCATAAACCTTTGCAGAGAGAAAAGACAGTTTTAAAAAATTCTGTAGAAAAGATAAAATGGAATATCACCAGAAATAAAGTAAAGCAGAAGTTTGAAAACACTAAACATGTGTACCAGTAGATCCAAGCCCAATGCCCACATGCCTGCCATTATTTTCAAACTGCTAGACTTAGGACTTGAATCAGATAACCTGCCATTTGGGATCCAGCAATTTAATCTCCACACCACCTGCTGCTCAGTATCTTAAATTTTAATTCAAAAGAAAAAAAAAACTATCCAAACATATTTACTTTAAAAAAAAACAGTAAATAATTGTTGAAGCCTAAAAGCTAGGTACATCAAAAGAGGTAGACAGTTTTACAGAGAGATCAGAGATAGACTCTGTCAAAAATAGCCCTATTACAACAACTCTATTCCCAGGGTGATGTATATGCTTAAAATTATGCTCTCTAAAGAGTCATATCAGAGACTTCAAACTATAGGAGAAATAAATTTCGGTAAACTACCTCATCCAAGTTACTAAACAAGCTAAAACAAAACAAAACAAAACAAAACAAAAAATGAGCTCCAGAAGAAGTATTGGTATTCATAGTTGCTACAACATATTATCTTTAAAATATCTAGTTTTCAAAAAAATAAATTACTGCACATGCAAATAAACTGGAAAATATGACCCCCATACAGGGAAAGAAGCAGTCAAAAGAAACCACTGGTGAGAGGGACAGATTTCATAATTAGCAGTCAAAGATCTCAAAACAGCCATTGAAAATATTTTCAAAGAAGTACAGAAAACAATATTTGAAGTAAGGGTAGGTAAAGGACAATGTGCTATCAGAGAAAATACAAATTAAAAAGGTAGGTATTATAAAAAAAAAAGAATTGAAATTCTAGAGCTGAAAAGTATAATAATGGAAGTGAAAAAAATTTAATTCGGGGCTTGAGAATAGATATGAGCTACCAGAAAAATAGATCAGTGAACTTGGAAGTAAATTAATGTAGATTGTAAAATCTGAAGAATAGGAAAAAAATAATGAAGAAAAATAAAACAGGGCCTCATAGAAATGTGGGGCACTATTAAGCTCATCAACACATGTATAATGGGAATAGGAGTAGGGGAGAATAGAGATAAAAGAACAGAAAAAAATGTTCAAAACCATCAATAAACATAGTTATGTTATTGTAAAGTCTAATCATTTTGATCATTATATTAAATATAAATGGTCTAAAATGAGGTCATCAAACATTTTCTGTAAATGGCCCAATAATAAGTAGTTCAAGCTTTTCAAGACAAATAAGCTACCTTAGCATAATACTTTTACATCTTTTTATTTATTGATAACTCTTTTAAAATGTAAGGAATATTTTTAGTTAATAAGTGGCATGAAAACACCACAGGCCATAATTTTTAAAACCCTGATCTAAATAGATGAGTTTAAAAATTTTACATTACCAGAGATGGGAAAAAATAGGACACAATTTACAATGTCTACCAAAAAACCCAAAAACTAAGTAAGATGACTTTTTAAAATATTCCATGTGAGTGCAGAACAAAAGAAAGCTGAGTATCTATAGTCATATATCAGAAAAATGATTTTTAAACAACAAAATTATCAGTATTAAGCATGCTTATTACAAAATGATCAAAGGAGCAAGTCACTTAAAATGTGTAACAATGTTAAGTATAAATGAACCTAACAATAGAATACTCAAATAAATAAAGCAAAAACTGATAGAATTGAAAGGAAAAACTAGCAAGTCCAAGATTATAACTGGAGACTTCAACACTCCTTCTCTCAGTAATAAGTAGAGCAAATGGAGAGAAAATCAATAGGGATGAAGAAGACAAACCATACCAAAAAAAAAACACAAAAACAACTTGACTTAGTTGACAGGTACAGAATACTATTTCCCTCAAAAAAAAAGAAAAAAGAGAAGAAGAAGAATACACATTCTTCTCAAGGTCTCAAGGTCACATGGAATATGGACCAAATATTCACCAACTGTGCCCATCCTGATGACACAATTGGTAGCAAACTGAGTTGCAATGCTAGAAACCAAATAATTCATTGCAAATGCAGATTCTCGGGTCGATCTGAAAACACATCAGGTCTCTTCACAAGTGCCCGTGATCCTTAGAAGCTGAAGAACTGAGCAAAGGGAATGACAACAGCATCAATAAGACCCTGATGAGGTTGTTTCTCCCTTTCTCTTTCCCTTATATGTGCACACACATTCTCTATCATATAAAAGGAAAAAAAAAATGACCTTGTCCTGAGTCATAAAAACTAATTTTTTGTCTTTTTTTTTTTTTTTTTTTAGATTTTTGCCATAGGACATATGCACTTGCCAGAAAGGAACAGAGAGGAAAAGAGAAATCATCCCTCACTGGGGATGACCACATGGCAATCCCTTTTCTTCCAGTCTCCTCTTAGGATAGGATTTTGGGCATGTGTACACATGCACTGAGCATGTTTTTCAGGCCACCATGCCCAGGACTCGAACCTACAGAGTTGGCCATGTGTGATCCAGGACTTTAACCACCATGCCACCTGCTGGCTCCATGCAAACTAATTTTAACAAAGTTAAAAGAGTTAAAATTAAACAAAAGTATGTTCTCTGACCACAGTGGAATTAAACTAGAAATTAATCACAGAAACATAATAGGAAAATAGCTAAATACTTGGGCATGAACATTGTATATTTAAGTAATCCATGGATTAAAGAGAAATTTTTAAAGGAAATATATTAATTAGCTTGCTCAGGCTGCTATAACAAAATACCATTGACTGGGTAGTTTATTTCTCACAGCTCTGAGCTAAAGATCAAGATGCTGCAGTATCAGTCCCTTGTGTAGGCTTACTTCTCACTGTGTCTTTGCATGACAGCTTGTCTTATAAAGACGCTAAACCCAGCCCATGGCCCTCACCTAAATGACCTCATATAAATTTAATTAACTCCCAGTCTTCACCTTCAAATACCATCATACTAGGAGTTAAGGTTTCAACATACAAATTTTGGGAGGATAGAAACATTCAGTCAATAAACAGAAGTTAGGATATGTTTAGAACTAAATAAAAATAAGCATATAATATAATTTATAGTAAGTACCTAAAACAGTACTTAGAATAATGTTTATAACATTAAATAGATACATTAGTAAAAAAAAAAAAAAAAAAAAAAAAAAAAAAAAAAAAACAAACAAAAAAAAAAACCTCTATAAGCAATAGAAGGGTCTTTTTTAAAAAATGAGGGTAGGGACCAGCAGGTGGCTTGGTGTTCAAGGTGCTGGATTCCCACATGGTTGACTGTGGTTCAAGTCCTGGACCTGGTGGTTTGAAAATCACACTGGGCACATTTATGTTCATCCCCAAAATGCCAAGGGGAGAATAGAGAAGGGATTGTGACATGGTCATCCCAGCTGTTGGGTAATTTCACACTTTCTCTCTCTCTGTCTCTCTCTCTCTCGTAAGCACACACAGCCTGTGGCTGAAAAAAATAAAAAAAATAAAAAAAAAAACAAGAGAGAAGAAACTGAGGGTAAAAACAAAACAAAACAAAACAAAAAAAAACGCCAAAGCAACTAGAACAAAAAAAAAAAAAATTTAAAGATAAAAGCAGAAATATACAAAATTGAAGAGAGAAATGAAACCAGAAACATTTTTTGATAAGACCAGCAAGTCTGAAAGCCTCTAGTCAAACTGAGTATGCAAATGTAAATTCTCATATTCTGGTTTATGAAGGGGATCTTTAGGCTTAGACTTTGTGACCTTAGATCCTTGGACTTTATGTCTATAACTCTCTACTTCCATCTAATGTCAGAGTGTAGACAGTGCAGAAAGTTTTTTATAAAAAGGAAAATTTCATCCCCTAAGATGCTCAAAATCCAATCTATCTTATGACTTCTTATGACATAAGCAACAAAGCCTCTGGTAACATTCCATCCTGAGACAAAGAGCTGAAGTCCAAGTCAATCACAGGCACGTGAAGGATAATCCGTTTCATAAGCTGCATCTTAATTCTGCTTGGTGTCTACATTGGCGTTTTCTCCAGCTCTGACTCTCTGGCTTCCTTCCAGGATCTATAGCTTTGCTTCCCAAAACATGATCTCAACAACTGCACTGCAATAAGGCCAACCTGAAAAACAAAAGTGATTTGCCTAGGACTCCTTTATTTTACAAGAACCTTTCCAACTTGTTTATAAGCTTGTCCTTTTCACAACTATTCCAAACCCAGGGCATTTTTCCATCTGATGAAAAATCTTTAGTCGTTCAGCTGTTCTATAAATTGACACTCTCAAGAAATCTGCAACGAAGCAAAGAAGACATAAGTACATAAAATAGCAATCTAGGAGAATCGCTGAAATTCCCGTGGTATACCAGGTATAAATACATAGAATTTTAGAGGAAGGGGAGATCAGTGAGAATTGAAATGGTCTTTATATGTCAGGCTATACCTAGAGGAAAACACAAACTGCTCAGAAAATTGGAACCATATGAATAAAAGCAGCGATAAGAATATGCAAGGAGCAGGAAAGAGACAGCATGAGTAGAATACAGAATGCGTACTGAGATGACATGTGGTTTGAGGAACCTGAAGCCAAGTACAGGAGTTCAGACACTGGCCGTAGGAAATAGGGGCAGAGAAATGACAGGCTTGCAGAAGGTGAATGAGGCAGAAAAGCATGTTGTGCTTGAGGAGGAGAGAGTAGGACACCAGGCCGGCCAATGTGCATTAGCCCTGGATGGCAGCAGTGAAAAGAGAGAATGCAAGACAGACAAAAAGTATTTATTCCATAAAGATGGAATTGACTGTACGTAGGAGTAGGACAGGACATAAAGAAGCTTTTGAGTTTCTTTATTTTAGTCTTTTTAGAGAGGTTTTTGCTACAGGGTGTGTGCGCTTGCCAGAGAGACAGAGAGATAGCAAGAAATCACCCCCCCAGGGGGGATAGTCACTCCACAATCCCTTCTCCTCTGGTCTCCTCTCAGAATCTTGGGCGGCACACGCACCTGGCATGAGTTTTAAGCCACTGGGTCTGGGACTCAAACCACAGTCAACTATGTGAGAGCCCAGCATTGCAACCATTACACCATCTGCTGGTCCCAGAAGCTTTTGAGTTTCTGAGAGAATGTGACTACATAATTTTTTTAAGGAATTATTTATTCTATTTAATTTTATTTATTTATTTAAATTTAACAAGAAAGAGAGAAAGCCACCAGGTCCAGGACTTGAACCATGGTCAGCCATGTGGGAGTGTCCAGCGCCTTAACCACCACACCACTTGCTGGTCCCCATGACTAGATAAATTAAGAAAGTAGCAACACAGAGAAAGAAAATAAAGGATCTAGTTGCAGAAGAGATAAGAGATAGAGATTAAGTGCGAAGCAATAGCCGTACTCTTGAGTTCAATGTCTTTAAAAGAGATTAGAGTATCAGAACAGGACCAGAAACTCAAAATCCTGAATTATCTATACAAGTGAGACAAAGTCACATAGAAAAAATTAATGTCTTAGGGAAAAGTGTTAGTGGGAAATGAAGGTTAAGGACATGACTAAAATTTTCCAAGAATCCACTTCGGAAGAAAGGAAATAAGTGAGCTGGTACCTATAACTGTTGGAGAAAATAGAGAGGTTAAAAAAAAAAATGGCAGAGTGCTATCTGGACAATGGTGCAACAGTAAAACACTATATTCCGTGAGGCAGACCCATGTGGAAAGGTTCTGGGTTCGTATCCAGAGACCTCCCTGAGTACAACAGGCACACATGGGGCCAGTACAGTTATGTGCTGCACTCAGAAAGTGCTCATAAATGGAGCAAATTGCTTCATTAGATATTAACAGAATTACTGTACTATATAAGCTAGTATCACTCCTAAATTTAGAAACTTTACGATCTATAAATTGCTTTGGCCCAAAAATCGTTTGCACGATTGGCGAGAATAAACGTGAAAAATAAAAGAAATGAGTATTCTATGACCCCTTATCCTTTTGTACCTATTATTTTGCCACTGACCTAATTCTGGGTAATTATAAAATGATGGAGTTACTGAAATCTGTTCAGCACCGTAACAGGGGCAGCTTTCCCCTTTGGGCCCACAAATCCGTGTCTTTATATACAGCAAAGGATATTTCCACTGCCTTCCTCCCTCTCGATAACATGTAAATACCCGAGAAATGTTGTGTAACATTTTTTTGATCAAGGCCCACCCAGTGCCTGAATGTGGGCCAAACATTTTTATGAACTTATGAGAATTATGAATTTTCATAATTCTATGAGTTTTGCATCCATTTCCATGGTACCTGGATCTTCTGAGTTACTATAACAAATGAATGTTTAGGGGTTTGGGGGAGTGGGTCCTGCAAACACTGTGGAACTAATCCCTCAAAAAGCAGGCGTAATGTCTCAGCCAGATCATCGCTGGCCACTTTTGCAGCTTGCCGTAAACAAAACAGCTGCACTTGGCTGTCTAGGAGAAGGGGAGTGGCATTCTGGAGTTAGAGAGTGAGGAAAATCACTGTAAGTTGTGAATAAAATATTTACCACATTAAGAGAGGGTACAGAAAAGGCTTATCCTGTGAATTTGATGCTTTTCATCAAGAAGAAAATTTCCTTCGAGTGATATAAGATAAAAATTGAATTTATGAATCTGTCAACTATGACAGGAAACATCAATTACTAGTTTGTGATGAGTAATAGAATTACACTCAGTTTTGATGGCGTGGCATGTGTGATTTAACTGCATGGTGTCCTCACTGTTGCAGGTGGGGCTGTAAATAAATAAATGCACATATTCATTAAATCTCAGTAATTTCCTTGTGAGGTTGTATAATTCTACGACAGTAGCTGGTAATAACACAGCCAGGTTTAGGGTTCAATAGTGAAAGAACCCCTCAAGCACTCTCAGGTAGCATTCAACACAGAGGGCTACCTACGCTTCTCTCAGGGAAAAACATGCAGTCCTCTGGTGTCCATGTATGTTCTGTGGGAGTAAACACCTTGGTTCTGGTTAAACAGCTAGTGCTTTTTGACAGCTGTGCCAGGAAAGGTAAGGACCAACTACAAATGTGGGTTGTAAAATATAGTGTTTCCCTAACTTCCTATCTTTCCTGAGAAAAAAATAAATCTTTTATTTAAAAAAAAATCCTGTTGATAAAATAATATTTCAAATCAGTTTATTAATAGGAAGTCAAACTATATTAATAGCCAAAGAATAATTTAAAAAAACTATCTCCTTGAAGGAGAACAAAGCACTTCTTTTTGATTGTTCGTTTGTTTGTTTATGCTATAGGGCATGTGCATGCCCTCACCAAAGCAAGACAGAGAGACAGAAGGAAAGTGAGAAATCACCTCCCAGTGAAGACCACCACATGGCAATCCCTTCTCCTCAATTCTCTCCTTGGGATTTTAGGCACAAATGCACACATGCCTGGCATGTTTCTCAAGCCGCTGAGTCCAGGACTCAAACCACTCAGTAAGTCATATGCAGTCCAGCTGCCTTAACTACCATGATATCAGCTGGCTTGAGAAAAGACACCTTTATAAAAGTTTTTGAGTCAAAGAAGAAATAACCAAAACTGAAATTGTAGATGATTTAGAGATTACTAACAATAAGGCTACAACATAAACATTTTTTTGTGAAAAACATCAGAGGTAAATTTATGGCCATAATGTCTGGTGTTGAACAAGAAAGAATACATGCAATGAGATAAGAATGTACCTCAAAAACTTAAGAAAACAATACCAACCCCCAAACACTAAAATGTAGCCATTAAACATGTGCAACATCTAAGACATGTCCATTGAATAAAAGATTCTGAGCATTTTGTTTAATGAGAGAATTCTACATGCAAATACCAAAATGGTATGGTTCAAAAGGTGTCACATGCAAAGACCAAACTGCAGAGTTCTTAATGTGGCAGGCAGCTATTTAAGTTTATTTTTTTTTCCTTTTCCTGTTCAGCTGAAACTTCATGCCAATTTCTAGATTACCTCTAAAGAGATGAGAAATGGATAGGGGAAGAGAAGAATTAAAGGTTAGAAATGGAAGATGCCTTACAGTTTAACTGAATGTGTACCTTTCAAGGTTTTTGGTGTCTGTTTTTCTCTATAAGAATGGATTATTTATTCAAGAATATAAATTTAAGGTTAACGTGGTCACACCTAGTAGTTTGGGGTTTTATTCCTTCTGAAGACAGAAAAAAATGTCCTTGTCCTAAGCTCTTTCTTTTCATCTCTGTTCATTCCATTTCATCTGAAAAATGGCATTTCTGTCCCTTTACAACATCCCAGTCAAGTCAGGAAGGTCCCACAGGCTAGGCTGTTAGTTCTTAGTTCCCTTTTCACGTAAGCCTCTGTGTTTGTAACTCTACTTTCTCTTTTTCTTTGATTCCCACCCACTCTGTTTCCACGTAAAACCAGTCGTCTATTCAAGAGTACAGTCCAAGAGAATGTATATATTATAGTTTTCAGAGATGCTGATTTCTTTTCAATATTGGCATTTTTCCCTTCTGAAAAATGTTAAATATTTTCTAAATTTAAAGTTTTGTATAATAGTGCTTAATTTCACCTATTTCCATGACTCTCTGCTACTTGTTTAATGCCTGTGAAAGTAATATCTTAACAATCTACATCTATATGAAATTATTTGGTAGTATGAATAACCCTTTAAGTTGGCTAAAAATTAAATCTACCCAAAGAAAGAAATACATTCAGTGACACTGCAATGTATAACAATCAGCCTTTACTAATTTTTTTGCTTAATTCTTCTAGCCACACACATATATATATATATATATATATATATATATATATATATATATATTCTGTGCATAGCTGAGCTTCTTCCATCTTCAGGAGAGTCATTTTCCCTAGCTATAATTCCTGTTAAAAATGGTTCAGAGGTTGGCATGTCACACCCTGCTAGTTTAAGAGCAAACACCCTGAATTATGGAAGACCAAGTATGATAACTGTAATGCCTGACTCTCCTGTGAAATATAGACTACCTCTTTTCCTTGCACAAAGTTTGAATAAGTACTGCCTCTTGAGCTGAGTTCCTTGTTTAGCTTTACATTTATAGCTGAAATAATCATCTTTATTGAAAGAATCACTCTTTCAATAAAGCCTTCAAATAAATCCATTCCAAAGCTACCATTCCTTGTCTGGGATTTTTTTGGGGGGGGATTTCTGGTATCACCGTTTCAGTCAATTTAGGCTCCTATAATAAAGTACTATAGGCTGAATTGCTAACAAATAACAGAAATTTATTTTTTCCCAGTTTTGAAAGCTAAAAGTCTGAAATCGGGGTGCCCTGGAGAGGGCCCTGTTTTGGGTTATGGACCATAGCTATACCCCAACATGTCTTCACATGTCGAACAATCAAGTGAGAGCTCTCTGGAGTTCCTGTTGAAAGGGCACTAATTCTATTCATGAGGACTCCACTCTCAAGACCTGATCACCTCCCAAAGGCCCCACCTCCTAATACCATCACACTGGGTATCAGGATTTCAACCTATGAATTTTTTAGGGGACACAAACGTGCAGTCCTTAACATCGTCTGTACCAAAATATCAAATGATCACATATGGCATTTTCTGAGGAATTCATAACCCTTAGGATAATAGGGGATAGAAACTGAGTTTACAAAGTTAGTCCCCCAGAAACAAATCAGATCTGCTAAGAAACCTGAAATAAATGTCCTGGGATGAGACCTGCTTTTTCTGCCATAAAGCATCTGCTTCCTGGAATGACCTGAGCTTCCTGGTGCCAGAGCTACAGCAGAAGAGTTCTTCTACACCTTTTTGGCTATCCCTAGTACTAGTCAATCCACCCTTGATGTTGTCTTCCTTTCATAGACTAAGTCTGACACGCTTCTCTCTCTGAAGCTCCTACCAGATGCAACATTTTATCAAAGATACTTATTGATAGTTAGATACCAAAGAGCAGAGAGAAAGAAAAGTGTTTATCCTAAAGGAATGCACAAAACTGTAAGAATTCAAGCTAATAAATAACTGAAAGAAACAGGCATTATAAGACATTTATGTATACCATTATATAAGCATGTATTTTTTTCCCCCAAAGCCTTTCCTTCCCAACAGCCTGATAACCTATTTTTGCGCAAGGATCACGAAATAGTAAAACAGTTCATTTGAACAGAGAACTCAATAACTTTTTAAAGTAATGAATAAAATGCATTTTCCTTCTGCCTCATTCTTAACATCTTATGATAATGCTAGGAAGAGAATAAGCATTTCTTTACTAAATGTATTTTTTAAGAGGTTTTTGCTATAGGGCACGTGCACTCGCCAGACAGACAGACAAAGACAGAGAGACAGAAAGCAAGAAAACACCCCCCAGGGGGGATGGCCATGCCACAATCCCTTCTCCTCCATTCTCCTCTCGGGATCTTGGGCACGCACACACACGCGCCCAGCGTGAGTTTTAAGCCACTGGGTCCGGGATGTGAACCACAGTCAACTACATGGGAGTCCAGCGACACAGCCGTTAACGCTAATTGCTGGTCCCCCGTACTAAATGTATTATATGATATATAATTTAATTGACTTCTAACTAAGTATATTTACTAAGGATATAGGGCTGCCATAGCAAAATAGCACACACTTGGTAATTGAAACAACAGAAATGTACGATCTCACAGTTCTGAAGTCTGGAAGTCCAAGATCAAGGTGTCGGCTGGTTTGATTTGTAGAGGACTTTCTCCAGGTTCGCCTTCTCTTTGTGACCTCATTTGGCCTTTCCTTTGTGCACACACTTGTCTGAGTCCTTATCTCCCCTTCTTATGAGAACATTAGTCTGATTGCATTAGGGCTTGCTCACCTGACCTCATTTTACTTGATTTACTTCTTTAAAAATCTTATTTCCACATACAATCACATGTTGACATGCTGGAGGTCTTAAGACTTCAACTTAGGAATTTTGGGGAGAAACAATTCAGTTTATAACATTGACATAAATATTTAGTCTTACTATAATATTGTTCTATAGGATTCTGTCCTGGGATATAATTTTAGGTGAAAGTTTACAATTTTTTTTTACTATTTAATAACTAAATTTCTTTAGGTTTTATGTGGGTCTCACTAAATTCTATACAAAAACTATAATTTTGGTAGTATTTCAGCTTATGAGCAATTGATTTTGTTTGTTTGTTTTTGCAAAACACAAAGGAAAAAAAAATGTTCCCAATACTTCTGCTGCTTGTATCCATGCTTCTGTACAGCCATTCCACTCTGACTCTAGTCTTAGTTATGTGGCTAACTTTGGCCAATTAGATATCACCAAATGTTACATAAGCAAAGAGGCTTGTGCATTGGAGCTTGTGCAATCACTTGTGCATTGAGGCTTGTCCTTCTGATGGTCTTGGAACCCTTTCAACCATGTGAATCAGCTCAGGATGCCAGATGATCAGAAACACATGACCCATATAGCTGCCCCTCACCCCAGCCAATTGCCAATCAAACCCCAGAAGCAAAGCCAAACCATGTGTACTGCATTGATATGAGTGAACCCTCTAGGATCAGCACCAGACCATCAGACAACTCTGTCCACATTGCCAACCTACTAAATAATGAGCTAAATTCATGGTCATTATTTTAAACAACTGATTTTTTTAAGTGCTAGAGGGCACATGTGCTTGCCAGAGACAGAGAGAAAGAGAGAGAGGAAGAAAGCACCTCCCAATAAGGTTTGGTTATGCTGTATTCCCTTCACCATTTTTTTATTGTGTCCAGATTTGAGGTACTCACACAAACATACACTGTGTGTTTTTCTAGCTGCAGTGGGTGAGATTCAAACCACAATTGGTCATGTGGGATCTGGTTCCCTCAACCACTAGGCTATTGGGCCAGCTCAAAGCAATTAATTTTTGAGACATTTTGTGAGACATTCAAAGCTAAGTAATACAATGCAAACCTCAGAACTAAGAACCTTAGGACTTACTTAAACACAAAGAATAGCATACACACTTATATGTTAAAGCACCAATAACAGTGCTGGAAAACATCTTCAGAGATTAAAGAATACCCTCCAAGAGTCAACTGACATATTAAATAAGCTACATGATGGCAAAAATACAGTAATATATTGCACAAACAGAAACTATTAGAAAATATTGTGAGAATAACTCAGAGAATATTAAGACAGGTTTAGTGAAAATCACAGTTGCTGTAGTTAAACATCACTCCAGGTTACTGGAGCAAAATGAAGTAAGTTAAGACCAATTTGAGTTAAAATTAATAAAATTCAGTGGTAGAAATCTGAATTATAGATTATTTAAAAGGAGTGTGCCACAGACTTGTAAGTCATACAAACCAATAGCTAACCAAGTGTGGCCATGGAAGGCTTGTGCTAAACCAAATATAATCAAGTGAAATGATTTGCCATTGATTTATCAAGAGTATGTCAGTGAGAAACAAGTGTGCTAAAGAATAAAAAATACCATGATTTCTGACTTTGTCCTTCACTAAACTCTTTACTTTTGCTCAATCCACAAAACCTATGGTAGCCTCCTTGCCCCTCTGCCTCAGTCTTTGCCATGGCCATTCCTTGCCTGTAGTGATCCTCTGATATTCACACAACTTATTTCCTGTATGAGGTGTTCCAGAGAAACAGATCCAATAGATCAGATAGATGGAAGGGTGGGAGGATGGATGAATGGGTAGGTAGGTAGGCAGCAGATACATATAAGAAATACATAGCTGGCCCTGTTAACAAATGGCAAGCAATTCATTTGGCAGAAGAGAAAGAGGTAGAAAGAGATGAGTTTTCAAATATCAAAGCCTGAGAATTCTTTGATGATGACTCAGCTCTTTAAAGCAGGCAATTCCCTGTGCAGAGCCCAACTCAGCAGTTCTAAAGAGAGGTTAATTGTTAATTGCAAATTTGTCTCACCTACATAGTCTGTCTGTGCTAATAGAAGATACAGGCCACCAAACCTAAATCAGAACTCAGTGGCCAGATGTGGCAGTTCATAATGAGGGCTCCCTGGGGATGCATGTGTGTCATGCCACCTGAGACCCCTCGCGAGGAGAGAAAATACAGGGGAACAGAAGTCAATGGTGAAAGACGAGGATTTCATCTAAGTTTATATGTGAGAATGAATATATATTGTCCACAGTGATACAAGTTTTTTAAGTTTTTTTTTTTCCCTTCCATAAGATAAGGAGAGAGAGGCACCCCAACTCTTCATGCTGAGAGCCCACCCTCAACCTTAGCTAGCCTGATTCATGGGCAGCACACAGAGGGATCCCAGGGGGAAAACCTGGGATTTTCCCATGTGGCCTTAGCTCGTGGGGCATCGCATTACCATGACACCACCAAGCTGGCCTAAATGGAAATAATTTTGAGAACAAAAAGGGCAGCATTAATAATTGTGTTGAAACCATAGATGTGAACTGAAACTGTCCCAGTTTAAGAGTCAAGAGTTCATGTTATCATATATAAGTATAGGTCATAATCAAAGAAAATCTGAAATTAAAATATTCTAAGAAGTTAAGGGGGTCAAGGGGAAACTGGAGGGCTGGCAGGGGGCTTGTGGTTAAGAGCACTGGACTCCCATATGGCCGACTGTGGTTTGAGTTCTGGACCTGGTGGCTTTCTCTCTCTCTCTCTCTCTCTCTCTCTCTCTGTCTCTGTCTCTAGTAAAATTAAAATAAATAAAGTTAAATAAAATAATTCTTTTTTTAAAAAGGAAATTGGCAGAAGATTGTGACAGGAAAGAAGGAGAAAGAAAGGGGGACCAGCAGTTAATGTAATGCCTATGTTGTTGGACTCCCATGTAGTCGACCATGGTTCACGTCCTGGACCCGGCGGCTTAAACTCACGCTGGGCGCGTGTGCGTGCATGCCCAAGATCCCGAGAGGAGAATGGAGGAGAAGGGATTGTGGCCTGACGATCCCCCCCGGGGGGAGGGGTGATTTCTAGCTTTCTATCTCTCTGTCTCTCTCTTTCTGGTGAGTACACGTGCCCTATAGCAAAAAAAAAGAAAACCAGGAAACTACTCAACTACCTCAGAAGGAAGGCATGTGTTATGGTAATTGGTCATTTGTGTTTGAGAGGTTCACCACTTTTGAAACACACAAGGCTGAGTATATAGTGAACAAAGCTCCTGGTAGAGAAATTTAGGAAAGAAAAGAAAATCTTTTGGGGTATGTTATCCATTCGTTTTCAACCAGTGTTTAATGAAAGCCAAGTCTCTGTTAAGCATTGCTCCACGTGATGTCAATGATAACCAGACAGACAAGTCTCTGCATCAATCTCAGAACACTCCTTATGGATCGTTCACACTATGATAGCCTGCCTGCAATTCATTTTTCCTTCCCTCAAATGTTTTGTAGACACCTTCATGTTTGTAGATTTACATTTGTTATAAATTCTTTAAGTCGACATTTAATTTTACTTCCATTTTTTATCCTATTGATTTCTTTTAAACAAGGTACAGCTCTTGATCACTGTCTGCATAATAAAGTCTTTACTACCAAGTCTCAGTGATATTTATGAGGTAGAATTTGTTTCTGCTAAGCCATCAAGTGTACCTCTATTTTTCCCCTAATTTATATTATATGCATTGGTATGTCTACTGAAGGAGGTGTAGATTTTTGTACTTTCAGCTGTGTTCTCCTTTGAATTATTGGGCACCTCAACCACAGTTTATCTTTTTCCCCCTACAAGCTTATTAATTTATTTCATTCATGAGAGAGAGTGAAAAAGAGAAAAAAAAAAAAGAAAAAGAGAAAAAAACAAGAAAGGGAAGGAAGAGAGAAAGATAAAAAGAGAAAAGAGAAAGAAAAAGAAAAAAAAAGACACCCCCACCAGGGTCCTCACAACTCAATCCACCACCCATCTTAGCCAATCCAGATCACAGACACACACATGTCAGTCATACCAGACATATTCAAGGGGGTCCCAGGGCGAAAAACCAGGACCTTTCTCACGTGGGTTCAGTGTGTAACAGTTGTGCTACTGCCTGCTCCCCAGCTCCCCACACACAACCTATCGAACATCAAGAGTGATGTCAACTATCTCAGTATTTTCCCTGTGTCAGGAGAGACTACATTCCTTTCTTCACGTTTCCATGCAACAATTTTTCCAGGAGGGGACAGTATGGCACTAGAACTGTGCATTTTCTTGACTCTTTTATTTACCCCCTCACAGTGAGCTAGTTGACTCGTATAAATAGAAAGAGTTTGATATCAATTAACTAATGAAACATGAGTACTCTAAATTTATTTATTTATTTATTTATTTATTTTTGAGAGGTTTTCACTATAGGACGCTGTGCTCGCCAGACAGACAGAGAGAGACATAGAGACAGAAAGCGAGAAATCACCCCCCAGGGGGGATGGTCATACTGCAATCCCTTCTCCTCCATTCTCCTCTCAGGATCTTGGGCACGCACACACATAAGCCCGGCATGAGTTTTAAGCCACTAGGTCCGGGACGTGAACCACGGTCAACTACGTGGGAGTCCAGCGACATAACCATTACGCTAACTGCTGATTCCCTCTTTACATTTATTTTTCAGATTAGGAAACAAATAGAAGTCTGAAGGAACCAAATTAGAACTGTAAAATGGATGCCTAATAATTTCCCATTGAAATTCTTGCAAAATTACCTTTGTTACAGGAGGGGAGTGAGTAGGAGAATTATTAATGTAAAGGAGAATGACTCTCTCTTGAAGCACTTCCAGGGTTTTTCTACTAAAGCTGACTTTTGCAAAACACTATAGTTTTTAAGCAGATATTATGGTTCTTTAATCCCCAAGAAAGTCAGTAGCGTCTTTAAGCATCCTAAAAACACTGTTGCCGTAGCATTTGTTCTTGACTGGTCCACTTTGCTATGGCTGGACTACCACTTCCACCTCTTGGTAGCCATTGTTTTGATTGTGCTTTGTCTTCAGGATCATATTGATAAAACTATGTGTCATCTTCTGTTACAATTCACAGGAGAAATGCTTCAGTGTCTTGATCTCATTTGTTTTGCATTTCAGTTGAAAATTCTGTCCTTGTCTGTAGTCAATCTGGCTATAACTGTTTCGGCATCGATCAAGCAGTAAGATTGCTTAACCTTAATTTTTCAGCCAGAATGGTGTAAGCTAAAACAACCAAGGTATCTATGATATTGGCTATAATAAAAATCAGTTGGTGATAAGTAGTTATTCTAAAAGAGTTCACTAGGCAAGTAAGTGAGGAAAATGATGTATTCAACAATACATAATTTTATGGAAAGGATTCTCATTGCTAAAAGGTACTGTAAATCAGTAAGGATAGCATATAGACTTTAGCATTTCCCCAATATTTCTGATCTTGGAACACTTATCCAAGAACACTTCCTGTGACTACTGCTCCCTACAACTCACTTTGGGAAAAAATAATATGAAATAGTCCCATATTTCTGATATAAAAACTTAGGCGTGAAAAGCTGTCCTCTGACAGAGTAGATCTGTACTCTGTCTCCTTAATTCTTCCCAATGGCTTATTCTCCCATTTCATTTATACCTTTCCATTACATTTGCTGTAAGTTAAGTTACCCATCATCCTCAGTTATTTACATGTTGATCCAAACATAAAAGAGAATAAAACAGCAGAGCCGAGTGAAGGAGAGATTAAGAATCCAGAGATATAAAAAGCAATTGCTTTCAAGAGGATTCGCCCAGCACACAGAGCTTTCTTTCATGATTAAATTCTTTTTGAAATCTTAAATCAAAGGTGCAGCCTATCAGAGAGCTAGGAAATCCGTAATAAAAAAATGTCATTGATGAGAGCCGTTTTGGTATTATACTGAGTGCTTTTGACAGCATTCGCTACCCAAACACATGCAGAAAACTGCAATACATGCTGAACATTTCCTTTATGTACAAAACTCTACAATGAAATGCCCACTGAGAGAGAAAAAAAAAAAGAAAGAAAACAGTTGGCAAAGTCAAAGGAAGCAGAATTAATGTCTTCAAACCACAGCCCGGGTGTCTCCAGCTTCCCAAGGGGGATGGTTGGAAACTAGAGCTTTCGTTCAGTCCTTTCAGAACTCTATTAATTTTTTTCTGCTTGACTGGGTCAGGACTATATAAGGGACACGCAAGGGGCAAGACAAATCCATTTATAAAATTTTCAATCGAATCCTGAATAGGCACAGGTGATATTCAAAATGTAACAGCTATGAGTAATATGTGTCCTTCGAAACCTAGAGAATTTTCTAATGAAGGACCAAAATGTCCCAGACTAGGCATACAACATGAAGCCGAGTCAATCAGCTGTTCAGGTTCTGCTGGTAAATACAACTTCTATGTTGTGGTATTTCTATCTGTTTTGCTTTCTGTCTCTCTGTCTCTCTGGCAAGCACATGTACCCTATAGCAAAAATCTCTGTAAAAAAAAACAAAAAACTGTAAGTAATAATTTTCTGATTACAATGGAAATGTATTATTAATACGATAAATGTATTATTAAGAAACCAAACACAGAGGTATAAAGAAGAAATTAAAAATCACCACAAGCTTCACTAAATACATATTAGTACCGTTAACATCTTGGTTTATAGTCCTCTGGATTTCCATCAAATACAAATCTCACACTTAACATTTTATAAAAATGGATTCCTCTTTTGAATGGTGTTTTATAACTTTATTCTCTTTAACTATACATCATGATCACCTCTCTGTATCAATAACTACAGTATCATTGTAATAACTATAAATTATTTCTTTAATTGCATATAATCACACTTTCTTTACTTCCTTTATCTAAGCCCATAGCTGAGTATTTAATTTATCACTATTATATCTTGGCATCTTATTTTCTTATTCCCTTTTTCTAGAACTTTCTTCCTCCAATATCCATAAGACTTATTCCCTCGGGACTCTGCTTTAAGTTCACATTATCACTGAGGTCTTCTTATTTCAAATTGTAGTTTCCTTATTTTCTATCATCATAGATACTTTAGTCAATATTTTTAGTAGCATGTAACACTATGTATTTTGTTATTCATCTTGCTTATTTTCTTCCTCCACTCACTAGCAGAAATTTTTGGCCATTTATTTGTATTCCCAGCTGCTAGAGGAGATAATTAGTGAATATATATTGAGTGAAGAAATTAATTTATTGAAATAAAGAATGAATGAAGATGTCTACAAGCAGAAAGCTAACTGATGGAACCATAAATGAGGCATAATGACAGAACATATGCATATAGATAAATAAAGCTCAAACGTATACCTGAATTACATCATTAGATTTTGCACAGTCATTCAATATTTATCTGCAGTTGGGAATGAGAGAACACAGCTAACTTAAAAAGTTTATAGTCTACTTGGGGGTAAAAAATGCATATGACATATTTATAAACTATGTATTATAAAGTAAAATTAACTATCAAATAGAAATTAATATGATGCCGATATTGAGGAAGACCAAATGGAGTGATCATGGGTGAATAGAAAAAGAAGACTTAGAGAAGAGAAAGAGCTCTAAAAGGAGATAAAAGAACAGTTGTGTTCATTGCACGGAAGAGCAAGCAAAGAGAGCTGTTCATTTATTTGTAAACATTTGTTAAGCATTTTTAATAACCCAGGCATTAAGCTGGGAAGACGGAAGTAAAACACAGGCCCTGGCCACAAGGAACCTACAACCCAGCTGGGAGAAATAAAGTAAGTTACCCTGTGATACCTGCAGTGGGTGCTTCTTGTAGCAGACATTAGAGGACCTTTGTCCAGAGGAGTAAGCGAGGGAAGAGAGATGATTACCGAGCTAGGCAGTGTCTGAGCTGAGTTATAAAGGACATATCAAACAAGAAGTAGCCAGAAAATACACAAAGAAATGCTCACAAGGAAGAAGGTGTGCCAAAGCTCTAAGGCAAAGACAAAGTGTGGTGCCCATGGAACTGCAGGCAGGAGAGTCCAGGCAAGACAGAGAGGCCCAACACAGCTATGAGACTGGTTGAAAGGGTGAGCAAGCAAGTCTGGGGGCGGGGCATCTTCTCTGGGGCCTAGTAATACAGTTCTAATCTCAAAAACTCATTTTACAAAATTTCAGACATAACAGAACAAACTAAACAAGAACAAGAACTTACTTAATATCACCAGAACTCTCCATGGGACTAAAGTTTAAAGGTGAAATTTAGATTCCAGCCCACAAAAGGGTGACAACAGTGAGGGCCCCAGGTGACACAGGGGAACAGAAGCAGAGGGCATCCTGGTGAAGAAATGTCCTGGCTGCTCCTTCTAGAAAAGCTGGAAGTGTTGTGGGCAGGAGTCAGGAGCTATGGGGTAAGATTTTCTTATTTTCAGGTTGCTTCCTTCCCTCTTATAGTGCCATCTGTTCTTCCAACATAAGTAATGCTTATCTGATCAAACTTGATTTATATTGAATAAAAAAGTAAATATATAAAAAATGACAAAAACAACTCTATTTTGTGTTATTTTTCCTTTTTTTCTCCATTACAACAAATGCTTTGAGATATGAAAGCAACTATCCTCCAGACTGAGCATATATACTAGAAACATTTCATTACAGAAGTGCTCTGCCTGTCAAAATCACCTAGAAAACTTTTGAATATACCAGTGCCACCTCAACCTCACTGAGCCTCTGGGCCCCATGGAAGGAATTAATGACAGTAATACAGTCAGCTCTAATCTCAAAAACTCATTTCACAACATTTCAGACATATAGAACAGACAAAGAGAGAATGAGGACCCACCTAATGGAAGCAGAAGGCATTGCTAAGACATTGCTCCATGGGCTGGGACCACATGGGAAGCTGAGTTGCAAATTTTTGGTCCAACCTAAAGGCTGGATGCAGTGATGCTTTACTCCCAGCGACTGGGGAGGCTGAGGCAAAAGGATCACAGATTTGAGGCTAGCCTGGGCAACACAGAGAAAAACTGGACTGAGACCAAAAGATGGCATAATGATTATGTCGCTGGACTCCCAAGTAGTTAAACCGCAGTTTGAGTCCCAGACCAGTTGTTTAAAACTCACGCCAGGTGTGTGTGTATGTGTGCCCAAAATCCCAAGAGGAGAATGAAGGAGAAGGGACTGTAATGTGGCCATCCCTCTGGGGGATGATTTCTCACTTTCCTTCTCTCTGTCTCTCTGTCTCTCCACATGCACTATAGCAAAAAATCTCTTTTTTAAAAAAAGAAACAAAGAAACAAAAAAGAAAAGATGAGCTTGGTGGCAAACACCTATAGCCCCAGCAAGTCAGGAGGTTGAGGAAGGAGCATGGAAGCATGGGAAGACTATGTCTTAAAAATGAATGAATGGTTGATACCTGAGTACAATCCCCAGATTTCCTGACTTAATAGGTTTGAGGTGGTACCTAGGAATCAGTAATTATAAGGTACCTATTAAAGGTCCTAATAAATTTAGTTATGAAGATCAAGATTGACAGTACACTGAACAAGAATTTCCGGGACCAGCAGTTAGCGTAATGGCTATGTCGCTGGACTCCCATGTAGTCGACCGCGGTTCGCGTCCCAGACCCGGTGGCTTAGGCTTAAAACACGCTGGGCGTGTGTGCGTGCGTGTCCAAGATCCCGAGAGGAGAATGGAGGAGAAGGGATTGCAGTGTGGCCATCCCCCCTGGGAGGTGATTTCTCGCTTTCTGTCTCTCTGTCTCTGTCTGCCTGGTGAGCGCATGCGCCCTATAGCGAAAACCTCTCCAAAAAAAAAGAATTTCCAAAATTTGCTTTTTTCCATTTTTTACAAAACACTTATTAACATCAAGCAAAACACTAATCTTCAGCAAGATAGACTTTGAGAAGTGCTAGTCTTTCCTTTTACAGAAATAAATCCCAGCAATCATTGTGTGTGTTTGTTGCTGTTCTATAGTTACCATAAATCATGTTCAAATGAAACCTTGGGAAGAAGACTGGATGTTCATTAATCCCCTTCATTTAGGTATAGTTATTTTCAGATGAATAATAAGCAAAGAAACCATGATATCCCTTTTCTGTCAGAGACTACCTATTAAATAGAATAAGTTTACAAGCCCAGGACTCTGCCTTTTGCTCTGTCAATCAAGCTATAGTCCAGGACAGCAAATAGTATTTCCTTAAAGTAAATGTCTTAATAATTTACAACTCCCTCTGGTTTTCTATGTCCTGTGGCATAGGTTCATGATACTCAGAACAACTAGTCTGTGTAAGTAACTTGATAAATATTAAATAAACCCTCTCGAAGCACTGCGTGGCAGTGAAAATAGTATACCATCCTGAGACAGCCAGAGCTAAGTTTAAATCACGTCTCTACTACTTGCTAGCTTTGCATCCTATTGCAAATTTAGCTCTCTGATTGCGAGTTTGACTAATAAAGTGAAGATGCCTGAAATATCTAATTTTCATGATTACTGGGAGATTTCGAGTTATATATGCAAAACTAACAAATACAGAATCCAGTAAATGTTTGTTGATTGAACAAATGGTTTCTAGAGTAATATACAGGATTTTGTTTTGTTTATTTTTAATCCAAAATCGGAGGCCGACAGTGGTGCAGTGGTAAAATGCAATGCACTGTGGGGCAACCCCACATGGAGGGTTCCCAGTTAGAGCCAAGAAACCTTCTAGAGAATGCTGGGCACACCTTGCCCATGATCTGGGAATGGCAGAAGGCAGGGTGTATTGTGACATTAAGACCCTCTTTGGGATTCTATCTCTCCTCTCTCTTGCAGAAGAAATAAATAAACTTTAAAGAAGAAATTGCTTTAAATTTTTCTCAGAGTATAATGCTAGACAAGGTTTAAAATTAAGGTGTAGTTCTCTGTTCACAGGTCCTTTCTGAAGCAGTTGTGCATTCTACTGGAAACCCAAACGTCTGCAGCCCTCTGGTATAGTTGATGTCACAGCCATCTCCATAAACCCTTAATTTTCTGTTCCTAAACCGACAGTAACAATGAGCTTCTTTATGTTTCTGTCTAGACAAGCATATTAATGCCAAAGGACAGCGATATGCTCAGAGGCTTGGGCAGACAAGAATGGGGTTATTGATAAAAACAAACATAGCAAATATGGCTGCTCTCAGGGAACACTTTCAACCAAGAATATTAAAGACCAAAGAATGGGGGAAAAGATTGAACATATCTGTTACAATTCAGATCTAAGACTCAAGATTGTCCAGCCCCAGAAGCTCACACCTTTGGCTAATGCACATTGGCTGGCCTGGTGTCCTACCCTCTCCTCCTCAAGCATAACATGCTTTTCTGCCTCATTCACCTTCTGCAAGCCTGTCATTTCTCTGCCCCTATTTCCTACTGCCAGTGTCTGAACTCCTGTACTTGGCTTCAGGTTCCTCAAACCACACATCATCTCAGTACGCATTCTGTAGAAGCTCACACCTTTGGGAAGGTAACAATTTTGTTTCATTCATGTCCTTAGTAACTATGTACAGTAACCTATGGTGTCAATTTCATGGGTAAGGAATCCTATCTCACAATTAACCTTACTGCTTATTAAAGTTTTCTTTCACTGTGACTACTCACCATTCGAATGGATTTCCACTCTATAAAGGGATTGAGAAGAAATAGTTATTCTCATCTCTTATTCAAAGTTCCCGAACATTGAAGAATCCTTCAATTGCTTCCCTTTGGGTTTGAAGTCAAAGTTGAAGAATGTTAACCATGTCCTAAGGACATGTCAGCCCTCTTACTGACTTCACCTCTTGCCCTGGCTTTCTGCTCATGTCTCAGTCTCCATACACTAGTCATATTAACCCATCCTGCCTCAAATTCTCCTGCCCCTTGTATGCACTCATAGCCTTTGCAAGGAATGTTCTGCCTGCCTCTCCCTGTATCCAGCTAGTAGTTTCTCCACTGCCCCCCATCTTTTTCTCAAATCCAGCTGGGTTATGTTTTCCATGTTATTTGCTTCCATGAGAATACCCTTTATGGGGACCAGCAGTTACTATAATGGCTATGTCACTGAACTCCCATGTAGTCGACCGTGGTTCGAGTCCTGGACCCAGTGGCTTAAACTCATGCCGGGTGCATGTGCGTGCATGCCCAAGATCCCAAGAGGAGAATGGAGGAGAAGAGATTGCGGCATGGCCATCACCCCTGGGGGGTGATTTCTCGCTTTCTATCACTCTGTCTCTCTCTGTCTTTCTTGAGAGCGCACACACCCTATAGCAAAAACCTCTTAAAGGAAAAAAAAAAAAAGAACACCCTTTATGACGCTCTCTGTTACTTACCCAAACCTGCTTTCCTATATAAACCAAAAGCCCCTGAGAGCTGGGGCTTCAGGATGCAGCAATGGGAAGACTCTGCTTTCTTCTTCAGGAGAGAATAGTCAACCTCAGTCATCCAGGCATTCTCTGAAGAGCCCCATAGCGAGATTCCTCCAAAGCACCAGAGTCCATTTGGAATCAGGACATATTCATCAGGAGACTAAAGTCAGATATGCTCTGACCTACATTTCTTCGCCTTTGTTGCCCCGTGTTGTTCAACTCCAGCACCAGAATCCATACGCTCCATTGGTAATAACTAAACGAGCAGGGTGAATGAGGAATACATTAGGAAAGAAGCTGATCTTTTAACCTGCTTTCAGTGTTTTCTTGTCTTGCTATTTACCTCAAAAACGAGAAACTAAAAGGAAGAATGTACAGTTGCTTATGTGTCTTAATGTCTGAGTAGTTTTACAGGCTTCACTCGCAGTTTTACTTCAAGGGGTGCTTCAAGAAAGGCTTTAATTTTTAGTATTGTGTATCTTCAAGTAATGAGAAATAAAATTAACATCTCATGTTTGTTTAGTAAAAAATATATGTCATGTGTAGTTATTAACCATGGTAGTATAGACTGGAAATACTATATTAAATAAACACTTTAAGCAACTTACCTTACATGCTTTTTAATTAAAAAGCCTGCTTTTATAAATCTTCAGTCAGTTAATGCTCTTGCAAATTTTCTCCTGACAATGTGCTTAACCCACTTTCAATTGTGAATGAGCCAAATATATAAAATAAAGCAAGATTTTATAAAGAAATGATAAAATTGCAATGGATAACAGGTTTTTTTTTCCCTCTATCTGTAATATTGCTTGATAAAAAGTAGTTTTAATATGACAGGCAAATAACATTAAATGACATATTCTATGAGAATATCTAGAATTTAAGTTCTTCGGAGGTGGTGCTACTTTGTCATGTGTCATATCATTGCAGAACTTACGATTTACTTTTTGGTAACATGTATATGTAATCAAAACTATTCTCATCTTCATTGTTCATGATAACCATTATTCATTAGTTCAAAAATGGTATAAAGATAAGGTGGTAAAAGAGTAAAAAGATAAAAGATAAATTATTTTAAAAATCTAAGAAATAGATTTAAGGTAAATGTGTGTGTGTGTGTGTGTGTGTGTGTGTGTCTGTCTGTCTGTCTGTCTAAGGAATCACCCAGAATAAGACCAACCAAGTTGTGAGTGATAATCAAAAGAACAAACAAAATCCCATGAGCACAACCCCTCTGAGGAATGAAAAGTAGGTGGCAGACATGAAGAGCTTCACTAAGGAGCCCTCTGCCCTTAAAGATTCATTGATCACTCTTGTTTCACTCATTGAAACTTATTGTCAGCAAAAGCCAGTTGCTCTCCAGAGAAGAACAGCTGTCATAGAGCGATGTGAGAGACAGGGCATAAGCATCCACTTTGTCTCCTTTCTCTTCATTTCAGTTCAGACAGATTGTGGGATTCGTCAATTCGTTATGTTTTGGGAAAGAGAAACATCCTCCAAATTAAATAGTAATCTTCCCGGGGCCACCAGGTGGCATGGTGGTTAAGGTACTAGAATCCCACATGGTTGGCCAGAGTTCAAGTCCCAGACCTGGTAGCCTGAAAATCACACCAGGCGTGTGTGCATGCATGCACAAAATCCCAGGAAGGGAAGGGACTATGGCATGGCCATCCCCTCTGGGGAGTGATTTCTCACTTTCCTTCTCACTGTGCCTCTCTCTGGCAAGCACACATGTCCTGTGGCACAAACCTTAAAAAATAAATAAATAAATAAATAAATAAATAAATAAATAGCAATCTTCCTTAGTCCATTCCTTTCCTGGAACTTTATTCTTAATAGAAAACACTGGCAAATACCTTTCTCTATAGCCAGCCATCTATCCAAGATTTTTCTCAAAAATCTATGTTTTAAAATTATAGCTTATTTTTACCTCCATACGGAGGTAGAGCATTGATTGGATGGGGAGGTGTGGTGTTATCGGTTGAAGATATTTTGATCAACGGGATTGGGGAGAAATGTTCACATATTGAAATGGTCACATTGTAAGCTAAACAATGTGATTGAATGTATATACAAAAAAATTATAGCTTATTTTTAAAAAGATTCTTATACAAATATCACTGCTCCATGAACTAGGAAAAAGAACTACTCTTTGACATGAAGTTTTATTTATTTAGGCAACGAAATGTACAGCTATTGTTCAGACACTGATTAGTTCTCGTTTTGGACCTATTTAAGTCAGTTCATCTTGTGAACTGCTCATTACTTCAGTGAAAGAGAGAAAGGGAGAAATAGAAAAGCAGGGTGGAAGAGAAGGAGGGAGGAAAAGCATGAACCAATTTCAGGCAATCTATGTTCCCCATATATGCACAGATCAGACATCTATTCCCAAGACATATCATTTTTTTCTTTCCCCAGGTTATAGAATAATTGTGCTTTAGCTTAAATCCTCAACATGACCACAGGAAAACTGGAGTAAGTCTGGAGGGACTCTCTGTAGGCTGAGTATTTAGAAGTTGGTAACTTCAGAGAATTTATCTCTTTCTATATTTTATTAGCCTGTTGCTAGAAATAAAGAAACACGGTAGCTTCGAAGTAGCATCCTACTGAAAGGAAACTTGCTTCTTGATAAGCTGCAAGATGATGACTCCTTAAGGAAAATTTAGAGGAGTCACTTGGGCTGATGCGTCCATATTCAAGACCACATACTTAAATGGTCCATATGGCATCTGAATCTCTCCCAAGAGAAAACTCCTTGAAGTTGCAGCTCTTTGTAGATCTCTCTGTTAATTATCCAGGCATGTGGAGCAGAAGTTGGTCAATCAAACAAAGTCATTTTTATTTCGGGTGTTGGGACATCTGAAAACCAACCACAAAGTTATAGAATGAAATTTTGTGTGAATATGAATCCCATTATATCAAAACCCACTAACTAAAGCTACTAGGGAAAAAGAAAAAAAAAAACCAGAAAATCACTCCAAACCTAGAAAGAGATAACAAGTTCTATGCCCTTTGACCTAAAGCTGGTATCTATTCATGCATGAGAAAACACGTGACTAATATAGTCTTCTAAACACATGGCTTCCATGTCACACTATGTAAGAGGTCATGGAAAGCATATTCGACAGAAAAAAGAAAAATACTGAGAAAGCCTTCCTCAAATGGAACCAATTTTTTGCTGGTTTTGTTTTTTGGCATTTAGAACCACTCCTGCAATGACTGCCTGTTGGGGTTACCCAAAACTCTTTCCTACTCTCTGGTTAGAAGTACCATGCTTTTCCTTGATGTAGCTCCCATCTTAAACCACACATTTCTCTGTGGAATCTTTTTTTTTCCTTTTTTTAAATTTTATTTCATTTTCTTTTATACATTCAATCACATTATTTAGCTTACAAAGTGAATATTTCAATATGTGAACATTTCTCACTAGTTCAGTTGATAAAACTAAAATATCTTCAACAGGTAATACCACATTTCTTTGTCCCATTAATGCTTTGTCTACATATTTTTCTTCTAAATGTCCTTCTTCAAGCCCTACTCTTCCACATACACTATATCTGGTATTTACACCCATTTACTGTGTTTGTATATCCTTTAGTCAATCAGTTTTAGTCATAGAGTGCGGACACTCGATATATATTAAGTAGGGACATATAATTGTCTCTCCTTCATAGCCTGGCTTGCTTTACAAAGCAGTAAATCTTCCATATTCTTCCACTTTCTGTCAAAAGCCAGGGTCTTGTTTTTGTTTGTTTGTTTGTTTGTTTGTTTTTATGGCTGAATAGTATTCCATAGAGTATATGTGCCATAGTTTTTCAATCCATTCATCTGTTTGGGGCATTTGGGTTGGTTCCATGTCTTAGCAATTGTGAATAATGCTGCAGTAAACATTGATGTGCAAGCACTTTCCAATGAAGAATTCTTCTATTCTTTGGGTAGATACCAGCCCTAATAGTCAAAGGCACAAAGCATAACTCAGGTTCACCAATCAGAGCCATTACTTTCCTAACTAAAGTAATTATTTCAGGGATGAGCATGAGACCACCATGGCCAATTAAAAACTATCTTGGGACCAGCAGTTAGCATAATGGCTATGTCCCTGGACTCCCATGTAGTCGACTGTGGTTCGTGTCCCAGACCCAGTGGCTTAAAACTCACGCCGGGCACATGCACATGCGTGCCCAAGATCCAGAGAGGAGAATGGAAGAGAAGGGATTGCGGCATGGCCATCCCCCCGGGGGATGATTTCTCGCTTTCTGTCTCTCTGTTTCTCTGTCTGTCTGGCGAGCGCATGCGCCCTATAGCAAAAACCTCTCCAAAAAAAAACTATCTTGAGATTGGGGACTGATAAAGACAGGTTCTCCCTTGTTTGAAGGGTCACAGACAATGAGTAGACATTTTGGGCTACCACTGACCATCTCCCTAATATGTGACTAGAGGCTGTATGAAAAAGAAGCTGCAAACGAAACATACAAAACCATGAGATGGAGATTAACATAAAATTTTGAAAACATTAGTCAAGCTCCTGGATCCAATTATTCTCCAAACTATTTAGACTTCCTGATAATGTGAACCAATAACTCTTTTATTTGTCTGCATGGTATTTCTGTCACTTGTACCTGAATGAGTCCTGACTAGTAATAACATAAATAAATGTCCAAGATTATGAGTACACAGTATGAAGTGTTCAGTTTAAACATTAGAATGACCAAGATTTGATAATGTACCAATTTCTGCATTACATAGTATTAAAATGAAGTGAATGAAACCTGAACTCAAACCTTATCAGATGTGACCTTCCTGGTATCTTGAGACCACATTGGTCTTGAGACTTTCTTAAAGATGTATTTAGTATTATGACAATCCTCACACAAGTTGGCAAGTAGCACTTTCTGTTTTCTGATAACTATGATGACATTCTCTAGGGATAAAGTTTTGTTTTGATTTCCCATACCCACAGTTGACATCTCTGTCTCCAGTTTATCCTTTCTCAAAAGGATATTTAAGATCCTTTGGAACTAGGAGATATTACATGGATACAACTGAATTATTTATTGAAAAAGAAAGATATGAAAGCATGGGTCTCTACAGTGTCACCCTTCTTTTGGAAGAACACAGTCCGTATAAGAACAGCGTGAATTCGAATGCCCAATTAATTCTTTTTTCCTTCAGTATTATGGGAGACAAATATATCTCTATCATTTCAATTATTGACTCTCAGTGTAATGACAAGGATCTGACAGAAACCCAGACATGCCCTAAATAGTTGTGAAAAAAATTCCTAAATGGCATACATTCCAGGGAGGCAAATGTTTCTGTCCTAAAGAGACTCTTTACATAATATCCTCATGCCTTTGACTTTTAGCTGCAGTTTACATGTGGTGGCCATAGCTGTTGTTTTGCAAAGGCTGAGACAATATAAGTTGTCTCAAAACTAACAAAATAAGTACCATCATTTTGATCATCTGAACTGGAGAAATTCCGTAGAGCAATAATGTAAATTACATTGTAATCAACTCACCTTTTTTATCCAAATCCTACCTTTTTTTTCTATCCAGTTCTGAAGGATTCAAAAGGAATCTGGCTCCATGTCTTATCTCATAATGCCTGATTTCCCTAAACTGAGAGCCCATTGCACAAAGGTGAGCGAGCTAAGAAAGTAGAGCCAAGAACTGGCATGTGGTTCAAGGCTGTATGAAGGCCAGGAACACTGTAGTCACCAAGCAGGAGCAATGTCCTTTATTCTTCCCACCCTCTGTTCTTAAGGCATGCCTCCAATGACATAGACTTCCTAGAGAATGGAGCAGGTAAGTGTATAAGTGGCTAAATAGTCCCCTGTCCTTCAGAACCTTCAAGGAGAAATTGCCACTGAAATTTTATTAGGAACTATTCTTGTGGCAATTTATACCAGCAGCCATAAAATTTTATCATTCCCTTCGGCCCAAAAATTCCACTCCTGGGAATATTTCCTAAGGAAATAACTCAACAGAGGGAAAAAGTAAGTGCATGATAATGTGGTTTGCAACTCCATCTAAAATAGCAAAGCATCAGAAGGAATCTGAATGTGTAATAATGAGGAATATTTAAATAAATTATTGTGTATAACCAACGGAATATTACATGTCATAAAATTATAATTATATTGTCTTGATATACTATTCCATGGAAATGTATAAAAATGTTACATTCATCTTTAGGATTACAACTATAAACACCCAGAATGTATATAGATGAACATTAGGACGGAATTTGAAAAGTGAAAGTATACAATCATATTAGGATTCTGAGGTTATTGGTGATCTTTCTTTTTGTCCATAAGCCAAAAGCTACACTCTCATCACCTGTTCTCCAATGTGACCTTTCTATTTCCTTAACACATTTTCAAACAATTTTGCAAATCTAATCTGTCTTGGAGGGATTAGATAATAACACAAACTTATGTTTTTTAAATTATAAATTAGTAGCTGCAATGATAAGCCCCTGCTTTCTTCTTCTTTTTTTTTTTTTTTTTTTTTTTTTTTTTTTTGGGAGAGGTTTTTGCTATAGAGCACATGCGCTCGCCAGAAAGACAGACAGAGACAAAGAGACAGAAAGCGAGAAATTACCCCCCAGGGGGGATGGCCACACCGCAGTCCTTTCTCCATTCTCCTCTTGGGATCTTAGGCATGCACACGTGCCCGGCATGAGTTTAAGCCACCAGTCCAGGACTCGAACCACAGTCGACTATGTGGGAGTCCAGCAACATAGCCATTACGCCAACTGCTGGTCCCAGCCCCTGCTTTCTTCTTCAAGGGAGAAAAGTCAACCTTAGTTACCCAGTAATTCTCTGAAGAGGTTTATAACTGAGTGCCTCCTAGACACCAGAGTTCATTTGGAATTAGGGACATACTCATCAGGACACTAAAGTCAAATATGCTCTGACCTACATTTCTTTGCCTTTGTTTCATGGAATTAAAAAAATATTACATGTTTGTCTGGGACCAGCAGTTAGCGTGATGGCTATGTCGCTGGACTCCCATGTAGTCGACTGCGGTTCGAGTCCTGGACCCGGTGGCTTAAACTCACGTCGGGCACGTGTGTGTGCATGCCCAAGATCCCAAGAGGAGAATGGAGGAGAAGGGATTGCAGCGTGGCCATTCCCCCTGGGGGGTGATTTCTTGCTTTCTATCTCTTGTCTCTCTCTGTCTTTCTAGTGAGAGCACGCGCCCTATAACGAAAACCTCTCCAAAAAAAAAACAATTACATGTTTGTCACCTTATATTTCTTTAGTTGTGATATTTTATCAAAAACTGGATGTCCACCCTCCCCCACATATCAGGTATCTCTGAAATTGAGATGCATTTCATAATTGATGGCATCTTCAAATACTGTCATCCAGGTAATAGTTGTGAGGATGTTATAATCACCTGCACATGTGCAAATTTGGTCATAGATCTTCATAGGGTTGTCACTTTAGTTATTTGCATTGTTGGTCCTGTAAAATGATGAAGTTTATTGCTGTCTTTTAACATTTGCACTATTACTCAGCATTAAATAATATGTGATCGTACATGCAGAAAAGCATAGGTACTGAAAAATAGGGTATAAATCAACTAACGGCAGAAAAGGAGGAATGACTACAGTAACAACTAATTTATTTTGCTTTTATTTTCTGTATTATACATGCACAAAGGTGGCAGGTGGAGAAGAAAAATCTAAGTCCAAAATGGTCTCTTGAAAATAGAAAATGAAAAATTTTAAATGTAAGAGACATGATGTCAGAGTTCATTGCAAAGCATTGTTTTTAGTGTTTCATAAAATGATACCACTTGAAAGTCAATGGCGATCACATATTTTATAAACACAGTAATCGACAACACTATAGTATGATCTGACTTCATTTCTCTCCCAACTAATTCTCCTTTCTTCCACTTGAGATGTAGGATCTCTACAATTTGCCATACCTCTGATCCATGCTGTAGAACTCATGTGCTAAATATGGTATGAAGGAAACAAGAAAAGCATAGACCTAGAGAATGTTCTGGATCCTGGTGCATCATTGAAGTCAGTGACATTCATTGTTCAAAGGACAGTAAGAAAATATATCTGAGTATGAACAACTTCCATTCAGGACTAAGCTTAGAGGCAGAAGGATCTTGACAAAGTCCCTGGAATTGTGTTAAGAGGAGACTGAAACTGGAAAGGGATAAATTGGCTGCATTATTTAAAAAAAAAATGTCTAATTCATACAAATTCTTCCACTTTGAATTAGGAGACTTCTAGGGCTAATTCTTATGAATTTGCAAGAGCAGTAGCATTACTTAGTTAGTTAAATCCTAGTCTCAGCCCTGACATCTACCTTCTCAGTAAGGTCTTGACACAGTACATGGAAAGAGCTTGGGCCAACAATCTAATATCGACAAGGATTTACCCTTTTTCAGTTATCTTTAAGACTCATAGTCCAATTATTTAGACGATAAGAATGCTTTTAAAAAAAACTCAGAAGTCACTCAGAAAATGATAATTTGTCATTGTGTCGATCATGTTGGAAAAGATGAAAAATAAGTACTTATTTTTACCTAATCTTTAACTTTTCTAACTTCAATGCTAACTTCTATTGATCAGGCTATTGTTAGTAACAAAAAATAGTATTAGCTAACATTGATCAAACACTATATAAAATATGTAAATTTTACAATCTAACAACTCTATGTAATATTTTATATGTGGGGGGACTTCAAAAAGTTTGTGGAAAATGGAAATAAAGTATGAGTTTATTTTTGTGCAAAAAATGTCAACATCCATGCATAGGTTTTTCATAATATACATTTTTAATGAATTTTTGGAGACCACTTACATCAACAGAGCCAGAAAGTGGTAGAGTGATGGTTAAACCCATAATTCTGTAACCCTAAAGTTGTTTTCCTAATATTCTTTGGATCTGTGATTTTACTTCTTCCTTCTCTTCTTCTTCCTCCTCCTTCTCCTCCTCCTCCTCCTCCTCCTCCTTCTTCCTCCTTCCTCCTTCCTCCTACCTGCTTCCTCCTCCCTCCTTCCTCCTTCCTCCTTCCTTCTTCTTCTCCTTCTTCATTCTATCTAGAAGTCAACCTCCTCCATTGCAATTTTTTACCAGGGCACATAGTCTCAATAGTCTAAGTATTTTTAGAGCCTTTTTCTTCATCAATTTTCCCATTCCATTTAAATAGGCTTTAATTTTTCAGAAAGAAGTTTAGAAGCCTTGTACCAAGCACCAGTTATTCCAAACAAGTAAAGAACCTTCATGAGGGTGGGGGGAGGATGACCTTAGGAAGAGAAAATGAATTACTGGTTTCATGGCCCATAGACAAATAAATTGCATGGCTGTCTGTAATTGATGAGGCTCAGATCAACACTGGAAGGGGACTGCTCAATGACTCAATAGCAGTTGACCCAAAATCTTAATTTCTAGAGAAATCTAAATGAGGAATACAACAGGAAATAGGACTGGAAAACATATACATGCTATACAGAGCAAGGCATAGAATGGAGTTTGGGGTGGAGGGGTGGGAACAGTTTCCTTCTCCCTGTACCTGCCACATGGCCCACACTGTGCCCACACCTGATACTCAGAGCCTGGGCCAATTTTTCTCTCTCCTTTTCTCTTCCCACTTTGCAATCATTCTGGCTTTTCTCCAAAGAGCTTATGTGGTTGTCCATAGTATTTTTTATACTTACATTTTGGAAGTTATTTCTGGCAACAATGAGGGGAATATACTAGAATAAAAATACACCTTAAGGCATGGGTGACAATTAAGAAGGTAAGAGGCAGTTTTGATAAAAACCAAGTCTGAACTTGAGTAATGGCAGTGGTAGTAGTTGGGTAGCTTCAATTTCGAAACTAGCATAGCAGAATAGTGCCTTGGGTTAAGGCCTCTGTGATGGCTGGGCAGCAACACAGCTGTCTAACCAGCCGCTATCCTGAACCTTGACACTGTCCGTAGGGAATGTCGTCTCTCATTCATCATTCTGTACCCCTCCTGCCTTCCTTCCCACAGCTCTGCTTCAACTCTACCTGGAACGCAGCTCCTTCTTCCTTTGGAAATTCATCTTTCTACATGGCTTCAAGCACTATGAGGAATCTGGGTCTCAACAGTAACAAATGCCTAAGATTTCTGCAAGGGTTTGTAATCCTCCTTTGAGGTCAGTCAAAAAGATGCTCGTTTTGCATCTTGATTTGCTTGAATTCATTTAAACCTTGCTCTGAATTCCATTTACTTTAAAAGCTATGTAAATGTTAGTAATCACGGACTCTTGAATAATTATGGTTGCGTTGGGTACAGGTTTATTGAAAACTACCTTGTCATTGAACCACAAGCATTTATTTTATGAGTCATCTCAGTTGGTTCAGACAGAGCTTTCCATTCCAATGTCTCACCTGGCCATGGTCAATGGAAATGTGAACACAATATCTCCCCACAGGTCAGTTCCACAAGAGAGCCTGTGGAAAAATAAATAAATAAATACATAAAATAAAAATCTCTTGATCAAATAATGCTTGCCTTCTTGAAGCACCTTTGATGTTCACATTAACATCTCAAAGGCTCTGAGAAGTCCTATATTAAATAAAGCTAATGGCGCATTTCCCAAATGTATAAATTTGAAAATCTATTTAGCCTGACTGTGCTTCACAGCTTCCCTATGATGAAAGCGTTGGGTGTTATTTCCTTTAAAAAAAAAATGGTAGGAAGGGCTGGTGAGCACAATTAAAAGTCACTTAGCAAATATAAGTCACTGCTCCTTAAAAACATGGGAAGTATCAAGACGGAGCCATATATAAACCATTGCTCCATTGGTCCATGGCCTCCCCTTCCCAAATTAAGTCTATGTCATTGCTTATAATGAAAGAATGAAATCATTCCCTGGACATTGCAGAGTAAACATAAAAAGAAGAAGGAAATAGAAAGGTAGACAGACTGAAACAGGGACAAATGAAGACAGAGACAGAGATCTGTCCCAAAGTTACAGTGAGCTAATGGGACTTACACCTTACAGGTCCCAGGGGAAGACCTAGCCGCATGTGATAGCATCATACACTTTTGTAACATTTGAAAATAAGAGAGAGTTAAACTGTCATGGTTTCGGTTACTGTCTCTTTTCGCTCAGATTTTCTATGTGTTACATTCTCTCCTGTTGGCCAGAAAATGGTATCAGTGGTATCAGTATGAATCATTTTGAGTTTTAGAGCAGAAGTTGAGTTAGGGATGCACTGCGTTTGGGTTGAATAGGATATGTTTATGTCACTTCCAGTCATTTCTTTTAAGAAGTGATCAGCCACTCTGGTGCAGGAATGACTTCCAGAAATATCCTTATGGGCCACTGTGCCTACTTCCCCAGCATCATCATCTGAAATATATGCCCTGAAGTTATACTGCAATATCAATGTCTCCTACCATTTATACAGCACCAGAACTGTATGTGCTGCAAAGTGGGAAAAGCTTTAAAATGTAGGCAACCAAAAGCTGATTTCGGTAATATTTTTCACAGAACCCTCTGTTCTCATTAATGAATGATCAAAATGAAAGTTTTCTCCAGTCAGGAATGTACATGATTCTGCAATATACATACACATATAGGCACCATACATTTTCTTTTTTGATGAAAACCGTCTTTGAAAGAATTTACCAGAATTGCTGTTTGTCAGGCACACACTTGTAGCTGTTCCATGTTTTACACATTCCAAGATCTTAGATTGTACCTTAAAATACTTGACACCCATTGTCCTGATAAGGTGTCTGGTGTCCTAAATGAAAGAGTACACCATATTTCACTCACACAGTGAAACAGACTGAATAAAGAAGTGTGAATATTCATTAATAAGTCAAATGGATGTGGTATAAGATCAATTGGATTACAAGTTTTAGCTGAATAAAATATAGCAGCATTTGGGGGCCAACCAGTGACACTGCTCTGGGAAGCTGACCCACATGGGAACATTCAAGGTTCACATCCAGGGACCTCTCTGAGGACCCCAGGCACACGTGTATACATGATCTGGGCTGGCGGGAGCCGTGGTGAATTGTGACACCAAGATCACGTTGGGCATGTTCTCTCTCTCTCTCTCTCGCCCTCTTCATCTCACTCATGGGAGAAGTAAATAAACAAAAAAAGTAGGTATATACAGAAACACTTAAAAATGTCTTGAACTACTCTTGTTTATGCTTTAATTTAACTCATCATATGTTTTTCCAAACTATTATAATACTAAAATTTAGATGTGATAGAAAGTAGCCAAAATGTAAACTGAAAGAGAAAATTGACAGAAGTTTCAATGTCACCAAAATTCTAATTATAGCACAATGAAAACTAAAGTATGTTGGCTTAGGATCATGAATATGAACAATGGACCACACCAGGAATATCCCAGACCAGAAATAACAAAGCAAAAGACAGGCCAGCAAATGGCATGGAGGTTAAGGTATTATATCCCACATGGCTGACTGCATGGTTCATGTCCCAGACCCAGGGACTTGAAAATCATGCTGGGTGGGCATGTCCAAAATCCCAAGAGAAGACTGAGGAGAAGGGATTGCAGCATGAGCAACCTCTGGGAAATGAGTCATCACTTTCCCTCTCTCTCACTCTCACTCTATCCCTCTCTAGTGGGTGCATATGCCCTATCAACCACAACCAAAAAAAAAAAAAAAAAGCAAAAGGCAGATAAATGTGGTAGTAGAGAAAAACACAATTTGTGGAAGGATGTCAACCATACCCTATTTAAAGAATATTGTCAGAATAAATAATACTTTAGAATAAATATGACCCAAGAAGACTTAAAATGCTGAAAATCATAAATTTTATATGCAAAGCAAAGGTTAAAAAAGTTTTTGGTAATTTGACGAAAAATTTGAACATGATAGAGGAAAAACCATTATCTATTTTCTCTGTTTAAAAGATTCCTAAAATTTTTTGGCATTTAGAAAGAATGCAATTAAAAAGTGTAGCAATTATAGAAGTGCATCAAGAAGTTAATTAATCAAAGTGTTATTTTTTAGGATTTTGTTATTTGGTATTTATAAACTCTTTCAAATGTATAACTTGTAATTTCTTATTCGAAACAAAATATATTTTCCTTTTTTTTTTTTTTTTTTTTTTTTTTTTTGAGAGGTTTGTGCTATAGGGCACTTGCACTCCTCAGAAAGACAGAGAGAAACAAAGAGACAGAAAGCAAGAAATCACCCCCCAGGGGGGATAGCCAAGCCACAATCCCTTCTTCTCCGTTCTCCTCTCGGGATCTTGGGCATGCATGCACACGTACCCAGCATGAGTTTAAGCCACTGGGTCTGGGACTCGAACCACGGTGAACTACATGACAGTCCAGCAACATAGCCATTATGCCAACTGCTGGTCCCCAAAACCTGTTTTCATACTACCAAATTTAGCATTTGCAACCATATATCTTTTTCTCAAAAAAAGCATCTCAACATGTAAAAGCCTCAGATCCCACAGAGTCTGGATCTACTCCTGATCTACTGTTCCGATACTTTAGCAAGTTGATTCAGTCACAAAATTTGACCAGTTGGATGACATTTATGTAGTGGCTCACCTACCAGCGAGTTTAATCAAAATTGATCCTATACCTAGACTTCTCAAGATAAGCTTTTCTAAGCTCAAATCATATTCTAAAGCAGGCAGGAATATATATTTTTCTCTATCCTGGAAATTTCACATTATATACATTAAAAATGATTCCATAACATGTTTGCACATGAGATTTTAAAAACGTGTATTTGTAAAGGTAAGTGCATCCAAATATGACCTCTTGGTTATAAAACACAATTTTGGAGAGAAGACAGACAGACTTCTTTTTTTCTTTTTTTTTTTTTCTTTTTTGGAGAGGTTTTTGCTGTGGGGCATGTGTGCTCACCAGAAAGACAAAGCGAGACAGAGACAGAAAGCAAGAAATCAACCCCCAGGGAGGATGGCCACGCCACAATCCCTTCTCCTCCATTCTCCTCTTGGGATCTTGGGCACGCACGCACACACGCCTGGCATGAGTTTAAGCCACTGGGTCCAGGACTCGAACTGCTGTCGACTATATGGGAGTCCAGCGACATAGCCATTACACTAACTGCTGGTCCCAGAGAGAAGACAGACTTCTAATACTTACTTACAATCATGTTCATAAGCAAGATGATACAAAACAAATTTATTTTATGGCCTATTGCAATGATGTCATAAATAGATTAACTGAGGCAGGTAAGACACTGCAGGGGGCCATAGGTCTTTCCCTGTTTCAAGCAACTGCAAACTGAGAAACTCCTAGAATATATTGCCTTCACTCTCTGCCAACCACTACATACAGATCAATAATCCACTTTCTGAGCAGTATTAAATGAGCTGTGAGGGTCTGGAGAAGAAAGATCTTTTGTGCAGACTTCGCCTTGTAAATGGTCCAGGCTGTGATTCTTAGAAAAAAATTAATTGTGAGGCTATTAGGTGGCATGTTGGTTAAGGTGCTGGATTCCCACGTGGCCAAACATGGTTCAACACCTGGACCCAGTGGTTTGAAAATCATTCCAGAAGTGTGTGTGTGCATGCCCCAAATCCCAAGAGGAGAATGGAGGAGAAGGGATTGCAGTGTGGCCATCCCCCAGGGTGTGGGGGGGATAATTTCTCACTTTTCCTTTGTCTCTTACTGGTGAGTGCATGCACCCTGTGGCAAAACCTTAAAAAAAAAATTATTTCTTGCTTTTTTTGCTATTCCCAATCTCTCCTTCACCATTACCAAAAGAATAAAATGAAATAAAATACTGAGAAAAAGGAAAAACAGCAAACTCTAAATATCCAACAGTTCCACAGAGTAGATGGGGTAAAATACAGTACATTAAGATTGCTGTGTTTTTTACCTGGCATCCTCCTTTACCACTTCTAGACAATTAAAAATTGCACACATCGCATCTTCAAGAGTCAGTCTTCATGGTAGTGTAGCTGGTAGTCCCTGCTACATAGAGAAAGCTGTTAAAGGAAATGACAACTCAGCAATATGCCACAACGCTTCCATTTCTCATTGTTGTGTTGATGAGCATCTGAAATGGCTGTAATTAAAATGATGCTATGCTTCTATTTTTAGTAGATCTTTTCACTGTCAAAATTAAATATATATGGCAATAAACAGTAACCTGGCATGGTAAATACCATAAACAGAAAATAGACGATGCTTTCATGATGCTATTCTACAATCAAATAGAAGAATCTCTGGAACATGTATGCAATGGCCCATTTTCCAATGTAAATATAATATTTCATATGAAATAAATTACATTTTAACTGCACCAATTTCCTCAGATGACAAGAAGATCATTAGCCCTACAAGTACTCCTCCTGGTCTTAGCAATAAAGTCACATTAGCCATGCAGGAGTAGCTAGACTTGATCCTTTGTGATGGTGTGAGCCGTGAGCCCCAAGACCCAGAGATATGTAATTGGAAAAGTGGACACTGGTGCCATTTTGAGGGTACCTAGCAAGTTATCCATTTTCTACAATTATATAAATGTGGCTGAGAGCCCAGAAGTTTAATAGCTATCCAAAATATATGCAGAAGAAATGAACCTCGGAATTATAGACTTCATCAGTCATTCCAGGCAGGAATCCTGGTTTGTTCCAGACTTTTCCTATCCAGGCAGATGAATCTCTAAGCCATTCAACACAGATGGCTGTTTCCTCCTTGTCTCTGTCAACAGGGAGCCCAGCAGACCACTGGAGGTGGCTTAAAGAGTCATGTAACAAGACAGGCATCAAGAAGAAGTAAAGATTCCCCCAGTAGAAGTTAATGTCCCTGTGACAGGAGAGATTGTACAAGAACACGTCTTGGTCATGGCAATGATCACTGTTACGCTGCGCCAACTCACGTCACAGCACATGTCCATCAATGTCAGCCTGGCCTTCTTGTTCTGTTTCCAAGAGAGCAAGAGACAATCATGGCTCTGACAGCTATCCATCATGTCCCTCATTTTCCAGTTGCAGCATGACAGGGAGAAATAATGACCTTGAAGCATTTGTGAGATATAACATATTACAACTCTCCTTTATTTTCTTTCTGAGGAAGGGATAATCCACATCACTTAGGACTATATCACTTTTCAAATCTTTTTTTCATCAAGTCTAAAAGTCTACATGAATGTATGATAGTATTATAATCATAACTACTACCATTAACTGTCAGACCAAATCCTTAGATTTTCTTTAGACATGTTTATATTCTCATAAGAGAAAAGTGTAAAACTCTTGAAACCTAGCCTACACTACCTCCACTTAATCACTCAATGTTAGGAAATCCTCATTTTTAAAAATAATAATAACAGCTTTATTTTTGATAGCTCAAAATTTGAATCAACCTAAATGTCCATCAACAGGTGAATGTATAAACAAACTGAAATCTACCTATGAGTTACTATTAAGCACTAACATAGAATGGACTATTTCTACCAACCATAAGGATTAATCTCATAAGCATTAGGTGGTCAAAAGAAGACAGACACGGAAAAGTACACATTGTATAATTCCATGAGTACTGCTTCCTAGAGAAAGAAATCTAATCTTCAGTAATAAAAAATAGATTGCAGGGCCAGCATGCGATGTGGTGGTTGAGGTGCTAGACTCCCATGTGGCTGACTGCAGTTCAAGTCCTGGACCTTGTGGCTTGAAATGCACACATGGTGTGTATGCATGCATATCCAAAATCCCAAGGAGAGTGGAGAAGAAAGAATAAGAGCATGGCTATCTCCTGTGGAGGGTGATTTCTTGCTTTCTGTCTCTTGCAAGTGTATGTACCTACAAGGAAAAAAAAAAGAACTAAAACTAAAACAAAAACAGATTGCTGGTTATGTAGGGACAAATTGATGTAAGGGACTGAAATATAAAGTAACACTTTCAAAGAATTTGCTATGAAGGGACTTTTTAGAATAATGGAGTTATTCAATATTTTTATTTTGGTGAGGGTTACATGGGTGTATATGCTTGTCAAAATTCATTGAACTATACACTTAAAATAGGTGCTTTTATTATTTTATTGTCTTGCTTCAATATACTTCTACAAAATTTGTATAGTGATATGGTTTTGTCTTTCTCTCCTTTAGTTCTATAAATTTTTGTGGTAAATATTTCGAAAAACTTCCAAATAAGTGTTCTATATTGAAGAAAAATGATTCTGAATAGAATTGTGGCCAAGTCAACTGACCTATTTTCCATATGTGATGTCCCTATTCATCTCTAATCAAAAACTAACCTTCATGAGGAAATCCTCCTCTATCATCTGAAGATACATCCAATTGGATGGAATGCTCGTACACCAGACTACAGCTTATACCTTCCTGGGGTAGGAAAATGGCACAGTTCTCCTTGTGAAATCCGTGTATTAAATAATTGATAAATGACAGCTTAGGTAATGGCTATCAGTTCTGAATAAAAATGCAAATGGCCAGCAAATTCTACTTATGTCTTTCTAAGGATTTTCAGGTTAATCTCAGAGAACTGCAAGAGCATGAATCCATTTTGTGTTAAATGCAACAATCACGTGGCTTCCTTCCCTCTGAGGAGTTCCCACCTATTATACCAATTTCTGTCATTAATAAAGAGGATGCTTCTGTACAAGGACCATGTAGTGCGGTGGTTAAGGGCACCACTCACTACCTTTGTGATCCTGGGTAAATTATTTACCTTCTCTGCATCTGGAGTTTCTCATCCAGAAAACAGAAATGATACTACTACCTGTTTCACAAGATCGTTAGAATGTTTAATGCATGAGTTGATGCATGTAATGAATTTAGTACAGTGTCTAATACTTAGTGGCACTCCATAATGTCTATCATAGCTAAAGTTGGGCACAGAGCAAATAGTTCACGTTCTAGACCAAAGGTCAGCAAGCCTTTACTGTAAAGAGTTAGAGAGTAAATATTTTAGGCTTAACAGGCTAGATGGTTTCTATACTGACTACTCACTCTGTCATTACAGCATGAAAACAGTCAAAGACACACAAGTAAACAAATGAGTGTGGCTGTTGCCCAATATTTACAAAAATAGGCGCCAGGCTGGATTTGATTCACGAGCCCTAATTGACCCACTGTGTTCTAGCCTGATAATCTACTCTGTTGATTTATTATATAGAGCAATGATCTAAAGAAGATACAGTCTCAGGGTTATTTCTGGACTCAGTTCCCTCCAGGATGGTTTCCTAATTGTCAGTTTGACCCTTGTATGGAACTGAGAGTGTCACTCCTATCTGCACACTCAACCGTGAGCCATTCTGTGATTTGTGTCATTTGTCCACTTCCCCTGCTGATACTGACCATCTTGATTTTCACCATTAACTTGGGGTTCTCAAATATAATGTTCCCTTTGCCTGGAGGACAATTAGTCCATTTTCTGCCAAGAGGAGTTCTACACAACCTTACATCTAGGCTTAAATGGCAGTTCTTCAGAAATGCATTGTTACCTCCCTCATTCCCCGAGTTGAACACTCCCTTATACCGTCTACAATAACAAAACAACGTAGTTTCTTAAATTTGCTAGAGGGCACATGTACTCAATGTAAAAAGAACACATACAGAGAGACAGAGAGGGAGGAAGCAAGAAATCACCCCCCATGGGGAATGGCCATGCTTCAGTGCCTTCCCATCCACTTTTACTTTTATTAGGACTTTGGCTCTCAGGCACATGTTTGGAGTTTGTTTTCAAAACTGTCAGACCTGGATTCCAATCATGCAATTGGCCATGTGGAATCTACCTCATATAGCCACCAGGCCATGGACTTGCCTGAAGTTTCTTAAAACTTCAGCAAACAGGCCAAAGAGAAATGGCATTGCAAAGATGGGAAAGTGAGCAGAACTTCATGTCCATGTGAAAGAATATGATGCATCTAGGAAATTAATTACCTGATAGTTCCTTATGACTAGAGCTCAAGAGGAAATAGGAAGTCGGTGATAAAACTGGAAAAGCAGCTTTCTACTCTCCATTGGAATAAATTGTAGGTTTTTAGATTCCACATATAACTGAGATTATGACAATCAAAAAGAAGGGACCAGCAGTTAGCGCAATGGCTATGTCGCTGGACTCCCACGTAGTTGACCGCGGTTCATGTCCCGGACCTGGTGGCTTAAACTCACGCCGGGCGCATGTGCGTGTGTGCCCAAGATCCCGAGAGGAGAATGGAGGAGAAGGGATTGTGGCGTGGCCATCCCCCCTGGGGGGTGATTTCTCACTTTCTGTCTCTCTGTCTCTCTCTGTCTGGTGAGCGCACGCGCCCTATAGCAAAAACCTCTTCAAAAAAAAAAAAAAGAAGAAGAAGAATTTCTCTTCTTTTTATCTAGCCAACGCAGATGTATAACAGAATGTTATGTTGGATTGATTTGATAATCTAATTATGAAGGAAGACAGATCCTACATAACTGACAGGCTCAAATCCCAGCCATGACAGCTTGAAAACATACTCGGCACACATGTGTGCATGTCCAAATCCCAACAGGATAGAGAAATGTAGAAGGGGTTGTGGCATGACCATGCCCTATTGAGGGGTGCCTTCTCTCTCTCTCTCTCTCTCTCTCTCTCTCTCTCTCTCCCTCCCTCCCTCCCTCCCTCCCTCCCTCCCTCCCTCCATCCCTCCATCCCTGGCAAGCACATGCATCCTCTGGCAAATTTCAAAAATTAATTATTTAAAAAGTAATAAAACTACGACATCATACACATTGAATATACACAGTTTTTATATGTCAATAATACTTCAGTAAACGTGAAAAAAATGGAAAATCAGGCAAGAACCCAATTAAGGGGGACATATATGTCCTAGGAGGCCATTGAAGACAAGCAAGAAAATGAAATGTATTGTTTATAAAGATGGCTCTGGAAGCAGGAGAGAAAGGAGAGAATTGAAGCAAGGAAAACAATGTGGAAGTTGTTGAGAAATGATGAATATCTGAATTAAGGTAGAACCTGAATATATGAAAAAGGATGAATTTGAGAAGCATTAGGAAGATAAAGTTAATAGTTGTTTATAATCACTTGGAAGCAGTTGGCAATGGATTGGAGGGGTTATGGATAACACCTGGAATTCTGGATCGAGCGACTTGTGCTTTGAGTAAATTGAGTACCATATTCTAAAAATAAGAGAAGATGCAAGTTTGGGTGAAAGATAAGAGGGTTAGTTTTGCATTTACAAGTCTGAGTTACCTGCGGGTCTTCCAGGAAAAAGGCTGAATCAGTTGAGCGCATGAATTTAAAGCTAGGAGACAGGAGTGAACTCAATCTAGAGATTTAGGAACTATCAGTGATGCCATGACAACCGGTGAAAGTGGCAGACAGGGGTAGAACCAATGGGAAGGGAGCTAGGACACTACAGAGCACCAGCAAGGAAACTCTCTGTCCTACCCCTCCAACCCACCTTCGCCATCTGCTGGTTCCAGCTTCGTCCTCTGCAACACCCCTCATCCTGCACCTCCTTGCTCAAGCCTTCACTGTCTCTCCCAAAAATCCAGCACTCACACCTTCTCCAAGGAAGTAAAATTCCAGTCGCAAATGCTTAAGAGAAAAAAGGGGAAAAGCAAGGTTGCAACTAGTACTCAAAGCTGCAGTACACATGATATGGATGTGTTGATAACCACTGTATTGGTTTGCTCAGGTTACAACAAACAGGATGGTTTAAACAACAGAAATTTATTGCCTCACTGTTCCAGATGACAGAAGTCCAAGATCCAGATATCAGCAGGCTGTCTTCTTTTTTTTTTTCTTTCTTTTTTTTTTTTTTTTTGGAGAGGTTTTTGCTATAGGGCGCGTGCGCTCGCCAGACAGACAGAGAGAGACAGAGAGATAGAAAGCAGGAAATCACCCCCCAGGGGGGATGGCCACGCCGCAATCCCTTCTCCTCCATTCTCCTCTCGGGATCTTGGGCACGCACGCACACGTGCCCGGCGTGAGTTTAAGCCGCCGGGTCTGGGACTCGAACCGCGGTCGACTACGTGGGAGTCCAGCGACATAGCCATTATGCTAACTGCTGGTCCCAACAGGCTGTCTTCTTTTGAAGGCCATGAATAAGAATCTGTTCCCTGCCTCTGTCCTAGTTCCTAATGGTTGGCTGCAGAACCTTGTTTTTCCTTGACTTGTAGACACATCACCCTGATCTCTGCCTTCATGTTCACACGTTCTTCTTCCAGCACATGTGTGTGCCCAGATCTCCCACTTCTAGGACAGCAATCATTGGATTAGTTCCCATCCTAAGGACTTCATCTTAAATTAATTAATTATATCTGCAACAACCCTATATCTTTTTAAAGAATTATTCTTATTTAATTTTACTCATTATCATTATTTTTATATATCTATAGAGCACATGCTCTTACCAGAGAGAGAGAGAAGAGTATGGAAGCAAACCGCCAGGTTCAGAACTTGAACTGCAGTCAGCCATGTGGAAGTCCAGCACCTTATCACCATGCCACCTCCCAGCCCCTATATATTTTTTAGAGAGATTATTCCTATAGGGCATGTGTGCTCACCAGTGAGATGGAGAGATAGAAAGCGATACATCAGCCCCTGGGTGCTGGGGTCCAGCCTCAGCGGGGTTGGGTTGACTCGTCGGAGGTGGCGCTGGAAAGGAAGACTAAGGTCTCGGTGCCTTTTCATGTACGTCCTCAGCCGGACACCCCCAGAGATTGCTCTCTGAGGAGTGACAACTGCTAGGAATCATCGTGCCTTTTTATTGAAAATGTGATACATGCAAGTAAACAGGTGAGGGGCTACGTGTTCTAATTATCAATTCATAAAGTTTTAACAATAGAAACCATTCAGGGTTTGATTAAGGGCAGGTCTATTAATCATCGATACAGTTCAACAATTGTTTGATTGATGAAAGCAGGTTCCTGGTAACTTCAAGCAGTGCAGTTTCAGGAAACAATCCCAGCAAGCAGAGTTAATTATCAGCTGATGTTCAGCAGCAGCCGTCTTATGGTTACTAAAAGAAAATCTCAAGTATATAGGTATTAGTTCCCATGGATTTTCATAAAGAATGATACTTATATAATTCTATAGGGATCTAAAATTTAATTAAAGGAATCCTAATATATTTACCTATCCTGAAGGGGTGAAGTTTTGTTCACTTGATGAGGGCAGGGACAGTTTTTTTCAACTGGCGGTAAAGTGACTAACAAGTTAATGAAAAACTTTAAAATGGGTTTATGGTGTTGTGGATTCACTTGTGTAGCCTATGGCAGCACCGTTATGTATTTTGTTAGAACATTAGTTACCATGGGACGAGAGTGTCCTGGGCCAGTTTCGGCCTAGTCCTATTGTATGTAAAAAGGTTATTCATATTAAATGTATCTTGAAGGGCCTTCCAAAGATCAAGATGATTTCTGCCTAGATAGAACTTCAGCACACCCTCCATTATGATCACAGGATGAAACATTGTAATTGACAGTAGGTGGTCAGGGTAAAGGGGAGCGGTCGGGGGACTTTTCGGGAAATCTTACCACACACTCAAGATGTATGAGGGATGGGAACCAGCAGTTAGCGTAATGGCTATGTCGCTGGACTCCCACGTAGTCGACCGTGGTTCGTGTCCCGGACCAGGTGGCTTAAAACTCACGCCGGGCGCATGTGCTTGCATGCCCAAGATCCCGAGAGGAGAATGGAGGAGAAGGGACTGCGGCGTGACCATCCCCCCTGGGGGGTGATTTCTCACTTTCTGTCTCTATGTCTCTCTCTGTCTGTCTGGTGAGTGCACACGCCCTATAGTGAAAATCTCTCCAAAAAAAAAAAAGATGTATAAGGGAGCTATGTAATTCTTTTATAGAAGTAAATCGGGGAGTCAGGGGGGTCACTTCCCAGCAAAGCTATCGCAGTTTCCGAAGCATATTGACCCAAGATTTTGCTCATAAGTCGGGGGGGGGGGGGGTGTACAGCAGTGGCCTTGCCAACGTACTGAACCAACCAAAATTATGCTCAAAGGTCGGGAGCTCAGACAGATCCTGGAGCCCCGCCAGGTCGGACTCCTCCACCTGGGTGGGATGGCCATACCACAATCCCTTCTGCTCTACTCTTTCCTCTGGATTTCGGACATGTGTGCACACAAACCCAGCATGAGTTTCAAGCCTCCAGTTACGGGACTTGAACCACAATTAGCCATGTGGGAGTCCAGTGACATAACCATTACACCATCTGCTGGTCCCATGCAGCAACCCTATTTTATTTTTTATTTTTTTAATTTATTTTTATTTTTTATTTCATGTTCTTTTATACATTCAATCATGTTATTTAGCTTACAAAGTGAATATTCCAACATGTATACATTTCTCCTAAGTCCAGTTAATAATACTATAATGTTATCTTCAACATATAATGTCCCTTTAATGCTTTGCCTCTCTATTTTTCTTCTAAATGTCCTTCCTCAGACTCTACTCTTTCATCCACACTATATCTGGTATTTACAGCCATTTACTGTGTTTCTATATCCTTTAGTCAATCAGTTTCAGTCATAGAGTGCGGACACTCAGTATATATTAAGTGGGGACTCGGTATATATTAAGTGGGGACTCGGTATATATTAAGCAACCCTACTTTAAAATAAGGCTACGTGTTGAGGTACTAGGGGTCGAGACTTCAAAATTGGGGGTAGACACAATTCAACCCACAACTGCTGAGCACCATCTATAAGTCTTTTCAGTTTACAGAAAAGTTGTTTTTTCCTAAAGTAGTATATGAAAAACTGTCCTATGAAGTGGACATTGTTAAAGGAACTACAGAAATTGCTTTTAATGATGCATTAACAATTTATATAAATACTATCTCAGGGTTAAGTAAAGAGCCTTCTGTCCTCCAGATGCTGAGTGTACGGACACCACAAGATCATATGGTTGCCAGGTCAACGTTATAGTCCTTTCAATGCATCAAAAACATGGGATCACACTTTTAGGAAATGCTTGTATTATTATTTTTAGGCTTTAAGACTGTCTACATCATCATGCCCATGGATTTTTTAGTTCATTTATTTACTTCTTCCATAAGCAGGCAAGAGAGAGACATCACCCCCAACAGGGTCTCGACATCACAATGGACCCCCAACCTCAGCCAGCTCCAGACCTGGGCATGCAGGTGCCTGGTATGTTCAAAAAGGGCTCCTTCTTGTGTGAGTCAACCTCATGGAGCATTGCAGCCATCCAACCACCACCCATGCATTTCGTATTGACCTTGTATGAAATGAGCTTGTTCATCTCTGGCTAAATACTCAGCCATCAGGATTGCAGCCATCAGTCTGAGGCATCACATCATGCTAGTGCTCTCACAGTTGTGAAATTGTTGCTTGAAATCCCCCAGTAACAGGGGTTCAGTGGTGTCCTTTCAGAGCTTGTGGTGTATCTGGGTGCAGGGCATTACAGGGTATGTGCAGAAGCCTACGTTCCAGCACCACCCAGCACACTTTACCACTGCTCTATGTTTCTGAATGCCTGTTTTTAATGAAATCCTGCCTTACGCTTTTTATTGGCTTCAAAGCTTCTTCCAGATATCTTGGAGCTGAATTTGTAGCTACCGACATACCTCTAAATCCCATTCCCCATCTGAGAAAAGGGATCAAAAGCTCAGACTTCCTTTTGATCCACGGGGCACAAAGCTATACTCAGAGCCCTCAGCCCAATTATACCTTGCTCCCATTTCTTTAAGAGAATCTTTGTTCAAAATAGGTTTTGCCAAATAGAATCACAGTGAAATCTTTTACTCTTACTGTGCCTCCACACTTTCTACTGCTCCAAAAATTAGACCCCACATCTAATTTCTCCCTTGTGGTATAAATATCTCCATAGTCCTTGATGCAATCTTAAGAGGGATTATAACCTGCTGATTCCTTTAGGTAGCTAAAGTCCCTGTGAGCCTCCATCCAAATGACTGGAGAGCCACAAACAGGGTTTCCAGTATTGGGATGTGTTTTGCTTCTTTATTAGAAATTAAGGACCATGAATCAGTTAACTTGTTAGCCTCAATATAATTGGGGTGAAAAACAGAAAAGTCTCCAGCTTTAATTTTGTTCTTTCTCTTCTTTCTCAAGCTAATTCTAAAGCTCATGCAGATTCTCCCCAAAGTCTGTATAAAATAGCCTTATATCAGAATTCCCACCTTGCTAGACATAAAATAGAGCCATTAAGTATTTTGGCATAATACCCACTCCCGACTCAGAGCCAACAATGTTATATTAAATTTTAAGTGCAAAAATTGTAACATTAAGTTGCTGCCAAACCAGAGAGGACATACATTGTGAATCACTGAAGAGAAAAATTACAAAGGGTTTGGGTCGGCTGCTTCCAGCAAGGTAGATAGCTATGGGGCAGAAGGAGAGAATGGGGGAATTGGAATGATAGAAAATGAAAATCTACTTTTATATGAAACTAGTTGGTCAGGGAGGTGAATGAGAGACGAACGATGACCCCCATGAAATCCAGGATAACCTGGTGGCGTGAATCAGGTTAGGGGCATGGTGAAGGAAATGAACTAGGGAGTAGAGTGAGGATCCCAAGGAGCACAGTGGCTGGTGTGTGAAAGCCTCCCCCAAGGGCGTTCTGCCCTCCAACCAAAAGCCGAAGGAATTAACAATAGCGCAAAGGCTGACTGGAGGCAAGAGAGCCAAGGCCAAAGATGGGGACCTGGGGAAGGATGGAGCAGTAGGACCGGGAGATACTGAGAGGGACCATCTGGGATTTCAGAACCAGCCATGATCCAAGGAAACCAGGAGAACTTCCTCTATCTTACCACAGGGGTACCTCAGTCACCCTGCTTCCACCAACTCCTGCCGCCATGGATGACACTGCTGGCCTCCAGCCTCCCTCCACCCAGGACCACCGAGTGATGCAGCACCTTTCTGCCTGGGTATCCAGCCAGCTATTGTATCTTCTAATAGAAAGTCAGATTTTCCTGCGGATGAGACCAGTATGTAAATAACAGACATTCCTTCCTCAAGACTCTTACAACGGGCTATTTACCAGCTTTATTTCTGCTCTTGAAATTTTCCCATCCCCTTATTCTGAAGCATTTGAAACTCCCTTTCAACCACTGCAGGAGATAAATCAGTAGCATTAGCAGTTCCTCACTTGAACTAGCAAATGAAGGCTTCTTTGTATAACCCTGGCACAGGAGCACTTAGTAGTGTCAACGTTGGCTTATTACTTACCTCTGCTCTATAGCATATACCCTCAGTGAAATGATGAAAGTCTAAACGTTAAAGCCTAAATCAATACCTAGGCATGCACTTGGTTCTCTTAAATGTGCTTATCTGTAAGGGAGGGAGTCAGGTGAGACTGTTATGAGAACACACAGGTAAAGAATTGAACACTGAAAGTCCTCTTAGAGCAATTCCTTCTCTTTCTTTTTATTCATGAGATCACAGCAGTGAAGTGTCAACTCCAGGTGTACTAAAAATGGGACAAGAATGCTACATTGTATTTGGTCTTGGATAGACTAAGTACAATTGAATCAGAAAATAGCAGACAGTAAAAGCATCCCTATGGATTTTTTTCCCCTCAGTACAAAAAGTGCAAAAGGGCTGGGAGCTTGAACTATATGGTACAATATAGATGCAATTGACCAATAAATAAAAAACGTTAAGGAGGTCTGAAAAATGCAAACATAAGCCATTTAACCACAGACACATGAAAGCTGCTAACGGTGCCCTCAGGAGCTGCCTGACTCTCTGTTCCGTCTGCTTCTCCTGCGTTCTCTGCCTGTGGGCTCAGAACTTCCCTGAGCCCACCTTGGCCCATTCTGGTCTAGTGTAGAAAGTTCTGGCTAATCATACATGTGAGCAAAGTCCTTTTTCGTCTGTATATTTTTTAGTTCAATCTGCTGTCCAGGCACTGTGTCTGGGTTCTGATTTCTTCTACCCCCCCCGGGCCAGTTTTCCGACCTTCGTCCCTCAACCTTACCTTTGCACCTTCTTGCCAGGCTCCCAAGTCCTTGCAGTGCTCCTCCAGATTCGGCTCTGGCTTGAGCTCTTTGTTTCTTGTGTGTTCCTCCATGTCCTTTTTTTTAAAAAAAAAGAATTGTTTTAGTTATTTTTATTATTATTATTATTTTGATTTGACCAGAGAGAGACACACACACACACACACACACAGAGGAAAAGTGAGAAAGCAAGCCACCAGGTCCAGGACTCGATCTGCTGTTGGCCATGTAAGAGTCCAGCTTCCCTAACCAACACGCCACCTGCCGACTCTCTCTCTTGTCCTAATTAAGGCCCCAAGCCTGTTGTACTGCCCTCACACATAGACTTCTTTAAAACTGGATACTTGCAAGAATTTCTCTTGTACAGACAATTTTCAGCCATGAATCATATGCTACCCTAATCCCTGTACAGATAAACCTAAAGAAAAGAATTTCTGAGTCTCAAGGAAATTATTTATTGCCATGGGTTCATGGATAGTCAGAGGTGGAGAAAGATATGAAAGTTCTTCAAAAAGTACATGATAAAATGCATATTACAAAAAAATCTATGCATGGATTTCAATTACACCACACTACCAACAAGCTCAGCTTCTTCAAAAGTTTCCTCAATGTCACAAACAATGCTATCAAGCTTTAAATTACAAGACAGGGTCACCCACAACAAAACACAGCAATGAGACAGAACAGCCCAGAGCTAGAGCAAGGCATTCATTCAGCGGGCAATTGCAGAGTTCTCTACCGCAGTCGGACTGGATTGGTCACGCACTGAGGATGGATGGCTGCTATACGATGATCTGAAAAAGGGTAATTGTGGAGAGAAGTGATCAGAGGGCCAGACAGCAGGGAGTAATCCAAGATAAGATGACTTTCTGGAACAAAGACAGCATTTAGAGAACATGTAAAGTGGCAGAAGACTTTGAAAATAGCAGCAGTTGCCCGGAGCTGAAGGACAGAGTTTTTAGACACACGCTGTGGAGCTGACGTTTGTCTCACATCAGTCTTCCCGTCCATATCCAATGCTCTAGCAGGAGAGTATCGTCGACAGGGTTGTCTTCTACCGCAGAGGGCTAATGCAAATTTCAAAACGCACTATTGGGGTTTTCCAGTAGTTTTGAAAAGGTAATAAAGAGTCTTGGTTATTTGATGATCATTATGCACCATAAAACAAAAACGCATGCATTGAAATTGGGTTTTGTCAGTTAGTTGGTGAAGCATGATGAAGCACAAAGAAGAGGGAAAATAAAAGAGCAAACATGCAGGACCCCGTTTATAAGTGAAGCAAGCTTCAAAATAAAAGAAACACTTTGAGCACTGACTAAATGCAAGGCCGTGCTCCATGGTCTAGGCCAGTGATTTTTCAAATTGAACTATCCAGAAATGTTTAAGTTTTAAAAAACATCATTTTTTGGAGACCCTTCTTTTTTTTTTTTTTTTTGGAGAGGTTTTTGCTATAGGGCGCATGCGCTCGCCAGACAGACAGAGAGAGACATAGAGACAGAAAGCGAGAAATCACCCCCCAGGGGGGATGGTCACGCCGCAATCCCTTCTCCTCCATTCTCCTCTCGGGATCTTGGGCACGCACGCACACGCGCCCGGCGTGAGTTGTAAGCCACCGGGTCCGAGACGCGAACCGCGGTCGACCACGTGGGAGTCCAGCGACATAGCCATTACGCTAACTGCTGGTTCCCTGGAGACCCTTCTTAAAACTTCTAAGTCAGAGTCCCTGAGCTGGGGTCCTAGACTCTAGGTTTTTAATTCATTTTTTCAATGCATTTATTTATTTGTTATTTATTTTTAAGATGAAGAGCACATGTGTGTGCATGGAAGAAAAAGAGAGAAGCACTCTCAGCAGGGAATCATCACACTGCAATCTGTTTTCCCCAACCCTCCAGCTCCTCAGATCCCAGGCACCCACATGCACACCTGTCATGTCTTCAGGCTGACCTAGGGATCCAAACCCATGGTCAGCCATGTGGCTTCCAGTGCTACAGTTCAGCATGCCATGGACTGCATTATCGAGTTGGACCCATAGGTTTTGTTTTGTTTTGTTTTGTTTTGTTTTGTTTTTAAGATAGATTTCTTTGCCATGGGGCATGTGCACTTCCTGGAGAGATAGAAAGAGACAGAGAGGCAGAAACTGAGAAATTACCCCACAGTACGATGGCCACTCCACAGTCCCTTCTCCTCCAGTCTCCTCTCAGGATTTGGGTATGCATGTACATGTGCCCAACCTGAGTTTTAAGCCACCAGGTCCAGTACTCAACGGCGGTCAGCCACATAGGAGTCCAGTGACACAATCATGCCATCTGCTGGTCCTGGGCCTATATGTTTTTTGTTTGTTTCATTTTTCAAAGAAAGATTTTTGCAATAGGGTGTGTGCACTCACCAGAAAGACAGAGAGAAAAAGAGACAGACAGAAAGCAAGAAATCACTCCCTGAGGGGTAGGGGGTAATGGCCACACCACAATCCCTTCTCCTACATTCTCTTCTTGGGATCTTGGCCATGCATGCACACGCACCTGGCATGTATTTAAGCTACCAGATCTGGGACTCGAACTACAGTCCACTATGTGGGAGTCCAGTGATGTAACCATTACACCATTTGCTGGTCCCACCTTTAGTTTTTTTTAAAGGCATCTTGGGTGATTCTGACAAAGCTAGTTTGGAAACTGTCACTATAGGACATGCAGATTAATAAAACATAGTCCCTCCTCTTATATACTTTAGAGTACTATTTTTCAGAAAATCCACAAAATGTGAATGTATCAAGTGTTAAATAACAGTGTAGCAAGGCAAGGGATATCATAATGCAGGAAATAATCATATCCATTTTTCATTCTAACCTTGGACTGAGCACTGAAAAGTGAAAGTTATGATATAAATATTGAGTAGGACAAACAAGCAACTCCTTGTTTTGCTAAATTATTTTGAGCTGTAATCAAAATGTATGTAGTTGTAAAAGGCAAACACTGTGCAAAGAAAAAAAAGCAAGTAAATAAAAAGATTTATCTATGTCCAGAATGATCTCTCCTATGGTTTTAAACATGTAAATAATCCCCCAAGCTAATGATTAGCACAGAGCTAAAAATTAAATGTCATTTATAATAATAATAAAAACACATTAGAAAATTCGTAACATCTTTTAAATTTTAACAGCCCCTAAAAAATCTTTTTTATTTTAATTTGACTAATTAAATTGATATTTGTCTAGCAGTAATCTAAAACTCCAATTAAAATTTTAAACACATCGAAACGACCATAGAGACGTGGCGGCGTCTTCTTTGAGGCTGAAGAAGCCGTCTGGGAGACTTGAGGTTTTGGTCAAATTCTCATATTTAGTGGAGACAGCTCCATGGCTCCTGCGATCTAGCCATTTTGGGGGAAATGGAGAAATGAAGAGGTCCCACTGATAATTCGGCCCCCAGCATACAAAACTCGTGTGATTGAACTTCCAAGTTTGGGAAGAAACCGACCATCCACTAGATGACTAGAAATCGCTGCAGGACCACAAGAAATATGGGGAAGCAGGAAAATACCTATCCTCCAAGGGAAAAGGATAACTCCTCTTCATCCACACACAGTTCAATGGAAATCATGGAAATGTCTGGTAAAGAATTCAGAACATTCATAATGGCAAAGCTTACAGAGATGGAAGAGAAGAGAGACAAGGAACTGCTGAAGAGGAAGGAAAAAGGAGTTGAAGAGTTCCAGGAGGTGAGGAAATTCATGCAAGATCTAAAAGAGGAATTTCACACTTTACAAAAGAATCAGATGGAACTGTTAGAGATGAAGGCTATAATACAAGAAGTCAAAATTTCCCTTGAAAGTATTAAAAGCACACTAGATCATACAGAAAATAGAATCTCAGATGTAGAAGAGAAAATTGCTGGCCTAGAAAAATACACCACGAAGACTGAGAAAAGGGCCCAGAAATTTGAGAATAATATATGAGAAATACTAGATACAATTAAACGTCCAAACATCTGGATAATAGGCATCCCAGAAGGTGAAGAAACTCATAAGGGCATTGATAATCTATTCCATGAAATCCTGCAAGAAAACTTTCCAAACCTGGAGAGGCAAAGATTCAGTCCCAAGAAGTACAGAGGACCCCAAATAGAATCAACCCAAGAAGATCTTCTCCAAGACACATTATAGCCAGATTGACCAAAACCACAGACAAAGACAAGATACTAAGACTGGCAAGAGAAAAACGGCAAGTTATCTACAAAGGGTATCCCATCAGACTAACGGCAGACCTCTCATCAGAAACAATGCGAGCGAGGAAAGAATGGGAAAATATATTCAAAGTATTAAGGGAAAAGCAATTTCAACCGAGAATTCTGTACTCAGCAAGATTATCGTTCATTTGGGAAGAAAAGACACGAACATTCCTAGATAAACAAAACCTGAAAGAATTTACCAGCACCAGACCAGATCTCCAAGAAGTTCTTAAGGGAGTGCTATGTCAGTAAAATTAAATGCAGACACACAGAAATAAGAGTTCAGAAACTAAGAAAATGGGCAACTTAATTGTAGGGACAAAGTCTGGAGTTGAGTTTTATATCCCAGAGTCCAATCTGGAAGATCAAACCTCAACAGAAACAGAAGAAAGATTAAGTACATGAGACTGAACTGATGAAACAGCATTCTGTGACTTGACTAAAATATTGCTGCTTTTCTTCTAAGCTTTGTTGTCCGGTTTTAAGGATTTTTGTCCTGTCTTCAGCTGTCAATAGATTCATGTACCTACTATTTGAACAGAATACTAACCTGTTTCTAGGCTTTAAGTTTCAAGGAAATATCCTTACCAGTTCAAAACTGCTTTTCTTGAAACCATCAGCTGAACTTGCGATTGAAAGTTGTTAGATTACTTATGATATTGTGTGATCAACGAAATGTTGGGGGAAAAGGAATTGAAGACAACTGTAGACAGCAGAGATAGTGTGATAGGGCAGAGGGTCAGACATGGGGTAAAAAACATATATGTATATGAAAGTAGAAATGCGGGAACCAGCAGTTAGCATAATGGCTATGTCGCTGGACTCCCACATAGTCGACCGCGGTTCGTGTCCCGGACCAAGTGGCTTAAAACTCACGCCGGGCACGTGTGCGTGCATGCCCAAGATCCCGAGAGGAGAATGGAGGAGAAGGGATTGCGGCGTGACCATCCCCCCTGGGGGGTGATTTCTCGCTTTCTGTCTCTATGTCTCTCTCTGTCTGTCTGGTGAGCGCATGCGCCCTATAGCGAAAAACCTCTCAAAAAAAAATAAATAAATAAAGTAGAAATGGAATATTATGGATGATAACATGCATGATTAAGCCATATGCACTTTATTCTAGATGGGAAACCACATTTAGTATGTTGTGATGATGCTCAGGTAATGAATGTAAATTAATAAAAAAATTTTCAGAAATAAAAAAAAGCATTAAAAATACCTATTTGATGACTGCAGTAAGCTATATAGCCCTAGCTAGGTGCTACTTCATAGTATGTTCATTCTATTCACTGAGGTTTATGCCTAAAGTCAGACTTGTGTTCATGGATATGTATATATCAGCTGTGCTTGCTATTGAAAATATTTAGATTTATTAAGATATTTAGTGAAACAATAAAATGGGGGAGGCATAGAAAGCAACAATAGATACCAGACACAGTGTGGGAGGAGGATGGAAGATGGCAGAGGGTGAGATAGGGAATCAAGGATGGGAAAAAAGACAAAATATACAGGAAACAAGAAATGGAAAATTATTTGTTGACAATAACACATATGTTGATATGCTTGATTGAGCCAATATACAGTGTATTCTGAATGGAAAAATCTCATTTTGTATGGTATAATGATGTACAGTGAATGAATGTAAATAAAAAATATATATCTCTAATAAAAAAACAGACAAAAAAATTATAAACACATCATTGTACAAAACAAAAAGAAGACATATAAGAACATACAGTGTACAACAAATTAATCAAATTCTCAATAAATTGTAAGTTTCATGTTCACAGCCCTAGTTCTGGTCATTGGCCTTCTGCCTTAGCCCTTACCTGCTCAGGGAGCTTCCATGGGACCCACGAGTGCAGAGAAGGCCTGGGTTGAAGTCTTCCAAAACAAACCTTGACTTTCAAGTACTGGTTTCCCAAGAAGGCCCAGGAGTTCTGTTAGAGCAATGTCTTAGTCTATTTTCTGTTGGCTACAACAAAATACCACAGATTTATCATTTATAAAGAACAGAAATTTCTTTCTCACAGTTCTGGAGGTCAGGAGGTCCAATATTAAGGTGCCAGCATCTGATCTGGTAAGGGTGTTTGTGCTGCACCATCCCACAGCAGAAGAAGAAAGAGCAAGTGAGCACTTAAGACGGAGAGAAAAACGATATTACACTTGTTTTACCAGGCGCCCACTCCCACTGTAACTAACCTGCTTGTGCCTTATCCATTTGTGAGGGCAGAGCCCTCATAACCTAATGCCTTTTAAAGGACCCACATCTCAGCAGTGTTACAATGGCAAGTAAATTTCAACATGAGGCCCAGTCCCAGTGGCACAGGCAGTAGGGTGCCACTGCACAAAACTGAAGCTATCTGGGAAAGCTGGGGGTCAGACCCCTGGTTGACCTCAGCATGTTGGGTGTGCCTGCATGCAAACATCTGATCCATGCTAGCTGGGGGCTTTGCAATGTGACAAGACCCTATTTACATTCTCTGTCTCTATCTCTTTCATAAAAAGAAAAAAAATTTTTCAAAAATTTAACGTGAGTTTTGGAAAGCATTCAAACCACGGTGAACAATTCCCTTCTTTATATTGAACCCTTAAAAGCATCTCTTTCTCTGAGCCATGATGTACTGTTGTTGTACCCTTCTTATGCCCACAACCTATGAGTCCTTTGTTTAAAAGAATTATTTATCTCATTTATTATTTATTTGTTTGTTTATTTTACACTTGCTATAGTCATCACAGAGATTCAGACAGAGTAAGAAAGCAATCAGCCAGGTCTGGGACTCGATCGGCAGTCAGCCTTGTGGGAGTCCAGCACCATAATGACTGCTCCACCTGCTGGCCCCCCCCCATGTGAGTCTTTAATCAACATTTATGTCACAACATGAGCAATGTTGCTAACAGGAATTTTATTTTCACTTGTAACCTTGGGAAAACATCTTACCACAAGTAGATTATTTTGAGATATCAATAAAGTAATCATCATCTCTTTTTGCTCTCTTAATCATAACTCATCACTGTGTGTTACCTGCAGAAATGCAAAGAAAGTTTAAAATGTTACCATTTCTTGATTTAAAATATAAGAAAATATCATACTTACAATAAAGCATAAGAAGCAATGTAAAAGGATATTAAATAAGTATAAAAGTTGTGATGGGCCTTCTAGATATTCGATAATTTTTAAAAATGAAAAGGAAAGCTGTATATAACCCAAAGTAGAGCACAGTAGAGTAGAAAGATGCTGCACCTAGAGTTTTAGTGGATTCGGTCTTAGCCCTCACTCTGCTCCCCAATTGAAACTGACGCCTTAGCCTAGCTGCTCTATGTCTGAGAGACCCTGTGTGTTAAAAAGGGATTGGATTAAATCAGTGTTCTTAACTGGAAGAGAAGAGACTCAAAACATCATGAAGAATTTCCAAACTCACACTGTCCCTCCTATCACCTAAAACATTATCCATCCTCCATACCTTCACATGAATGCTTACAGGAAAACCATCTGGGCAAATACACTTTTAAAAAGTCTTCATGAGGGTCAGCAGGTGGTGTGGTGATTAAGGGGGCTGGATTCCTACATGGCCGACCATGGTTCAAGTTCTGGACCCAGTGGCTTGAAAATCACGTCAGGCATGTGTGCCTGCATACCCAAGATCCAAAGAGAAGTAAGGAGGAGAAGAGATTATGGCATGGCCATCCCCCCTAGGAAGTAATTTCTCACTCCCTCTCTGTATCTCCTTGTCTCTTTCCTCTCTGGCAAGCACATGTGTCCTATGGAAAAAACTTAAAAAAAAAAAAAACCTTCATGTAACTTTGTTATCCCTCTTCATCTCCCATTGAAAGGAACCTCCAAGAGGTTTTCTAATTCTTGTTCTCTGTCCTCCGAAAAAAAATCAGCACCATATTGGAAAATCCTGATTTAGTTTTGTTATTATACATGAGAAGAAATGAAAGAGATACCGTGATTCTCAAGTCTTTATGTCTACAAAAACTCATTTAGTAAGTATGTATTAAATACCTATTCTGAACCAAGGCAGTCCTGGGGAAAATCGATGGTAAGCAAACAAACACAAACACACAAGACTCAAAGCAGAAGTCTAGGATTTCATGAAGCTTGCCTTCTTAATCCATGAGATTCTGGTTCTGGACCCTTTTTAAGAATATTGTGAGTACATATACAATGATTTAACCATGCACTGGAGTGACTATGAGTCACATGAATACTCTCCACTGAACTCACTAACTGGATCCACAAACTCTCCCTCATTGAATCCCCAAAATGCCCCCTCCGACACTGCCTGATGCCAAAGAAAGTACAAAAGAAGAGATAGCTTTCCAATGCAGTTAGAATATACATAACCATATAACACATTACTAGGGCTTTTTGTAGAGACTTAAAAAGAACCCAACTAAATGAGAGGCCCTAAAACTAAGCTCCATTAACCTTGATTTAACCTTCCTTCTGGTTGGGACTAGGGGTTAGCAGCCAGCAAAGCAAAGACAGAGGCAAATGTGATGCACTATCCGCATGAAACATTCTTTGTGAGAAGTAGATAGTGTGGAATATCTATGTTAAGAGTTTAATCAACACTTGTGATGGTTTTATGTATTGTTAAAACCCATTGATGTTACTTGACAGTAGTGAGTCTTAAGGGATAAGGGTTGTTACAGAGTGTCCTTTGGAAGTGTAAAGTATACAAAGCAGTTTGAAAACTTGTACTCAGTACTTCTTTTTTGTAAAACACAAATGGTGGAAGCTCAGATTTGACAATATCTTCTTGACTTGTGGGGATATACAGCCTTCAGAGTAAGAAAGCATTACAGGCATTGTGGATTTTAAAGAAGTAAACTCCTTTAAGATTAGATAAAGTGGAAACCACTGCAAACATTTGGGTGTCTCAGCGGACAGGAGCAGGTAGAATAGAGAGAGAAGAGCATGAGTTTATATTTTGCCCTATAGCCCATGGGAGCTGGTGGTGATGAACTTGGAGTTTGGCAAGACGGCTCTGCTCATGGTGGGGAGGTTGGGTTGGCACAAAGAAGGCTCAAGTAGAGGCTGCAGAATGATCAGGAGTCTATGGTTCTTGGTCAAGCGAGAGATGGCAAAGCATGGATTGAGGGCAGTGATAGTGATCATGAAGACCACAGGACATGGAGCCATAGGAGAAAGGGAAGTACCCATACTGAGGCCTCTCCAGCTTCAGCTATTGTTCCTCCTGGACTGTACTCACTATCCACTTTCCTGCCACTTCCTCGGCTAACACATGTGACAAGTTCTCCAGGGCCATGGTTCCATGCTTATCTAACAGGTCTTCAGTTTAGAAGGTAGACTGGGATTAAGAACATGAGTGACTCTTAAAGAGGGTAGGGCCAAAGTGAGAACCATCCAGTGCCCAGCTAATTTGTAATCTGCAGAGTGATCAATGTCGCATACCAAAGGGACTGTATCTTCTGAGACTGAAGTTTTCAATGTCCTGACAATATAAAAACAATCTAAGCAATTCCAAACTTCAATGCTTGCCTTAGCCCAGCCTGTCTGGATTTCTTAGACTCTCCCCCCCAGGCAATTTCCTGTCAAGCTAGACAAGCTTCAGAACTCCCCTCGATGTACCTGTTAGAGACTCAAAACTGCCTCCTCTGTTTGATTAATTTCCCAAGGGCACTAAGCTGCTTGTTTCAAAAGTACCCTGTTTCAGATCAAGGGCGAAAAAGACCCATTTAGATTGCAAAGGATCAGGGAACCAGATGGGGCATTCTCTGTAGGGCACAGGCTAGTGTTTAAAAAAGAAAAAAATTATATAGGTCTGACTGCATTTGTCTTCTATATGAGCTTTTCATAATTACTGGGAGTATGGGGGAAAGGGGTATATTTTCTGATTTTTAAAAAAAAAAGTCCTCTTTTCTATAACATTTTCACAAAAAAGTGAATTACTATACCTTTTATTCTATGTTTGTGTGTGTGTGTCTGTGTGTTTGTGTATGTATACTCCCCACATACCTGTGGATAGATACACACCCACATCTGAACAAAGTCCAACATGTTGACAAACATAACTGTGAGATTTTAAAATTATTTGAAGCATGCATTCTCCTTGCAACTCACTACTAGAAGAAAAACTACACATTCATCCTATGCATGGTCACTTTAAAGAAGACCCTGAGATCCAGAGGGGTTGAGCAACTAATTCAAGAGCGCACAGATGCTCTATCAAGCATAGATTCTCTATCTTATTCTCAAAATGATTTCCTTCCAACTATACCAAGTTCTCTCTTTCACAACGGAGAGGACGGGTTAAGAATCTGACCTTATGGACTATGGGAGACCCTAGAGAATTTATTTAACGTTCCCATGTCTCATGGCCTCATCTGGGTAGTGAGAATAATAATAGTTAACTACTTTACAAGAATATTGTTTGTCTTAAGTACTGTTAATGTGGCACTCTATTAATATAAATGATATTATCATTTTCCTGTCTAACTAGTCAGGGATATGTGAGCTCTGGATGGCCTATTTATCAAATTTGTAGGTTTAAAAAAATAAAGACCTTAAAAAATTCTAAGTAGATTTGTAGGATGGTACAACCTGCAGAAAAAATTCTATCATTTTAAACCTGATGGCTGAATGTATTTTTCTCCCCTTTCTAAGATGCATTTTTCCAGCTTCTTCTTAACAGTACTTTAAGATGCAAGCTTTCCCAAGATTTTCCAGGAGTAGGAGGTACTAAGGAGCATTTAGAATCATTATCTAAAAATCATTACCTTAAAGTTGCTTCACAACTCGCATTCCATTCCTTGCTCCTCATGCTGTTTGCCTGGATTTTACTCTACTAAAAGTCTATGATGCTCTTTTGTTTGGACTTGGCTACATAGAACCACTAATCTCTACTGAACCACAATATTTTCCTTTTTACCCATCAGCTCTGTCAAAATACAGCAACAGAGTCTCCAATCCATAACACAGTTCTTCCTAACTCTGATGCTTTAAAAACCAGATTCTTATTATAGGACAGTGGTTTCTAAATTTGACTGCATATTGGGATCACATGAAAAACGGTTTAAAATGCTGATGTCTAGGCTCCTTCCTTGGAGAGTGTGAATTAGTCTGGACTGTACCCTGGACAATAGGATTTTTTGAAGCCTCCCAGATAATTCTGAAATGCAGCCAAAATAGAGAACATCTGATAGAGGAATCTCCTGTGGGTGGAGAGACTTAGAAGACAGGAGCCAGAGGAACCCCACTCAGTTGTCCACTCCTTTGGGAGGCCTCTCAGAACTCCCCAGAGCTGTGAGGACCACATCTTCCTCTGTTTCCCTAAAGGACCTCCTCTGTAGTGGCTGTCATGTCCATTGGTACTGATTTGCTTACATGTGCCTCCTCAGTTCTCCACTGTGGGCTCCTGAAAGCAGAGGTCATTTTTCACTCATCCCCACACCTCTCATGGAAGCTGGCACATAGAAGGCGCTCAGTGAATATTTGTTGCATTATATTGACAGTGTTGATTCATTCTAACTTTTAACCAAAGTCACCAGGCTACAGCAACGCTTTCCAGAGAGCCAAGAAGATGAGACTGCAAAGAGAACACACGAAGGACACCCCAAAAGGCATCCAAACTGGTGACCTAACCGGCATCTCATCAATAAGTCAGAATCAGGTGAATGGCAGCTCTGGCGCTGATAGATTATACCGCGCAAAGTGCTCTTTCTGAAAGCTCCTCAAGTGTGAATATAATTAAAGCCTCTGAGCATTACCTCTTCCATTGTGCCTGGAACTAGTCCCCGCTCATTGTTCAGATAAGACAAGACTGATGAATGTGAATATGTCTGAAGTTAAAGCAGGCAGCAGATAATGAAAAAGGCTGATTGGAAAGTCCTTATCAACTCAAGAGAGTTTTGAGATATACAGAGCATGCGGACGACATGCAGACCTATCTTCCAAAGTCAAGAAGTGAACTGCAGTTGTTGCAAACTTTACAGGCTTCTCTATACCAACACAGACAAATCACCAGGCCCCCACGCACAGCTCTGGGAGTTCCTAAGTGGGAGTGGCCATGCTGGATCTCAACCCACATCTCCTGTGGTGGGAAGATTCGCAGCACATGCAACACGTGGTTGCTTTCATTATTAATAAGCTTTATATAGATCACAAATCACTTATGGTCATTCTTGCTACTTTTCACAACCTAGTCCTGGCTCTCTGTTTCCAACCTCAGCTCTCCATTCAGATCATATTGCCAGCTCCTGAGAACCTATAGTTTCAAAGTCCTGCTCGAAGCTCACCTCTTCTCTTCTTTTCAAACTCTACTTGCTAACCTCACATCACGGAGATTGTTAAAACCACTGGAAAATGACAACACAGTTCCACATTACAAATACTAATATTCTCTATTTATTCTCTTTGGTCGTTCATACCCTGCCGTGATGAAATGAGGTTTGATCACCAACTCTCATCCCATTCCTGCATGAGAGAGGATGGCTCAGTTTTTACTGTATCAGCCCATTTGTTTTTCTCTCCCATTGTCCAAAGGCAATGCAGTATAGTGATGGAAGCCACCGGCTGTGGACTGCATGGCCTGTGCTCTAACCTCAGAATCAGCACTCCCATGTGTTGATACCTTTGGCCAGTAGTCAAGCTTCAATATCCTCAGCTATAAAATGCAGATGATAGTAAAGCTGTCACCTCATAAGGTTGTTCAAAGGATGAAAAATATCCTGTAGACCAGGGCCTAACACAGATATATCATAATTCCCAGGTCTTAGTTTGGGGGTCACATTGACATGACCAGAATTACAGGATAATCATCTGGTCAAGACTCTTTAGTTCCTTGTCTCTCTTCTCTTCCCAAACTATAACACATGTCATTCCAGAGAATGCCCGTGCAGCTTTTTCCCCACTGTTGATTACATTTACATAAAATACGGATTATTTCTTTTTTTTACAAGTTGGAAAAGAGACAGACAGGTGCCTCCAATAAGGTCTTCACACCACAGTTCACCTCCAGCTTCAGGCAGCCAGGACTGCGGGCACTGGCACAGGGACACCCCGGGACACAGACCCAGGGCCCTCCCATGTGGTCTAAGCATCATGGAGCATTGCAGTACCACTGCAGCCTTGCAGCTGGCCCTGAGTTGATTTCTTAATATTACCTTTATGTTGCTAAAATGCTGGTTCTACGGTGTCGTGGTCAAGTGTAGTGCATCAAGAGACAAGACCACACGGTCAAACATAGTTTGAATCCTGGCCCCAGCAACTGGGAAAACAAGCTGGGCTGTGTGCATGTGTGCCCCAAATCCTCACAATATAAAGGAATAGAGGGAAAAGAATTGCGTGGCTTGACCACACCCCTTTAGAGAGTACTTTCTCTCTTTCTTTCTCCCTCTCTCTCTCTCTCTCTCTCTCTCTCTCTCTCTTTTCCTTCTCTCTCTCTGGCAATAGCACACACCCTCTGGCAATTTATTTTGTTTAATGTATTTAAACAAAAATAGGGCCAGCCAGTGACATGGTGTTTAGGGCAGCTGGATCCCACTTGGCAGACTATGCAGTTAGAGTCTGACTCAGCAATTTGAAGAACACATACAGGATGCACATGCATGCATGCCTGATATCCTGAGAGGAGAGAGAAATGGAGCAGAAGGGATTGTAGTGTGGCCATCCCTTATGAGGGGTGCTTTCTCACTTTCCTTCTCTTGTTTTCTCTCTCTCTCTCTCTCTCTCTCTCTCTCTCTCTCTCTCTCTCTCTCCTCTTTCTCTCTCTCTTTCTCTTTCTCCAGGAAGCATATGCATCCTCTAGCAAAAATTTTTAAAAATTAAATAAAATAAAAATGCCCATGATATCCCTCTAAGGACTTGGAAGTGTGGATATTTTGACTTTCAGTCTCCAGTGTAATATTCTGGTTCATTCGCTCTGTTTCAGCAATGGTTTTCTTAGCTTCTTTCTTTAGTAACAACATGCCCACATCTACTCTAACTACAGGTTTCAACTCCTCCCACAGCCAGGAAATTATAACATTTCCCCCAAAATATACATATATACACACATATATTTATATATAAAAATTTGGTATAGGGCATTTGTGCTCACAGAGAGAGAAAGAAGGAAAGTGAGAAAGCTCCTCCCAGGGGGGACGGTCATGCCATAATCCCTTCCCTTCTATTCTCCTCTGGGGATTTAGGTATGCACGCACATACACTCGCTATGTTTCTCAAGCCACCATGGTTTGGTACAGCATATGATTGGCAATGGTAGGGGAATGATGGAAACTGCCTAGGAATGTAGTAACCTGGGCTGGACATGCACATCAAGACAGATAACCACGCCCTTCTAGTCAGTTTGGAAGAGTGTTCAAACCTGGCCAATTCATGCCCTTGTCCACTCTCTCCCAGTCTCTACCACTGATATTCAGAACCATTTTCCTTTTGCAGTAGACCAGGAGTAACCTCAGACCCTGGTCATCCAGTTCCATCAACATAATTTTTTTTAACATGCCACTGTATTTTTCAATTAATAGAGCCTCTTTAAGGAGAATGAGATTGAGTGGGCAGTAAGAAAGGTCAGTATATTTGAAAGGGAAGGAAGACTGGCAAGAATAAAGGTACACAAAATACTTGGAAATTGAAGCTTGCTGGGAAAGTTGGAAGGAAATATCATAAAATGTTAAAGTGGAATATTGGATGCTGCGTTGTGTTGAAACTGCTCTAAGCAGAAAGGCAAAGTCTGTAATCAACAAATGAATCCGGAAAACTGGACAAACAGACTGAATGTCAAAGAGATGAGGAAGCTTTTTTTTTTTTTTGGGGGGGGGGGGTTTGCTATAGGGCGCGTGCGCTCGCCAGACAGACAGAGAGAGACAGAGAGATAGAAAGCGAGAAATCACCCCCCAGGGGGGATGGCCACGCCGCAATCCCTTCTCCTCCATTCTCCTCCTGGGATCTTGGGCACGCACGCACACGCGCCCGGCGTGAGTTTAAGCCACCGGGTCCGGGACTCGAACCGCGGTCGACTACGTGGGAGTCCAGCGACATAGCCATTACGCTAACTGCTGGTCCCAGGAAGCTTTTTGAAAGCTCTTTCAATAGAAGTTCTTGAAGGGATGTGTGCAGTCGACGTGTAAGTTGAGAGTAGTTCAGGAAGGACAGACTCGAACAGCTGCATTAGTCTCCAATTGCTGCTATAGCTAAGTGCCACAAATACCAATGTATTGTTTACAGTCAAAAGGCCAAAATGGGTCTCACTGGACTGCAATCAGGCTGTTGGCAGAGCCATGTCCTTTCTGGAGGCTCTTGGGTTAAACCCACTGCCTTGTCTGTTATGGCTTCTGGAGGCTGTTGGCACCTGGCTTTGTGGGCCCTTCCCATCAAGGCTCACAACTGCCAGCTGAGTCTTTCTCATATGTCGTATCATTCAGACACTCCTCCACTTCCTTAACTACTTTTAAGATTACACTGAAGTGGACTTGTGGTCACACTGGGTCCACTCAGATAATCCAGGATCATTGAATCTGAAGGCCAAATAATTAGTAAGAATTCATTCCATTTGCTATTTCAGTTTCCCTTTTCCATGTCAAGGGACATATTCAAAAGCTCTGGGGATTAGGATGAGGATGTCTTCACGGGGAGGGGCTCATTATTCTAGCTACCATCACAACCCAATAAAAAGGGGATGAGAAAACAGTCATTGAATGAGAGAAGAAAATTTACAAGTGGAAAGGAGGAAATAGAGACCCATGCCTCACTCAAAAGCCACCTTAAATTAGGAATTACAGGGTAATAATTATTTTAAGGATTGGCTCCACAGAAAAACTGTATCAGAACACACATGTTCTTGACTCAGGATTGCCGTGTTTCTCCACTGAAGAAAAATGAATGAGGGGAGAGGGACACTCGTAGCCCTCCTCTCTGTCTACATTTGCATTGGAACACAACTCCTGCTCAGAGATTCCTAAACCCAGTCATCATTTAAGGAATAATTCAAGCATTGCCTTTCTACTCCCCAGGCAGAATTAATTTCTCTTTCTTGGATCCATCCCGTGTACTTCCCTTTCCGACAGTACTTATCATTCTGTAACGCCATTTCCTGTTTTGGTGCCTGTCTCCCCTCCTGGATGATGAGGGCCTTCTGAGGACAGGGACTATGACTTCTGTGTCTTTATATACTAAGCACCTACCACAGTGGCTAATGGAAGGAGGAGATTCAACCTACATATTGAATAAAAACTTGTAGGGTGAGGATTCTGAACTTCAGTCTTAGGGGAAGGAGAGACAGTGGTATTTGGAGAATGAAACTAAATGATAGACGCTTTCAGATTAGAAGAATGCACAATAAATCTCTAAGTCCTGAGGATGCATTTGAGAGAGGGAGACAGGAAACTGATAGGAACGAAAAATAAAGGTTCCCTCTGATTGACTGCAGATTTAAAAAGCAAGGTCAAAACACAGACAAGGAAGTTTACCTGCTATGATTTTATATATTCTCAATCACACTTAGCATACAAATGAGGATTGGAGGGGGGGGAAAAAAAAACACCAAAACTGTAGTCCAAGAAGAGGAATAAGATATTATATCACTTATGAGCAGACATAGCTTTCAGACAATTGCTGACATACATTAGAAAGATGTTTCTAAAATTTTTTTCATGATAGTTTGTTAACAGTGGCTGACTGAGGAAAATCAAAATTTTCTTTTTTTTTTTTTTTTTGGAGAGGTTTTCGCTATAGGGTACGTGCACTAGCCAGACAGACAGAGAGAGACAGAGAGATAGAAAGTGAGAAATCACCCCCCAGGGGGGATGGCCACGCCACAATCCCTTCTCCTCCATTCTCCTCTCAGGATCTTGGGCATGCACGCACACAAGCTCGGCGTGAGTTTTAATCCACCGGGTCTGGGACTCGAACCGCAGTCAACTACATGGAAATTCAGCAACATAGCCATTACGCTAACTGCTGGTCCCGAAAATCAAAATTTTCTAAACTGTTTTCATTTTCCCTGGAAATACAAGAAGACTTCAACAAGTTTGAGGAAAAATAGAATTGACATATGAGTTTATATTGTTGCCCCCAAAAATTGAAATCCATGCACTGTTTTTCACAATATACGTTTTCATGATATTTTTGAAGGCCTTTTGTACAAAGTAGATTGTGAAGCTTCCTGAATGCCAAGTTAAATTTTGGAGAAAAGGGAAATTAAAACTCTGATCCCACTGTTAGCGAGAAGAGAGGGGGTCAAGTGAAGAAAAGATATAATAGAATGACTTTCCAATTTTGCTTTTCCTCACACTAAAATCCCTTCACAAAAATCCTTTTTCTCCCTCCACACTTGTCGGGTATATAGTGATTGTATTTTATTCATACTATTCATTAAAAAGAAGTAAAGCAAATTATGGAATAACTAAATAAACCTAAAGTTCAGTCCTGAGAAAGACTAAAGCAATAATTTGGCAATGCTATTTTTTTTTCTCAGTAGAGTTTGTTTTAATTGCTGTTAGAAGTAACTTTATTTCTTGGGACCAGCAGTTAGCATAATGGCTATGTCGCTGGACTCCCACGTAGTTGACCGCGGTTCGAGTCTCGGACCCGGTGGCTTAAACTCACGCCGGGCGTGTGTGCGTGCGTGCCCAAGATCCCGAGAGGAGAATGGAGGAGAAGGGATTGCGGCGTGGCCATCCCCCCTGGGGGGGTGATTTCTCGCTTTCTATCTCTCCGTCTCTCTCTGTCTGTCTGGCGAGCGCATGTGCCCTATAGCAAAAACCTCTCCAAAAAAAAAAAAAAGAAGTAACTTTATTTCTGATTTCTAATTTATAAACCAAGAATGTTACAATAGAAAATTAGAATATTTCCATTTTTTCTCCTCCTACCTATTATGCTGGTACCGGTCAACGAAGTCCAGCTGCTTCTACTTACATGAGAGGCAGAGACTGGAGAAGGAAGCTTATTTCTGTGAACAGGTTACAGGGAGTGAGCAAGCACCAGCAAACTGTCTAGAAAGCTCAGCATGTGCTCAGCATTTATAGATACAAGATAGAAGCATTTGCAAAGCATCCCTCATATAATCAGTCAATTTCTATCCTTTGAACAATTATCCTGATCCATTTTGCTCCAAATACCCATTCTTGGTTTCTCATCTGACTATTCCTCAAGCAGACCTCCCCCTGGCCTAGCACTTGATCAGGCTGTGCTCATCAGAGGCCTTTCTTAATTTCAAAACAACTGCTAAAGCCCAAGCTACCCCATTTCACTGTCACATCATGAGCAACAGTGAGTAGTAAAGGTAAGTGAAGGGGGGACCATGACAGCAGAGGTAAAACAAGATTCGGGTTAAAAAGCAGAGAGGTGGCAAAACTACGTGCAGATGAGAAAGAGATGCAGAAGAGGTAGGAAAAAAAAAAGGTTGCAAATGTTATCCAAGGGACCAGCTGGAGGCATAATGGTTATGTGCTGGATGCCCACATAGTCAACCACGGTTTGAATCCCAGACCCAGTGGCTTAAAACTCACGCCGGGCATGTGTGCATGCTTGCCCAAAATCCCAAGAGGAGAATGGAGGAGAGGGATTGTGGTATAGCCATCCCCCCATGGAGGGTGATTTCTCACTTCTGTCTGTCTATCTCTCTGTCTCTCTAGTGAGCGCACACACCCTACAGCAAAAATCTCTCTCAAAAAAAAGAAAGATGTTATCCAAGAAAGAATGATGTCCAAGAATGCCAGTATTTTTAAGTGCAATCAAAGGAAGAGGAGTACAATTAAGCCATAATTAGGATGAACTGAAGACATGGGAGGAGAACTCGGAAAACAGTATCAAAGAAACCATGTGGAAGAGAGCTTCAAGGAGTCAGTCAACATGTGCTACAAGGGGAAAAAAAGTATGGCAAGTAAGATGCATGACATAGACCTAAATATTTCCATTGCCCATAGCACACAAGTAGAAATTAGCTTACAGAAACATTAGAGCTTAAAAACGTTTACAGTTATAACATAAAGTTCTTTCTTACCGGTCCTCACCGCAAACACATAACTTCAAATATACACACACACCTATTGACACCTGGCTAAAAACAAACTGAGGTCAGTTTTGATAAATGTTCAGATACCTAAGGGGAAAGACAGCAAATGCAACTCTCTTTGTTGTTTTTATTTTTATAAAGGTCAGTGGACTGATTAGCTCCATTGATTTGGAAAAAGAAGCAGCTTAAGCATTCGACCGCAAAGCTAAATGTTAGTACATAGTTTGCCGACAGAATCCTACCGTTTTCAGAGCTAGGACAGTGTTTGATGAGCTAAGCCTGGGTAAGTGGTCTTCATTGGGTAAATCTCAGGAAACTTAAAAATGTCAGAATACAACTTACACTGAGTGTGACGATCTAAGGCTACGTGTTAAGTATTGGGCCAAAGGACTAAAAGAAAAAAATGCAGAAGAGAAAGATAATCAATTTTATTCAATAGATCATGAGGTAGACAGGTATTATTATCACCCCAGTTTCCATGAAAGGAAGTAATTTCTGAAGTTACATGATCAGAATCACTTTGTGCTGCCTTCTAAGGAGAAGAACAGAACTGAAGGTAGCATCGTGATGACAATAGCAACCCAACCAGGTGTCGTAGAGAAAGAGCACCTGATTGGTCAGGTTTTCTATTCACATAAACAAATCTGAGCTGTTGATGGGATTGTATAGATGGGCAAGCATTAAAGAAAACTGCTTAGGAAAAAAGACTAAGTGGTGTACTGGAGCTGGTTCACGCTAGCCCACCAGAGCCTCCTGTGTGCATCTCTTCCCAACACGGTTCAGTTGCATCATTTTGATAATGTGGTATCAGTCATAATGACAGTATTAATACCACAATAAATAAATAATTAAATAAGCATTGCAAATAATGACTATTTTGGTTTTCAGAGAACCAGTTGTTAAATCTCTACAAGTCCATTGAGTATATTCCATTGTACAAACATGATAATGTGGTGATAAATACAAAATAAACAGAAGGCTTAAAAAGCTTGCAATATAATGTATTGTCAACACAATCTTCTAAGTGATTCATAATGCATGGGACAAAGCTTTCTCAAAAGTGTATGTTCATCGGACATTTATACAGTATCAGAAGAAAGCTTTTGTATTTGTTCTCAACCCTTCTGTTTACTGTGACAAGTTATTCTATGTGTTAGACTACTTTAAATTTTATTTAAACAGAAGTGCTTAGAGATCACCAATAGATATTTTTGTGGTGTGACAGAAAAAAATCAAATGGGCCATAACAGATTGGATTCCAGTCACGAGTCTGCAGTCTCATACATGTAGCATTTGAGAAAGTCACTTAGTTTTTCTGGGTCTCTCAGTCTTCTTCAGTGAAATGAATTACTGACATTTTCAAATTATATCCTAAACCACTCAAGAACTGTGAATTCTTTCCCAAAGGATCCTAAAAAAGATTGGGACCAGCAGTTAGCGTAATGGCTATGTCGCTGGACTCCCACGTAGTTGACCGTGGTTCGAGTCCCGGACCCGGCGGCTTAAACTCACGCCGGGCGCGTGTGCGTGCGTGCCCAAGATCCCGAGAGGAGAATGGAGGAGAAGGGATTGCGGCGTGGCCATCCCCCCCTGGGGGGTAATTTCCTGCTTTCTATCTCTCTGTCTCTCTCTGTCTGTCTGGCGAGCGCACACGCCCTATAGCAAAAACCTCTCCAAAAAAAGAAAAAGAAAAAAAAATTGTGCTAAATATATATAATATATATAATACAATATATATTATATATATTAAATTATACAATATATATTATATATATTAAATATAATTCTTACTGAAAGAATAATATTTAATAGATGGTACATGTTTTAAATTCTTTAATAAAAACACACACTAAAATGCATCATATACCAAATTGTAATGTATTAGAGACTACCAACTCATTAACTTGGATTGTCGGTTTAATTTGTTTTTTGGCAGACTTTAGAATTAATCTCCTCTGACATGTCTATGTATATATTAAACTTAGATGAATTCTCAATTAGGATACTTTAACTCTGTACTGTTTTGTTTTGTTTAATTAAAACTTGAACTTGAGCTCTTGAAGTTCCATCAACACCACTGAAAGAACATTCTTAGACTAGCTTCCTAAAGGATGAAACACGTGAAACGCGACAGAGTAACTCTCATGTCCTAGTCACAGTCATCCTAGTTCAACTGAGAGCCAACCAACCCCAGATATGTGAGTGTGCCCAGTCAGCCATGTTCAGCAGGGTTACTAGTCAATTGTCAGCAGTCCATAATACATGAGCAAGTCCAACAGAGACCAGTCTATCCATTCCAAAGAGGGTCGAACACAACAGAATTTCAAACAAAATGAATGCTTATTGTTAGGTAAACTGTTATTTAAAACCCCTAAGCTACTTTATTTCTGCCTAGATTAACATTATACAAATAATTTTGCTACTTTAGCAGCAGTGTCTTGCCATTAATATGTCCTATTATACACAAGAGTATGCGTACTGTGGAGTTTAAGCTTCTGTCATCTAACTTCAGTGTTTACTATAAGGAATAAGAGCAGTGGTTATGTTCTGATCACAGTGCAATGTAGAAACAAATTTTTCATCTCACTCATCTTTCAAGTTTCTGGATCAGCTTAATTGACAATTGTATTAGCATAGCTGTTTCCATTTGAAACTATGTATGTCTAGGAATTATGATTTTACTGGTATCAAATAACTCAAATAATTGCTGGGGAGCTAGGGAGTGGCCTGGTGGTTAAGGCAATTGAATCTCACGTGGCCACCTATGCAGTTTGAGTCCCTACCTGGTGGTGTGTGTGTGTATATGTGTATGCCAAAAATTCCATAGGGAAAAATAAAGGAAAAGGGATTGTGGCATAGCCATCCTCCCTGGGCAGTGCTTTCTAACTTTCCCTCTGGCTCTCTGGTTGTCTGGTGAGCATACATGTCTTATAACGAAAAAAAAAAAAAAAAAAGATAATAATAATAATTGCCAGGAATAGGTTACATGCTGAAATAAAATAGTTGTCATCGTTTCGATTTCTTTATGTTTATAAAATGAAATTATGTAAACACAGATTTCTTTGTTAATAAAAGACTAAAATAAACATTGTTTTTCCCTTGAATAAAATATTTATGACACATAGAAAAGTACAGAGAATAAAATAACTAACACCCACATAACCACTACTCAGAATAATAAATGTCAACATTTTGCATTTTCTATTTCAGAATCTTTTATAAAACCTGAAACATTAAAAATGCTATGGAGCACCTTTCAATTCTTTTTGAAAACAATTTCACTTTTCTGCTCTCTAGAAGTAAGACAGCTGAATCTGGTGATAATGTCTGCATTATATACTCATGTGCTTGAATCTTATATTTATACACACACACACATGCAGTATAAAAATGATATATGTACATATCATATTATGTGCACATATGTACACATACACATATATAGCCATAAAATATTAAAGTATATAAATAACATATTTTGAAATTGTTATCCAAATTGGTAGAACCAATAGCCACCCACCAGGAATGTGTACAAGTTTGTATTTCCACATATTCCCACCATCGATTGACATTTTTAGACTTTTCAATGTGTCACTTACATGAATATAAACATTTATCTCATTGTTATAAGTTATTTTATGATTAATAGTGATGTCAATTTTTTTAAATATTCTATTAGATTCATTTTTCTCCTCAGCAAATTTCCTATTAATGTCTTTTGGTCATGCTTGCAAATATCATCCTCCTACCTGTGCTATCATTTGTTTGTTTTGTTTTTTTATTTTTGCTCTAGAGTATGTGCACTCACTGGAAAGATATAGAGAGAAAGATATAGAGATAAAGAAAGATAAAGTGAAAAGCACCCCCCAGAAGGAAGACAATCCCTTCTCCTCCATTCTTCTCTTAGGATTTTGGGCATCCATGCGCACATGCTAGATGTGGTTTTCAAGCCACCAGGAGTTCTGGGACTCAAACTGCATAGTCAGCCTTCGAGGATCCAATCACCAACTACCATGCTACCAGCTGGCCTGAACTGATTTTTAAACTTTCACCAATGTATGTTTTCTGAAACTAATTCATTAAAGGATATAGAAACACAGTATATAGATGTAAATACCAAATATAGTATGTGTGCAAGAGGAAGGTCTGAAGAAGGACATTTAGAAAAAAAAAATAGGGAGGCAAAGTACTGATGTCACAGGGAGGTGTGGTATTGTCCATTGAGGATGTTCTGTGGTTTTGTCAACTGTGTTGGGAAGAGATGTTCACCTGTTGAAATATCCATTTTGTAAGACAAATAATAATGTGATTGAATGTATAAAAGAAAATGAAATGAAAAATAAATGAATTAATTTAAAAAAGTTTTCAGTTTTGATTCAGTCAAGTATATTGATTTGCATTTATGGCTTATGATTCTTTGGGATCTTTTTGAAAATTGATATTTCCTACTCTTTAGCTAATACTTATTTGTCCCTGTATTTATTTCTTTTGACTCAGATTTTTGTTATAGGGTGCATGCACCCTATAACAGAGAGACAAAAAGAGACAGAAAACAAGAAATCACGCCCCCCCCCCCCCCAAGGGAGATGGCCATGCCACAATCCCTTCTCCACCATTCTCCTTTTGGGATCTTGAGCATGCACACACGTGCATCTGGCATGGGTTTTAAGCTGCCAGGTCCAGGACTCAAACCACAGTTAAGTACATGAGAGTCCAGCAACATAACCATTACAATCTGCTGGTCCCATTTTCCATATTTTTCCTAAGTTTCCAAGTCTTTTCATATTTAGGTGATTAATAAATATGAAATTTGTTTTATGTATGTTATAAAATAAGCTATCTAAATTTCTTTTTCCATATAAATAGCCATTAGTCTAAAGAAATCATTGCACAGATAGCTCTATCAATAACTTTTTTAATATCACTATTGATGTACACATACCCACTCACAGATGCACACACACACATGTGTGTGTTTCTGGATTCTCTATTTTGTTTATTTTTTGGCCAATAGCACTCTTTTTATTTTTTTTTTTTTTGAGAGGTTTTCGCTATAGGGCGTGTGCACTTGCCAGACAGACAGAGAGAGACAGAGAGACAGAAAGCGAGAAATCACCCCCCGGGGGGATGGCCATGCCACAATTCCTTATTCTTCATTCTCCTCTAGGGATCTTGGGCACACATGCACATGCGCCCAGTGCAAGTTTAAGCCACTGGGTCCAGGACTCGAACCACGGTCGACTACATGGGAGTCCAGCGACATAGCCATTACGCTAACTGCTGATCCCATCCTTCTTTCTTTCTGTGCTTCCTCTCTTCCTTCCTTCCATTTTTATAAATTGCCTCACCTTATTTCTTTTCTTGTCATATTGACTGGCTCAGATAAACTCTGATTAAAAACATATTTCCAATACCTCTGTGTTTCATCATAAACTAAAACAGTTGTAAGCGTTGTGATTTCTGGTGTCTTATAAACATCAACATAAAATAAAACTGTTAAACAACCAAAACTGATGTATAATAATGGAAGTTAGGAAAGAAAAAAAAATGGTTCCTTTGGAGAGAAGTTAGTGACTACAAAATGGAATGAAGGGAGTTTCTTGAGGTGTTGATTTTAATCTTGGTTTTGATTACGTGGAAGGGTGTCAACTTAGTAAGGTCTAGCCCTGTAGCACAGTGGTAAAGTGCTGTGCATCGGGAGTCAGATCCCACATGGCCAACTATAGTTCAAATCTCAGCCCTGGATGCTTGAAAAACACACCAGGTGTGTGTGCCTGAGTACCCAAAGTTCTGAAAGAATAAGAGAACTGAAAGAACAAGAATTGTGTCCTGACACATCCCACTGGAGGGTGTTTTGTCTGTTTCACTTTCTCTTTTGTTAGTGAGTGCACAAACCTTCTGTCAATAAAAAAAAAAAATTCATTTAGTTGTACACATAAGATTTTTCCATATTATTCTATATATTCTTTAATATAAAATTAACTAAAATATTTAATTTTTTTCTATATAAATATAACTGTTATCACTTTTGTATTATAATGTAACTGTTACATAACATCTTCATAGCTAGGTAATACTTGCTACAGTGCACGTTTTTTAATAATTGAATTTTTTTTCAGTCAGAGTCTCACTGTGTTGCCCAGATTGGCTTCAAACTCAAACTTCTGTCCCAGCTTCCCAGAAGCTGAGATTATAGGAGCATACCACTGCTCCTAGCAGAAAATATTATTTTTTAATAGTCACAATTTTATATCACTCTTTTTTCATGAACTCACATTTCCATTCCATTCGTCCCACAACATTTTCTATGTAACATGTTTTTAAATTTCAAAGTGCTTATGCATTACCTTGCCATACTTCTGTGCAAAAAAGGGTAAATATATTAAAATAGGTAAATAAGATGCAAGTTATTTTATTTTCTATGACCAAAATATCCTAGCTATTGGCATTTTCTGATGGGTTATCATTGAGTTACTCATATAAATAAAAGCCAAAAAATGTATTCATTTAAATAAGAAAAAGAATTTTAAAAGAAATATGTAATTATAATATGCAATTCTTTGAAATTTTTCAAAAATTAGTTTATGCACTAGTGAAGAAGGGCACATACATACACACCTGAGGTGGGGGACCCTCAACAGAATTCTATCATGCCACAGTCCCCTTCCCTCGGCTCTCTACTCATCAGGATCTTGAGCTGCACACCCAGGGTGTTTTCAGGTAAACCAGGGATCCAAACCCATGGTAAGCTGTGTGGCTTCCCACACTATCATTCAGTATGTCACTGACTACACCACGGAGGCTGGGCCCATTCTTTGAAATTTATATGTTAAAAAAAAAAAATTCCACACTACCTTATGGCCACACATCAATTTCATAAATTATTAAACTTGATTTCAAATTTGTTTAAAATTGGGGAAAAAAAAACTGACTTGCAGGAAGATTTACCTAGTCATTTCAATCATTCATGTTTATAACATCTTGAAAGTCTAAAAGGTTTGTATTGAGGCTTTCAAAAAGTATGTCTCTCTCATTTTGCTGCAAATCACTTAATACAATTATAATGCAGCTATGTTGGATCAATAGAAAAACTTATTTCTTTAAGAAGACATAAAATATTTGCCTTTGCCAATAAAATATTTTTGATAAAATGCTTTATCATTTTTAAAAATATTTTCCATACCATGAAGGGACTTATTTAGGTCATTTAATTTATGAAAAATCTCCACTGTGTAACTTTAGTGCAAAGGCTGGACTTGGGTATGATAGGTGAGATGCTTAGGGTGCAACTTGGGGTGATGTTTTCTTAAACACCATGCCCTGAATATCTCATGTGCTACTACACAATGCTGGCCCACATTACTGAGAAAAGAATTAGCCAAATCAAATTTAATATCCATGAGAAATGACTGTCATTGTTCAATTTAACAACAAAAAAATAACTAATACATATTCTCACAATTGTCTCACCTGTGAATACCAAAGTAGATAAATATATTAACAAACCAATGAACCAATCAGTTTATGGATAGATATAGAAGACAGACATCAAGACAATGACCTTTGCTATAAGTTCGTTATCTGAAGAAAATAACCTCAGTATTTTAAACAGGAATAAGAACTCTCCCTAATGAAAGAAGAAACAATAATCCATGGATGAATGAAACTTTGAATGCTCAATGCATTTCTTTGTTGCCTCTCAAGGTTGGCAAGTAAAATTGTAGTCTGTGAAGAGAATATTCCTAACAGGTTCTTGACCATATACGAGGCGACTGGTACCCACACAGCTTCTATCCCTGCATGGGTGCTTCAACTTCATTCTTTACACAATTTTATAACTCTTAAGAAATCTTAGTGGGCCAAGTTTTTGCCCTTGCCAATATGACTGAGTTCTCTCTGGGTTTTTATTATCTGAGAATTCCATTTTCTCTCTGTTATGTGACTTCTTTTTTCAAGTTTTTGGTATTTTTTCCTAGTATTTCCATATGTTAAAATCAGGAAGGAGGGCCTATGTATGTCAGTTAAATCTGCCATGAAGCCAAACATCTTCTCACTGATTTTTACAATAATTTAAACCAGCAGTTACTTAATCATTATCTACTGCTCCACAGCAAATTAATCAAAACTTAATGGTTAAAGCAGCAATAAGTATTTATTATTTTTGATGGTTTCTGTAGGTTAGGAATTCAAGAGCGCCTTGGTTAAGTGGTTCTGGCTTAGGGTCTCTCAGAAGGTTTGCTATCCTTGAATCACTTCATGACCCTTTTCTCTGACTTGATCACAAAAAATATTTTAAATTCACGTCCTCCACTTCATCTTTATATTAGAGATTCCTGCAATTACCTCGAACTTGCTCTTTCCTCTGTAGTCAATTTCTTCATTTTAGAATTGTTTCCTATCTGAAGAGGCTAGGGACTTTCAAATGCACCAGATCCTAGCTGCTTTATATATTACAATTTTTCATAGGGTTGTGTCTCTCTCTTCTCTCTCTCTCTAGTTTTCTCTCTTACATTTCATAAGCAGCAAGAAGGCACCTTAGCACTCTGCTGGGAAGCCTCCCTAACTAAATAACCCAATTCAATAAGGTGCATTTTCCGTATTTCCACAGGTGACAGTGTTACTAAATTTCTTGCAACTATTTGACACAAATACTCTATCTTCTAGTCCACCAAAATAATTTTCATCACTTTCCTCTAGGTTCTCACCAGACAGGGCATTTAGAGTTCTTCAAATCCCTTTCAGGCTTTCCTGACAACTGCCTCAGTGTCTTTTTCGTATGTGCTAACCACTGACCTAAGCCAATTCCAGTTTTGAAGTTTTCTTCTGGCAGTATCCTTCATCAAAATTGGTATTGTAACCTTATTGCTGTATAACATACCACCACAAAATTAAGTGGCTTTAAACAACAATTGCTTCCTATTTTTTGCAGTTTCCAGTTTCTGAGGGTCAGGAACTCAGGAACTGCTCGCATGAGTAGTTCTGGCTCAATGGTTCTCATAAAGCTGCCATTAGAGCTGACCAAATTTTTATTTGGAAAAAAATAAATATGCTTCTTCAAGAATCTAGAGGGTCAGAAGAATTAGGTTGATATCCCCACCTATATTGCTTGAGCGTCTCTGTACCTACCTTTTTGTGGAGAGGAGGGAAAAAAGCAACCCACAGAGAGGTGAGTGCTGGACTGAGCAAATACATGAGCACAAGGACCACACTGTCGGTCATGTTCACAAAAATACTATAAATCTGACCCAACACCAAACTTCACTAATGACGAGCAAAGAATTCCCAAAAGGAGCTACTCAAATGCCATGGTACTATCTGGGAGGCTCTAATCTCTGTTTTTTCCACTCTGGGGTGTAATTTAGTGTTAATAAACTAGAATGGAGTAGAAACTAGTATCAGGAAATCGTTTACTTTGAGGATCTTTAACCATTTGAACTTCACTAGTTATTATTATAGCTAACTTCTCTATTTAAGTGTAGCAGCAAGTCATTAATCCACAAAGTAAAGGTTTACTTGTATTTTTAAAAATCCAGGTATCACCAAAATATCCTTTAATTTAATGAAGGGTAAATTGTAAACTTCTATTCAAACTCAACTCACTTACCATCATTCTACCAGTCATCACAAATAGCCTATGTAGTCTTAGAAGACCCACTCTTAACCCTTTCTGACTGAGCAGGAATTAGGAGAATCTACAGAATTGGAATTTATTAGACATTAAATTTCTACTTCATCTTTCCATTTTACAGTTTAATCTCCCCCCTTTATTCAATAGGTGAACTTTGTCACAGTCTTGTTTGAGAAATACAAGCATGTATTTTCCCCTACTCCCTTTTAAATATTGGTCTCTGTCTCCCCATCATCCTGCAATTTGCTTTTTGTGCCCCAAACTATCGTCTCTGCCTTAAAATCCATTAAGATCATTTTTAAACTATTAAAATATTTATGGGAAAAGAAGTATAATCCCTTTAATACCAACTTTCTCTGACAATGGCTAGACTTGGGGAAAACATAATTAAGAAGTCAGCTAGAGGAGTTTCTAAGGAAATTAGTTTTAAATAGATGGTAGTAATTAATCAGCAAAAACAAAAGCCTAATGGAAAGAGGGAGGTTTCCCTGGTGATTGGAAAAGCACAATTAAGGCTGGATCGGGATACTGACCTGCATCACACTGTGTTGGTAATCTTTCCTTCCTGGCCTTTGAGAAGTTAAATGGAGCATAAAGCAATTTTTCCATGATTCAAATAAATACAGAGTAAGGATGCTGAATAGAGGGTAGCAGTATTGGACGGCTTGAAAAAATGCTCAGTTAAAGGAAAAGTGTAGGAACTTCAACACCTAGAAGGGCTTGCTTGAGGTCTCAGAGACATAAACAAGCTTGACACAGGCAAGAAAATATTGAGGGTACACCATTGACTTCAAATAAAGAGCCAAGGCTAAAGAAGTAAATTTTGTAAATGGTAAAAAATTAGTAAAATAAGTACTAACTTGTCTAAGACAGATGTGTTAAAAAAAACTTCTAGGCTATACCATATTCATGTAGATAAGCTAATATTTTCATATTGACTGAAATTAGGAGTACAAATGTAGTTAACCACGATTCTGGGAAGCCCAATTGTTAAATCTGCCATCCAAATAACAGAACTAATAAAGTTTGCCTTGCAGGAATATACCAGAACTACATTAGCACCCATTATCTAGTTATCTTCTTAATCGTATTACTTTCTAGCCTATAATTTATTACATACTCCTGCCCTTCCTTCAGTGCCTTGCCCAAGTTTTAACTTCATGAAGGTAGATTCTGCCTACTTTCCTCAGTGCTCAAATCTCAGCATCTGGTATAAAGACTGCATGTGAGAGCTATTCAATAACTATTCTTTGAATGAATGAACTGCAGGCATAGTACATGGGGTGTTGAGACCATTTCCATGTATCCCATCTATTGAAATCTCCAACACTTGAAGCAATGTCATCATTCAACCTCCACCTTCCAATTCTCTATTACCCTGTACCTAACTATATTCACTACCTCCATCTCGCGTTTACTTTCTCACATTTACTCTCACTCCAATTTCAAGTAACATTTCCTCCCACTTTTCTCATAATCGAAAATGATTTGGATAACCTGGGAAGCTATCAGCTAAGTAGTATATTGGAAAAATTGTCCTGTAGCCACAATAAAGTGACACCTTCCTTTTCCGCGTCTACCACCAATTAATCAAAAAGTTTGCGTGAAACATCAACCAAATGTGTAGATGGTGTAAAATCCTGAGAATACAGAAATAAATAAATAAATATCTGCATTTATCAAGCTCAAAGAGAAATGAGCAATGAGTTTATGTCTCTCTGACAAAGTCTGATCAACTCTTGTTTTAACTACAATCTATAATTGTAACAATGATCTTAAATTCTAATCCTGGAAATTTTTTGCTTGTTGTTTTGGATTTCGTTTGCTTGCTTTCTTGTGTCTTTCATTTAAAAACTGCATTGTATTATGTTGATTTGCTTGTTCATACCATTGGATATAACAACCAAGCCCAACTGTCATTTTTACTGTGGAAATGATTTAGTAAACTCTGATTCATTCCCACCAACCTTTTAAATTATAAACCCTTAAAGGAGCAGAACATGACAAAATCACACAAACAATATCTGAGATACTAGAATAATGTTTACTAACTTTGATTTTGAATGTTTGATTGAAAAATACTTCCTTCCTGACGTGTAGGAATGAAATGTTGCACTAAAAGCACATGAGGCTGTAACTCCTCTTACATCCTAGGATTTATGTTCTGAACCAGTAAGACTCATCTTCCTAGAGCTTTTCTCTCTTTATATCTTTGGACTATGTAATGCAGAATATAAATGCTGGCAAAGAAGATGACTGTTAATGCTCTTCAGTCTTGAATCTAAGGACACATGAGAAAAAATTTTTTTTAAAACATCAGGACAAATAAAGAGAAAATGAATTGCCCTTGGAGGAACATCTGTTAGAAGGAGAGGGAGGAAGCCTGGGACAGAATATATAAAGAATGTATGAAAATGTCATACAAGGTGACATTTTGCAGACATGGAGTACTTTTTCAGTAGACTTGTACCAGAAAAATGTTTGCTGGGCCCTAAAAACTGGGGTCTACTTTAAGTCACTCTATGGGAAAAGACATATTTAAGAACAAATATGGACAATAAGAGAGGCTAAGATATTCCAGAAAACTATTTATTGTCAACTTTGAGTTAATTTCTCCACCTTGAAAAATTAGTAAATTAGAAGGGTATTAAATTTGAAAAATTACTTGAGATAGACACAAGCACTCATTTCAGAGAAATAATTTTTCACTATCAACTCTACGATAAGAGAGAAGACAAAAGTTATTTGTGAAAAAGAAAAGTTTACTGAAAGGGGAGCTAGTTCAGATAAGAAAAGACCAGAAAGTGACTTAAAATATAAACATAGGTTAAAAATCTACAAAGACTGCATCAAAGATAAAACAAATATGACAAGAAAGAAAATTAGTGGCATGAAGGGTAAACTTTAGATGGATATCAAAAATATAAAGCAACATACAAAAAATAAAAGTTATAAGATAAATAAAAATCATTATTAAATTAATGGGCCAGCCCGTGGTGCTACAGTAACACAACACTCTTCAATGCTGGACCACATATTAAGGTACCAGGTTCATGTCCCAAGGCCTCCTGGCACATGCCAGGTAAATGTCTGTGTGTGTGTTTGTTTTTGTTTTAAAGAATTATTTTATTTAACTTTATTTATTTATTTTAATTTGATCAGAGAGGAACAGAGAGAGAGAAAGTGAGAAAGCAAGCCACCAGGTCCAGGATGTGAACCACATTCAGCCATATGGAAGTTCAACACCATAAACCACCATGCCACCATGTCTTTGCTTTCAAACATCTCTTAAACATTTTTTTTTGTTTTTGTTTTACAAGGCCTTATTACTTAATGCACGGTATAGTGCTATGGTCTGTTTTTGAGAGATTTTTGCCGTATGGTATGTGCACTCACCAGAAAGACAGAGAGAGGCAGAGAGACAGAAAGTGAGAAATCACCTGTTTAGGGGAATGGCCACGCCACAATCCCTTCTCTTCCATTCTCCTCTCAGGATTTTGGTCACACACGTGCACACACACCTGGGGTGAGTTTCAAGCTGCCAAGTCCACGACTTGAATCACAGTTGACAACATGGGAGTCTAGCACCTCAACCACTATGTCACCTATTGTCCCAATACTATGGTCTTACAAGAACTTGCAGTATGTGAGTAAAAGTGTTCTTTCCCTATCTCTTCCACATGAGCTACTGTTATGTACAATTTTACCTATCTCTAACTGGACCTATCTCCCACAGTCCTTTACAAATAAATTACAAATTCTTCTTTCATTGGCTGCGTTAAGATTATCTTTGTTAATTTATGAGATATGTTACATTACAGACTTATACTTTTAAAACTCCACAGTTAATTTCACATACTCTCCTCCACCATGCCCAATGACTATTTCTTTCCTGCATATTGTACAACATGCGCTGTTTGGTTATTTACTTCCCTAATTCTGTCATGTGTGTCACAAGGAATGAAACACATATGTAGTACAGGGTAGATGCTTTCGGGGTAGATGCTCTCGGACTTGGCTCATCTTTAAACTAAGGACACTTTCTTCTAATTGAAACTGCAGCTTTAATTCTATTTGGGGGGATCATTTTTCTTCTGGGATTATATGAATTTTTACACTTGGATAACATATTCAATTTTATTTTATTTTATTTATTTAAAATGTGTTTCTTCCATGAGAGGAAAACAAGAGAGAGAGAGAGAGGAAGAGAGAGAGGCAGACCCCCAACAGGGTCTTCATGCTGCAATCCACTCCGGGCTTAAAGCAGCAAAGTCAGTGATTTGGTGATTTATAGGCTTGACAAAGTTCTTGACTTTAGTCCTTTTAAAATTCATTCTAAAGAAAGACTCAGCTATTTGTAACATTTTGGACTTTTCCTCTGTTATCTAATTTTATCCAATGAGTAATGGTTATAATAAATATGTAGATTTAAACCTGTGGAGACAATTGTACATCAAATAATTGGTGAATTTCTATTTAAACCTACCTGGGTGTAAAATAGTTAAATCTGCATTTTTAGCTTTTTAGTCAGGAAATTTAGTCCCAACATTCAATGTTATTATCAACATGTGTGGACTTGCCTCTTTTATCTAGTTGTTTTGTATTCTATTACTTCTATTTGTCTTCCTTTAGTTTTCATGGTATGGAAGAACCTTAAGTATGTTCTGAAGAGCCAGTTTGATTTTGGTGAATTCTTTCAGCCTTTGTTTATGTGGGCATGATTTTACTTCTCCTTCTCTTGAAGAATAATCTTGTCAGGTATAGTATTGTTGGATGGAATTGCTTTTGTTCAGAGATTTAAATATGTCTTCCCATTCCTTCCTTGCCTGCATTGTTTCAGTTGAGAGGTCTGATGTTAATCTACTGTGGTAACCTTTCTCAGTAATTTAGTGTTTCTCTCTTGCCATTTTTAGAGTATTGTCTTTGTCTTTGATTTTTACCAATTTGGTTATGATATGCCTCAGAAAGGATCTTATATCTATTTTATCTCCTTTTTATCTCCTGGATTTGGATGTTAATATATCTCTCCATTTTGGGGGAAGTTTTCAGCTAATATATTGTAAAAGATGTTTTCTATGCCTTTAATTACTCTTCATCTTCTGGAATATGTGTAATGTGGCTATTCAACTGTTCAATGGTGTCTAGGATTTCCCATATATTGTCCTCAATTTTAATGGTATTCTTCTGTTCTTTTTGGTTGCTTTGACTGAATCAGAGGTTTTGTTTTCAAGGTCAAACATTCTTTATTCTGCATGATCTAAGTTGTTAGCGATACTTTTGAGACAGACTTTGATCTCCTACATCATATTCTTTCTCTCCAGATATTCTGTTGATTCTTTTTCAGTGTATCTGTCTCTGTATAGAGTTCTTCTTTCCAGTCATGGAAGGATTTTCTTATGTCCAGGAATGGGTTTTCTGTTTTTCTTGTACCTCATTGAGTTTTACTACAATGTATTTTCTGAATTCTTTTTCTGACATTTCTGTAATCTCTTGTGTTTTATTCATTGCTGATGAGAAGTTATAATCCTTTGAGGGGAAGATATTTCCTGATTTTCTCCTATTTCTAGAGGTTCTGCTTTGATTTTTAGTCATCTGATGATACTACTCACTTCTTTCTACTTTTTGGGAGTATGTTTATGTAGCTGTGTGCTCCTGCATTTCTCTATAATAAGTGGAAGCTCTGTGCTAATTTCCCTCCTCTACTGTGGGTGGGAGTGTAGAATCATAGTAGTTTAAAATTTAGGTATTCAAAGGGATGTTTCTCTCCTTTTATGGCTAAGAAAGTTATGGGCAAAGAATTCCCCCAGAGTCTCCTATATTTAGGTGTTGGTTCTTGCATACCCAAACTTAACTGCTCACGGTGTGGATGGAGGTTGAGCTGACAGGTAGAATGTGAGTGGTAAACCACTTTGCATGGCACACAAGGCCAGAGAGCCCCTCCTTCACAGCAGGCTGGGCAGGGGAGGTAATGGGCTGGGTTGATGAGCTCAAGCCAAGCAGCTTGGCTTGGGCCTGGCTGTTAGACCAGAAAGGATGAGGGACAAAACAGCCTGAGCACACGTGGGGCAGCAGCTCCTACATTCTACCTCTGATTGCAATGGTCTTCATGCTGCTCCTTCTATCTCTGGGATTGCAGGAACCAGGTATTGGTTCTTGAAAACTGAAGAGCCCCTCTTCTCCCTTCACAGGGTGGGTGGGGGGGTCTCTGCTGATAAACTCAGAGCAGCTTGGCTCAGGCCTGCCTCTTGGTCCTTCTGTCTCTAGGATGGCAGGGTCTCCCCATTGCTCCTTCTATCTCTCAATAGGCACCTATTTCTACATTAATCAAAAGCTCGTCTTTCCAGATACACCACTGCTTAGCTGAAATTAGAGGCTGCTAATTTAGCTTGCAAATGAACATACATTATCTTATCATTTTCTTGATTGCTGTATAAAACTGAGTACAGTTGCATTTCCTGATTCAGAGGTTGTTAACTAAAATGTCCTGTGAGCAAATCGAAGAGGAAATTTTGCTGAATGATGTGTTACTTCTTATGGTATAGATTTGGTTCTGTCAAATTCTTACCCAGGATCCTGCTTTCTACATGTATCACATGATATGTCACAGCAACAACAGCAACAGCAACAAAAACATTACCCTTGTCTTACTTAGGTTCTTTGATTTGGAAAACAGAGTTCCAAAACATCTCAATCTATACAAAGAGTTAAATGAAACTGCAAAAGATATAGGAGTGTAGGTGTTTTGTTGAAATGTAAACTTTGCTCACTTATTTGTGTATTCAGCAGAGAGTGAATATATTAATTTTGACTTTGTATACAACACTGCTAAAAAGGGTGTGATTGTTCCCTTTTCATAATGAAAGTTTTGAAGTTTTGCTTTAATAGAAGAGGAAGGAGATCATTCCATTAAATCACAGTCCAACATGTGAGACAGGAGAGTCTCCTCATCTAATTCAGAAATACTTTGAGGATGAGAATGGAGGAAAGGACTACAATAAAACAGAATTTACATGCTGTTTCTCCAAAACTGCTTGGCAATCTTTGAAGAGGACATAAGGAACCAACGAAAAGATGAACTGACTACACCTGACTTGTGTGATGATGCAACAAAAATATACACAACACAGAAAAATAAAGAGTAAACTGGATACAGTGATACATACTTATAATCCCAGTTATTCAGGAGTCCAAAGCAGGAGAAAGAGGACCAGCAGATGGTGTAGTGGTTACGTCACTGGACTCCCACATGGCTGACTGTGGTTGAAGTCCTGGACCCAATGACTTGAAACTCACACAGCGAGGTGCATGTGTGCCCAAGATCCCATGAGGAGAATGGAGGAGAAGGGATTGCTGTGTGGCCATCCCCCCTGGGGGGTGATTTATCACTTTTTCTCTCACTGTCTTTGTCTCTCTCTTTCCACAAGCACATGCACCCTAAGGCAAAAACCGCTTAAAAAAAAAAAGGAAGAAAAAAGGAAAAAAAATTCTTAAAAACAAAAATACTTTCAGATCTAAAATTAAAAAGTCACCAGAAAAGAGCAGTCAAGTTAAATAGGACGTTCTCATTCCTTTACTAAAACTGTAACTTATTTGAAATCCAACTTCAATTGTACAAATTCAAATTACTTTTGTGCTATAAATTATTTTCCCTGAGAAAATAGAGGTTAAACTTATGGTGATATCTAATATGCTTTGGAGTATCTAAAAATGATGGGCATTTTAGACTGGAAAGCCTACAGGATGAATTTGTAAATGCAAACAACTTGATTGACAAACAGCTGGTCTACCAAAATATGCCTGTAGATACAAAATGGGTGGACAGTTTTAAGAGGTATTTCCACAGATCTAAATGCCTATTATTATTAGAGGGTAAGATTCTAAGTAACACATGCTCAGACATGTGTATTAAGAGAATACTTAGCTTGACATCATGGCCCCAGACTGCCGCAGGAATCAGTGTAATGTGGCTGGAAAGAGAAGAGATGGGAGTCCAAGTCAATTTTATGTTTGAATGTGTTCAGTTTTACTATCACGTCACATTAAAAAAATGGTGTCCTAGAGACTGCAGGTAGGGCCAGTAGTTTGAGTCCCGGACACAGCGCCTTGAAAATCACACCAGACACGTAGCAGATGCATACCTAAAATCCCAGGAGAATGGAGAAGAGATTGCAGTATGGCCTTCCGCCCTGGGAAATGATTTCTCACTTTCCCTCTCTCAGTCTTCCTCCTGCAAGCACACATACCCTATGGCAAAAATAAATAAAGAAATAAAGAAAAGGAAAGAAAAGAAAGAAAGGAAAAAAAATTAAAAACTAAAATAATAATAATAATTGAAAGTTTCATAAAATGTACATATATTCCAAATTCCCAGGTAAGAAAAAATTATCCACAAATTAATTTATAGTTTTAATTCAGTGTCAATCAGAATCTACTTTAGTAAAATAAAAGATCTTAAATTAACTAGAAGATAAATGGATTATATCATCCAAGAAAAAAATTCTATAAATAAAGTATAGTGAAGGATATTCCATACCATACAGGAAAATTACACATCTATTGAGTCATCAGGAACATCATAACATATTTTTCTGTGCTTCTATACAAAAATGTGTCATGACTTTTCCAACAGTCCAAACTAATCATCAAAACTGCTTAGTACAAAAGTGGAACAAATTAGCAAAAAAGCAAACCCTAGTATATATCAGAACCTACAAAATAATAATGTGGCATCATTGTAAGTGCAAAGATGAAATGATGTTACAGCATCAGTTAGCTGGTATTTTTATTTTATTTTATGATTTATTTTCATTCTATCGTTGTATATCTCTAAGCCCACAATATGTTTTTACAAAGATGCATGCAATATATGACAATCTAATCAGGGATATTACCATATACATCATTTTCTCTTTTTTTTCTCTTTTTTAAAATTTTTTTGGAGAGGTTTTTGCTACAGGGCATGTGCACTCGCCAGAAAGACAGAGAGAGACAGAAGGCGAGAAATCACCCCCCAGGGGGGATGGCCACACCACAATCCCTTCTCCTCCATTCTCCTCTCGGGATCTCGGGCACACACGCCCAGCGTGAGTTTAAGCCGCCTGGTCCGGGACTTGAACCATAGTCGACTACATGGGAGTCCAGCGACATAGCCATTACACTAACTGCTGGTCCCATATACGTAATTTTCAACAGAGAATTTTATATTCTTGTGTCTGTTAAGTGTTTCTTCCCTGCTCCCCTCCCACTCACCCTCTACTATTCACCTCATTCCCTGCTGTCTCTGATAGCGGCACTTGAACCCAGTTAACTATTTTCAAATAATTTTAAGTTAGAGAAAAACCTCCTATGACGCACTGAAGAAAATTACAAATGGATTAATGAATTAAAGATTATGGGAAAACATCATAAAGAAATACAAGAAAATAAAAAGAATTTCTTTTTTAAAAAAGAATTATTTATTTAACTTTACTTATTCATTCATTTATTTTTAATTTGACCAGAGAAAGACAAGAGAGAGAGAGAGAGAGAGAGAGAGAGAGAAGGTGGGAAAGCAAGTCACCAGGTCCAGAACTTGAATCGTGGTCGGCCATGTGGGAGCATCCAGCACCTTAACCACCATGCCATTTGCTGGTCCCCTAGATAAAGAAGTTCTAAAAGGAGGGTACAAATTACTAAAATAGTAGAGGAAAGTTAACTAGGAAATGATTATCTGTTTGAATATATTGTTTTAAATTATCCTTTTATTTTTTAAATTGCAAGAGACACATTTCTTAATACTTTTTAAAGAATAGACTATTTTTTTAATGTAGACAGCACTCTTCTCTCCTCACCCAAGCCAATCAATCTCACCATCCAGAACTAAGAACCAATCATTAGTTCCTGTTTATTGCTGAGTAGTATTCTACAGTATAGATATACCAAAGCTCATTGAATCATTCACCCATTAAAAGACATTTGAGTAATTTCTAGTTTTCAGTTATTAAAAAAACTTCTATAAGCATCCATATATAGATTTCTGAATAAGTTTTTTTCTGAATAATATTAAGTTTTTATTTCTCTAGCATAAATTCCCAGAAGTACAACTGACAGGTCATGTGCATTTTTTGTTATTAAAGAAATCACTAGACTTTTTTTTTTTTTTTTTCAGAAAAGCTGAACAAAAAGTTTTCATTCCACCAGCAATGTAGGAGTGATTTAGTTTCTCTGCAAATTCAGCAGCTTTTGGGTTTGCCACTATTTTTTTAAGCCATTCTAATAGGTGCGAAGTGATAACTCATTGTGGTTTTAATTCACATTTCCCTGATGGCTTATGATGATGGATATCTTTCTGGATGCTTATTTACCATTTGTATTTCCTCTTTGGTGATTTGTCTGTCCATGTCGTTTAGGACTTTTGCCCATTTTCTAATTGAATTTTCTTTTTTAATTACTGAGTTTTGAATCTTTTTCTATCATTTATTCTATATCCTAGCCCTTTATCAGACTTGTTTGTCTGAGTCTCCAATCCAGCTGCTTGAAGACATACCAAAAGTATGTGTACCCAAAAATCCCAAAGAGGAAATGGAAGAGAAGAGATTGCTGCATGACTGCCCCCCATGGAAGGTGCTTTCTCACTGTCTCTTTCTGGAGAGCACATGCACCCAATCACAAAATAAAAGGAATTAAAGAAAAGACAAACCTGTATATTGTTGTTCTCTACATGTAAATTGGTGGTTTATTTAAAGTAGCTTTTATATAAGATGTAAGACTTAAAGGAGGTTTTTTTGTTTTGTTTTGTTTTGTTTTGTTTTTTATGGATGTCAAAGCAACATTTGTTGAAAATGCCTTCCCTTTTCTAATGAATTGCCTTTGCTTTCTTACCCCAAATAACCTGGGTATATCCATGTGAATTTGCCTTTGGTTTCTCTATTTTGATCCATTAATCTATCAATATAGTCATAGAACATAAGGAAAAGTGATTTCTCCCACTTTTTTCTTCTCTTTCAAAATTTTTGTGCTATTCTAGGGTCTTTTCTTCACAATATACATTTTAAAATGATCTTTTCTACATCAATAGATAAAACTACCTTGCTAAGATTTTGACAGAAACCATGTTAAACCTATAGATCAATACAGAGAGAAAGAATTGAGATCTATGCTCTGTTCCATCTGAAAATGTGCATTTGTAAAACATCAGCTTAACATTAGCAAAACTCCAAGCACATAATATAAATGACAAAAATGAAAAATAAAAATTAGTATTCTTAGTAGCTAAAATTACTATTCTTAGTAGTATTCTTAGTATCCATACGAATGAACACTATTATTCCCATATGTAGAAAACTTTTGAATGCAAAATCCATGGAAAAAAATAATTTCAGGAGCCCAATTTCACTAGTAATATAAAGAATTCAAATTCAAACTAAATGAAATAATTTTTATACCTACGAAATTCAGAAACATTTTAAAGAATAATACTTAGAGTTAAGTGATGAAGATGAACTGGGTAAGAATCTAATTGTTGGGTCAGCCAGGTGGCATGGTGGTTAAGAAGGATGGATTCCATAAGATTGCTGACTGTGGAGTTCAAGTCCCAGACCCAGTGGCTTGGAAAAACTTGCTGGGCATGTGTGTGTGCATGCCCAAATCCCAAGAGAATAGAGAAGGAATTACAATATGGTCATCCCCCCTGAGGGGGAGGGTGCTTTCATACTTTCTCTCCCTCTCTTTCCCTCTCTGGCTCTCTCCTACGAGCTTACACACCCTATAGCAAATTTTTTTTAAAGGAATCTAATCGTTATAAATTTTCTGCAACACCATTTGGAAATATCTATTAAGAACCTTAAAAAGTTATTCCCTTTTTCTTGGGGTTTTCATTTATGGAAAACTTTTCATGAATGTAATCAGAAATACAGTAGACATGCTATACACAAAATATATATCACAACAATAATTATAATAATGGAAATGAAAGAAAAATTTAGAGGCCCAATGATAGGAAATCATTCAACTATAATATACTATGTGATATGGTATTATGCAGCTGTTAATAAATTACGCATTTGAAGAATTTAGTGACATGCTTGTTTACCATATGACATCTAGCAAAAAAAGCTATGTTCAAATATGTTAATGTAATACAATCCCAAATATATTTTAAAGTGTATTATTGTATAGAAAAATAAACTGTTGGGTAATATGTAAAAATAATGTTTGTCTATGTTGCAAAATTCACATCATTTTGCCTTTTTATACTCCTCTGTATTTTCTACCTTTTTTACAGTAAATTGTACCACTTTTATAATCAGAAAAGTATGTGTTAATAAAGTACCAAAAATTCTAGTAAGGATTATTTAGTAATAACAGTCCTAATTCTTCTAACTTTATGAGATATTATAGCAGGGGCCCATTTAAATATCCTTCTCTGAGGGTCATTAAAAATCCTTCTCTGAGGTTGGTTTCATGTGACTGTGGAGTTCAAGTCCCAGACCTAATGGCTTGGAAAAACTTGCCAGGCATGTGTCTGTGTGTGTGCCCCAAATCCCAAACCCCAAATCACGGGAAATGATTCCCTCAAAAAGAAATATTTTCTATTTATGTACTTGTTCTATTTTTTAAGGTTGTTGCCATAGGCCGGTCACCAGAGAGAGAAAGAGAGACAATGAGATGGAAAGTGCGAAGTCACCGCCCGAGGGGATGGCCACACCACAATCCTTTCTCCTCCATTCTCCTTCTGGGATTTTGGGCACACACACACACATGAACATCCGATGATCTTCAAGCTGCCAGGTCCAGGACTCAGACCATTGTCAGCCATGTGGGACTCCAGTGCCTTGACCACTATGCCACCTGCTGGCCCCTCTGCTCATGTACATTTGAAAGAATGAATTGCCTGGCTGAAGGTGAAAAGAAACACTACAATGAATAATTATAAAAGTAGCGCTGAATTAACTTTTCCCTACTAATGTTCTTTCTCAGAATTTTGGGTTTTGTGTGCTCAGTGCCCTTGATCTTCTGAGCTGTCACCAGAATGTCCCACCTATGGAGAGCTGGAGGTAAGGTAAGGCCCACACCAAGCCACACTGACACTCTGAATAGGAAATTGTATTATTCAAAGAACAACGGTGGCCTGTTTCATAAATGTTTACTAATTCTAGCAGAGAGGCACAATGCATTCACAGTTAAAAAAAAAGAAGAAGAAGAAGAAGAAGAAGACAATGACTAAGAAGGAAAGGCATTCATATGCAAATTGTGCCAAGAAGAAAACCTCAAGCACATTTCAAAACATAGAAAGTTCAGGCCTCATTAAATCATAATTGTACTCAACAATTACTTTGCGATTTAAAACTTCACGCCATATCAGATTGTTGACTTTGAATGATACTCATGATCAGGTTGATCATGTAATTTATGGTCTAAACTGGGACACTTTTGGGTGTGAACTGAGTGCTATTAATAGTTAAGGTAGGATAATAAGTGTAAACTGGAACTGTCTAGGCAAATTGGAATGATGGTTGATTGTTCTATTATATGATGAAGTCTTCATCCAAACACATTCCTCATGGTTCAACATCAAGTAGAAGTTGTGACTGCGTTAGACTAATAAATAATTAACTACCACTATGATCTACAGAATTGAGGGCAGAATCACAATTTTTAGTTGATAGAGAATTCTCTAACAATAACAACAACCTATTCTATCACCATGTGGACTGGGGAAGCCCTAAATGTGAGAAGGCTTGCCCATAACATTTATCCATTCCAAAGAACACACTCGGAGGTCCAGTAGGGGAAGAGATGCTCTTCAGACCTGCTCCACAGACAGCCAGGTGGAGTATGGTCCCAGAGGTCATTGAACAAAGGCTCAGGTTATAAACGTTAAAAACAAAGCATTCATTAACCAATTAAAGACCGATACAGATCCCCTGTCACCAAGATAAGGGTCTGGTTTGTACATACGTTGCTTGAAGGTTATTATGAAAGATTCGCTTACCAATGAACAGAGTCAATATGGATTAGTGCTCCTAATCTTGAGATGTTAATGTGGAAGGCTACACATACCTCTGGAATGGCCCCAGCAGTGGGTCAACTCCATGAGGTGACTGCAACCATCACAAGATGTTCATGAGGCTTAGCTGGACCAGCAGCTGGGAGTGGGGAGGAGAGCTCAATGTTTGGAACCTACCCTCATCACATAAACATTATGACTTAAATATTTGCTGTCATTCTGAAAGCCTTTTAGAGGGAAATTATATCATTTTGAACTTATATCCCTGGGTCTAGATGCATGCACAAAGATGAGCAAACACCTCCACATTAAGTTTGAGGCAGTATAAATAGATCTGTTTAGAAACAGCATTCTCTTAAATGGTTCTATTAGGATGATTTACACTTTATGGGTCTCTTTAATTCATGGCCTTCACCAAACCTTTTCCCCAAGCATTCAATTCTATCCCCAGACCCTGAAATCACTCTAACTCCAAATTTTGCATACCAGCATACAGCTTTCTGACAATAAAGGCCTGTACTCCAGGGTTCTTACTCCATCAGTACATATTGCTCTGCTTCACTGCAACCTTCAGTGCCTTGAGCTCATTCTTTCCTCCCTGTTATTTGGTCCTTCTTGATTTTACAATCACTATGACCTTCTGGTGTGTGTGCTAGGTGGTGTAGTTCATGCTAGCTACTACATCAGACAATTCTAAGACCTCAGTGACTTAAAACAATAAAAGACTTGGCTCAGTCTGCCATGATGGTGCAACAGTGATGCAGAACTCCATGATGCTAAAGCCAGATGGAACGGTCCAGGATTCAGTTCCCAAGATCTCCCTGTACATGCCAGGTGCTCACACACATGCCAGTGGTCTAGACTGGCTGAGGCTGGAGGTGGATCATGACATGCAAACTCTTTTGAGGGTACCTGTCTGTCTGTCTATTTCTCTGTCTTTCTTTTAGGGAAGAAATAAATTAACTTTTTTAAAAAAAGATTTTTGCTTGCTTCCACAAAGTTAAATGTAGATTGGCCAGCTCTCTTTGACAGTGACTCTAGGATTCGGAAGCCTTCCATTCTAAATACATGACTTCTGGTATTTTGCAGAAAAAGAAAATAAGAAGCCAAAGATTTTGCTGGAGATATTTTCACGTGCCAGGTCAAAAGTGAACTACATAGGGACCAGCAGTTGTCATAATGGCTATGTCGCCAGACTCCCATGTAGTGAACCATGGTTCAAGTCTTGGACCTGGTGACTTAAACTCACACTGGGCACGTGTGAGTGTGTGTCCAGGATCCTGAGAGGAGAGTGGAGGAGAAGGGATTGTGGTGTGGCCATCTCCCCTGGGGGGTGATTTCTTGCTTTCTGTCTCTCTGTCTCTCTCTTTCTGGTGAGCACACACACCCAATAGCAAAAATCTCTCTCCGGGAAAAAAAAAAAACAAAAGTGAACTACATCACTCTTAGTCATGCTTCATGGGCCAGAAGAGTCAGATGAGCCTTACCTAATTCCAAGGAGGTCTGGAAAATGTAGACTTTCTGTGCATCCAAGATGAAGAAATGAGGACCTAGCCAAACCTTTCGCAGCATCACTTTAATTTCCAGAATAGCTAACTTACTCACCATTTTTTTCCTTTCACATTAAGAATTTCACCAAGCCTAAATTTCCGCAATCACTGGTATCTGCTACTCCATATTTCTTGATATTCCCGAAAATACACTATTCTGTCAGATCTCCAGCCTCAAGTTGGAACCTCTTCATAGATCAGAAATATTCTTTTCTTCCTCTATTAAGCATTCCTTTCCAGTTTCTGTGACAGATATTCAACCCTGTTCCCTCCCTTCTCTCTCGGAAAATTGTGTTCACAAGGGGAAAAGAAGTAGATTATGACAGTTCATTTTAAGTATACAATTGGCTTGGATTATGGTACCCAGATATTTGGTCGAACACATTTTGATGTTTCTGCACAAGTATTATTAGAAAAGATAAACATTGTAATCAGTAGACTTTGCATGAAGATTATCCTCCATAATTTAGGTGGGCCTCACCTAATCGGCTGAAGACCTTAAGAAAAAGAATGACCTCCCTAAAGAAGAAAGAGCTTTGCCTACAGATTGCATCAGACTCAAGCTGCAAATTCAACTCTTCTCTGGGCCTCCAGCCTGCCAGCCTATCCTGCAGATTTTGAACTTGCCAGCCTCCACAATCATTGGCCCACAATAGGAGAGCTAAATGCTTTCAAAAGTATTTCCTTTTTTTCTTCTTTTACTCTCCTTCTCTTTCTCTCAGGAGAAAGAAAGACAGAGACATCATCCTTCCACTTGCACTCTGGATGCTTTCCATTCTGACGTCTCTAAGACTTTGAACTATCAATTATCCTCTCTGAGTTTCAGAGTTTACTTTTCAACTGACATTTCCCTTTAGGTATAAAATGAATCAACTCTATATCTTCATATAATCTTTAGAATAATCATTATATTAGCCAAAGGACATAGATCTTTATTAAAATGTCAGTTACCAGCATTCTCGATAGCATAATTGTCCAAGTGACCACTAAAGAAAAAAATAAGAAAACACATCAGAATCAGGTATGTGAAAGAAGGGAAACCCAAATGTGAGTGAGGAGTCTGGATCTGAAAGGCAAATAAAGAATAAAACACCAAAAACAAATTGCAGAGGCCACAAAGACCCAATTAGTCACAAGAGAAGTTAAAAGACTCAGCACTTTGGGGTAAGAATAATAGGAATGGATGAATGAGCACATAGTGATCATAATGATCTCAAGTTTCTTTGGGGGGGGGCACCCCAACAGGGTCCTTCTGCCACAATCCCCCTTTTTTAGCCAGCCCAGATCATAGGCACATAAGCATGTGCCCAGCATGCTCAGAAAGGTTCCCTGGACCCAAACTTGGGACCTTTTCCACGTGGGTTCAGCAGTGCTACCACTGCGCCACAACCCAGCCCCCAAGAATTTCACTTTTGAAAATGTATCCAGGGCCTAGCAGGTGGCATGTTGATTTAGACACTGGACTCCCACATGGCCAACTGCAGTTCAAATCCTGAACTTGGCAGCTTGCTTTCTCACTGTCCCTTTCTCTCTCTCTCTGTCTCTGTCTCTTGCTGGTCAAATGAAAAATAATGATAAATTAAATTAAATTAAATAATTATTTATAAGAAATACAAATAAAAAATAATAAAATGCTATTATAGGCTAGAGTCTAAAATGCTAACAAAAGCCAGTGGTTTCATAATTTATGTTACATTTAGTCTAAATGATAAGGAAAGAAAAAGAAAAATTTGAAGAACATTTAAAGTATAGAAAAGTTCTACTAATTCTATAAAAGACAAAAATAATAAAATCTATATTTATAGTATGATCCCAATTCCTTTATGAATCTCTACATTCAACTAACATCCATTTGTTTAACATCAGCTATGTGGTAGGACTTATAAGGAGAATCTGTAAGATCTCTGGGTGAATGAGATTAAAGGTCAATATGTTTTTCTCCTATTGCTTTTCCTCCGTTTTACAGATACTGTTAGAACAGGCAAGCGCATAGTAGAGTGATTTGTGCTTTAGCTGTGAATAAAAATTTGTCCTAAGATATAGTGAAAGAATAGAAGTTAAGGAGAGAAAAAAAATGTAATTTCAGTTTCAAGTACTTTTTGTTTAACAAGGGGTGGAAATTTGAATTTGAATTCATATTTGAATTCACCTTTAAGGGCAGACAGGTCCTTTGGAAAAAAAAAAAAAAGAAAGTCTGCAATGAGTCTTCTAAAATTATGCATAGATAAAGAGAAGACAGCTCAAATGGTGAAATTTGGAAAATTTAAGATGAAAATCTGAAAAGAGACTAAATGAAATAAAGAGGAAAGGGCAGCATCTTTAGGGAGACAAAATTCCTTTTGAGATTCAGGGGAAAGGAAGGAAGATAATGAGAGGGATGTTTACGAGCCTTTGGGGTAATGTTGCATCCTTAGTTAAGAATACAGGAGGGATAGGGTGGCCAGAGGATAGCAGGGCACTTCACCTATACTAGACAGAGGACTTTACCTAGACTGGAAGCAATTCTGGGGTAGACTGTGCTTCTTGGAGACCCAGCTGGTCACAAATACATGACTCAGAATTGGAGCAGGACCTGATTCTAGATGGAGCCCAGAAATTTCAGGATGGTGCTCTCGGTATGAATACCAGTGTTCTCAGAAGTGATGGTAGAAATGACCTGCAAGTAGCTTTGTGGCTTTTAGGTATGGACAGTTGACACCTGAAGCAGGAGCAGTAAGACCAAGGTCAAATCATATCTGGAGTCCACACAGAAATAATGGATAAGGGCACTTTTTTTTTTTTTTTTTTTTTTTTTTTGGAGAGGTTTTTGCTATAGGGCGTGTGCGCTCGCCAGACAGACAGAGAGAGACATAGAGACAGAAAGCAAGAAATCACCCCCCAGGGGGGATGGTCACGCCGCAATCCCTTCTCCTCCATTCTCCTCTTGGGATCTTGGGCACGCACGCACACGCGCCCGGCGTGAGTTTTAAGCCACCGGGTCCGGGACGCGAACTGCGGTCGACTACGTGGGAGTCCAGCAACATAGCCATTACGCTAACTGCTGGTTCCCAGGGCACTTTGAGGTGGACCTGAGGCTTCGTTATCACAAGGAGAAGAATGAGGATTTGTGACCAAGACACGAACATTTCATAGTCAGAAGCTAAAACACCAAAAGACATGGGCCAGTAGGTGGTGTAGTGGTTACAGTGCTTCACTCCCACATGGTCGACCACAGTCTAAGTCCTGGACCTGGTAGCTTTAAAATCACACCAGTCACATGGCCGTGAATCCCCCAAATCCCAAGAGCATAGAGGAGAAGGGATTGAGGCATGGCCATCCCCCCAGGAAGTGATTTCTTACTTCCCCTCTCTCTCTCTGTCTTCTTCCAGCGAGTGCACACACCTTACGGCAAAAGCCTTAAAAACAAATAGCAACAATAGCAAAAACAAAAAACAAGTCTGTAGCTCCTTACATTTCCAATTTTATCTACCTTTTTTGATGATGGGCTTGTATTTCTTTTAGAATCAGGAAAAATAATTTAATGTCACCCTATTCTATAGTGCATTCTTGCCTTGAACTGCCCTTTATTTATTAAAGTTTATTCATTTATTTCTTCCAAAAGAAAGAGATAGTCTCCCCTCAATAGGGTCTTCACACCTTGACTCCCCCCCTCCCCAGTTTCAACCAGCATGGCATGCCTGGTGTGCTCTTGAAGGCCCCAGAATACAAACCCTGGCCCATTGCCATGCGGATCCAGTTGCATCACCACTGTATCACCAGCTGGTCCTTGAACTGTCCCATCACACTTCTTCCATTGAGAAAAGATACTTCCTAAAGAACCTCAACCCCATATTCTCCTTAGCTGTCTCTTAACCCTGAAATGTTACAGGAAGGTCACTAATCACTTTCTAGTAATCAAACCCACTGGACCCTTTCCAGCCATTTTCTTTATTTGCCTTCTTAGTCTGTTGACCACCCTATCCTTCCTTAAATTTCTACTTCTCTGATGTCTCTGACCTACTGTCTTACCTCTCTTCCAATACTCTATCTGTTCCTTGTGCATCTTTGAGGATTTCTCTCTTCTGAAGTCTTCCTCTTGGAAGCTGTTGTTTTCCAGATCTCTGACTGGGTCATCTTTACATCTTTATGCATTCTCTGTATGACATATATCCATAGCAACCTTGAAACCCTCGGGGCTTTATTTATACTGCCAAGTCTGCAAGGCCTAGAACAGTTCTTCAGACACTGGAGATGTGGGACCTGAGGGGCTCACGAAGCAAGTTTGATACTCACAGCGGAGCAGTTTTTAACACTGTCCTCCTCTATGCAACAAAATTGCTTTCCGTAATCATCATGAAATAATTAGTAGTAATCATTATTTTCTTGATTTGCTTCTTAATTTTAATATGATGTACAATAAAGAATACATTCCAATTTTATATGTTATTCAAATTCAATAAAATATTTCACATCTGAAATAAAATTCAGGCCTACCACTTTCATAATCAGTTGTACTACTTTAAATTAAAACACAAATAAAAAAATTAAATAAAAAACTCCAAGTTATTAAGCAGTATGAAAGAAGTAGCACAATCCAAATTTGATTTCTTTATCTTCACAATCCACTGCACTAATGTTTATTTCTGATCTACTATTTAAGTGCAAAAATATGACATATAATGAGAGATGGAGATAGGAACTACTCTCTAAGTGAGTTCAAACAATTATAAACTTATTCTTGAAACAAAAAATACATAATTGAGTTCACAAGGATTACTGTCCAAATATATAGCAGGAGTTTTCTGAATTAACATGGAAGACAATGTTTGTGAAAAGAAAAAGAAAAGATGTACTAACCTACAGCTTGCAACTACACTGTAAAAACTCAGCAGCAACCACAGCAGGTGTTTATAATTCATACTAACAAAAGATTTGTTCAAGGAGGGGTATTTTATTACTCATTGTGGCACTTGATAATAACAAAAAGACCAACTCTTATTTAGTTTTATGCTAGGCAGACAATGCACTGTCTTATTGCTGGCGGTTCCACCACCTGACAGTTGGGATAATATTGACAATAGATATTTGTTGAATGACTCTAATAATGCCTCTTCAGTCAGACTTCTCTCCTAAGTTTGAGGCTTGTTTTTCCTTGAGTATCTTCACTCCATTGTCCCAGAAGAACTTCACCTCTGTGGTTATGCTCCCTTTTCTGTCCCACATTGGTGAGTGGTATCAAATTCTGTGTTAGTATGTTTTTGCAAAACTCAGAGAAATATCTGAGACTGGGTGATTATTAAAGAAACAGAGTTTTATTTGAGTCATGATTCTAGGGCTGGGAAAGTCCAAAGACATAGAGGCTGGTATAGCTGATAGGAACAGAGAGGACGGTGGGAATGTGCATAGAGGGCAGCTTGGGGAAAGCCATCTTCCTCTTACAACCCACTCGTGAGAACTAGCCTTTCCTCATGATCTAAAATTCATTAGGTCTCATGTTCAGCATTAATCCATTCACAAGGCTGTCTCCACAATCCAGTTACCACCCACTAGGCTCACCAGCTCCCAGCGACATTACATTATAGACCAAATTTCAAAACATGAACTTCTGGGGGGACAGACCATTATCCATGCCATAACAGAATGCCTCAAGTCAGACACTGAGGTTGCTTCTTCCCATTCCTCCCAACCATACACAAAATGTTTATTCTACCCTTCTAAACAAATCTAGAATCCATTCTTCAACTCCCCATTCTCTTTAACTTGGGCCAACTGAGCATTTGGTTTTCCTGTGATCATTCACAATACCTACCTTCTCAGTCTCTCTGGCTTCGGTTTCTCCTTGCTCTAATCTTCCTGAAACTCCTAACTCTCCTCATCTTTAAGAAAAGAACTCTAATCTCTACTGCAAAGGACTACTGTGAATATTAAACAGCAAGCATGAAGTGCCTAGTATAATATCTGGCCCATAGAAGATGTTCAAAGATAATGTTAGTTTTTCTTCCTAAAACATTGTTTGACACTCCACTGCCTATGAAGTCTGAATATTTTGAGAGAAAGTAATTGTATTTTGAGACTGAATTAATGAACCATAATTTTATATGCATAAAAAGCCAAATTATGCAAATAATTCCAGTTGTATAAATATGATCTAATTCAAAGTATTCCCAAACTCATTTTTATTATCAGCAACAAACACTTACTGATTATTACTTTGCTCAAAAAGAAACAAGTTCTGGATATATTGACATAGCTGTATATAGACACAAGAAAACACCTACACTCTCAAAGACTTTGTAATTTCTTAGGCACACATAACTCACAGTGATACAGGATAACAGATGATAAGTGCCAAATACACACCATAACCATCCATTACACAAAAAGAGAAAATGGAAACAGAGAGAGGAAACTCACCAAGCTTAAGTAATCAGAATAATATATGAGGAGGAGAGAAAACAATGTGTTTTAAAGAAAAGCTACACAACTATACTCAAGTAAGGAAAAGAGAAGTAAATACCTTTCTAATACCAAAAAAAAATCACAAATGTGTGAGACGGGAATGCTAATGGGACCTATGACCCAGTTTGAAGAGGACATCGAATTTATGAAAACACAAGAATGAAATTTGGAAAGAAGTCTGAGACTACTTAGTGGATGAAATTAAATGGCAACATCTGGACTTGTCATTGAAAATAATGAAGCATCAATCAGAAGCTATGATTGCCTCTTATCTTCCTCATAAGACTGTTTCCCAACTGGTTGGCCTGCCTTTGGTCATTTCCTTCTATCTATGCAGCTTTCATTTTGCTGTCATTGTGACCTTTCCAAATCCGAAGTTGACTATGCGACTTCCTTGTTTGAATTTTTTTTTTTGGTGGATTGCCAAATAAAATATGCAATAGTCAATAAGCACATGAAAAGGTATTGAATATCACTAAGCCTTATGGAAATGAAAAACAAAATTACAGTGAAATATCTATCACCTTATATCCACAAGGATGGTTACCAGCACCAAAAAAAAAAAAAAAAAGGGAACAAAGGAAGAAGAATATAGAAAACAAAAAATGCTGAAAAGGATGTAGAGAAATAGAACCTTGTGCACAGTTAGTGAGAAAGTAAGATGACATGACCACTTTAGAAAACAGTACGACAATTTCTCAAAAATGACCAACAATTCTAGAAATATAACCAAAAAAATTAAAACAGAGTCTTGACGAAATGTTGGCAAACCTATGTTCTTTAGTTGCATTATTTGAAACAGCCAAAACATGGAAGCAATCCAAGTGTCCATCAATGAATAAGTAGATAAAATATAGCATACACATCCCATGGAATATTATTCAGCCATAAAAAAGGGACATCTGACACATGCTGCAACATAGAAGAACCTTGACAACCTTACACTAAGTAAATAAGCCAATCACAGAAAGACATACGGTACAATTCTATTCATTTAAGACTCTGAGAGCAGTCAAAAAGAGACAAAGTAGAATGGTAGTAGCAGAATCTGGAGAAGGGAGAAATGAGGAGTTATTATTTAATGTTAATGGGTACAGAGTTTCAGTTTTGCAAAATGAAGAGAGTGCAGGAGATTAGTTACATAACAAAGTAAAGTACCTCAGATTATTGATTTACACGCTTAAAATGATTAAAATAGTAAATTTCATATTAAGTGTATTTTGCCACAATTAAAAAAGAAAATTTAAAATAAATTCTGTTTCCTAGGCTTTCACCAACAGCTTAAATTTTAAACCCTATAGCATGATTTACAAGGTTCTTCATGGTCTGAGTCCTCCCCTCTGTGGAAGGAAAAGCAAGCATAACCAAAGGTAATGTTTGAAGTTCAAAAAAATATATGTATTTTTTATTTTATTTTTTCCCATCATGAACACACTGCATATTGGTTCAGTCAAAGACATTACTATACACATTATAATTAACAGATTTCTTTCCATTTTGGGTCCCTTAAACATTTTGCTTCTTTTTTCTTCTCCTTGATTCCCTCCTTTAGTGGAGACATAAAGAGTAGAACTCCAAGAAAATCTCAAATTGAAGTTTTTGCAATCTTTGAATACAATGCTCCTTTAAGAAACTTAGCAAAAATTACTGTTTACATCAACTGATGCAATTGTTGACCCATCATTAATTTTCACAATAACCACCGTTCTATGACTTATGTAATTTATGCAAACAATGTTCCACAGGCATTTGGAACTAGGGAATCTTATAAAGCATCTTAATGTGTATAATAAGAAAGTAAATTAAAGCATTTATTAGCATCAGGAGGATTCTCATCTTCTCCCTGCATGTCAAAACTTTGACAGAAGTCCTCAATCTAGCTGGCAAACACTTCACTGATTAAAAGCTAATTTCCATTTTTAAAGGGCAAAGTCATATTTGCCAAGTTATCTTTTCTTCTAAAGAGGGGCATGGATGTTGTTCTCCCAGTTTCTCTCCAACATAGGCTCTCATCATCCCCACATGTCCAAGTCTTGAGTGTGGACTCTGATTAATTTTTATTTAAATTTTTGGTGTTTTGTGTATCTTCTCCAAAAGAATGGGAGCCAGGAGCCCACAGAAACTGTCTTCTTGATAGATCTATAAATCTAGCTCAGAACTTGCCACTTAGGAGAAATCAATGTTAATTTGACATAATTGAACTGTTAAACTTAGTAATAAATAGGGTGTTAAGAAAGTTCTATTTTAGGAACATTAATCTGGCCAAAATGGGATGAATCAGAAATGTCAAGAGCCATGTAACAGTATCCCACCAACTGAGTGGCTTTACTCCAAGCTTATCCTCTTATAGTTCTAGAGATCAGAAACTCAAAACCAGTTACATTGAGCTGGAACAAAGGGGGTTGGCTCCCTTTGTTGGTTCCCTCCCTTCACAGGCTCTAGAGGAGAATTTTTCCTTCCCTTTTTCAGTTTCTAGAGCTGTGCTCCTAGCAGTCTTTGGCTCATGGACTCCATTCTCTACCTTTAAAGTCCACCATGTAGCATTTTCAAGTCTCTCATTACATTTAGAGCCTACCACAATAATCCAGAATAATCTCCCCTTCTCAAAATCTTTCACTGATCATATCTGCATAGTCCTTATTATCATATAAAGAAACATTCCAAAGTTCCAGGGACCAAGATCTGAATGTCTTTGGAGACCATCAGTCAGCCTACAAAAAGTGGACAGTGACCACAGACCATCAGGAAACTCCTACACGAATCATCATTTCCAAACTCAATTTCATAGCTGATAAAAACTAAAGCAAAGGATACAAAATGTGCTACAGAAGAAGTAGAATATGATGACTAATTAGCTATAGGGAACAAATAAGAAAGACAAAATGACCCCAGGGCTTAGAACCTTCATACCTAAGAATCCTGATTTTGTATATAGGGAGGAAGATACTGCAGAAGGGGACGGAATAGCTAAAGTAGCAATCTGCACAGGGAAGCAGGAAGAGGTGGCAGGGACAATACAAGTAGAGAGCAGAGCTCTGAAGAAATCCCTTCCCCTGTAGAAGTGCCAGGATGTTCAGTAGCTGGAGGACACACTGGGTGACCACCATCGCCAAACCCTTTGTCCTTTAGCTCCTCAATTATGAGGTCATCCTAGTATCGTCCTTGCTGTGTAGGGCCAAAGTCCATCTGCAAGACTGATGTTCTTGTGACTGTAACACATGTGTAGACACAGGGCTTCTCACATCCTTCAGACTGAACCTGATTTCCATCTTGGCCTCTCTGCAGTCATACTTTCCTGATCACGAGCTCTGTCTGACTGTTCCTCCCTACCCAAGCTTCCCTCTTAAAACTTGACATTTTTGTCACAACCTGAAAATATCTTCCAAATCTCTTTCAGTTAACTGGACTTGTAGTTTTGGATATCGTAACTAGGCATGGTACATAACACATGACTCCCCTATCTCAGCTTAACACTCAAAGTCCTTTGACAGTATTTGGCTCAATCATCTGTGCTCAGTGAGTTGGGGCATTTATAGATGATCCAGGTAATATATTCCATAAAGTTAACATTATGAAAAGTAAACTACTTTGCTCAATAAAACTTTTTCAATTGACTTATTAAAACCTTTACCTCAACTCATTATTAGATGTAATACAGATTTGTAAAGTTCATCATTTTAACCCTACTTCAGTTTTGTTTGGGCCTTGCATGACGTTGGAGTTGGCACACCATAAATCATGAAGCAATAATAAGGTTAAAACTAGGTATTAAAGCAGGAGCAAAATAAATAACCATTGGCTTCAGACATTTATCGGGAGGAAATGACAAACATATGGTTCCTGTCTCTTGGATATCTCCAGGAAAGAAGTGTTTATCTGCAGAATTGACAAACAGATCTTATAGGACCCATATAAAACTTCCTTTCTTAATTATAGAATCATAAAATATTGGCTGGCACAGTAGGGGAAGTTCAACCGTTCATGAGAGGATCCATTCAGGGGACACAGACTCAGAAGGGAGAGGAGAGACTTTGAAGGGCCTACGCCAATATACAGCAAATGCTAGAAAGTTTGCAAATCCTCCTGCAGAGAAAAAAACGGTTTCCAGTTTGAACTGTGGTCCTCTCACCCCATGCTTGGATATACTCAGTCTTTCAAACAAAAGGCAGAATTAAACCTTTTAAGGTCCCCTCCTGTTATCTATGATTAGCCTAGCTTGGTGTTGAATAGCCTCCTTATCTGTGGCTTTTAATCAGTTACACAAATGACAAAAAGAAATTACACACACACACACACACACACACACACACAAGCACATACACTCACTTCTTATCTGAATGGACAGAAACAGCCCAGAATAATTAGAGTAAAATGAGCTCAAGAGGAAACAAGCCTGGAGAAAAAATATTCTAGACACACTACAGAATGCGTTTGTCATCAATTATTATTTTTTTTTTTTGAGAGGTTTTTGCCATAGGGCGCGTGCGCTCGCCAGACAGACAGAGAGAGACAGAGAGATAGAAAGCAGGAAATCACCCCCCAGGGGGGATGGCCACGCCGCAATCCCTTCTCCTCCATTCTCCTCTCGGGATCTTGGGCACGCACGCACACGCGCCCGGCGTGAGTTTAAGCCGCCGGGTCCGGGACTCGAACCGCGGTCGACTACGTGGGAGTCCAGCGACATAGCCATTACGCTAACTGCTGGTCCCTTGTCATCAATTATGAGGACTCTGCCCTAATCTCCTTCTTAGGCACACAGGTATTTCTGGCCCTTCTAGTTAGACAAGGCCTGGAGCAGGGAATGGATGAGAAGCCTCCTCAATCCCCTTGGAAGAGGCAGGTTGGTGCTACTTATATTCTCTTTGGTTTTTTACCTTGAAGCTGGAGCCAGCTGAGTCCACATGGGGAAGGAATAGCCGAAGGAAGAGAACCTCTCTGGTAAGTTTCATCTCAAAGCAAATGTGGCTTTTATTTAAAAAACAAAAACAAAAACAAATAAACAAAAACACTAAAGGCAATTGATTTTCTTCATCACTGTCTGACATTTTTACCAGTCTTACTTGCTGTTGGGATACAACTTCCCATCAACTAACTCTGCCTATTAATATCCATAACAGTATTCGGTGAACACATACATACATGGGAAACAAACACATCAGAGCACAGCCTGAGGCTCACAGGTGAAAGGTGGTGTAAAAGTTTTCCACACTCCCTACTTGGAGGAAAAGAGAAAAGATTCCTAGACAACATCTGTGTGATAAAACACCCAGGTCACAGAGAACCACTGTGTCTTTGGCCTGGTGGGTACTATCCCAGAAGGAAGGGACAGTTCTCAAACTTGAATAAATAAATAGTATGGGGGACTGTGCTCTGGGATTCTTAATCCTAACTCTCTCAGCTGGTACTCTGAAATGTATGCAATGAGAAGTATACAGGTCAATTTCCACCATCCCTATGGATAACAGCTTCAAATACATCTTCATACAATATTTCATTTTCCCTGGTGAAATATAATTTCATGACTTTTGATTAAAGCTAGTGAGTTTTTTTCTATGCGTTGTCTTCCAGATTTAAGGATTTTTGTTTTCTTTTGAGCTGTTGATAGCTCCAGCAATTTGTTTAAAACTTTTTTTTATCAAAAATGGAATTGAAACATAAACTTTCCTCCCTTCCTGCCTCTCTGAAATTGGAAAGGATTTATGAGTATTCTTATGTTGTGGCAATATGGTTATTTGCATAAGTTCAATAATGCCTGTTGCCGACATCAGAAATTAGAAACACTGGTTATTGCCAGGACTTTGACTTGAATGTCGTATCTGAAGATATGACCAGAAAGCTAAGGAACTAAGGTTGATCTCAAGAAAGCAAACGGAAGCTCTCGGAAAGATTGCCTGGTACCATAAACGGTTCTGCCTGGCAGGTAAGTAAAGAATGTTACTTCTTGACAGGCCCCAAAACTTCCAAGTGTAAGTATTTAAAGGCACAGTCGGATGGTGAATTCCTGACTTGGCTCAGTAGCCTCAGGAGACTTTTTGTGGTGTGGTGGTTAAAGAAGCTGGACTCTCACATGGCCAACCGCGGTTCAAGTCCTAGACCTGGCAGGTTGTTTTCTCACTTTCCCTTTCTGTCTCTCTCTGATTGAACTGGAAAATAATAATAATAAATAAAGTTAAATAAAATGATTCTTTTTTAAAGAAAACTAAAGAATCTAATCTGAAGTTTCCTATAAAATGTCCCAGCAAAGCCAACTAAATCAATTAGAATTCTTATTGGGCTTTGTGCAAATAACAGATCAAATGGAAACTAAACTTATCTTTTTGCAAATAAATTAGTTTATGCTTCTCTTTGGTAAAAGGGGGAATGGAGAGAAAAAATAATGTTTCAGAAGAAAACTATAGTGCAATTGTTACTAGATTTTAGATCTGTCCCTATTTGTTTTTTGGGGTTTTTAGTATCTACCTACTGTTTGGGCAGAATCCTAACCTGTTTCCTGGCTTTTAGCTTTAAGCAAATTTTTCTTAACATTTTAAAATTTTGATTCATTAAAGGTAAAACTGATTTTCTCTAAATTAAAAATAGTTATAATAATAATAATAAGAAGAAACTAAAGACACCACAGTTGAAGTGTGGACAATGGGGGGAGGAGAATCGAGGGGGAAAAGGGTTAGAAAGAACACTTAATGGACACAAAAATGGAAAATTGTATGCTGATAATGTGTATGATAATATCTTTGACTGGACCAATATACAGTGCATTCAAGGTGGCAAAATTCATTTTGTATGCTATAAAGATGTACAGTGATTTAAAATAATAATAATAATAAAATTTTAAAATATTTCATTTTCTAATAGCAGTGTTTTTAAAGAATTATTTTATTTAACTTTATTTATTTAATTTGATCAGAGAGAGACAGAGTGAGTGAGAGAGACAGAGACAGAGAGAGAGAGAGAGAGAAGAGAAGCCACCAGGTCTGGAATTTGAACCATGATTGGCCACGTGGGAGTCCAGCACCCTTAACTACCATGCCACCTGCCAGCCCCCCAATATCAGTCTTATAACCCACTGGTGATTGGAGTGTTGCTGTTGACAACATTTTAACTTTTGTTAAAGATACCAAGCTATGCACTATGTGGAAGTGGAATGACTAAAGACAAGATACTTTTTTCATACTCTCTTTTTCAAAAGTTCTATTTTATGTCTTTTAACTAAGATGTTGTCTGCTCCTTAAGAAGAAATATTTCTGTTTGTTTTATTGTTTCCTTATTCTGTATATCTCACTGGGTCTAGCACAAACAGATGTTCAATTAAAAAAGAAATGTTGAGGGACCAGCAGATGGCATAATGGTTATATTGTTGTACTCCCATGTAACTGACCGTGGTTTGAGTCCCATACCCAGAGGCTTAAAACTCACACCGAACACATGTGCAAGTGTGTCCAAGATCCCAAGAGGAAAATGGAGGAAAGGGAATTGAGGCATGTCATCCCCCTGAGGGGTGATTTCTCCCTTTCTGTCTCTCTGTCTATCTCTGTCTCTCCAGCAAGTGCACACACCCTTAGTAAAAACCTCTCAAATAAATAAATAAAAGAAATGTTGTTGCATTCAGCAGGTAGCATGGTGGTTAAGGCACTGAATTTCCATATGGCCAACCATGGTTTGAGTCTTGGGCCAGGCAGCTTGAAAACTACTACAGGCATATGTGTGTGTGTACCCAAAATCCCAAGAGGAGAATGGAGGAAAAGTTATCGTGGCATAGCCTGGTCATCCCTCCTGGGGGATGATTTTTCACTTTTCCTTTCTCTGTCTTTCTCCTGAAAGTGCATGTGCTCTATGACAAAAACTAAAGAGACATTGTTAATAAAATTTAAAAAGAGCTCTAGTATTTAAGGAATACATCATCAATATATATTGATGATATTAAATTATATAATTTCAGAGCAGGAAGCAATCTTAGGTTGTTTGGTTCAAATGATTCACTCTATAAATAAGAAAAACGAGGCACCAAGATTGGAAGTGCAACATTTTCTAAGGTGGCTCAGTTTGCAAATGACAGAATATCTATTCTGGCCTGGTTACTTATTTCACTTCCAGAGTGTTTTAAATATTATTTAAGTGCCACACTGAAAAGAGAAATTGATGCTCTAAATTGTGTCCAGAAAGATGAAGTCTTGAGATAATTAATTTCTTCAAATAGAAATACAATAAACTGAGACTGTAAAATCTAGAAAAAGGGAGATATAGTGTCTGTCCTCAAACATTTGAAAGTTCATCACTTCTTTTTTCATTTTTAATTGTTTTAATATTTTTTATATTTCAATTTAGTTTACGGATTCAATCACATATGTCACTTTGCTTGTGAAGTGAATATTCCAGAGTGAATACATGTTTCACCAGTCCAGTTGGGAAAACTATACGTGTTATCTTCAAGAGATAATAACCCATTTCTTTGTCCTATAAATGTCTTGCCTCTCTATTTTTCTCCTTAATGTCTTTCCTTAGACTCTCCTCCTTCTTCTACCCGCTTCCTACACTGAATCTGGTATCTATAACTATTTTCTGTTTCTATATCCTCTGGTCATTCAGTTTTGGCCACAGAGTGCAGACAGTCAATACATATTAAGTGGAGACAGACAACGTCTTTTTCTTCATAGCCTGGCTTGCTTCACTCAGCAGTTAATCTTCGATATTCATCTACTTTCTGTCAAAAGTGATGGTCTTGTTTTTTTATGGCCAAGTAGTATTCCATAGAGTATATGTGCCACATTTTTTCACTCCATTCCTCTGTTCATGGACATCTGGGTTGGTTCCATGTCTTAGCAATTGTCATTTCCAAAAAGAAGTTAAGTTTGTTATTGCTGGAAATAGAAAACCAGAACCAATAACTGATCTAAAAGGGTAAACAAACAAGCAACAATGGAAGGAGTGTTCTCATGAAGGGGTGACCTCCAAATTCCTAAACATGTTCAGCTAGAAGCTAGGTGCCAAATATCTGAACCAAATGACTAACCACTGAAGACAGGTCTCTGCTAAGGACTTTAAATGCACCATATCCAGCTCCTGTAACAGCCCATAAAGGTAGTATCTTTATCACTTTACTTTAAGTAGCTTAGCCAAGGTCACAGAACTCGTAAGGAACAGCACAAGAATGATCAGGAAAATCAGCAAAAATTTAGTGATTATTAAACAATTGAGAGGCATAGGACCATAATAGCTGGCTCTTCTGTACCAGTTTCACCAGGATTGGTTACTTGAGATTAAATCCAAGCAATAGATAAAGTTTATCTAGCAACAGTAAATCTATTCATAAAAGAAAGTTGAAATTACAAATGGCAATCCCAACAACCAAACCCAGATTATCTCTTGGGTCTTCCAAAATCCAAAGGTCCAAAATTCACAGTCTTTCCAATATACTGGGTGGCTGCCAGGACATCTCATCCCTTAAATTTAATTTGGCAGGGGCTGCCAGGGGGCAAGGTGGTTAAAGGCGCTGGATTCCCACCCAGCCAACCACGTTCAAGTCCCAGACCTGGCGGCTTGCTTTCCAGCTTTCCCTCTCTCTCTCTCTCTCTCTCTCTCTCTGTCTCTGTCCAGTCAAATTAAAAAGTAATAATAACAAATGGAATTAAATAAATAATTATTTTTTAAAAAATTTAATTTGGCTCACAACCAGAGTATTACCTTGAGGAAGACTTTGATGAAAGAAAGAGATTAATATTTACTAGCAGATGGTAAACCACAGAATATTTGGTCGGCAGAACTGAGTTGAGAAGGTTCATGTGTGAATTGTGTGCTGGGTATTTGCTTTTGAACAGTTTGAGTAGTTGACATGCAAATATTTTCTCAAAAATATTTAAAACCATACTGTGTTGTAATAGAGTCATAAAAAAAATTATAACAAATATTTTAAAAGTAAATAAATAAATAAAAATTCATTTGGCTCTAAGATTCTTCAATTTTGAAATTAGTCCCTTAATATAAAAAGTATAACACTTCTTTTAAAAGGAGAGGAAATCTGGAAAAACCTGTAACAGTTCAAAGATCTCTAACTAAAATCCTAAAAGTGACTGCAATTCAATTATGTAATGTGATCATTTAACTCCATCTCCTGTAGGAGTCTGATACGGCTTGGATCCAGCACAAGAATTTATTTTGTTCTATTCCCATCAGTCTAGCATCTTTTTCTATTTCAAATTAAACAAAAATATTAATTAGGGAGTACTCTTGGCTGTGTTTACAAGCTTAATCTTAATCCTCCTTTTAATAATGTTTTTAGTAATCATATTAGCACATTTCCCTACCCTGAACTGATAGAGTACAGTAAAATCAACTTTAGTTGCATCAGGCCTCAGCTACTGTCTGTTATTGACTCATACTTAAGGTAGCTCAGGGGACAGAAAAGCTTCAATAGCAATTACTTTTTTTCACAAATTCTGCTTTTTCTGGATAAAAGGATTTATTTTAATACTAAAATAAGTCATTTACAGATTAACATTTGATTTTATCATAATAACATGAACTACTTAGCTTTTTTCTTAAGGACTTTCCTAATGCATAGAAAATGCCATGATCTGTTTCTAATTATACTCAAATCTTTCCAGAGTTTTAAAGCAATCCTTGTAGATTCCTATAGAAAATAAGATGGCATCACCTTATACTTCATTCTTCAAACACCAGAGAAACTTGGAAATTACATGTTTGAGTCATGGCTCTTTGTGAATGTCTAAGGAAGTTATGGGTCTTGTCTCTGGAAAAACACACACAACACATACACACAAAATCTGGCAAACATTTCCTTATTCTGCATCAGAAATTCTCTTCATTCTCTTCACATAGATGAGAAAAGAAAAAAAAAAAAGACCTTGAGCCGAGTTTTCACTTTGTGACAATATCATAGGCTGTAACCTACAACCACTCTCCCAAAATTCTAATACAACCTATAGAATTGCATTAAATATGTAGATGAATTTGTGTAGAATTGACATCATGCTTATATTAAGTCATCTAATCCAAGAACTTGGGATGTCTTCCCACTTTGTTTGTATCATTTTCAATTTCTTTTTCTGGTTTTTCAGTATTCCTTGTAGAGGTCTTTGATTTCTTTGGTTAGGTTTATTCCTAGGTACTTATACTTTTGGTAGTATTGTAAATGGGATCACTTTCTTCAATTTTAACTCAGTCTGCTTGCCATTGGTGTATAGAAATGTTACAGATTTTTGTATGTTGATTTTTTTTTTTAAATTTTATTCATTTATTTCATTTTACTTTATTTTATTTTGAATTTGACCAAAGAGAGACAAAGAGAGAGAAGGAAAGTGAGAAAGCAAGCTGCCAGGTCCAGGACTCGAACTATGGTCAGCCATGTGGGATTCCAGCCGCCTTAACCACCATGCCACCTGTTGGCCCCTGTATGTTGATTTTGTATGCTGTCATTTTACTCTACTCATTTATCACATCCAGGAGTTTTTCTTTGCAGATTCTTTTGTTTTCTATGTACATAATCATGTCATCTGCAAATAGAGATAATTCCACTTCTTTTCTCCCTATTTGAATGCCTTCTTTTTATTCTCTTGTCTGATTGCATTGGCAAGGACTTCCAGTATGATAATGAAGAGGAGTAGAGAAAGTGGGCATCCTAAAATATTAGACAATATAAATGTATGGAGAAGAACTATGGACACCAGAAACAGTGTGGAAGGAGAGTGGAAAATGGCAAAGGGTGAGAGGGAGGGAATCCATGGGAAAATAGAAAGAAGTAAAACAGTTAAGAAACACAAAATGAAAAATTATCTGTTGAAGATAATAGGTATGGTAATATCTTTGATTGGGCTAATATCCACTGTATGGGAAAATTCATCTTGGATGCTGTAATGATATATAGTGAATGAATGTAAAAATAAATAAAAATAAAGAACATATAGAAATTAAGTGCATGTATCTAGCAATATACCCATGTAAGTTATACGTGTGTGGATTTTTTTTTGGGGGGGGAGGTGGTAAGTGCAACAGGTAGCCTAAGAATTCGTAAGTGGAGGGTAGATAGCCGCCCATTGGAAATAGAATTTGATAAAGGTCCTACTCTGTTCTCTTCTTCTACTCTAAACTAAAATATGATTAATCATTTTCAGGGCACATGTTGTTACCAAGACACATCAAATACACAGTGCTTCTCCTGCTTGATAACATAAAACTTTCAGATGTGGCAAATCTAACTACTAGTAAAGTTTGGTTCCTTATAAATTAAATCTCATTCTAACAAAATTTAAAAAATGATTCAAATCATCCAACAATAATTTTAGAATGGACTCACACAGCCTTCACCTTCATGTTCATTAGCTTTATATTTCCACTGGTAAGAAACACTTTTTTTGTGTGACCTATCCTATTGTGATGAGAGAAAAACTGCAGATTATTTCAACTATGTTGAACTTTTGATGTTGTTTTTATATTATCTACTTAAATTAGACTTGACATAAAAAATAATATCCATGGTCAAAATGAAAGGATCATATTCCTTATCTCCTAAGGTAACTGAAGTCTTTTATATAATTACATGGTACAGATAATACTGATTATATAGTAATATTCTAGAGTACTACTTTGTTGTTTTGTTGTTTGCAGTTTTAAGAAAAAGAACACAATTATTGGGGCCAGCAGGTAGCATGGTGTTTAGGGGCACTGAACTTATGGTGCTTAGAGGCACTGAACTCCTACATGGTTGACTGAAGTTTGAGGCCCAGACCTGGCAATTTGCTTTCTCACTTTCCCTTGCTCACTCTCCTCTTTCTCTCTCTCACTCTGTCTCTCTCTAGCCAAATTAACATAAATAAATAAAGTGAAATATAATAATTCTTTAAAAAAAATTATACATAAAATAATTTTTTCACAAAGATACATTTTTGAAATAAAGTCTCTTTTGAACTCTTTTGTGAACATTTAAGTGAGGATTCCTTATCTGAGAAAGTTTTTTCACAACAGAAGTTCTATATTTTATGCCTTTTTTCCACCAAAAAATAATCGAATTTCCAGAAGTATTTAATTTGCTCTTTTTTTATTCCTACTTAAAAAACAACCCATTAGTAACATAATATATAGAGCAAAATTTCACAACTTTTTTTTTTTTTGGAGAGATTTTTGCTATAGGACACATGTGCTCACTGGAGAGACAGAGACAAAAAGCAAGAACTCACCCCCCAAAGAGAGATGGCCACATCACAATCACTTCTCCTCCATTCTCCTCTCAGGATTTTGGGCTCACACACACACCTGGCATGAGTTTTAAGCCACCGGATCTGGGACTAGAATCATGGTCAACTACGTGGGAGTCCAGTGGTGTAACCATTACGCCAATTGCTGGTCCTACACAAGACTTTTTTTAATTAGTGGAGTTCAGCTTCTTCCTGTACATAGTACTAGATAGTATGAACCATGTATTACCTCAGCCTCTTTATAAGCAAACAATAAGTAGCAGGATTTTTTTTTCTTTCTATTGTTAGGCTGATCAATTCCAGATGTATAGATTGTTCATTTTAGTAGCTCAAATCTTCCCACCATAGCTTCATAATTAATGATAAGCAATAGCAATGAAATTTTTAAAAATATATATTTAAACACACTGTATTTAGATAGACTTCATTGTGTCCCAAAAGAAAAATACTTACCACTCTATAAGAATTATTTTTTTAATAATTATTTTATTTCATTTTATTTATTTAGTCATATATTTTTATTTGACTAGAGAGGGACAGAGTGAAAGAGAGAGACAGAAAGTGAGAAAGGAACTGCCAGGCCCAGGACTCAAACAAAGGTTGACTATGTGAGAGTCCAGCACCCTTAACCACCATGCCACCTGTCAGTCCCAGACATTCTATGAGAATTCTAAGGCCAATTCTCTTTTAAAAAAAAAAAAAAAATTATTGTTATTTAATTTTATCATTATTATTTTTTAATTTGACCAGAGAGAGAGGAAAAGTGAGAAAGTAAGTTACTAGTTCTGGGATTTGAACCACAGTTGGCCATGTGGGAGTCCAGCATCTTAACCACCATGCCTTCTGCCAGTCCTGACCAATTCCCTTAAAATATCAATAACGATTATATTATCTTAAGCCCTATTATGACTTCTAACTAGGGCAACAAACCTGGTCATGGGCCCCTGAGTGCCTCTGTATAGATATTTTCTGAAATACTTTTAAGGATAGAACTTATTAATTTGTTTATTCTCATTCTGGTCAGAAAAAAAATCATGGAGTTCTCATTTGGTGTCTGATATCTCCAGTCCTCTGATTTGTCCCATGAGACTTACAACCATTTACTATGTGTCATTTCAACTATAGCAAAAGAACCTTGAAAATTCCTACAGGGCCAACTCTAAATCATTACTCATGTGACAAAGCTCTCTGTACCTGGGAAAACATGACTTGATAAACTGTCAAATACCATCCTACTCCACAGAAGCACAAGGCCTTGGCCATTTCACTGCAAAAGATAACACACCCAGGAACAACAGGGAAGGGAATAAATGCATCAAAGATATATAAGATTCTTAAATATTGCTCTCATCTTGATTGATTATTCTTTTTATTGGAGAGGTTTTTGCTATAGGGCGCGTGCACTCACCAGAAAGACAGAGAGAGACAGAGAGACAGACAGTGAGAAATCACCCCCCGGGGGGATGGCCATGCCGCAATCCCCTCTCCTCCATTCTCCTCGCGGAATCTTGGGCACGCACGCACACACGCCCAGCGTGAGTTTTAAGCCACCTGGTCTGGAACTCGAACCGCAGTCAACTACATGGGAGTCCAGTGACATAGCCATTACACTAACTGCTGGTCCCGCTGATTGATTATTCTTACTTACTACTTTGTTATGTTTGTATTAGCAGATAAACATCACTTTCAGCATATAAACAGAAAAAAAAAAAACTGTACATAGACATTATCAAGGATAATCACTTTATTTTTTTAAAAAGCAGAGTGACCCCAGTCAGAGGTCAAGACAAAAATAACTTGGCCCAACCTTGGTGGTAAAGGGGTGGTGCGATGCTTTGCAATGCTGGAGTTATAGGGAAGATAAGGATCAGTTCTCTGGTCAACCTGTACACACCATGTGTGCACACACATGCCCATGATCCTTGCTGCCTAGGAAAGGCTGAAGGGAAGGATCATGGTGTGAGATTCTATTCAGGGTTCGTGTGTCTCTTTCTATCTCAAAACAAGTAAATAAATTTAAAATAAAAATCCAAACTATGAGAGACCTCTTTTGATATGTAGAATCTAAAACGGGCAGATCCGTCACAACTCAAACTTTCAAATAAAGAAAGAAATCTTATCAGCATAAGGCTCAGAAACCAGCAAGTACGATCTGGTTAATATTTAACATAATAAGTACAGGATGAAAGGAACTTTGTTGGAAAACAATTTTGCCTGAGACTTTATATCGTTGCCTCATTAAAAAAAAAAAAAATCAAGTAGGGTTAGCAGGTGGATCCTACATGGCCAACACCATGACTGTAGTCCTAGACCCAGTGGCCTGAAAAACACAGCAGGGGCATGTGCATGTGTGCCCAAAATCCTGAAAGAAGAATAGAGAAGGGATTGCAGCATGATCATCCCTTCCCCACCATGAGGGGATTGATTTCTCACTTTCTCTCTGTCTCTCTCTGGTGAGTACATGCACCCTATAGCAAAAATATAAAAATAAGAACCAGCAGTTAGCGTAATGGCTATGTCGCTGGACTCCCACGTAGTCGACCGCGGTTCGCGTCCCGGACCCGGTGGCTTAAAACTCACGCCGGGCGCGTGTGCGTGCATGCCCAAGATCCTGAGAGGAGAGTGGAGGAGAAGGGATTGTGGCGTGACCATCCCCCCTGGGGGGTGATTTCTCGCTTTCTGTCTCTGTCTCTCTGTCTGTCTGGTGAGCGCACGCGCCCTATAGCGAAAACCTCTCAAAATAAATAAATAAATAAATAAATAAATAAATAAATAAATAAATAAATAAAATAATAAACCTGTTCTGACAAAGATTACACAGAAGGCTGCTCAATTTCTGGCCTGAATAGGCTAAAATTTTATACTAGCCCAGTAGGAATTAAGCCATAAATCAAAGTATTTCATCTTAATTTCAAGTATATAAATAACTCATTAAGGAAAGGATATATGCTAACAATTTCTTTTTTTCTTTTTTGGAGAGGTTTTTACTACAGGGTGCGTGTGCTCACCAGAAAGACAGGGAGAGACAGAGAGACAGAAAGCGAGAAATCACCCCGCAGGTGGGATGGCCACACCGCAATCCCTTCTCCTCCATTCTCCTCTCGGGATCTTGGGCACACACGCCCCTCACAAGTTTAAGCCACCAGATCCGGGACTCAAACCACAGTTGACTACATGGGAGTCCAATGACATAGCCATTACGCCAACTGCTGGTCCCTACACTAACAATTTCTAAGATTATAACTTAACTACGAATTGTCAACAAATAAAAATATATAAAGCAACTTTATCAGGTAAAACTTTCTTCTATAATAGACATTAAAATAAATATTCAATACAAGAACTCTTCAATCCAAAAACAACTCAATACTTATCTTTTTTAAAATGTTTAAGGCCAATCCTACAGCCTAGTGATTAAGGAAGTCAGATTCCACATAGCCTACAACAGTCCAAGTCCTAGCCCTAGGAGCTTGAAAATGTGCTGGGTACATGTACATGTGTGTCCTAACTTTTAAAAGGATGGAAAAAATGAAAGGAAGGGATTGAATGACCATGCCCCACTAAGGAATGCTTTCTCCTCTTCTTTCTGTCTCTCTCTGGTGAGCAATGCTCCCTCTGGCAATTATAAATAAATTATAAAAAAGCATTTAATATATCTTGACGGTAAACATATGGAGATATTTCTTATATAATACATTTGCCCACCTCAGACGTAGTTTCTTTTACAGGATGAATTTCAAAAAAAAATAATAATAACAATAAACAGACACTTTAAAATGTTTTTTAAAAGAAAGCCTTAAAGCAATGAACATATTCTTATTACAGGTACTTATAAAGTGCTTACCCTGATCAACAGATAATCAAAATAATAATTAAGAAGCAAAATAGGAGAAAATAGAAAAGTAGAGATGTTTTAAATGAGAGAAAATTAAAAGTGCATATTTTAGAAACACTCCAAAGCAGATTTTATGTTGCGATATTTCCAAAAGCATGATGGTCTGGATTCTGAGGCCAGTTCTCCTTACTCTCAGTTTCCCTTTACTCTCCTGACCATGAGTTATAGTCTCAGAGCCTATTTCCTCACTGTTTTCCAAGAAACCAAATCCAACCAACTGGGGATGGATTATAAATTGAAAGATATTTGCCATCCCTAGGCAAGATGATCTGTAAGTGTTCATGCTCTGAGTTTTAGATGATTTACTGAGGAGAAGTCACAAACACCCAGCCCTTGTAAGAAAACCCAACTCGTATTCTTTACATAGACATCCTTTGGTTCATGCCAACCAGTCACCCTGGCCACAACTAATTAACAAGAAAGAATGCATAAATCAAAAATAATTACATGCAAGCAGAACGCAAAGAAAGCCAATCACCCCTGAAACCTCCTTCTTAGGAATCAGATATTTCCTCAAAAGTACATGCAGATCAACCTAGATTCCTATATTGGCCAGGGTTCTCCAGAGAAACAGAATCAAGAAGATAAACATCTATGTAAAAGAAGGGATTTATGGGAACCAGCAGTTAGCGTAATGGCTATGTCGCTGGACTCCCACGTAGTCGACCGCAGTTCGCGTCTCGGACCCGGTGGCTTACAACTCACGCCGGGCGCGTGTGCGTGCGTGCCCAAGATCCCGAGAGGAGAATGGAGGAGAAGGGATTGCTGCGTGACCATCCCCCTGGGGGGTGATTTCTCGCTTTCTGTCTCTATGTCTCTCTCTGTCTGTCTGGCGAGCGCACGCGCCCTATAGCGAAAACCTCTCAAAAAAAAAAAAAAAAAAAGAAAGAAGGGATTTATTACAGAAGTTATCTCACACAAGGTGGTGAAGTCTCAAAACAGGCTGTCTGCAGCAGGGGAAACAGCTGAAAGACTCTGAAGCAGGGAAGCTGGTGCAGTTTAAGTCCAAGGTCTGAAAGGAGTCCTCAAGTGAGCATAGATTTGAGTACCTTTAGTTGACCCCTGGTATGAGTCCAGAGTCCCAAGGCTAGAGAATTTGGAATCTGTCTGACTGGAGGGATGTAGGGGCCAGGAGCCAACAGGATTGAACACAGCCAAGGGCCAAGCAGAGGAGCAAGGTGGAACAGAAAGAATGTGTGCAAGTGGGAAAGACAGCACACTCTGGAAGAGAGCTGAAAGAGAGAAAGGAAACAGAATCCTACTTACTCTGTTTGACCTTCTCATGTTCCCAGACAATTGGATGGTGCCCACCCACTCTGAAGACAGATCTTCCTCTTGCAGCCTCCTGACTCATATGCCAATCTTATCAGGTACCACTCCCAAAGACACACTTAGAAACAATGCTTCAGCAACCTTCCAGTTATCCTTCAATCCAGTCAGGTTAAGATACCCAAAATAACCAGCACAATCCAATGTGTTTAAAATACTGAGCCATCATTCTACTTCTCTGCAGGGCTCCTAGATTAACTTTGCCAAAGTTACAAGGCTTAGGAGTTAAAAACAGAAACCAATGGCTTCTAGTTGTTTCTTACTTCATTATGTGTTCAAAGAGGGCAAAATTTGGATTAGAAAAACTGGAGTTTGAGGTTGTGCTTTCCCTCTGTAATTAACTTAAGCAAGCCTCTTAGACTACATTTTTTTTCATTTATACTATGTTTTGTGAAAGAATAATAGTTCTCTGAAATGTTCATTGTGAGGATGAGAATTTAGCTAGGTAAAGTAGCACCTTCTGTAGTCCATGACACTTGTCCAGCATTTCAAGTGTCGTCATTTTTGGTCGATTACTTGAGTACTTGTAGCCATTTGTGGTGGATCAGTTGATTACCAGATGCAAGTGGGTAAGAGAGAGGGAGAAGTAATTAAATTTGAGACTTATCAAATTGAGGACATTGGGGATGATAATGCTGCTAAGCAAGACAGGAAACATTCATTTCCATTCCACAACAAGACATCTCAAAGAAAAGCAATATTAAATGAAATAACAGAGAATAGAAATTTTAAAGCTCCAAGAGACTTCTAAAATCATCTGTCCGTGTCTCTGCCTTAAGTAGGTAAACAACACAGAACAAATAGTTGTCTCTTTTCTTCTTTGAGGTCACCAGGGAAAGAAAATAAGTAATCTCCCTGAACTTCCCATTTCAGGGTTTGATCCCTTTACAGTCCTGAAGATCTTCATTAGATCCAATTGCAATCTCTCCTGCCTTAGTGTAAGCCCTTTTCATCTTATTCTCGTCTTTGCTAAAAAGAAAACTTGCTCTGCTTTATGAAACTAAAACTCTTCCTAGACAGGGGTTATCACCATCTCTTCCAAAAGCAAACCAATTCCCATTATTTCCATAGTATCATTTTCCAGCTTGTTATTCAATTTCACTTATTCTTGAATCTTTTTCCCTTTTCCTACATCTTTTTCTTTTCTACATCTTTTTTTATAATCAACTTTCTTATCATTCAACTTGTTGAAATTTTCCCCATCCAAACATAGCAAAACAATGATTTAACCCTGACATTTCACTCCCTGGGAAGCTTGAATTTTGAACAATTAGCTGTTAAATTACCCATGTACAGAAAGATAGAAAATGTTTGGGAATGTATTTTTTAATTTTTCCCTCAGATTATTCACATGCTAAACATAATAACACTTTGAGACACTGAAACAATGCTGACGACATTCCAGGTGCATAAAAATGAGGTTCTAAAATTAAATTCTTATTTTAATTTAAGGATCTTTGCAGTAGTAATAATTCCACAATGTTTACTCTCCCTTAAGAAATAAACATTGAACTGAATACAGAATAAAAGAATCTAATCTAAAAATATTTAGCTGCTGGTTAATAGATTGCACCTTTGGAATTGCAAGTCAGACAGGCTAAGGGTACCTCTGCCCTGAGGTACTTAGCATTGTTACCCTAAGGCAAAGGTTGGGATCCCTAGGGCAAGGCTGAATAGCCTTCAGTAACAGGGACTCTGAGTAGATGGTTAAAATACTGTTCAGGTATGGTTAGGCAACAGAAGGAATAGACAATACTCAATAAACCTCCAAAGGTCCCAAAGGTTCCCTAAAAGGAAATGGAATTTAGAAACTCAGATGTTTCTCAGAACAAGCTTAATTAAAGTTTCTTTGAAGGACTGCTCTGAATTTTAGGGGGAAGGGCTGGATCAAAATAGGAAGGGTGGAGATTTTATAAAATCTGAAGTGTTTCTTTCCTCAATTTTTTACCTGGGGATTTTTTTAAGTTGTTTCGTTCTATCTTCCCTTCCCTTCCCTGCTTCTATCATACATAGTTCTCATTAGAGCGTTATTCTCCCAGAAATCTCTTCCTTTGACTGATGGTTTTTGCTTGATGCTCTGTTTTTTCCTTATAATCGAATGACATTGCATCCAACATAGCCTGCTCTAATACAGTAAATCACACGTTCCTGCATCTCTGTAATGCTGCTAACGGATGTCAGAATGATCTCAAGTGACAGATTTCCCTTATCTAAGGACGCTAGAACTGTCCCTGGTAAAGACAACATATTGCAACTGTTTTAAAAAGATGTCTCTGAAATATTCAAATAGCTCTGAATTTTAAACAATAATAATAAATTGGTCATTTAAAAAAAAAAAAAAGAAACAGCTAAAAACCATTAGAGGAGTTAGGTTTTAAAACTGCAGACTTCGATTATTAGGTAATCTATGGCTGTGTCATGCAAAGAGCTCTCCCAAGAGCTCCAGCTTCAGAGGAGCCAGGCAATCCGCAGAGTCAACTGGACCACAGTAAGTAGAAGCCAATGTTGTTACAGGAGAGATGGCACCTTGGGGAAAGTTGAGTGTTGTTTGACTTCCCACTAAGAAAAACAAAAACTTGAAGCAGAAGCTTTCAAAAGAGCTTGCGTGCCTGCATTTTCCATCCACCTTCAAACAATAAAGAACGAACCTGATTGGCAAATAGTGTGGCTACCAGGTTTCAGGTTTTTCTCTTTTTGATTCCTTTTCTTTTCTTTCTCTTTAACTCTTTGGGAGTTTGCTTATCTTCTCTACAATCAGATTCAGAAAGAACTGGACATCAGTCATCCTTAACTTTTAATCACTAAACTGGTTTTACTTTAGTGTAAAATGAAGAGCATAGATAACCTCTACTAGATATTGATAATTTTTAAAGATTTTGAGGGGCCAGGTGATGACACAGCAGTAATGGAACTGGATACACATGGGAAAGGTCCTGGGTTCACATCCTGGGGCATCCTTGAGCATGCCAGGCATGAGTGTCTATGATCCAGGCCTGTGGAGGTTGAGGGTGGATCACGGCATGAAGATCCTGTCAAGGGTGCCTGCCTCTCTATTTCACTCTCTGCATCTCCTTTTCATGGAAGAAAGAAACTTAAGATATTTTTTAAAAGTCTTTGATACATAAATATATATTGAAAACTTTGAGGATACCAAAGGACTTTCCTGAAAATATTATATTTTCTAATTCCATCCAGGTAAGAAGGCCGAATGGACATTTCTCCAAGTGGTACCTGGTTCTCTGAAGAAAATGAAGCTGGCCAATTGCCCAACGAGGACTTCTAAGGGCCTATTTCCCAGCCTATGTATTCCTTAAAGGCAATAGCAATTGTCTAATCATTCTCCTTGTAGTCCAAAATGTAAGCAGTGACCCTTGAACCTTACAAAAAGCATTTTCCTTGTAAAATTAATTTTATTGAGGGATGGCAAATATCACTTCCCTTAGGCTCACTACAAACTTGACCTTTCTTGTATTTGTTTAGCTCAAATATGTCTCTATTCCAGAATCCTAAAATATATTTGTCTTGTAACGAGAGAAAAGATTAAATGTATGTAATCAGAGCATTCCCAAGCCCATGGTACAACAGAAAAACATCAGATCCACCAGTTAGGGTCTCTCTACACTAGGCTAGTAATTATCAACTATTTCACCACTAAAGCTTTCTTACCTTTTCCTCCCAGAGAGCTCATGATTTAAAAGATTTTGTATACAAAGATGCTCATATTAATTAATAATTAGTTTCCCTTAGTCATTAATCTAACAAATACATATAGCTACCAATAATCATAACTCGGCATAGATTGAGATAAAGATTTACAACAAGGAACTTATATAATCCCCGCCCAAAGCAAAGAAACTTGATTTTAATTAGTCTAACACTATTGTGAATAAATGCATAATATCTCTTAGTTTTTTCACATCATCAAAAATAGCTCATAGATGCTCATTACCACCCTGTGAAACACCTAGTCAGGGGCAAAGCCCCAGGGCTCTCTCACTCTCTCCCTCTTTTAGTCCCTTTATCCCTCACCTTTTCTCTTTTCCCTAGTGCTGGATTCTGAAAGACTATGGAACATTCTAAAGACTATGGCCCATTATGCTATTAATGGCTTAGCCACACCATTCCCCATTATGTGTCCACTTTTTTCTTTCTGTTTTTGTTTTTAAGGAAGATGTATTTTTTTAAAAAGTTTCTCTTTCTTTCTTTCATGAGAGGGAAGCAGAGAGAGAAAAGAAGACAGGAGATATGAGCACCCTCCACAGAATCTCATGTTATGAACTCCCACTCCCCAGCCTTTCCCAGCCAGCTAGGATCACGGGCATGTGTATGATTTTCCAGCACATACACATCCTATCAGAAACCGAACCCTGATCTTCCATGTGGCTTCCAGCATCGTGGACCATGTCCTACTGCTGCACCACTGTGGCTGAGCCTTTACCCTGATTCTTGTTTCCCTGTGAAATAGTCACTTGGGCTCCTGGCACGACAACCCTCAGCCTGGCTCTGACTCCCTCATAATTCTAAACTACTCTTACAGATAGTGACACCTGCAATGAGGCTTGCAGGTCAAGTTGGTCAAGAATGCCCAAGCATTGGGACCAGCAGTTAGTGTAATGGCCATGTCACTGGACTCCCAATATAGTCGACAGCGGTTCGAATCCTGAACCCGGTGGCTTAAACATTTGCAGCGGGCGCGTGTGCGTGCGTGCCCAAGATCCTGAGAGGAGAATGGAGGAGAAGGGATTGTGGCGTGGCCATCCCCCCTGGGAGGGTGATTTCTCACTTTCTATCTCTCTGTCTCTCTCTGTCTTTCTGGTGAGCACACGTGCGCTCTAGCAAAAACCTCTCCAAAAAAAATGAATGCCCAAGCACTACAATCTGGTGGAAACACATCTTTGAATAATAGACCTTTGTTAATTCAGTGGGGGAAATAAGTTGCTTCCAAGAATAAAATGACTGGCTTAGGAATGTTTTTCTTTTCTGAAATTATATCCCTTATTTACTTATCATTTATTGGGTCATCAGAAAAATTACCCAATTTTTGTATAGACACATACGTCATGACTTTTCCAACGATCCAATATTTATTTTAACTCACTTCACATTTGAGGCAGAGGAGGGAAACATTATATGAGCAAAATACCAGTTAATTAATTGCACCCTGCACATTTCAGATGGTTTAACCTAAGGTTGTATACTTAGCCATCTGACAAAATCATCACACAGTATATAGGTAAATGTACTCCCACTCTTTCCTCTAAACCCCAAATACATACATACCAAACAGATTCATTCCTTGTACTTAGTTATATTCTTATACCTTATACTCTTTTATACTTACACTCTTTATTTTCATATACTCTTATACTTAGATAAGCATACACATAGCTTTAGCCTGTGTATGGTACCTTCTTGAATATATTGCTGTTTACCATAAAATATAGTGGAGACTAGGATGTTTGACTACATTGGAGTAACAGACAACCTATCCGCCGCTGCCTGAAATCTGTTTTTTTTTTTTTTTTTTTTTTTTTTTTTTTGGAGAGGTTTTCACCAGGAAGACAGAGAGAGATAGAAAGCGAGAAATCACACCCAAGGGGGGATGGCACGCCGCCATCCCTTCTTCTCCACTCTCCTCTTGGGATCTTGGGCACGCACATACACGCACCCTGCGTGAGTTTAAGCTGCTGTGTCCAGGACTTGAATGGCGGTTGACTACGTGGGAGTCCAGCGACATAGCCATTACACTAACTGCTGGTCCCCCTGAAATCTGTTTTTAGAAAAGCATCACTCTTCATCACCAGGAATGGGTATTTCAGAGACAATTCCATGGACTAAGTGAAAAGGATTTTAAATTGTGTGCTCAAAGTTATCCACAAGTCATCCATTGACATTTTTTCCTTAAAATACATCAGTAGCTTTAGCCAGACTTTTGTCTTTCCTCTTTCTAGACAGCCATTGCCTAGGCACAAGGAGAGGAAGAGTTTCCTCTCCACTTGGCCATTTTATTCCTCCCTAATGCTTGTCATATGACTGGAATCTCCTTTACCAAAAAGCCAAAGAAACCGAAGCTTTGAGTTACACATTCTGCATGTCTCTCACTAGGCCTATGCAAGGCCCATAGAAATAGAAATGAAAGACAAAAGCGACTGAATTATTAACACATGATTCAGAGGAAGAGAAAGATTCCATTGAGCTTTAGGGAAAAAAACTTCCTGCATCAGCACATCTTCATCAAGACAAGGTACTTTTCCAATGTTCAATATTTGTTGCCTCAATCCTCTAAAACCTCTAAATCTAAGGAAGATGTAATTTGTGATAAAAACTCTAGCCAATACTTTAAAGTAATTGTATTGAGGTTTGATGCTGCTGAATCGCCCCTCCAAAACTTTTACACAGATTCATAACAGCAGGCCATGACAAGTAGATTTGTTTCCTTTCCTGACAGAACAATATGATGCCAAGTGGCCAATTTTTTTTCCCCTCAGGCTACTACTGAGCTAAGCACTTATTGGTGGATTGTTCTGTTCTGTGCTATTCTATTGTCAGCTCCTGTTGCCTTCTTCAACCTTATTGGTCAATTGTAATCATATCACTCTTTTACCTGTAACATTAAGCTGTCCATTCCCTAGGATTGTAAAAAAATTGAAGCAAAGTGGAAGCGCATGTCTGTATGAGAACACTGACTGCATGTCAAAGCTTCCTGCCCATGATCTACTGTTTACAAATGACCTTCAACAGTCATGTAAGAAACATTTTCTTACATTGATCCTTGTCTCTTTTTTAGAAGAAATATTTTATTTAACTTTATTATTATTTCTTAATTTGACCAGAGAAAGACTGAAAAGAAGAGAGGGAAAGTGAGAAAGTAAGCCGCCAGGACTCAAACTGTGGTCAGCCATGTGGGAGTTTAGCACCCTTAACCACCACATCACCCGCTGGCCCCTGATCCTTATTGTTTGTGTCATAAAATTCTACCTGTTTACTTGGTTCCAGACCTTATGGCTCAGGGGCCCTGCAATGATGTCTTATCCTTTCTGGTCTATGATTCACATCCCACAGGAGCCCAGGACAGCCTGGGGATCCCTGTTCTCTCACCTGGACAGTTAATGCCACATCACCTCTACTCTATGGGCTTGTCTAGAAATAACATAATTCCCCATCCCCAATGTCAACTAAATGAATTCATTTTTGAGGGGGGTGGCAGGCAGTATAATTATGCATATATCTTTTCCCCTTCCTATTATAAGTGTCCTTATACTCCTAATCTCACATTATACCTTCTTAGCCATTATTACAGGAAGTGTCCTTCTTGCAGTAAGCATTAGAGAAATGTTGGTTGAATTTCATTGAAACCAACACTTCTATTTTTAAGTGTTAAAAAAAAAAGATTTACCTTATCCTACATTGAAATGTGATGTAAGTTGTATAATACAGTGCACAGAATCTCAGTGAGTGTGTGTAGGCCAGGTGAGGAAGCTGAAAGGGAGAGTTTATCTATCTCCTGTAGACCATGCCCAAGCTCCATGGGTCTCCCCTCACATTTCGTGTCTCTGCTCAAACCCTGATGAGAATTACATGATAGTTATTACTAAAGGTAGCATGCAGTGCCTCTGTGCATTAGAACAGAGAAGACAGAATGGGTTTGAGAGCCACTCAGTGATAAATTATATAACCATTCAGTGATAAGTTATCTGAAAGAGCTGCAGCAATAATCCTAGACCAGGAAATACGATGTTAGGTGACAACAAGGTTCATCACCAACTTGTAAATGTGGACCCAAAATGGGACATGAGGCAGGTTGTAAAAAACTGAAAAGTCCAATGAAACCCACCATAAAAATCAAAGAGCTCTAGTAGCCAGAGTCACTACAACCATCAGGCCTGCCTAGAGGTATCTAGCCCTTGTTCCAACCTAATTTCCTCACTAAAACCCTGTATTAAAGTTCCCAAATGGTTCAAGCCAATACTTACTCACTTCCCTTTATAACTCCACTTCAAGAGCTTCATGGGCAAAGCCATATCCACCAGAACTAAAATATCTCATCATAAATGATCTTCATCATAAATACTATATTTTTTTTCATATGGCAACAGTAAAATGGCCTTGAGAATAATAGGAACTAAATGGTTTTCTTGATTTTGTGCATGTCAAATAAATAGGACAAAGGTCTACTGTCATAGCTCATCGCTTAAAGAAATGAGTCATTGTCAATTATCTACAGCACTCAGATTATCTTTTGCTGGCCTCTCTGAGTAATTCAAGCCAAGAAGAAATTTAGAAAATGATTAAGATTTGTCAGTGCTAAAGGAAGATGATTTACATGGGAAATTAAGACTCCTATTCAATAATTACTTAGCATGACAAGGAACAGAAGCAGAAAGAATAAAAGTATTCTAAAAGGAACAGAATATGAACAGAGAAATACTTGATACTATGGAAGTGAGAAAATGCCATTCTTTAAAAGTTTATAAAAATGGAAAAGCATTAGCTTATAGTGAGTTTCAGTGATAAAGTGTTGACTAAAGTTTTATCTACTGGCCTTTCAGACATTATCAGAAAGCCTTTTCCTCAGATTAAGTGGAAATCAAAAGTGACAAGCCATTATCTCTTACATGAAGTTCCAGGGCCATTTTGGAAGAGAGAAGGGAAAGATATTAGTAGGACAGATTAAATATAAACAGTTATTAAGTTGCTGCCAATATATACAAAATTGTGTGATAAACAAACCTTAAGTCACAAACTAATGTTATTTTTTTTCTAGAACATCATTTGATATCAGAGACAAGCCAAAAATATAATAATAATAAAAAGTTTTTTATCCTTGCAAACTCTGGTCAAGAAACTTCTTAACTCTTTACTCACAGACAGTCCACATTAACAGAAGGAGCTAGTTTTCCTCGCTTACCAGAAATGTGGTGTATGTGTGCAAATGGGAGGGTTCTTAGGACATTCAAACTCTTCTAAGAGCCTCTTGTGCTTAGCTCTCCATCTGAAGGTACACATCTGAGGAAGACTGCGGCAGAGTCAGGCAGATTGCAGCATAAATTCATTATCCTGGTCTCAGCTTCATGGAATTAGGAAGAGCCTACTTCACCTCTATTTCTGACTGGAATTTTTTTGACAAAATCTTTATTGCACGAACTTAAACAATTCACTTCCCGCTGATGTCAACAGACATCCATGCAAGTGAAAGAGCCCAACTCAGGACTTTTCACTATATATCAGCTGCCTCTGTGATGCTATTTCTCAGCAGAGGGACTCCACAGGAGTAATGAACTAGAACAGTGTTGTCATTGTATATGGCTATGCATTTCAGGACATTTATCATCCCTGGGCCCACCAACTAAATGTTAGTATTTCTGGGGCCAGCAGGTAGCATGGTGGTTAAGGGCACTGGACACTCACATGGCCAACCACGGTTCGAGTCCCAAAACTGGTGGCTTGCTTTCTCGCTTTCCCTTTCTCTTTCTCTCTCTCTCTCTCACTCTGTCCTTCTCTGGTCAAATTTAAATAAATTAATGAATTTTTTAAAATTTTAGTATTTCTCCCAAGCAAAATGGCATCCTGGGCATTTCTGAATGATCCATAGGGGTACTTCAAATCCCAATTGAGGACTACTAACTTTATTTGGGTGTTTTTGACCAAGCAGTGGCTCATTACTTCCATTTTAAATAAAAGTAAACAGATTGTTTAAAATTTTTTGTTAGAAGCATTAAGAACTAGAGAGAAAAAGAAATTTTAAGTATACAAGAAAAATTATAAGAGGGATCATCAAAAAGTTAATGGAAAATTTATGTTATAAAAAAATATGCATGGGGGACTAGCAAATAGCATAATGGCTATGTCGCTGGACTTCCATGTAGTCAACCACAGTTCAAGTCCCAGACCTGGCGACTTAAACTCATACCGGGCACATGTACATGTATGCCCAAGATCCCGAGAGGAGAATGGAGGAGAAAGGATTGCAGCATGGCCATCCCTCCTGAGGGGTGATTTCTTGCCTTCTGTCTCTCTCTGTCTCTCTCTGTTTTTCTGGTGAGTACACAGACCCTATAGCAAAAACCTCTCAAAAAAAAAAAAACAAAACAAAACAAAAAGCTATGAATGGATTTCAAAACTTTTTGTACCAAAATAAACTCATACTTAAATTTTAGTTTTTTAGGAATTTTTGGAGTACCCTCATATACTTTATAAATGAATCAATCAAATTAGAGAGACAATTACATTTTCAGATGTGGAAAGATATTGAAAACCTACCTTTCATGAGTTATTTCTATAGTGAAAATATTTAACCAAGTAAATGAATTCAGAAATAAAAAGAAATTGGAAGCTACAGACAAAATAAAGGCTATGAAAGAAATTCATAATTTTTGTAGGAAAACAACCAAAATACATCATAATTTTATCACTTGATGCTCTTAAGATTAATTTGCCCTTCATGCTGAAGATGTTTTTCCCGAGGAGTTCTTAGGTTCAGCCACAGTTCCTGGTTTTTGCAGTGAATCATATTTATGTAATTAAAATTTTGTAAATATTGTTGGGAGTTTTAATTTTTAGGGTCACTAAACAAGGAAAAAAATGGAAGTCTTAATTATAGTTCTAGAAAAGAAAGAAAATATTATTATTGAAAATGCAAACACTATACTTGATAGATTTTGGAAGATTACGAGAGACAATGAAATGAACTGCATTGAAAGCAGGAATTCTGCTTTCATTTTAAATGGGGATAAGAATACAATATGGTCTAAAATGATGAATCCAAAAACAGAAGGCTGGGACCAGCAGATGGTGTAATAGTTATGTCACTGGACTCCCACATGGCCCACTGCAGTTCAAATCCCAGACCCAGTGACTTGAAACATGCTGGGCATGTGTGGGTGTATGCCCAAAATCCCCAGAGGAGAATGGAGAAGAGATTGCAGCATGGTCATCCCCCTAGGGGGTGATTTCTTGCTTTCTGTCTCTCTGTCTCTGTCTCTCTGGTGAGAGCATGCACCCTATAGCAAAAATCTTTCTAAAAATAAAAATAGTTAAGTTTATTATTTGAAAATATGAACATACACACACACAGGCTTTGAATAAACAAAGAAACAAAGAAGCAAAGGCTAGTATAAAAGTTACAATAATTAAGTTTCTTTTCTTTTGTATTAGAAATTATACAATATATTTCATATATATCAAAATAATATATTTAATATATAACAAAACGGTCACTATTTAAATTTAGTAAATAAGTAAATGTCAACACAGATACGTAATTTAGTGTTATAAAGATACTTCAAATAATCTAAAGCAAAAATTAGGAGAATGAGCATTGGAGAGTGTGGTAAAAGACTTTTAACTTTGATTTTCATCTTCTTGTACTGCTTAAATGTTTATTAACATGAACAGTTTTTTTAAATAATTTTTAAAACCCAAGATCTAATCACTGAGTAAAAGTCTTCCTGTATAAAATAAATTCAAAAGGATATAAATCACAATACTGAAAGACTCCAGATGAAAAAGCATAGGATAATAGGGGTTTGTGTCCCAGAGCTTCTTTCTACATGCTGGGTATGCACACACAAAATCATTTTATGAAGATCATGTTGGAGGTAGTTTCTCTCTCTCTCTCTCTCTCTCTCTTCCTTCTCTCTGTCTCTGTCTCTATCTCTGTCTCTTTCATGGAAGAAATAAATAGAATTCTAAAACAGCACCAGGGGCCAGCACCATGGGCTGGCGGTTAAGTGAGTCATATTCCACAAGGCAGGCCATCCCTGTGGTTTAAGTCCCAGCCCTGGTGGCTTAAAAAACATACTGGGCACATGTGCATGCATGCTTAAAAAACCAACAAGTTGGAGAAATCAAGAAGAAATTTCAGTATGTCCAAGCACCATTGGGAGAGAGATTTCTCCCTTTCTGTCTCTCCCTCTCTCTCTATCTTCTTGTCCCTCTCTGGTGAGTGCATGTGTCCACTGGCAATAATATTTTTTAAAGAATAAAAAAATAAAATAAATGCTTCCTATACAAAAAAAAAAAAAACCATTAGCTATTAAAGTTTATTAAATTAAAATAGACAAGCTTGGGTGAAAATAAAATTAAAGGAAATTATATAACTGAGTATCAGTCTTCACTGAAACAATAAACTTTAAAATAAATGCAGAAAATAAGACAGGGCCTTAATTTCATCATTAATGAAAATGTAAACCAGAAAAAGTATACTGAATAATAATATGAATATTTATAATAAAAGTGACAAAAACAAACTGTTTTCTTCTCATATGTGAATCCTGTGGGAATTATACTCAACAAAAATAAGTCAGAATATTAAAAAATAGCATAAAGTATTTCATTTGCTACAAAATTTCTGTTAGGGCACACAATGTTGAATGAATTATGTCTTTTAATGACCATTAAAACACACTACAATCAGCAACAATACTTGTGCAAAATGTGTAAAAATCTTAGAGTTAAGATAATAAATTTAAAATCTTGGAGAAGTACTATGAGAACAGAGTCAATATTCATAACCATAAAACAGAAGTAATTTTTCTATACTTCCTAATATAAATTGAACAAAAAAAGGTAATATAAATAGCAATAAAATTACCTGAGTTATATAAAGCCAACATAACAAAAAGAAATCATTTGGGCTTCTGAAGTTTGGTAGCAACACTGATTAAATAAATACTGTGTATTCATTTTTCTAATTTTAAAATAAAACATAATAAGTTATTTTCAAAGACTACTTTAAGTGAATGACTCAAAAATTCATATATTAGCATTATAAGCTGCTTTGCAGCTAAGATCAAATTAAAATGTATAAATGCATTAAATCTACAAGGAGTTATTGATTGCCTTCTCTGTTCTAGACACTAGCAAGGTATGGAGAAACCAAAGACAAATTAAGCATTCTAAGATGTTTCTGGAAACTTCTCCAAGAGGTAAACTAGAAAAAAATGGAGAGATGAAACTAGTTTAGTGTAATTTTTTTAGATGTCATGAAAATGACTACAGTTTATGAAAATTTATAAAAATAAAAATTAAGGAACAAAATACAAATATCCAAGTATAAATATGCAACAGTGTATGAAAATGCAAAGGGGAATTGTAACCACAAGTGGGAAAAGTGTCTGAGGAAAATGAAGGAGATAAAAAGAGATTTCCGTTATTGAATGAATCTCAATTGTTCTGCCCAAATGAGGATAAATTTAAGGATCTCTGGGACAATGTCTCAGTCAAAGTAACCTAGAGATTGCTGTTGCTCTGTCCTGTCCAATCAATTGAATTATCTTCTCCTCTTTGCCTGTTAGGGCAAAGAGGAGAAGAACCCCTGTCTTTGAAATAAGTTGAAGCTTTGTCTTTTTAGTACTTTTTTTTCAATAGAGATTTTATATTTCTAGTTGTAAAGCTGCCCATGGCCTAAATCCCTTTCCATGCTCTGGTACAAATAAAATTTATCCTGTCCTTCACTTATGCATCAGGTAGTCATTTGATCATTCACTTATTCATTCAATTGCTACTCTGAGTGCTTGGCACTGTGCTGGTTTTAGGGAACATATTAGGGAAAAAGGGAGTCTCTGCCTCCACAAAAATAACAGAGAAGGGCCGCCACACGGCTGTGCAGCGCCAGGCTGCGGCGGGGCGGCGGGGCAGTGGGCGTGGGCCGGGGCGCCTAGGGCGAGCGCCAGAAGAAGAGTCATGTCAGAAGAAACAGTGAGCGAATCGCAGTTTTCCTTGAAGACAGCAGCGCTAAGAGTGTTTGATCTTCCTCTGTCTTGGTACTCTTCTCTCTCCCAGATCAAATTTTCACCAGTAGCTAAAAAGTTGTTTGTAATAACTGCAGTGAGTACAATATCTGTAATTTTTCTGGCCCATCACTTCAAAAGAAGACGTGGAAAGAAAAAAGGAAAAATATTACCTTGGGAACCAGAGCACCTAATACTTGAATATGCTAAAAGAGCAGCATCAGATAAAGGTTCAAGTTGTTCCAGTAGTAGACAGAATTTGACATTATCTTTAAGTTCCACCAAAGACAAAGGATCTCAGTCTTATAACTATGTGAATGGAGGACTTTTCAGTAAATACTCAGGTTCTGCACAGAGTTTGGCTTCTGTCCAGAGTGTCAATTCTTGTCATAGCTGTGCTTGTGGCAATTCTAATTCCTGGGACAAAGCTGATGAAGATGACATTAAACTTGTTAATATTCCTGTGACCACTCCTGAGAACTTATACTTAATGGGTATGGAATTGTTTGAAGAGGCCTTACGTCGATGGGAACAAGCTCTAACCTTTCGTAATAGACAAGCTGAAGATGAAGCCTGTGGTTCTATTAAGCTGGGTGCTGGAGATGCCATTGCTGAAGAAACCGTAGATGATCTTGGGCACTCATGCTTACGTGCCCCTGTGTTCTTCAAGCCACAAGAGTAAAATTGTGACCAGCCATGCAATATTTGACTTCGTATGCACAGTACTTAACCATTGCCTATGAGGCAGCCCTCTAAAGGACTTTTTAAAAGTTTACTTTGGGCCGGATTCCGGGTGTCTAAGTCCAAGGCGGCACGCTCTGGGAGCGGCGTGAAGCGCGTGGAGGCGCCTTCCTCTCCGCGTCTTGTCCCCGCGCGCCTGCTGCAGGCGTCAGTGGTCTGGCGTCCTGGCGGCCCCGGACGCGGCTGTCGGGGCGGCGGTCTGGCTGCTGTTGTGGGCGTTGGGTGGGCTCACCCGCTCGCCCGCCGCGGCCTTCACCGCCGCCCCCTCCGGCCGCCCCCTCCGACGCTGGCATAAGGGCCACTTGTTCTGAAATTATTTTGACACAAGAAGTTTTGAAAGATGGTTTCCATAGAGAAAGCCTGCTCAATGGCTCCTGAGATCTAGACATGCTGGGAGAAAGGAAGATGTCCCACTCCTAACTGGGCCTCCAGCATACAAAACCCACGTGGTAGGAAAACCCCTTTCATATCTCCTGTCTCTGAATCAATCTTTGTCTCTCTCTACCTCTCACACTCTCTCTCTCTCTCTCTCTCTCTCTGTCTGTCTGTCTGTCTGTCTTTTTTTTTTTTAATTTTTGCTTTTTAGAATTTTTTAAGGTGAGGCTTCTTACAGGGCCCTTTGGCCCCTCCCTCCTAGGCCTTTGTTTTGTTAATAATCCCCTCTGCTCCTCCCAGAACAGCCCTTCTTCAAGAGAAAGCCTGCTCAATGGCTCCTGAGATCTAGACATTTTCTAATTTTTGATTTTTATTGAAATTTTTTTAATATTAATTTTTCTTTTTTAGATTTATTCCAAAGCTTTTCTCTTTTTTTCTCTGTTTCTTGTCTGTTTTTTTTAGTTGTTGTTGGTATTGTTTCCTTCTCTCTGCTTCCTTTTCTGCACACTTCCCAACCCTCATATTAAACTTCAAAAGTTTGGGAAGAAACCAACCATCCACCAGATGACTAGGAATTGCTGCAGGACCACAAGAAATATGGAGAAGCAGGAAAATGCCCCTCCTCCAATTGAAACGGATAGCTCCTCTTCATCCACACACAGTTCAAGGGAATTCATGGAAATGTCTGATAAACAATTCAGATCATTCATAATGGCAAAGCTAACAGAGATCAAAGAGAAGAGAGACAAGGAACTGCTGAAGGGGAAGGAGAAAGGAGTTGAAGAGTTCTAGGAGGTGAGGAAATTCATGCAAGATCTAAAAGAGGAGTTTCACACTTTACAAAAGAATCAGATGGAGCTGTTAGAGATGAAGGCTATAATACAAGAAGTCAAAATCTCCCTTGAAAGTATTAAAAGCAGACTAGATCATTCAGAAAATGGAATCTCTAATGTAGAAGAGAAAATGGCTGGCCTAGAAAGGTCCACCATAAAGACTGAGAAAATGGCCCAAAACTTTGAGAATAATATGCAAGAAGTACTAGATACAATTAAACGTCCAGGGGCGGCAGGCGGGGGCTCCGCTCCGCGTGCCGGCGCGTGGGGGTGGGGAGGCGGGCGCGGGGGCTCCAATCCACGTGCTGGGGTGCGGGGTCAGGGCGCGGGGGCTCCACTCCACGTGCCCTGTCTGGAGGTCTGGCCCGACGGGCTCTGCCCCACGTGCCGTGGCCGGGGCTCTGTCCTGTGTGCCGTGGCCGGGGTCTGCCCCGCGTGCCGTGGCCGGGGTCTGCCCCGCGTGCCTTGGCCGGGGTCTGTCCCGCGTGCCGTGGCCGGGGCTCTGCCCTGTGTGCCGTGGCCGGGGCTCTGACCCCGCATGCCTTGGCCGGGGTCTGTCCCGCGTGCCGTGGCCGGGGCTCTGACCCCGCGTGCCGTGGCCGGGGTCTGCCCCGCGTGCTTTGGCCGGGGTCTGCCCCGTGTGCCATGGCCGGGGCTCTACTCCGCGTGCCGTGGCCGGGGTCTGCCCCGCATGCCGTGGCCGGGGCCCTGTCCCGCGTGCCGTGGCCGGGGTCTGCCCCCGCGTGCCGTGGCCGGGACTCTGCCCCGCGTGCCGTGGCTGGGGTCTGCCCCGCGTGCCTTGGCCGGGGTCTGCCCCATGTGCCGTGGCCGGGGCTCTGGCCCGCGTGCCGTGGCCGGGGCCCTGTCCCGCGTGCCGTGGCCGGGGTCTGCCCCGCGTGCCGTGGCCGGGACTCTGCCCCGCGTGCCGTGGCCGGGGTCTGCCCCGCGTGCCTTGGCCGGAGTCTGCCCCGTGTGCCGTGGCCGGGGCTCTGCTCCGCATGCCCTATCCGGAGGTCCGGCCCGACCGGGGCTCTGCCCCGCGTGCCGTGGCCGAGGTCTGCCCCCGCGTGCCGTGGCCGGGTTCTGCCCCGCGTGCCGTGGCCGGGACTCTGCCCCGCGTGCCGTGGCCGGGGCCCTGTTCCACCTGCCGTGGCCGGGGTCTGCCCCCGCGTGCCGTGGTCTGCCCCGTGTGCCGTGGCCGGGGTTCTGCCCCGCGTGCCGTGGCCGGGACTCTGCCCCGCGTGCCGTGGCCGGGGTCTGCCCCGTGTGCCGTGGCCGGGGTCTGCCCCGCGTGCCGTGGCCGGGGTGCTGCCCCGCGTGCCGTGGCCGAGACTCTGCCCCGCGTGCCGTGGCCGGGGCCTGCCCCCCGCGGGCCGTGGCCGTGGTCCTGTCCCCGCGTGCCGTGGCCGGGGCCTGCCCCGTGTGCCGTGGCCGTGGTCTGCCCCCTCGTGCCGTGGCCGGGTTCTGCCCCCACGTGCCGTGGCCGGGGCCCTGTCCCGCGTGCCGTGGCCGGGTTCTGCCCCACGTGCCGTGGCCGTGACCCTGTCCCGCGTGCCGTGGCCGGGGCTCTGCCCCGCGTGCCGTGGCCGGGGCCCTGTCCCGCGTGCCATGGCCGGGGCCCTGCCCCGCGTGCCGTGGCCGGGGCCTGCCCCGCGTGCCGTGGCCGGGGCCCTGTCCCGCATGTCGTGGCCGGGGCCCTGTCCCATGTGCCGTGGCCAGGGTCTGCCCCCACGTGCCATGGCCGGGGCTCTGCTCCGCATGCCGTATCCGGAGGTCGGGCCTGACCGGGGCTCTTCCCCGCGTGCCGTGGCCGGGCTCTGCCGCGCGTGCCGTGGCCGGGCTCTGCCCCCACGTGCCTTGGCCGGGGTCTGCCCCCGCGTGCCGTGGCCGGGTTCTGCCCTGCGTGCCGTGGCCGGGGCCCTGTCCCGCGTGCCGTGGCTGGGACTCTGCCCCGCGTGCCGTGGCCGGGGCCCTGTCCCGCATGTCGTGGCCGGGGCCCTGTCCCACGTGCCGTGGCCAGTGTCTACCCCCGCGTGCCGTGGCCGGGGCTCTGCTCCGCATGCCCTATCCGGAGGTCCGGCCTGACCGGGGCTCTGCCCCGCGTGCCGTGGCCGGGCTCTGCCCCGCGTGCCGTGGCCGGGCTCTGCCCCCACGTGCCTTGGCCGGGGTCTGCCCCCGCGTGCCGTGGCCCGGGTCTACCCCGCGTGCCGTGGCCAGGGTTCTGTCCCGCATGCCGTGGCCGGGGTCTGCCCCCGCATGCCGTGTCTGGGGTCTGCCCCTCGTGCCGTGGCCGGGACTCTGCCCCGCGTGCCGTGGCCGGGACTCTGCCCCGCGTGCCGTGGCGGGGGTCTGCCCTGCGTGCCGTGGCCGGGGCCTGCCCCCGCGTGCCGTGGCCGGGGCTCTGCCCCGCGTGCCGTGGCCGGGCCCTGCCCCGCGTGCCGTGGCCGGGGCTCTGCCCCCGCGTGCCGTGGCCGGGTTCTGCCCCCGCGTGCCGTGGCCGGGGCTCTGCCCCGCGTGCCGTGGCCGGGCTCTGCCCCGCATGCCGTGGCCGGGGCTCTGCCCCCGCGGGCCGTGGCCGGGATCTGCCCCGTGTGCCGCAACCACTGATGGCCGTCTCTGCTTTCCTGAGCCGCGTTCCTGAAACTGTGTTCCATGGAGATTCACCTACATTTGCGGGGCTGCACGAGACCCACACTTGGTCCAGCCCTGAGTGCAGTCTACGTTTCCTATTGTTGGGAACTTTATGATCTGATAATTGGAAAAAAAAAATCATGTTTATCATAAAAAATAATTAGAATAATAATAATAATGATTGGGGGAAACATAGGAAAGATATTGAATGTTGAAGCGGGGAGATTAATGTCTCTGTACTGACTGACATGCATGGCATTCCCTTTTGAAAAAGCAATGTAATACACTGTAACGTTATATGTAATTCAATGTAATAAAAAAATAGATAATAAAAAAAAAGGAAAAAAAAAATAACAGAGAAGAGTTAACAGTTAATAGAGGTTTTTAAGAGTTAAGAGGTTAAGGGTTAATAGAGACACGTTCAAACATCAAATTATGACAGCACCATCTGCAGCTTTTTGATAGAGAAGCAAGTGATGTCTAAGGAATATAGAACCCAAGTTGTTAATGTGGCTGATTCCAATATTAACAATATAGATCAATCATTCTCAAGGTTCTAGCAGCCATGTCTCCACCTGGTGGTCCAATGGGTAGCAAGCTGAATTGCACCCCTGAAAGCTATGTGGCTGACTGCAGATTCAAATCCCTGGGACAAACCTGGAAATGTTCCAGGTACAAACACACGTGTCCAAGATCCTGAGGAGATGGAGTGCTGGGGAAAGGCAATCAAGAAGTGATGACATCCTCGGGACCAGCAGTTAGCATAATGGCTATGTCGCTGGACTCCCATGTAGTTGACTGCAGTTCGCGTCCTGGACCCGGTGGCTTAAAACTCATGCCGGGCACACGTGCGTGCGTGCCCAAGATCCTGAGAGGAGAATGCAGGAGAAAGGATTATGGTGTGGCCATCCCCCTGGGGGGTGATTTCTCACTTTCTATCTCTCTGTCTCTCTCTTTGTCTGTCTGGCGAGCACATGCGCTCTATGGCAAAAACCTCTCAAAAAAAATAAAAAAAGATGTGATGACATCCTGTCAAAAGTACACTCTCTCACTTTCTCCCGTGCATGCACACATACTCTCTACCATGAACAAAATCAGTAAACTTATAAAAAAGAAAAAGAATAACAGCCACGTTGCTCACATCCTTAGCCAGACAAAATATACCCACAAAAGTTTCTGAATGGTAGACACAGCAAGTTTTAAGATAAATGCCAACATTGTTTCCCATTCACTGAAGTAGTTTCTTGACAATAATAACTGGTATTTAATCATGAAAATATCTCCTTGACTTTACAAGTTAATTAAATCTGGAATAGGATTTTTTTTCAAAATAACATAAGCATAGCTGAGACAGAAATTATATATTAAAGATAAGGATACTGACTCAAATTCAAAGAGCCAAACAGAAGATTACAATTCAAGATCAAAGCAGCGTTAGGACGGGAACCTGGGTACCTCTATGCTACACCCAGCATCCTGGGGTGGTTGTTTTGTCCCACTCAACTGCCTTAACACATTTACTCTAAGAACGGTTAATCTTACCTAAGTGCAAGAGAATGAATTTATGTTTTTCTTTTTACATTGTTTTATTTGTCCAAAATAAATTACTCATATGTAAGAGTCATCACTTAATTTATCTCTATGCACAAAGTGGAGAAATTCAAGACTCGCCTTATAAAGAGAAATGCAGTAATAGATTCTCCAAAAGTATAACTAATAACTTAGATACTCTCATCCATGTAGTCAATTAGTATAAAGGGTTTTTATACTGAGGTCTACATTCAGTAGGCAATACACTAAAATTTAATGTCCAGATTTCTCAGAGTTCTTTTTCCACCCCAAAGAATTAATTATTTAATTTTATTTTTCATTATTATTTTTTAAATTTGCTACAAAGCACATGTACTCACCAGAGAGAGGGAGACAGACAGACAGACAGACAGAAAGAAAGAAAGAAGGAAGGAAAGAAAATGCGATAGCAAGCCACCAGGTCCAGGACTTGAACCACGGTTGGCCATGTGGGAGTCCAGCACCTTAACTACCACACCATCTGCTGGCCCTTCAATGAGTTTTTTGGGTTGTTTCTTTTTTTTAAACAGGAAGTCTTCAAGTGTGTGTTCATAATTACTGAATTCACAATAAAATTTTGTTGTTGTTGTAGGGCATATGTGCTTTCTGAAGAGAGAGGGAAAGTGAGAAACACTTCCCAGGAGAGACAACCATGCCACAATCCCTCCTCCTCCATTCTCCTCTTGGGATTTGGGGAATGCACACACATACAAACTCCCAGCACATATTTCAAGACGCTAGGTCCTCAAACCATGCTCAGCCATGGGTTGGCACTAGTTTCATTTCTATAAATGTTTTCAATCTTTACCCAAAATGTTTCTTACAAATGGCCCCGTGCACTTGAATTTGCAGTTCTTTACAGTAACTACCCATTGTGAAGGTCTACAGTTTAAGGCTTTCAGGTGAGATAGTTTTCTAGAATCAAATCGGAAGGTACAAGCCCAAAGGAATCCAACACTTCATTTTCAAAAACAGACACATGATATAAAGCACCAAAAATATTCCACCTCAGCAACTACCTAGGATTTATGACTGTATCATTTAGAACAGTACAATCAGAAGAGAGAAGAGAAGCAAAGAAGCACTTGGATAAATTAAAACATATATTCCACTGACCTTAAAATTACTGTTATTACTCATTCATGCAACAAATATTTATTGAACATTACTATGTACGAGGCAGAGTTCTAAGAGCTTGGGAAACTTTCGTGAGCAAAACAAAAATCCCTGCCCTCATGGGATTTCACTGGCATGAGGGAAAAGACTATAATAAACAACCTGATAATGAGTTAATCTGTCATATGTGAGAAGATGACACATGTTATCAAAAAAAGAAGAATCGAGTAGGATAAGAATATGAACACTGAAAGTATGGAAGTGAAAAGCAGTTTGTAGTATGAAAGAGAATGGAGAGGAAAGCCTTACTGAGAAAATGAGATACAGGCAAAGACAGAAGGAGGTAAACAGGTAAATGAAGATGTCTGGGGGCAGGGGGAAGAGAATATTCCTAGCAGAGCCTGGAAGTGGGAGAGCACACAGCAAGTTTAAGGGACAGTAAGTGGCCAATGTATCTCAGAGTAGTGACACAGTGGAGGAATAGCAAGAAAGGACAGGGGACAAAAGGTGACGTTGAATATCTTGACTTTGGCTCTGCTCTAAATGAGATGGATCTTTGAAAAGAGGAGTCGTCATGAACTGTCTTGTATTTTAGCAGGACTGTGCTGTTTCTGGGTTGAAAATAGTCTAGGAGAACTCAGAAAGTAGAAGAAATTCCCTAGGAAGCTATTCTAGTAACCCAGGTGACAGATGATGATGGCTCAGATGAGGGTGGTGACAGTGGATTGGCGTAAAATACTTGGATTCCGGTTATAATGTGAAAGTTTTCTTATGGACTGAATGTGGATGTGAGAGAAAAAGGAAAGTTCAAGATGATTACAAGGTTAATTGAAAGAATCAGCGCCATCACCTGAGTTTGATAAGACTACAAGTAGAGCGGGTAGAAGGAAGAGTTGCATAAATATCTAGCATGAGGTTTCACACAAGCCGAGTCTGAGATGTCTATTAGCCCTGCAAGGAGAAATGTCAAGTCAACTGACTGACAAGTCTAGACTAGAAAAGAGTCTGGGATAATACAAGCTGAAGATTCATCAGCATATAGGCATTATTTAAAGCTGAGGATCTAAATAAAATTACTAATGAGTACATAGACATAGAAGAGACCCAAGGTCTGAGCTCTAGGACTCTCTAACATCAAGAGGCTAGAGGTTCAGATGGGAACCCAGAAAAAACCACAGCACTCTATGAGGCTGACACACGTGGAAGGTTCCACACTTATGTCTGGAGACCTCCTTGAGTATGCTGGGCACACACATGCCCATAATCTGGGGTTCTCTCTCTTTTACTCTCTCTTAGGAGAATAAATAAATAAGCAAACATTAACAAAAGTCTGAGAGAAAAAAATGTCAAAGAAGAATGACAAGAACCAGCCAGTCAGTGGACTAAAAGTCACATCAAGACTCATCAGAAGAATGGGGTGTGTAAAGAAGAGGGATGGACAAAATGCTGCCAGTGGGAGATCTGCAGACGGACCAATAGAGCTGGCAAGGTTTAGATCATTGCTGAACATAATGAAGGCAACTTTGGTGCAGTTTGTGGAAATGAAAGTCTGATGGAAGTGATTAAAGAATTAATAGGAAGGGACCAGTAGACAACATAATGGTTACATCACTGGATTCCCATGTAGTCAGCCACGGTTCGAGTCCCAGACCTAGAGACTTAAACCTCACACCAGGCGCATGTGTGTGTGCCCAAAATTCTGAGAGGAGAATGGAGGTGAAGGGACTGTGGTGTGGCCATCCCCCCTGGCGGGGGGGGTGGGGGTGGGGTGATTTCTCACTTTCAGTCTCTCTGTCTCTGTCTCTCTGTTGAGCACACATGCCGTACAGCAAAAATATCTATTAAAATAAAAAAGAATTAATAGGAAGAAAGAAATGGAAAACAATGAATTATGCTACAGAAGAGAGTAAAGAAATACACTAGCTGATGGAGGAAGTTGGATAAAAATTTTGTTTAGTTTTGTATGAGAAAAGTAACAACATATTTAAATGCTTGGGAATGATCTTGAAAAGAGAGGAGAAAATAACACACAGAGGAGAAAATAAAGAATTTCCAGAACAGGAACTTTGAGTAGGCAAAAGGAAATGGGATCTTGTTAACAAGTGAGACAACTAACTTTAGATAGAAGTAAAGATGCTTCATACAGGAACAGGCGGGAAGGCAGTGGATGAAAGGCTTGGTACGCAGGTAAAAGGAAGGTGGGCTTCTAGAAATCCTCTAGTGATCGCTTCAGCCTTCTCAGTGAAATAAAAGTTTGTCAGCTGAGAATGAGAATGGAGAATAAAAGCAGAGGTAGTGGGCAAGAGTCCTTCTAGTGATCAGGGGAATGACAAAACCAGGAACGTGGTACAATGGCCTAGCCACAGAAAGAACCCACTGAATGTTTACAGTCAGGAATCACAGTGAGTTAAAACATGATAGTGTGTTTTTCTCTAAAGATACTCAGTTGTACGGGTGCAGGCTTGGAAAGGCAGAAAGATTTTAATCTATCCAGGGTTGTAGCTTTGCCAACACCAGGTAAGAAGCAGCTAGAGAAGGCTAATGGAGTGTGTGGTGAATGCAAAAGAGTGATTATGATGATGGACCTCAAAAATAAAACCTAAGAACCAGAACAGATAAAAAATCATGTTTATCACCTGCCCTCCTTTTTTTTAATCTTGCCTTAGGTGCTGAAGGACAAGACTCTATTTTCATTATTTCCTTTACTTCTCTAGAGCAACTAGACCTGTATCCATCGTGACTACTCAATCAATATGTATTATCTAGTCACTTCTGTATATGAAAATGTAGCAAGTTCTCCAATCTTTAGTGATCCTTCTAGAGATAAGCACTACTGAATTTGACAGATGGTCTATAATTTTTATATTTAAAACACCATATGTTAAGTACCAAAGCTCTTAACATACTTAGCTTCACATTTTCAGGTTTGGGTGATAATGTATTTGGTAGCACCTGTGCTTCAAAGTCTGCCATCCAGAAGCTTCTATTTTTTTCTACATATTCATCCCCTCTACCAGATGCTCCCAATTTCCTGCTTCCTCAGAGCAGGCTCTGGCCATCCTGGGACTGAATCCTGTTTCACAGGGTCTTATGTAAGAGCCCTGGTCCAGGAGCACAGAGCTGCCATCTGTCTGCTCTCCTTCGTTTCTTAGAGATCACTTGATTCTTAACTGCTGTTTCAGAGTTATTTGAAGAATAAATTAATTTTCTGCCATCTCATTGAGTGCTTTGCCTTTGATCCATGGCTATCTCTGACCCTTCCTATTATTGTCACACATAATTTGAGTTTATCTACATAAGCTCACCTGCTGCCACTGATAATGCATCATCCCACTTGTGTTCTATATCATAAATGCAGACAGTGCTAATCTTGTTTAAAAGCCATGGAAACTAAAGTACTGTGGCATTCTTATCCCGGGTCACTCAATATTGACATGGAGACACAAGAACTAAAGTTATTCAGATTCCCACTTCAATAGACCAGTTGATCATCCCTAGCCCAAAAAAATCTGAAATCTGAAATGCTCCAAAATTCAAAATATTTGAACACAGCGAAAAGTTTCATACCTGATCTCATGTGACAGGTTGCAGTCAAAATGCTGTGACAGAAAATTATTTATGAATTATTTAAAATGAAATCACCTTCAGGCAATGTGTATAAGGAGTATCTGAAAAACAAATGTACTTTGTGTTTAAATTTGAGTCCCATCCCCAAGATATCTCATTATGTATGTGCAAATATTCCAAAATCCAAAATATTCCGAAATCCAAAACATTTCTGGTCCCAAGTCTTTTGGGTAAGGAATTCTCTACCTGTACTTGAGAAAATATTTTTGAGTATATATTGCTAGAAGATATAGTCAAAATACCAACCCAATAACAACCATATTGACAATGACCAAATAAGAATGAACCTCATTATAGATGTACCTATCACTTAATTCAATTTTTATTTCTTTCAGGAATATAAGGTGTTTACCTTATTTCCCTTTGATTTCTACTTTAAAAGCTGAAAAACTTTCTATTATGAATGAACTGTTAGACATAGATACAATGAAATAACATCATAAATGTCACAAATAATTTTACTTAAAGGCAAATGTTCTGTTTTGTACAAGACTATCCATAATTAGTAATACAATAACATTGACAGGTATAAACAAGTTTTATAATGTTATCAATACACTGTGCTAGACTCTGGAAAAAAGAAAAAAGAAAAAGAAAAAGAAATAGACACTGCTCCTGCCCTCAGGGATTTATAGTCTAGGGGGAAGACAAATAAATGCTTTATTACAGTGGAGTTATATTATGGAAGGATTTCTAAGCCAAAATTATGCAAAGATCCCCTGGACTTTGAAGAGTGTATTATTGTCCATTTGTTTACTAAATTAAAATAAAATCCTACCAAATATATTGAAAGTAATAATTTTTTCTTTTTCTTTTTTATTTTCTTTTTTTTTGGAGAGGTTTTTGCTATAGGGTGTGTGCACTCGCCAGAAAGACAGAGAGAGACAGAGAGATAGAATGTGAGAAATCACCCCCCAGGGGAACGGCTACACCACAATCCCTTCTCCTCTATTCTCCTCTCAGGCAGCATGCACACATGCCCGGTGTGGGTTTAAGCCACCAAGTCCAGGACTTGAACCACGTTCAACTACATGGGAGTCTAGTGACATAACCATTACGCCAACTGCTGGCCCCCCAAAATAATAATTTAATCCAGAATCAGAAGTTGTGGTAATGATTCATTAGTCCATTGTTCTGTCTGTAGACAAATGGATCCCTAAAATTCACTTAAGAGTTGTCTAGAACACCTTAATTCTTCTACCTTGGTATCCAAGGATATTGCTTTACAATACTAACCTAATTGCCACATTTTCTAACTACTTCTTTCCAAGCATCTTCTCTTGTCAAAGCCTGTTACTACGTCCTTGGCAGAAGTCGTGTTCATGTAAATTAAGCCACCAGCTTTTATACATACAATTATCAAACATTTAGAGTAGTCTTTCCTATCCAAAACTGTGGAAATAAATGGAAGCTATACATGTAATTTAAGTAGAGATTATTTTATACACTGAATGGGTGCTATTTTTATTAATGCTTACAAATTTGCAGGTTTCACTGAGGCTTCTTTTCTATCACCAATCAATTTTGACATTGCTTAAATTAGAAAGAAAACCATTTTGTTTCACTGACAGAGATAAAGCTTTGTATGCAAATGAAGGAGCCCTTCCATTTTCAGTCTTTATTCACTATTTTGTTTATAGGACTGTCCCCAGACATTTAAATTCAACTTTTAAAAACATCCATTGACTACCTAGCATACCTAAAACATAACATAGGAGTTAACTAAGGAAATCAATTTGGTGTGCTAATATTCTTACAGTCCCACAGAGAACTAATTAGAGGACAGAAAACAAGAGCTACTTCTCTAATTCTATCTGTGATTTGAATAACAAGAACAATCTCACCACTCTAACCATCTCCCTTTCACAGAAATGAAGAAAAGTACATGAAACTAGAATTTGGTATTTTTTGGGTGATAATAATACTTTTTCTGATTGATGTTTTGTGCTCGAAAAACGTTTACATTTTCATCTAGATTAGTTCATGGGTGGGAAGAAATTCAGGCTCCCTATGAGTGGCCACAGGAATAGAAAAATTGGGGAGAACATTCAAAGCATGTCAAGTTATAAATATTTGCAACTTGTTTGTCTCCTTATTTAAAAGTGAAAACTCTGGTATTTTGTTTCCTGTAGCCAGATTTCTAGTCTATTAATGATGAAACCCTACAGGAAGTTTGGAAAATTGAGATCTGTGCAAGTTTCTCCCACCTAACACGTTCCAGGAGAGGGCATGTAGTCATTGCAGAATGTGATAGAAGAAATACGTACTCTACCACACTGACAAATGGATCGGAGTTCCCTGTCTTCTTTGAAGCCCGTGTCTAGTAATTAACCCTTCCATCTGGCAGAGTCTTTTCCACCCTTCTAGTCAAGAGACGGTTCACATTCCTAATAGCTATGACTCTAGCAGTCATCCAGTTAATGATACTTTTTGTTTCCGTTCCCATTTGCTAAAATGCTTTCCTCTAATTTAGTATCCTGAGCAGGGATATTAGGAAAACTGGAAAACAATCATTCAGAAACTCATTAAAATATCTGAGCACCAAACAAGAGTGGCAAGCATGAGCAGAATGAAAACAGTAGAAAGGAATAATGAAGATTTCAGAGTTATCACAGCTGCTGTCAGCCTGGTTTGAGTCAATCAGAGAGAGACTCTGGAAAAAGGAAAAGATACGTCAGTGTGGAGTTTAAAAAACAGTAGGAACTACTCCAATGAAATGTGGAAATAACCCAATGCTCTCCCAAGAAGTTGACTTAAAAATAAATTTATCTCCATCTTTACAAATTCAAATGATATTCATAAAATTAACATTGACTCTGTCCTTTGCCAGAAAGCATTCCAAGGTCGACATGGAAGCAGAGCATTACTAGACATGTGTCCTCCTGGAGTTTTAATGCAACCAGGTTATCGACACTTACTGAGGCAGACTGCTTTCTCTATGAGATTACCCAGACTGACTGTCAAGAGATGGATTTTCATGTCAGGTAAATCATTTACTTGCTGTTTGACCCTAGGAACGTTTCCTTTCCCAGTCATCCAGGGGGCACTTAACCACTTACATTACAGGGAAGCTATTAAGAGGGAATCAATTCTTTAAAATAAAGGTAGTCATCCTTAAGAGGATAATCAACTATCAGGTCAACTATCACATCAAAAAATAAAAATGTTCCTACCAGTCTTCATCCACACCCCATCTCAGCCAAGTTTAACCCCCACACGCTCCTAGAGCATCACATCCTCTCCTTCAAAGCACACAATACAGTTTGTGGTTGTGTATTTTCTGAGTTCTTCCTTTAATACATACTCCATGAAGGCAGTGGCTGCAGTTAGTTCACTGACATATCCCATCCACTTTTCCAATACATGTTGTGTAAGTTCTCAACAAACAATGAATTAAAAATATTGTTTTAACCTTAGATGGGGAGAGTAGGACATTTGGAGTACCCATAAATGTATGATCTAAGAACCAATTCTTTCTTTTCTTCCTGAGGATTTATACAGAGGATGAAAAGGTTAAAGTCTGTCAAAACATTGCCCAAAGCTCAGAGATCAACTCAAAACTCTGTCATATGACCTCTGTGCTGAGTAGTGTCATAGGGGATTTTTGAGTTGGCACCTGCTAGCCTACATTCTTCGGGACTATTTATTATTTTTTCTTACAAAAAAAAAAAAAAAAAAAACTCATGAATTTTAATTCTAACAAAGTCTTCATTTGCATATCCCCAAATGAAAAAAAGCAGCTCTAGTTTGCCCATACAATTCTGTCTTCACGCCTTTTTATGTGTACAGTACATTTACCATTGCAATCCTTCTCCTCTGCTCCTAGAATGAATACACACATACATACATACATATATAATTTTCAAGTCATGAGGATTTAATAGGTGATGTGTGTATAAAAGAACTGCATTCTTGGAAAATGGGTAAATTTTATTTATTCAGCTATATATTGGAGTAGACAACTCGTTTTCTCAGCTAATTCAAAAACGAGAAGCTAATATAAATGTTGTAAAATCCTGTTTACACTGTGTCTTAGTCTATTTTCTGCTGCCATGACAGAATATCTCCGACTGAGTAATTTACAAAGAAATTTATTTCTCACAATTCTGCAGGCTAGAAAACACAAGAGCATTGCACCACCGTCTGGTGAGGGCCTCATCCCCACAGCAAAGGGAGAAGGCAGAAGAAAGCATGTGAGAGAGACACAGAGACAAAGAGAGACAGACAAACAGACTGAGAAAGGAAGTCAGGCTGAAAACACCCTTTTACCAGGAGCCCATTCCTATAGTAGCTTTAACCCATTCATGATGGCCATCATCTTGATCTAATCATCTCCAAAACTGATTTAGACCTCCCATGTCTAAATACTGTGAAAATGCACATTAAGTCTCAATGTGAGTTTCTGTGAGGACATTCAAGCCAAAGCATACTGTATAAAGAAAACTATTAAACTATCAATTGATGATTTTTATAGCAAATGTAGCCAGTTTGATACTTTTTTTTTTTTTTTGCCAGTTTGATACTTTTTTATAATCTCAAAATAGAGTCATTATTTTGGCATTATCTAGGAGTGAAATTTTGTGTTGTATTTTTTTTTAATCTAACCAAAGTGTCTAATAGCACAGTTGTCTAAATTTTTAAATTTTTTCACTTATTTGACTTGGACAAAAACCTCTTTCAGTCACTGTCTTTAAACAAGGGACTCCATGTTGCTGGTTACGAGTTATTTATTTACTTAATCATGCATTCAGCTGTCTTTTATTGAGTATCTGCAATGGATCAAGCATAGTGCTAATATTCTGTGCACTTGGTGAACCCCTTCAGGGAATTGAAGAGTCCTAGAGTATCTCCACTTTTATTCATTTAGTACGGAGTCTGAGTGTGCCCAAATTACCCACACCTTGCCCTTTCATAACATCGGCATAAAATCAGCCAGGCTTTCATCCTATGAGCAGAAAATCCGGTCACTTTTCAAATATTTCTAAGGCTTCTTTCCAAATATTTTCAGTACTTACATGTCTTCGTTGATACTAGTCTCCTCTAAACAGGCAGGGTGCCCCCTTTCTCCCCTGTCACCCTGGCTTCTCTGCAAGTCGTCCTCTTGGGTGTTCCCCAGGGTGGCTTATGATGCATTAACCAGGCTTGAAACTGTGGAACTAATCAGCTTCACTGAAATCTGCAGATACCCTAAGGGGATGATAATGCGGAAAAGGAAAACAAAACTCAAAACCACTATTTTTGCTCCTGGTGCCGTGAGGGGTGGAACTCAGCCTCAGAGCCCATGCCTAGGCTTCAACCCGAGCAGAGGAAGCTGAAAAAGCATTTTGCTAACACCTCCAGGGCCATCAAACCAAGCAATGAAACTACCTTCTTACTTTATTATGATGCTCTTTGTCCTCATTCATTCCCTTCAGGCCATGTTCAGGCCTTGCCTCGAACAATCTACTGGTTGCCTAAAACAGAAGACTATTCCTTCTGGAATGAATTCTGACACAATTCTTCAAATGTAGAAACACTAGATAGTTAACATTTTGTTACAGTAAGCATGTTTTTTTTTTTCCCCTGTATTATGCCTTTATCAGATCCCACTATAATTTTATATAGACAAAGGATCTTTAGCCTAAAAATAATAATAAAAAAAATCTGAATAATTCAGTAGAGTCAGTGGAAAACAGAAAAGCAAGCAGAACTAGGCTTAAGGAAGATGAACCTGTGTGAGGCACATCTTCAGCCTACTTTTGAGGCTACATAAATTTTTTAACTCTAGCAAACCCATAGTAGTTTTATTGGAATACAGTATTATTTGAAGAATATACAGGCTATAAATACTTACTATCAAGCAAGGTCTATTCTATTTTAGTCAAACTGCTTTGGCCTAAATCAGGGATTTGTTCTTAAACAGAATTCTGGGGAAAAGAGAACAGAGGTTCCTGTTTCTTTCCTAGAGATTTCCTTCCCAACAGCTGCTAAGCCCTACTAAGGGGGAAAGACTCATTTTAGGAGATATGGTTTTGTTCATATTTCCTTTGAGCTCCTCACATTACCACTTTGCCTGTTTACTAATGCCCAAGCACTTACTCAGAAAACCAAAACTGAAATCAACTGGGTAGTTGGGCTATAAATATTGGGTTGTCTTTAAAGTCATGACTTATTTTTGCATAGAAAACCAGAAAAAAACATGTCATGACTTTTCTGTCAACCCAGTTTTAAAGGAAAACTAATCAATGACTGACAATTTTTCACCTCTCACCTAGATGTTTTGAGGCCTTATAAATAAACCCTGTCTGAATTCACTCGCTGAGATTGAAACTTAACTGTTCTTAGTAGATCTGCTAAGCTGCCTCAATTTTTTCAGGCCAAAGAATTAACATTAGAGTATTCAGTAATTCTGTCTATACTCTATCACGTCATCATTATGTGTTAGCTGTACATCTATCATTTGTTGTTCAGCCTTAAATTACTGATATTTACTGTCCTTAAAAGAAAGTTAATACTTTTCTAAATATGAAAAGTATACCTAGCAGTTACAAACAAAAGTGGAAAATAGGATACATTAAAAAATATAGATCAGCTTTGATCCTACAACTCTATTGATAATCACTCCTATAATTTACTGTATTGCCTTCCTATCTTGAAATGTGTATGTGAATGAGTATACTAGAGTTTAACAGTGGTGACCCATTGACATTGTAATTCAAATTTCCCTGACTACTAGTCTTTCATGATATTTTTAAGTCTTTCTCTTTGCCTAACTCATAAATGTCCTGGTAAGAAGCAGCTCTGTTGAGTGGAAGACGCTCTACAGAGAGTCACAAAAGTCCTGTTGTGGTTTGAATAATGGTTTGTCCCCCAAATTTTCATGTTTTTTAACTTGGTCTATGCATGTGGGAATTAGATCTACCCCAAAAGTTCATGTGTTGGGATTTAGTTGTGTTGTAAAGGTATTAACATAAAAACATAATCCATTTATGGGGTCCCACAGTATGACCTTCGGGTATAGTAAAGTCATTAGAGCAGAGCCCCCATGATTGAGTTCTGATAGGTTAATAAGGAGAGATAATGAGGCAGTCAGAGCTACATGATGGATACAGATACCAATACAGCCTGGAACCAAGAGAAACTTGGTCCATCAGTTCTGCTCAAGGTCATGTCATCTGCCATACTATAGTCTCATCAGAAGATGTCTCTTGGACCCCTGAAGGACCAGAGTGACTCCATTTTTTTTAATGGGGCTACTCCATTTTGTTAAACCCACCTTGCTGAGAATCAGCACCATTTCAAGGAGGTAAGCCAATCCCTTAGGAGAAGGTCATAAAGCCATCACCCCACTGGGGCTGGCCAATAATAATAATAATAATAATAATAATAATAATAATGGAAATATCAGAGACCTGAAGTGATTTTCTTGCCAATCAGTAAAAGACAACTATGCTTCTTGAAATCTACAGCCAATGTATAGCCGCCTGAATGCATTCCTCAGCACCCCTCGACCTCCCCCACAACAGCCAAATAAAAACCCAGCCTAACTAATACCAGGGCTCTCAACTCTGACCCACTGTGCCGGTGGGATTGGGAGTCCTGGCTCGAGCCTGAATAAAAGCAACCCTTGTGTGCTTACATTGGAATCGGCTCCTTGGTGGTCTTTTGGGAATTCATGACCAGGGTACAATACCCCATGTGCTGAATAAAGCTCTATGTCCTTAAAATTCACTGAGTCTCACATACTTCTGAGACTCAATAACACAATAACAAACTAAAGTTCTCAGAATCTAAACTCAGCTTGTGTGTAAGGGGTACCTTCCCATGAACATCTCTAAGATGCTGATGGTTGGCCTATCAGAAGCCTAAAAAGAAAATTCAAAGCCTAAGATGTCAGAAAAAGAGACATGGTCCAATAGCAGGGCCTAAGGCTTAGAAGGGAGATGCCATTCTGACTTCAGCACAGTGCATGCGGCTTAGTTCTGCCTTCTAGTTCATTTCTCATAGACTTATGTTCTGTATCCTAGGAAGCAGGTAGGGCTACAGAATTAAAGCAAATGAAAGTGACGTTCACCAAAATTTCTACAAGGCATTAGGTAAAAAGTAGCTCCACTTTGGGACTCAAAGCATAAAATCTACAGAAACAGAGACAAGACAATTTTTTTAAGAACTATTTTATTTAACTTTATTTATTTATGCATTTTTTAAATTTTACCAGAGAGGGACAGAATGAGAGAGAGAAAGAAGGAAAGCAAGAAAGCAAGCTGCCAGATCCAGGACTAGAACCACAGTCGGCCATGGAGAGTCCAGAGCCCTTAACTACCACACCACCTGCTGGCCCCATCAAGGGCCACTTTTGTGAAGAACTCAGAATAGTTTTGGTTTGAGGCCTCAGATATTGCTCCCATACTTTGGAACATAAAGACTTGTGTGCACCCTGAGTGGAATCACCTCAAGGTAGTATTTACTCAAGGCAGCTTTAAAGACAATGAAGACTCTGTCAATGGTTTCCAGATGAGGAGAGGAAGGACACCACAGACAGTGCCCACATATTGTTCATATACAAATTTGAGGTAAACCAGGGCATACGTACTAGCAATAGAAGCAGTGGGCATAGGAACCTTTGTAGCTAGAAGTCCTACACTAACAAATAGAAACATAAAATACAGACTATACCCACAAGACAGCAAATCTCTTGGCCAGAGGAAGCCCCTCTCGAGAAATTGGCCTACCTTGTACCAACTCAATAACATTTTATTCCTGACAATGCAACAAATATACTTTGTACTGATTCGATAAAGAAATGATTACAACATTCTCTACATACTTATTATGTATGTACTTGAAGACCATGGTGGTCTTTAATCCCTAGTAAATAAAACCGATTCTTTTTGCCTTTTCTGAAGCTAAATCCAAAACCATTTTCTCTGGAATGAATGTAAACATTTCTGATCATGGAGTGGTCACTGAATGGCATTAGGTAGGGGTTAGAGAGAGGCGTCCCTCCATCCCACACACAAGAAAGTTTATCATTACACCCACAACAGCCCAAGGAAGAACAGAGCAGAATATTTGCCAGTTTCTCTTTTTGAAAGAAAACTACCATTTGCCTCAATCCTGTACCAATAAGGAGACAGGAGAATTAATGTTCTTTCAGTCATTTGAGTCATCTGTGATTTAAATGGTTGTGAAATTGTGAGTTAGGAGAACATATTAAATGATGAGCAGCATGGGTTGAACATTTGTACAATGTCTGTACCCACAGGGTGTATTGTCTCATTATAGATCATTTTAGTTGAAATTCTCTGAACAATAAATCATGTAAATTCACTCTTCATCACTGAAAAAAAATTATGTTGAGTCAATCAATCTGCCAGGATAGAATAATTATGATGATGATGATGATGATGATAACACTCTGTGCCAGTACTCTTCCATTTTTTTTAACTAACTCACTTTATCTTTACAACCACCCTCGGAAATAAGTACTATTATTATTTCTCTTTTATACATAAGGAAAATAAGACATGGAAAGGTTTAAAAAATGTGTCAGAGTACTGTAATAAGTTGTGGCACCATATTTGAAACCCAGAAATTCAATGTTTAGGTCAGCAACATGCAAAGATCTAGATAAAAAGTTGAAAATGTAATCTACAACATTGATATTGTTGATTTTTCAGGATTTTAAGGTAGTTCAATTGATTGAATTGCTCTTTCTATGTAAGCAATTTTGTCATAATGAATTAAGTCATTACCTAAAAGGCAAAAACACAAAAATTAAATAGGTTTTGCAAATTGACTCATTTTTCATTCTTTCTTTGTGTTTTTCGTTTTTGTTTGCTACAGTGTACATGTACCTGCTGGAAAGAGACAGACACAGAGGGAAAGAGACAGGGAAAGTGCAAAGTATTCCCCAAGAGGGGTGGCTGCACTATAATCCCTTCTCCTCCATACTCCTCTAGAGATTACCAGTACGCATGCACACACACACACACACACACACACACACAAACATGTTTTTCAAGCCACTGGGCCCAGGACTCAAATCACTGTCACCCATCTGGGACCTAGCCACCTTAACCACTATGCTACCAGCTAGCCCAATTTCCTTCTTTCATGAGAGAGGGAGATCGAGAGATATAGAGAGAAAAACAAGCACCTTAACAAGGGTCTCTCAATATGATCTTCCTCCTTGGCCCCCACGTTCCCAGGTAGCCAGGATCACAAGCACATGCATGTGCACCCAGAGTGTATAGGGCACCCCACAAACCAAACCCTAATCTTTCTGTCTGTCTCAGCATTGCCGAGCTATGCACTACTGCTGTGCCACCAAGCTGGGCTTCGTGTTTTGTTTCTTGCTAACTGAAATTCAATTCAATAACAAAGAGAAGAAGATCTAACTCTTTGAATTTTTTATAATGTAGCTCAGTATTTCTTAGAATCAGATTTATATTGTGAAAATTCCCATTTTCCAGAATAAGAAAAAAATTATATAGGCTCGAATAGACACACACCAAAGATCTTTGGAGGACAATGCATTTTTGTGGAATTTGGAATTTAAATCGTGGAATTTAAATTTCTTTAAAGAAACACCAAGTTTTTTTCACCTTTCTTCTTGTTTCTTATTAGCTCTTGGGGGACTTTCAGGGAAGGGCCTGTGTCTTGGAGCAGCCACACTGTTCATAAGCGCCACACCCCAACAACAACATTCCCAATGTCCACTCTTCCCACCCTCCACTCCTTTGAGACCTACTTTTCTATGACCAGGTCTCTATAGCACAATTGCCTTTTCTCTAGGAAAAAGTAATTAGTGAAAATAGTCAATTGGTGTTTATTTTCCTCAATAAAGTTTACTCAGTAATAGTGATTACCAAGGATGTAATTAAATATGGGTTCAATCTATCCAACAAAGCAGTATACTACAGCAGTGATTCTATTCAGAGGACTTGGCAATGGTCATAGGAATGGCCCCAAAGCACAATCAACCATGTAATTTTGGTGGGCAGAAGCCATGTCTTTTATTGCCATTCCCAGTATCTCCAGATCTTAAGTTCTCAAAAATGTTGGTTGGATTTAATTGACTTGAAATATGACCACTATTGCAAATGAACTGATAAGTAATTTTATGCAACCAAACTTAACTAGTTACTAAATATGACCTCTTATGATGGCTAGTTCTCGAGAAGCTTGATATTTGTAACTAAAAATAGAGAGACAGACAGAGGGGAGATAAGAGCAAGGAGAGAGAGAACCTATTAAATTCTTATCAGTTGGGCTGATAAAAAAAAACAAGTGTGTGTTTACAATTTCCAGTTTAATCCCTTTTTAGAAAGATATATTTCGATAGAACAGCTTTCTTAAGAAATCATCTATTCATTCCTTATGTAAGCAACACAAGTGCACATTTTAAAAGAGAAAATAAAGCAGCTTGGAGCAAGAAACAGTGTGTATCTGTTCACAGAGGTTGACCCATAAACCTAAAGCCCATAGTCAGCAAAATGTTACATTCATCTTAGTTCCACAGGAATCACTTCACTCTTTGATATACTCCAAATTGCTCCTCACTAGTGTTCGATAGGAATGTATTAGCTTGATATACTGCATAAAACTACCTTTATATAAACAGAATCATAGAGCATGTTTCCGTGGAATGATTCCCAGAACTTACAAGTTCTTAAAATTCTTTATTACCACCTATATTTTTTCCTCTATCTGACACTTTGCATAAAAACACGTAGCTGATCCAAATGAGGATGAGGTGAGTTGTGAGATGTGGATTTTTTTTCCCTTACTTTTCTTAAATGAAACATTTCTTTCCTTCGCTGCATTTTGACATTATGAGGTGAGTTTTTGTAAGATATGAATTTTACTTCCTTTCTGTTCTTTCCTTTTTATTCACTTTTTAATTGACATAAAATAGCTATACAGATTTACAGAGTTCAGTATGATTTTTTTCAATACATGAATAAAAATAAGTGCAATAAACATATCCACTGCCTTAAATATGTATTGTTACTTTCTGTGGGAAACATTTTAAATCTCTTCAAGCCATTTGAAATACACATTGAACCATTACCAACTATATTTGCTAATTGTGCTATTGTACTCTGAAACTTACTGCATTTATCTCAATGCACTTTTGTGTCTGTAAACCAAATCCTCCTCCCTTTCTGGGTTTATGATGATTACTGTTTCACTTTTCACCTCTATGTTCATCAACTCTTTTAGCTTCCACTAATGCCTGAGAACATATATTCGCCTTTTAGTGCCAGGCTAATTTCACTTAGCATTATTTCATTCAGATTTGTTCTTGTCACAAATGACAAATTATTTTTATGGATTAATAATATTCTGTAGTGTATGTATAATCACTATTTTTTGTTTATTCATCCATTGTAGGGCATTTAGTTTGATTCTATATCTTAGCTATTGTGAATAGGGCTGTAACAAACACTGAAGTGCAGATATCTCTTTGATATACCAATTTTCTTCCCTTTGGGTAAATACTCAGTAGTGGGATTACTGGGTCATAATGTTCTTCTATTGTTAGGTTTTTGAGCAATTGCCATACTGGTTTCCATAATAGCTGTACTAATTTACTTTCCAACCAATACTGCATGAGGGTTCCTCTTTCTCCATAACTTTGCCAGCACTTTTTGTTTCGGAGATTTTTTTTTTTTTTTTTTTTTTTTAACAAAAGTTATTTTGGCTGGAATAAGGTCATATTTCATTGTGACTTTGATTTGCATTTTCCCAGTAATTAGTGATGCTGAGCATTTTATTTTTAGAGCTTTTTGCTGTAGGGTGTGTGTGCTCGCCAGACAGACAGAGAGAGACAGAGAGACAGAAAGCAAGAAATCACCCCCCGGGGGGATGGCCATGCCGCAATCCCTTCTCCTCCATTCTCCTCTCGGGATCTTGGGCATGCACGCACACGTGCCCGGCATGAGTTCCAAGCCACCGGGTCCGGGACGTGAACTGCGGTCGACTACATGGGAGTCCAGCGACATAGCCATTATACTAACTTCTGGTCCCTGCTGAGGATTTTTTAATGTACTTGTTGGCTAATTGAATGTCTTTTGATAACCATTCAGATTGGTTGTCCACTTTTAAACTGGATTATGTGTTTATTTGCTGCTGAGTTGTCAGAGTTCCTTGTGTATTCTGGGTACTAATTCCTTGTCAGATGTATAATTTGCAAATACTTTCTCCCATTGCATAGTTTGTCTCTTCACTGTTGTTTCCTTTGCTGTGCAGAATCTTGTTGGTTTGATGTGATCTCATTTGTCTATTTATGCTTTCACTACCCATGATTTTGGGGGTCTTATTTTTAAAATATTTGCCTAAATCAATGTTGTAAAGTGTTATCCTATGTTTTCTTCTAGTAATTTCATGGTTCTGAATCTTACATTTAGGTCTTTAATCCATCTTTACTTAATTTTTGTATAAAGTGAGAGATAGTGGTCTAATTTCTTTCTTCTACATATCAACATCCAATTTTCCTAGTACCATTTATCAAAGACACTATCCTTTCCCCAGGGAATGTTCTTGGAACTTTGTCAAAAATAAGTTGGTTGTTTGTACATTAATTTATTTCTGAGTCTGTCCAATTGTCTATACATCTCCTTTCCCTTAAGTTAAATATTTCTACTTTTCTCTCTTTATTTTGACACTTTCATTGTGGAATATATCATTCATAAAGAAATGTATGTAACACTTAGGTACATATGTACAGTTTCACTGTAGACTTTAGCTCTCTTCCTCTCTTAATGGAATAATTTTAAATGTCTTTTGGATCACTTGGGAAATAAAATAAAAACATGAAGTCCAAAGAGGAAAAATATATTTTAAAGCCTACTAAGATATAAATTCTTAAAAAATCATAAGACTCTAAAGAAAAAAATTTTAATTGAAAAAGAACTAAAACAGGTCCTAGTTTCCTGCTTTGACTTTTGTTCTCTTTTTTCCCTTTTCTCTTTTCTTTGTAGTCTTCCCTTATTTCCTCTTATATCTCTGTTTTGCCTGAATCTTAATTGGTATTAGACAATTAATAAACAATCCGCAAGGCAGAAAGCTCTCTAAGGAATGGTTCTGAAAGCACTAACATCAGATTGGACCAACAATTCCAATAATGAAGCATGAAGACATGAAATTTTTCTAACCTTTCCAGCCACATGTCTTAGAACAGTTTCAGCAAAAGAAAACTATTCTCCCAGACAAGGCCACAGTCACAAACCAATCTCTTTTCCTTGACTGCTAAGAAGGTTATCTCACCTTGAAGTGCTCCTTGGTGCACATCAGCTTAATAGATTCTTTAACCTCTATTTGAGCTTCTTGAATTATCTTTTCCTTAAAAATGTTATCCAAATACCCACATTTCACTGAGTCATCTTTACCTCCACACAAAAGTGCACTCTATCCTCATTCAAGAATGGGATGGTCTTCACAGATAGGCAAGACACCCAAAAGGGAATCTTCCTCAGCAATCACTCATCTTTGCCTAGTAGCTGGAAGAAATATTATCCCATCACCCCTGAAACTATCGGCCACTGTGCCTGACATCATTGGAATCTTCCCAGGTTCATCTTGATAGCTTCCTACCCTGGATCCTTCCACTCACTTCTCTACCAGGTTTTTTCTTCTTTATATCTTCCTGTCAACACAAAGAAAAAACCATCAGACAGGAACACTATGGGGTTAAGTGGATCTCTCACCTTCTCCCCGAGGAAAGAATCTAGTCCTGTGTGGGCCCTGAGTGATCAATAATGCTGCCTCATTCCCTCATGCTAAAGAGCACAATCAGAGAATGTGCACAGCTACCTGCACTCACAGACTTTTGGAGTTGAAAGAGACTGGAAATTGTCTAACCAAGCTACTGCACTGTACTAATGAGCATTCTGAAGCTGGGAAGATACAGAATTAGTGCATGTGAAAGCTAAAATTAGAATCTGATTTCTGTTCTAGATACACTGATATTGACTAGTAATGATAACAACAATGACAACAATAGCAATGTTTATTGAGTATTCACTATATGCCAGGCACTATTTTTAAAACCTGTATGGAGTACCTGCACTCACTAGTATAGTGGTGAGTATCCTCGCCTTTCACGTGGGAGACCAGGGTTCAATTCGGTAATAGGGAGGTAGCATGCCTTAGGAACCTACAGATAGCGTAATGGTTATGTTGCTAGACTCCCACATAGTTACTGAGGTTCAAGTCCTGGACCCAACAGCTTCAAACTCACACCAGGCACATGTGTATGCGTGCCCAAAATCCCAAGAGGAGAATGGAGGGAATTGCAGCATGGCCATCCACCCTATGGGGTGATTTATAGCTCTGTGTTTCTCTCTGTCTCTCTGGTGAGCACACACGCCCTATAGAAAAAATCTCTTAAAAAAACAAAAACTATATGCATTAGTTCCTTTAATCCTTATCAAAACCTTATGAGGCAGAGATCATTGTTACTTCTATTTTTCAGATGACAAAATCTGAAATTCAGAGTAATTACAGAGCATTCAATGAATGGTAGAGCCAGGATTTCAGACCCAGAACCTGTAAACCACTGAATATTTTTGCTTCTCTGTGGTAAAATGGAAAGAAAAAAAAAAAGATAATGGAATGCATTTTTCTTAAAGCTATATATTTTTTTCATTTAGAATACTATTCTGTAGTATATTCCATACTTATTGTTTTAGAATATTAAAAATGTCCTTTCTTTTATGAGAGAATAGTGAGAGTACATAGTAGTTTGGTATGTTATAAATTTTATTGTTAAAAATATTTTGAGAGTTGTTTTATTGTATATGAAAGTTCAGAGTCTGGAAAGCACTTCCCTACATTTCCTGCCTCCTCTAGGCATTTGGGAGGATGAGCCTCTCACTCTTGGTTCTTCTGCAGGGAGTGGTTCCCTAAGGGAGGAGAGGCAGAGGAACGGAATGACTAACAATTACTATGTACCTTATTTATTCAGGACTCTTAATTGCAAATGAATGATTTAAGTGAAAATATAGCTGAAACAACTAGGGATCAGAAATGTAAAATTGTCTCTACATCTCTTGGGTTATTCTCTACCATGTCCATACTGACTTAATTCTGAGGCTCCACGGGGGAAAAATGGCTGCAATTAGCATCAGTTCTTCTTGACCTTCAAGTTTGGGGATGGGGGTGTCTCTCCCTGGGATAGCCCATGTAGAATTGAACTTTGACTGGACTATATGTCCCATGTTCATCCCTGCAGTGACCACTACAGGTAGGGTGCCTTTATGCCACTTGATCAGTTTGCATTACACAGTACACTGCTGGACTAGGTTGTAGAATCAGCTCCAGTGGTTGGCTCATCACCTGAGAATAAATGGAGGCTAGCTCTCAACAGAGAAAATTAGACATCATTGCCAAATAAGAAAGAAAGGATGTCTGGTGATTAAACTAGTAACTGTCCATTACTCAGCTGCTAGAGGTCATTCACTGGGCTGGATGATAAGCACTCATCACCTCTATCATTAAAACTGGAGGTAACATGAGCCATCCCTGCGTGTTTCAGTTGTGATGCGGTCCACAGGCACAGTAACTACCCTTCTCGCCCCACTCCCTTGGAGGAGTGAAGAACTTGAGACTGTCAACTGTCACCCCTCTTCCACTCCACCAAGAATTAAAAACTCTTTAAATATTTGTTCCTGTATTCCACACAAAATTTGAAAGAGTTAAGATTAGAGACACTGATTATGTCTTACTTCTTTGTTAAATATAAAATACAATCAAGAACAATTCTAGAGAGATGTTAATCAAATAAGAGAATACTGTTTCATCTATTAAGTTGTCGGAAAAGTTATCATGTATTTTTCTGTTTCTCTATGCAAAAATGCCCCCCCGACCTTTCCAGCAACCCAATAAATCTTATTTAGGATTTCCAAAGTGGTAAGCACCTGGCACCCATATCTCAGAGCACAATTTGTGGTGGGGAAGAGGGATAGTCTTCAAAAAGTTCATGGAAATGCATATTATGAAAAAACTCTGCATGGATTGGCACCAAATGTTTGGCACCAAAATCAGCAGCTTACAAATGGATAACTTATCTTAAGAAGGGACAAGATGATGTAGCATAAGATACCCACAGCAGCAGATCATCCACCTAATTTTGAAGATGACCAATGCTTAGTAGCAGAAACAATAACCAATACCATAGACATCTCAACTGGTTTAACTTACACAATTCTGACTGAAAATTTAAAATTGACAAAACTTGCCGTTCAGTCCATATCAAAATTGTTGCACCCAGATAAGCTGTGAACAAAAGCAGCCCGTCTTTTCTTCTTTTATTCTCAAGGATGCATACACTCACCAGAGAGAGACAGAAAGAGAGGGAGAGAAAGAAAGCATCCCACAATGAGACATAGTCACACCACAATCCCTTCTT